>JARQOD010000005.1:225713282-225930912 GCA_033576555.1 Oophaga sylvatica | reverse complement strand
GGACGGGTAGCAGAAGGAAAAGAGGCAATGTCACAACCGAGTACCAGCTGACGTTACTGTGACACGGTTACTAAGCAGGAGGTACCTGTGCTCCAAAGCACTACCAAGGACCAGCAGACGTTGGTGGAACTCGGATATGGAGATGGAGGCACCTAGGCCAAAGGCACTGGGGAGAACCAGTTGACGGTACTGGACCCCGGACGGGTAGCAGAACGCACCCATGAAAATGTAAGTTGACAGGACGCAAGCCGTCCGCAGTTACCGAATCACACAGTCCTACAGTGGGTGCTTGTCCTATTGTCACAATGGAAACAGCCTTTATTTACATATCCCACAGCACACATAGGAATCACCTAAACTGCAGGCACCATAGAGTCGGCTAACCCGAATGCAACACGACAGCACAACTTATTGGAGGATAATTGACGTTCACACTGCCAGGAAACAGCTGTCGTGCTGTAACCAGGCTGGCCAGGAGTCAGTACCCCTGCCAATTACTTACGAGCAACAAATGGCGGTGTTGTAGCCCAGGGAGTAGAGTTCAGGTGGTAGAAAGATGAACATAACAGGAGACATGGAAAACGTTGTCAAACAGTTATTTAATCTGAAAACGGACAGGCAAATTCAGGTGAGATCCATGCCTTGTTCATTTTCAGAAAAGTAAGCCGGTCTACATTCTCTGAGGATAGTCGCATGCGACGGTCTGTTACTACACCACCTGCAGCACTAAAGACGCGCTCAGATAATACACTGACAGCAGGGCAAGCCAGCACCTCCAATGCATACTGGCTAAGCTCTGGCCATGTATCCAACTTAGAGACCCAAAATTTGAAAGGGGAAGAGGCATCTGGGAGTACACTTAGAGGGAAAGCCAAGTAGTCTGTCACCATCTTACGGAAACGTTTCTTCCTGGTGACTGGAGCCGTCTCGGATGGTGTAGACCTTGCTGGCGCTGTCACAAAACTTTGCCACATTTGTAACATACAGCTCTTGCCCTGTGCAGAGGCGCTGCTTGTGCTCACTCTTGTTGTAGAGGTGTCTACACTGCCTCGACGCACAGAGCTGCTTTGTAAAGCAGTAGCAGCAGCAGCTCTCTCTGCTGGAATGTACAACAGTATGGATTGCACCAGTGTGTCTTGGTACTCCTGCATTTCACGGTCCCGGTTCACCGGTGTGATGAGGGTTTGTAAGTTGTCCCGGTAGCGAGGGTCTAGGAGGGTGTACACCCAATAATCTGACGTGGTGAGAATGTGGGCGATGCGGCGGTCGTTTCTCAGGCACTGAAGCATGAAATCAACCATGTGCTGCAGACTCCCAACTGGCCAACAAAGGCTGTCCACTGGAAGAGGCGTCATCTCTGCCTCCTCTGCATCACCCCACTCTCGCTCTACATACTGACTAGAGCGTTGTGTACCTCCCTCTGTAGGGATTTCTTCCTCCTCCATTGACTCCTCCTCCTCATCCTCCTCACAAAGTGAGCCCTGCCCAGCCCTTTGTGAGGAACCACGTTGCGCTGACTGTCCTGAAGGTAATTGAATTTGTGACTCCTCATCCTCCACCTCTTCCAAAACCTCTTCCTTTAGTGCTTTCAGTGATTTCTGAAGCAGGCAGATAAGGGGAACAGTCATGCTGACTAGTGCATCATCTGCACTCGCCATCCGCGTTGAGACATCAAACGCACGCAAAACGTTGCAGATGTCCTTCATAGAGGCCCACTCAGTAGTGGTGAAGTGTGAACGGCGCAAATTGCGAGTTGATTGCGCCTGTTGCAGCTGATACTCCATTACTGCTGGCTGCTGCTCACACAACCGCTCCAACATATGTAACGTGGAATTCAACCTGGTGGGTACGTCACATGATGCGATGTTCAGGAAGGCGAAATCTGACTTGCAGAGCTGCAATGCGCGATCTGGCCATGCTGGAACGTCGCAAGTGAGAGCACTCTAGGCGGACCTTGTGAAGCAGTGCATCAAGATCCGGATAGTCCCTCAAAAAACTCTGCACGACCAAGTTGAGCACATGTGCCAGACATGGTATGTGAGTGAGGTTGCCAAGGCCCAGAGCTGCCACCAGATTTCGGCCATTGTCACACACTACCAAGCCTGGCTGGAGATTAGCTGACAAAAACCACACGTCGCTCTCCTGCTTGATGGCATCCCAGAGCTCCTGCGCTGTGTGGCTTCGATTCCCCATGGAAATTAATTTCAGGACGGCCTGTTGACGTTTGGCCACGGCTGTGCTCATATCGGTCGCAACAGGTAAGCATTCACGGGTCCATGTGGAGGTATACCGTGACGGCTCGTGCAGCGATGATTCTGAGGAACTGGAGTAGGAGGAGGAATCAATGTGTACAGACTGGATTCCTGCAATCCTTGGAGTTGGCAGAACACGTACAGCGCCACTGGCAAGATCTGTACCCGGCTCCACAACATTGACCCAATGGGCAGTGAGGGAAAGGTATCGTCCCTGGCCATGGGTACTGGTCCACGCATCGGTGGTCAGGTGGACCCTGCTACTGACGGCGTTTAGTAGCGCATGTTTAATGTTTCCCTCGACATGTTTTTGCAGAGCAGGGACGGCTTGCCTGCTGAAATAAAATCGGCTTGGCACATTATATTGTGGGACTGCCAATGCCATTAAGTTCCTGAAACTGTCAGTCTCCACCAGCCTGAATGACAGCATTTCAAGGGACAGGAGTTTTGCAATGCCAGCATTCAGAGCCTGTGCTCGTGGATGGTTTGCCGAGTATGGCCGTCTTTTATCCCATGCCTGTGGTACCGATGGCTGTTTTGTGGTCTGGGAGTGTGACGATGACTGTGAACTTGCTGCAGTGGGTGGAATAACAGTTTGTCTATGGACAACAGTGACCGAGGTTCTTCCATGGAGATCCTGTGAGGAAGCCGAACCAGGTGTGTGTGAGCTGGAGGTAGAGGCTCCAACATGACCTGAAGATGTAGGTGCTGCTGTAGGTTGGCCTACATCTCCAGTGTGTCTTTGTAACTCAGCTACGTGCTTTGTCCGTACATGTTTCCACATATTTGTGGTATTCAGG
Source organism: Oophaga sylvatica (assembly GCA_033576555.1). NCBI lineage: Eukaryota > Metazoa > Chordata > Amphibia > Anura > Dendrobatidae > Oophaga > Oophaga sylvatica. Next base: position 225,927,860 of record JARQOD010000005.1, on the reverse strand, counting down.
TTACTGATATTTTTACCTCTTTTAACTTTTTGCTTACACAGCTTGCATTGAACATAGCAAATATCATCTACAAATCTGTCAAAAAAGGACCACGCAGTGCAAGTCATGGGAGCGCCAATTTTGACATTTGTAAGAGAACTGCTCCCAACACGTGCCAAACTGGAGGCTACAGGCAAGCGAGTCTGCAGCCTACCTCTCCCTCCTCTTTGTACCGTTGGGCCAATCTCTTCCTCAGAGCTGCTCCCACCACCTTCCTGTTGCTCACGCCATGTTGGGTCTCGGACTTCATCATCTCCACTACCCTCTTCCAACACCTGCTGCTGTTGGATGGTCTGGGCAGCACATGCTCCACAAAACATGGCACCTGAGTCTCATCATCATCATCATGAGATGCGTTCTGCGGTGTGCTGTCCATCGGCACTGGCTCACCCGCCTCTTCAGATTGAGAGAGACACAGCTGTTGCGCATCACTGCATACTACCTCTTCTTCAAATTGCAGAATGCTGCTTGCCTGTGCCCGTGTTTGCGAGCCAACAGATTCTGAGAACAGAAGCAGAGACTCAGCTGGCTCCTGTACAGAACTCTCTGACTGCCTGGCCAATTTGACAGGCGGTGAACAGACAAATGGTTGCTCAACAGTGTTGTGTTCCTGAGAGGAGGTGGAAGGAATTGAAGTCGATGCATTGGCTGCCATCCAACCAACAACGGCTTCAATTTGTTCTTCCCGCAGCAGGGGGGCACGCCGAGCTCCTACCAAAGTGCGCATAAAGGAACGCTCACGGGGATAAATGGTGGATGCTGTGTCACTGAGGGCGGCAGCAGCCACAGAATCCCCACGTCCTCTCCCTGCTGAAACTCCACGGCCACGACCACGTGCCTTACTCACTGACTTCTTCATCTTGGTAGATTGATAAAGAAAGTCAGAAAAGTTATAAGGCCTAAGTGTGGTTATTACGCAGAGACTGAAGTGAACACTGAAACACAACTGTTCACAATCTGTGAAAGGCTACTCCTTTGTCTACTTCTATAGTGTTTGCAACCAATGTATTGGATATGGATGGAAGCGCGTCACACTAATAGATTATATTTATTTTAAATGGAATGGAGCAGAACCAATTGGAGAGAAATGAAAAGGATGAGGCACTGAGACACGCTCAGCAGAGTACAAGCAGCAGTGCTTGAACAAGTAACTGGAGTGTGATGTGCACTCAAAAAATAAAAAACACAGACTGAAGTGAACACTGAAACACAACTGTTCACAATCTGTGAAAGGCTACTCCTTTGTCTACTTCTATAGTGTTTGCAACCAATGTATTGGATACGGATGGAAGCGCGTCACACTAAAATTTAAATTGCATGGAGCAGCAAGAATTACACTGAATAAAAAAAAAAAGAGTCTGTGAGTGACACGTGCAGATGCCTACAGACAGCGTTGCATGCAGAGCAAACTGCAGCGTCACCTGCACTCACACACACCTTGCAGAGCTGTTAAAACAACACTGCAGGCAAAAGGAAGCTTTACACAGCGGTTGGTGCTAGCCTGCCTAAAGCACACTACACTAAATCTCAATCTCTAACTGTCCCTCAGAGTCAGCACAGCAGCGTTCTGTCCCTAACTGAATTCACAGCACAGTGACGCTAAAATGGCGCCTTTTATAGTGCATTCTGACATCATTTCAGCATCCAATCACAGCCATGCCATTAGTTAACATGACCGCAGCAGTACAGGATGTGCCCACACTTCTTAGGATTCCTCATTGGCTGACTAAAATCACATTGCCTCTCAAAGAATTATGGGAACTTCCGATTCCGGTATACGATATATGGAAAATATCGAAAAAAGTATCGAAAGGCCGATACAGCTAATATCGGCCGATACCCGATACTTGCGGTATCGTATCGCTCAACACTACCCGGGACCCTTCCCCTTGCGTTATCCTTTTACCATTCCTGGTGCCTCTTGGAGCTATTCGTAACGTTACCTTTTTCTTGATGCTGCTTAGCCTCCATTGAGGCAGTTCACACTATATGGGCAATTTTGGGTGTTATTAAACACCTTGCCCATACTGTGTCTTTTCTCATTTGTCATCATATTTGTGATGTTCTGCTTCATTCTTTCACTCCAGTTTACACAGCGCTGCACATATATAATCTCATTTGGATGACATTATTTCATCCATTCGGCCGCTTAGGTTTATTATATACCATGCTGTCTATGTTATTATAATTGCATTGTTTGCTGTGTTGTGATTGCTTTTGGCTCCTGTTTATTACACTGATATTTGTATATTTGTTTATCGTACTATGATTATTGTTGCGCACCATATATTCCATCTGCATTAGAGGGATACTCTATATTGGTCCCACACATTTATGGACTCAGGGGTGTTTTTGTCTGTATTTTAATTATGTTTTATAATTGTTTGTACTCTGGTCTTTTGTCTCAATAAAATTTATATTTTTGTACATTCTTCATTATTTCATTATTGGGGTGTGCGCAATTTTTTGCACTATTCCTTTTTTCTTCCTTTTTCTGGTTCAGCATTTTGTAGTGCATTGCAGCACCCCTTGTATTATATCAGTTATATTGATACGTAATTTTTATTTGTGGTGCACCAATTATATCATTAATATTGCCATCACCAAATCAGAACGCAAGGGAACCATTTCCTGTTTCCAAAATCTAGTTTCACGTTCCTGGTAGCAGTGAGAATATGTCTAAGAAGACCTTTCTTAAATCTAGAAATCTAGGAGCTACACAAGGACAGCAAGGCCACCTCCTTTGTGGGTGTAATTTTGGTTAGAGACAGCTTGTTGCAGAGATCAAAGGATGCTAACCACAGTTTCTGTATGAGTGGGCAGTGCCACCAAATGTGTACAAATTAACCTTTATCTTTTAAGCATCTCCAGCACATATTCGATGATGGATAAATTACGTTTAAATCTGATGGTCATCTGTACCACCTCGACAACATTTTGTAGTTCCTCTCCTGTGATGTCGAACAGAGCAATGACCTGAATGTGCTTTAGAGAATCTTTGTTCTTTCTTCAACTGATAAGGGTCTGCCCAAATCAATCTCCCATTTTGAAAAAAATGCTGGAAAATCTCTCAATGGGGTCTGCCCTTCTTGGAAGGTTTTGTATAATAAAGAGATAGTGTGATCTATAGAGTTTGCTGATAAACAAAGAGTCTCAAACGGAGATAATATTCAGTATGGATCGGATTGTTTGGCTAATTTAATAATAAACCTTTTATTTGTTCATAAAAGAACCATGCACCTGTTGGCGGCTCCTCGTTCAGAAAAATGTCCTGGAGAGACCTCATCCCTGTCCTTGTAACATAATCATGGACTATGGGGCATGAAGCTCTATATTTATGTAGATAAGTGTCTCTTTTTAATCCTGCAGGAAAGGATGGATTGTCATATATAGGAGTTAGGGGGCCAGGAGACGAAGAGACTCCCAGCTCTCGACACCCTCTTTTGATAAATGATATCATGTTTTTGGTGAGGAAGGGTAAAGGTATATCCTATTATTCCGTCGTGGACCAAATTACTATACTGGAGTCACGTCCATTAACCCCTCTCTGATATTAGACGTACTATCCCGTCCATAAAACCCGTGACAATCTGACCACGGACGGGATAGTACGTCATAGCGATCAGCTGCGCTCCTGGGGGGAGCGCAGCTGATCGCCGCCAGGTGTCAGCTGATTATCACAGCTGACACCCGGGACTGTGTGCCAGGAGCGGTCACGGACCGCTCCCGGCACATTAACCCCTTGCACACCGTGATCAAACATGATCGCGGTGTACTGGGGGCACAGGGGAGCGTCGCGCAGGGAGAGGGCTCCCTGCGCGCCCCCCTGAGACCCTCAGAACAGCGCGATGTGATCGCGCTGTTCTGAGGGCTTCCTCCCTCCCAGGACCCGGATCCAAGATGGCGCCGGGGTCCTGGAGGGAGGCGGCTTCCTCAGTGCCTGCTGAGAGCAGGCACTGAGAAGCCTGCAGCGCTGCCTGTGAGATTGCTGGTCTCACAGAGTGCTGTGCACACTGTGAGACCAGCGATCTGACATTTTACAGTGATGTCCCACCCTGGGACAATGTAAAAAAGTAAAAAAAATAAAAATAAAAGTGTAAAAAAAAAATTCCAAAATAAATAAATAAATAAAAAAAATATTCCCCAATAAATTCATTTCTTCCTGTAAATAAAAAAAATAAAACAATAAAAGTACACATATTTGGTATTGCCGCATCCGTAACGACCCCCCCTATAAAACTGTCCCACTAGTTAACCCCTTTTGTGAACCCCTTAAAAAAAAAAAAAAAACAAAGCAAAAAATCAGTGCTTTATCATCATACCGCTGAACAAAAAGTGGAATAACACGCGATCAAAAAGACCGATATAAATAAACATAGTAACCGCTGAAAACATCATCTTGTCCCGCAAAAAACTAGCTGTCACACAGCATCATCAGCGAAAAAATAAAAAAGTTATAGCTCGCAGAATAAAGCGATGCAAAATAATTATTTTTTATATAAAATTGTTTTTATTCTATAAAAGCGCCAAAACATAAAAAGATGATATAAATGAGGTATCGCCGTAATCGTACTGACCCGAAGAATAAAACTGCTTTATCAATTTTACCACACGCGGAACGGTATAAACGTCTCCCCCAAAATAAATTCATGAATTGCTGATTTTTGTTCATTCTAACCTCCCAAAAATCGAAATAAAAAGCGATCAAAAAATGTCACATGCTCAAAAATAGTACCAATAAAAACATCAACTCGTACCGCAAAAAATAAGACCTCACATGACTCTGTGGGCCAAAATATGCAAAAATTATAGCTTTCAAAATGTGGTGATGCAAAAACTATTTTTTGCAATAAAAAGCGTCTTTTAGCATGACAGCTGCCAATCATAAAAACCCGCTATAAATAGTAAATCAAACCCCCTTTATCACTCCCTTAGTTAGTGAAAAATAATAAAATTACAAAAATATATTTATTTCCATTTTCCCATTAGGGTTATGGTTAAGGTTAGGGTTGCGGCTAAAGTTAGGGTTAGGGTTGGCGCTAAAGTTAGTATTAGGGTTATGGTTGGGATTAGGGATAGGGGTGTGTTAGGGTTAGGTTTGTGGTTAGGGTTGGGACTAGGGTTAGGGGTGTGTTGGGGTTAGGGTTGGAGTTAGAATTGGGGGGTTTCCGCTGTTTAGGCACATCAGGGGCTCTCCAAATGTGACATGGCGTCTGATCTCAATTCCAGCCAATTCTGCGTTGAAAAAGTCAAACGGTGCTCCTTCACTTCTGAGCTCTGCCATGCGCCCAAACAGTAGTTTACCCCCGCATATGGGGTATCAGCGTACTCTGGACCCTAGGAGTTATTGTGCAATTTGTCCTATTTCTTCTGTTACCCTTGGGAAATAAAAAACTGGGGGCAAAAATATAATTTTTTTTAAAAAAAAATGATTTTTTTTGTTTTTACGGCTGTACGTTATAAACTTCTGTGAAGCACTTGGGGCTTCATAGCGCTCACCACACATCTAGATAAGTTCCTTGTGGGGTCTATTTTCCAAAATGGGGTCACTTGTGGGTGGTTTCCACTCTTTAGGCGCATCAGGGGCTCTCCAAATGCGACATGACGCCCCCAGACCATTCCATCAAAGTCTACAATCCAAAACGTCACTACTTCCCTTCCGAGCCCAAACGTGTACCCATACAGTAGTTTTCTCCCACATATTGGGTATCCGCGTACTCAGGACAAATTGGACAACAACTTTTGGGGTCCAATTTCTCCTGTTACCCTTGTGAAAATAAAATATTGGGGCGAAAAAAAAAATTTTTGTAAAAAAAAAAATATTTTTTATTTTTACGGCTGTTCGTTATAAACTTCTGTGAAGCACTTAGGGGTTCAAAGTGCTCACCACACATCTAGATAAGTTCCTTGTGGGGTCTATTTTCGAAAATGGGGTCACTTGTGGAGGTTTCCACTGTTTAGGTGCATCAGGGGCTCTCCAAATGCGACATGACGTCCCCAGAGCATTCCATCAAAGTCTGCAATCCAAAACGTCACTACTTCCCTTCCGAGCCCCAACGTGTACCCATACAGTAGTTTTCTCCCACATATTGGGTATCAGCGTACTCAGGACAAATTGGACAACAACATTTGGGGTCCAATTTCTCCTGTTACCCTTGTGAAAATAAAATATTGGGGGCGAAAAAAATAATTTTTGTAAAAAAAAATATTTTTTGTTTTTACGGCTGTACGTTATAAACTTCTGTGAAGCTCTTGGGGCTTCATAGCACTCACCACACATCTAGATAAGTTCCTTGTGGGGTCTATTTTCCAAAATGGGGTCACTTGTGGGGGGTTTCCACTGTTTTGGCGCATCAGGGGCTCTCCAAATGCGACATGACGCCCCCAGACCATTCCATCAAAGACTACAATCCAAAACGTCACTACTTCCCTTCTGAGCCCCAACGTGTACCCATACAGTAGTTTTCTCCCACATATTGGGTATCAGCGTACTCAGGACAAATTGGACAACAACTTTTGGGGTCCAATTTCTCCTGTTACCCTTGTGAATATAAAATATTGGGGACGTAAAAATCATTTTTGTAAAAAAAATAAATAAATTTTATTTTACTGCTGTACGTTATAAACTTCTGTGAAGCACTTGGGGGTTCAAAGTGCTCACCACACATCTAGATAAGTTCCTTGAGGGGTCTAGTTTCCAAAATGGTGTCATTTGTGGGGGGTTTCCACTGTTTAGGCAGATCAGGAGCTCTCCAAACACGACATGGCATCCAGCCAATTCTGCTTTGAAAAAGTCAAACGGCACTCCTTCCCTTCCAAACTCTGCCATGCACCCAAACAGTGGTTTACCCCCACATATGGGGTATCAGCGTACTCAGGATAAATTGGACAATAACTTTTGGAGTCTTGTTACCCTTGGGAAAATAAAAATTGGGGTGAAAAGATTATTTTTGTGGAAAAAATATGATTTTTTAATTTTACGGCTCTACGTTATAAACTTGTGTGAAGCACTTGGGGGTTCAAATTGCTCACCAAAGATCTAGATAAGTTCCTTAGGGGGTCTAGTTTCCCAAATGGGGTCACTTGTGGAGTGTTTCCACTGTTTAGGCACATCAGGGGCTCTCCAAATGCAACATGGCGTCCAATCTCAATTCCAGCCAATTTTGGTTGGAAAAAGTCAAATGGTGCTCCTTCCATTCCGAGCTCTGCCGTGCGCCCAAACAGTGGTTCCCCCCACATATTGGGTATCAGCGTACTCAGGACAAATTGGACAACAACTTTTGTGGTCCAATTTCTCCTGGGAAAATAAAAAATTAGTGACTAAAAATAATTTTTGTGGGAAAAAAATAGGATTTTTTATTTTCATGCCCGGGCATTATAAACTTGTGTGAAGCACTTGGGGGTTCAAAGTGCTCACCAAAGCTATAGATAAGTTCCTTAGGGGTCTAGTTTCCAAAATGTGGTCACTTGTGGGGGGTTTCTACTGTTTAGGCTCATCTGGGGCACTGCAAACGGAACATGACCCCCATCAACGTCTGCATTCCAAAACGTTACTACTTCCTTTCCAAGTCCTGCCGTGCGCCCAAACAGTCCCCCCCCCACATATTGGGTATCAGCGTACTCAGGACAAATTGGCCAACAACTTTTGGGGTCCAATTTCCTTGGGAAAAATCAAAAATTTGGGACTAAAAAAACATTTTTGTGGAAAATTGTTTCTTTTTTTTTCACATCCAGGCATTATAAACTTTTGTGAAACACTTGGGGATTCAAAGTGCTCACAACAGATCTAGATAAGTTCCTTAGGGGGAACTTTCCATAATGGTGTCACTTGTGGGGGGTTTCCACTGTTTAGGCGCATCAGGGGCTCTCCAAACGCGACATGGCGTCCAATTTCAATTTCAGCCAATTTTAGTTTGAAAAAGTCAAACGGCGCTCCTTCCCTTATGAGCTCTGCTGTGCACACAGACAGTGGTTTTCCCCCACTTATGGGGTATTGGCGTACTCAGGAGAAATTGCACAACAACTTTATCTGTCCATTTTCTTCTTTTACACTTGTGAAAATAAAAAAAAAGTTTGTAAAAGATAATTTTTGTGGCTAAAAAGTTAAATATTCATTTTTTCCTTCCACGTTGCTTCAGCTCCTGTGAAGCACCTGAAGGGTTAATAAACTTTTTGAATGTGGTTTGAAAGTACCTTGAGGGGTGCAGTTTTTAGAATAGTGTCACTTTTGAGTATTTTCTGCTATATAGACCCCTCAAAGTGACTTCAAACATGAGGTGGTCCCTAAAAAATATGGCTTTGTAAATTTTGTTGTAAAAATGAGAAATCGCTGGTCAACTTTTAACCCTTATAATTTCCTAAGAAAAAAAAATTTGGATTCCAAAATTGTGCTGATGTAAAGTAGACATGTGGGAAATGTTATTTCTTAACTATTTTGTGTGATATATTTCTCTGTTTTAAGGGAATAAAAATTCAAAGTTTGAAAATTGCAAAATTTTCAAAATTTTCGCCATATTTGCATTTTTTTCAAAAATAAATGCAAGTTATATCGAAGAAATTTTACCAATAACGTGAAGTACAATATGTCATGAGAAAACAATCTCAGAATCGCGCAGATCCGTTGAAGCGTTCCAGAGTTATAACCTCATAAAGAGACAGTGGTCAGAATTGTAAAAATTGGCCCGGTCATTAACGTGCAAACCACCCTTGTGGGTGAAGGGGTTAAGATCATTTTCTAATGTAACCCAATTTTTGTTGTTTTTATTATGAAACAGCTCTAAAATACATGTACCAATTGCTGCTTGACTATACATAGCAAAATCTGGCAGACCTATTCCCCCTTCTTGCTTTGTTCTACTTCACAAAAAGTATGAAATAAGTGCTCGTTTTATGACCAAATTAAGCGAGTAATCGCTTTATTAAGACATGAGAAAAATGAGGCAGGTAAATACAAGGGGATTTTTTGGAAATAATATAGGAGACAGTATAATAGATCCATTTTAATAGCGCTCACTCTTCCAAACCAAGATAAAGGTAGTTTATGCCATTTTTCTAAGTCTAACTCCGCTTTATGTAAAGCTGACTTAAAGTTTGCTTCATAAAGATTAGATACTTTGGCGGTGATTTTTAATCCTAGATAGGTAAGAGAATCTGAACACCACTTAAAGGGAAATGAAGCTGCCAACCTCTCCACCTCACTTGGTTGGATTAAGATATTGAGAATCTCCGATTTGTGGGGATTAATTTTGAAATTGCTCAGACGACCAAATCTATGTAATTCTGAGATAATATTTGGGAGACTTATAGTTGGGGAAGAGACATACAATAGGACATCATCGGCAAAAAGTGCCACTTTGTGCTTTTCTAATTGGACTTTTATGCCTCTAATGGAGGGATTATTCCGTATCGTGGTTGCTAGATGTTCCATAGTGAGTATATAAGGCAAGGGTGAAAGAGGACAGCCTTGCCTCGTGCCGTTCCGAATTAAAAATGTGTTTGAAAGTGCACCATTCATTTTAACTTGAGCACTGGGAGATGAGTACAGGGCAGAAATTCTACGGCGCATACTTTCTTTTAAGCAAATTCCTTGTAACGTTTGAAATATAAAATCCCAGTGCACCCTGTCGAAAGCCTTTTCTGCGTCAATCGACAGAATGCACATGGGTTCCTCTTTCTTGACCGCCCCATCAATCAAAGAAATAGTTCGGATGGTGGTATTTCACTTTTTTTAAATGTTTGGAGCAATATATGGGGAGCATTATACACTGGAGAATTATATATGGAGCCCATCATACACTTGAGCATCATAGATAGTGCCCATTAGAAACTGTAGCATTATATATGGGGCCCATCATACACTGTAGCATTATAAATGTGGCCCATCATACACTGTAGCTGTAAGGTTCTATGTATATATTCCTGAAACTCAGTTTGTTCGTCAGCCATTTTACTTTCTGTCTTGCTGCAGCTATCTTGCCCTCAGTCAAAATGGAGTTTCCAGCTTGCATGTTCCCGCCCTGATTCTCTCCTTTGCTTCTTAAGCAGCCACAGCTGAGCAATCAGTGCTTCAGAATCTAGCCTGCAGTCAACCTGTGACTTGACTCCTGTAAGCCTTGGACCTTGTACTCCAGCTATTCCTACTGAGGAACTCTGAAGCACTTGTGGACTCTGAACCCTGCTCTTTGAAAGACCTACGTTTGCATGGACTTACGGTAACAGAGAAGAAGATCCTGAATCTGTATTGGAGAGTGATTGCTGAGCTTGGATTACTCTGGCCTGCTGTGTCTCCTGTTTCTGTGTCTGCAAACTGTGTGACTATTTCTGCCAACTTGTATGAAGTAATACAGGACTTTTCTATATCAAACCTGTGACTCCTGTGTTTTCATCGCACCCAAGCACAAGACGCTATATGAACTGTACTACATACATTACAAGATTCTGAAGCCAAAACGTTAGTGTCTGCTGGGTCTGGAAGGCTGTGTCTGCTGTACTGTGGATATCAGACGTCCGGTTGTACTTTCTGTGATGACAGTGGTTGTGACTTCTCACAACCATTCCAGGTGAGCAATTCCCTTAAGTTTTTTCTTTTTGCAGTGTTACCACAGGTAAACACTATTTTTTTTTTTTTTTTCCTTTCTTTTCTCTTTTTTGTCTGCTGTAACTCTGGATATCAGATGTCTGGTTGAAACTTTCTGTGATGATAGTGGTTGTGACTTCTCACAACCATTCCAGGTGAGCAGTTCCCTTAATTTTTTTTTCTCTCTGCAGTGTTGCCACAGGTGAACACTATTGTTTTTTTTTTCTCTCCTCTTCTTCCAGTAATCCTGTCTTAAAAGATCTGGAAAATGGAGGCCCGCATAAAGGAACTTTGCGGAGTGACTGATAATATCCTTGCAGATTTGCAGAATATAAAGACCCGTTTTACAAATCTACAGGACCTCAATAATCACAATTTGCAAGTGGTTGGACAGACTACCCAGGATTTGCGAGCCAGGATTGAGGTTCTAGAGGGGCGAGTCCAGGCTCCTGCCGTAGCCCCGAGTGCTGGGATTCCCAAGTTGCCCCCTTTTCGTTTTGGCGGTGAACGTGAGAAATTCAGGGGATTTATTAATCAATGCAATCTTTTTTTTTCTGCACATGCTTCACAATTTCCCACTGAACGATCTAAGGTGCTTACTATAATTATGTTGCTTACCAACAAGGCTTTAATGTGGGCAAACCCTCTGATTGAGACTGAGGATGATTGTTTGAATCACCTTGATGATTTTATTTCAGCCATGGGGCAGGTGTTTGATGACCCCAATCGAGGTGCAACAGCTGAAGCAGCCATGTTAGCTTTGCGCCAAGGTAAGCACTCGGTAGCTGAATATGCCTTGGATTTCAGGAGATGGGCCCTTGATACCACCTGGGACAGTTCCGCCCAAAAATCTATTTTTCGAAAGGGGTTATCTCCACTGATTAAGGATGAACTTGCTCGTGCCGACCCTCCCACTGCGTTAGGTGACTTTATTAACTACTGCATCCGTATTGATACTCGTCTGACTGAACGCAGGCAAGAGAGATGGTTCGAAAGCAATCGTACTAACCTTTTCCTACCTTCCTCTCCAGCTAAGGAACCTTTGAGTAGGATTACACGGGAACCTGAACCTGAACCCATGCAGGTAGACTCTTTACAACGACGGGTTAGTGATGCACGCAAGGAACATCGTTTTAAGGAGAATCTAGGGTTCTATTGTGGTAAGTCAGGGCACTTCATTATAATCTGCCCCAGCTGTTCTCGTAAGACTACTGCAGCACTCATTCATTGTGAGTGTTGCGAGAGGGGATCTGTCAGGTCCGAGCCTCAGGCTCCAGAGAGATCTGCAGCAACAGATCTTGATTTCTCGGACTTCAACTCCGTTACCTCTGAGGACGTTGACTGTGTAAACGCTGCCATTTTTCAAGTTTCCTCAGCGGTGTCCCAGCTGAGTTGTAAGAAAAACAATTCTCATTGCTTTCTTTCCATCAAACTCTGGGTTGACTCAGCTTGGGTGTCTAGCTCTGCTATGATCGACTCAGGGGCAAGTGGAAATTTTATGGATGTCTCCTTTGCTCTGAAACAGGGAATACGTTCAGTGAAGAAGGCTACTCCAGTACAGATGGAAACTGTGGATGGCTCCCTGCTGACCTCTGGACCAGTGGATCAGGAAACAGAGCCTTTGAGGGTTCTTATGGGTAAAGATCATCAAGAGAAACTGTCCTTTATGCTTATCTCTTCTCCCCACTTTCCCATTATTCTAGGGCTACCATGGCTGCAGGCTCAGAATCCTACCATTAACTGGGAGACCAAGGAATTACACTTTCCAGAGAAACAGATGAGTCCATAAGTTTCAGCTTGCTCTGTTCCTAAAGGAATCATGTCAGTCCCTGAACTACCAGCTGTATACCAGGACTATGTGGATTTATGTGACAAGAAGAACGCTGACCAGCTTCCTCCTCACCGTCCATATGATTGTCCAATTGAATTATTGCCTGGAGCAGAGATACCTTTTGGTAAGATCTACCCCCTGGCGGGGCCCGAGCTAAAGGCTTTAAAGGATTACATAGATGAAAATCTAGCCAAGGGCTTCATACGCCCCTCTTCATCTCCTGCAGGTGCACCCATCTTCTTTGTAAAGAAGAAAGATGGATCTCTGAGACCATGCGTAGACTATAGGGAACTCAATAAGGTTACTATTAGAAACCGTTATCCATTGCCTTTAATCCCTGAGTTATTGGAGAGAGTGCGACATGCCAAAATTTTTTCTAAACTAGATCTTCGTGGGGCCTATAACTTAGTCCGTATTAGACCTGGGGATGAATGGAAGACTGCATTCAGGTCACGCTATGGACACTTTGAATATCTAGTTATGCCTTTTGGTCTGAGTACCGCCCCAGCCACTTTCCAACACTTGGTGAATGACATCTTCAGGGATCTCCTAGATACATTCGTGGTAATTTATTTGGATGATATTCTAATTTTTTCTAACTCCACAGAGGAACATCATGGACATGTGAGAATGGTCTTGGAACATCTAAGACAAAATCATCTTTACATCAAACTTGAAAAGTGTGAATTCCATAGGACCGAAATTCAATTTCTGGGGTATGTACTGTCTACACAAGGAATTAGTATGGATGGAAGCAAAACCCAAGCCATCAAGGATTGGCCAAGTCCTAGAAATGTGAAGGAGGTACAGCGCTTCATCGGGTTTGCCAACTTCTATAGACGTTTCATTAGAAATTTCTCTGAGGTAGTGTCACCTATCACTCAACTTACCCGGAAAGAGTCTAGGTTTTCCTGGACTCCCCAAGCCCAGGAAGCATTTTCCCGTCTAAAAGATAAATTTACCACTGCACCTATCCTAGTACATCCCAACCCCGAGCTTGCCTTCATAATAGAGGTGGATGCTTCAGACTGTGCAGTTGGAGCTATACTCTCTCAGAGAACAGGTGAGAAGAATGTCTTGCATCCCTGTGCCTTCTTTTCCCAGCAGTTGTCTTCGGCTGAGAGGAACTACGATGTGGGCAATAGAGAGTTGTTGGCCATTATTGCCGCCTTCAAAGAATGGAGACACCTTCTTCAGGGAGCTGCACAGCAAATAGTCGTCCTGACAGACCATCGTAACCTTGAGTTTATCAGGTCGGCTAAGTGCCTGACTCCTCGCCAGGCTCGCTGGAATCTTTTCTTAAACCAATTTAATTTTATCATCTCTTATAGACCAGGATCGCGCAATGGAAAGGCTGATGCACTCTCTAGGATTTACTCAGCAGAGACACGTCCAATTACTCCTCCTAAGACTATTCTTCCTGACTCTAGATTCCTAGGAGTAATTCATAATCAAGACCTACTTAAGGACATCAAGGAAGCATACTATGCGGATTCCTTTTTGGCACAACCCCCAAGGGACGTAAGTCTTGTCTTTAAGAATGGTGTGTGGATTCAGGGACAACGTCTGTATATTCCTGAAACAGTCAGATTAAGAGTATTGCAACTCATTCACGATTCCAAGATAGCTGGGCATAGAGGAATTCTAAAGACACAGGAATTTCTTTCTCGTTTCTTTTGGTGGCCCATTTGCAGGAAGGATGTTTTGAATTATGTCACTTCATGTGAGGTCTGTGCAAGATGCAAAACACCTCGCTCCTCACCAACTGGTCTGTTACAGCCTCTTCCCACCCCGTCCCGCCCGTGGGGATCCATTTCTATGGACTTCATTGTGGAGTTACCAACCTCTCAGGGGAAGAACACCATTCTAGTGGTGGTTGACCGTCTAACAAAGGCAGCTCATTTTATCCCTTGTGTCGGCTTACCCACTGCAAAACAGACATCAGATTTGATGATTAAAGATGTGTTTCGCTTACATGGAGTACCGGATGAGGTTATTTCGGATCGAGGGGTGCAATTCACTTCTAGGTTTTGGCAAAATTTCTGTGCAGCATTGGACATTAAAGTAAACCTTTCTTCTGCTTTTCATCCCCAGACTAATGGACAGACCGAACGAACCAATCAAACCCTGGAGCAGTATCTCCGCTGCTTTATCTGCCACCTACAGGATGATTGGGTGGATCTACTTCCATTAGCTGAGTTCTCGTATAACAACTCTCAGAGTGCCTCCACTAAACAGTCTCCTTTTTACTCTAATCTAGGTTATCATCCTAACATTCTACCACGATTTCCCATAGAAACGCCTTTACCAGCAGTGGCTGAAAGAATCACGTCTTTACAGAAGAATATGGATCTTCTACAGGAAAATCTGGAATCGGCTCAAGAAAGGTACAAGAAAGCAGCAGATAAATTTCGTAAACCTGCACCAGCTTTCAAGGTAGGAGACTTGGTCTGGCTGTCAACCAGAAATCTTAAGTTAAGGATTCCATCGTCTAAGTTGGGACATAAGTACATTGGACCCTATAAAATCAGTAAAATTATAAGTGCCGTTGCTTGTCGTCTTCAACTGCCCAGAACTATGAGAATCCACCCTGTCTTTCATGTATCCCTACTAAAGGCTGCGACACCCAATACGTTTCCTGGACGTTCCTCTCCTTGCCCTGACCCAGTGCTAGTCGATGGTCAGGAAGAATTTGTGGTGGAAAGGATTTTAGATTCCAGGTTGTATAGAAATCAGTTACAATATCTGATTAAATGGCAGGGCTACCCAGTGGAGGACAATCATGGGAACCGGTCAATAACGTTAATGCTCCTCGCTTGCTCCGTCAGTTTCATCAGAGGTACCCACACAAGCCTGGTCTGAGGTCATCCGGAGGTTGTCCTTAAGGGGGGAGTAATGTAAGGTTCTATGTATATATTCCTGAAACTCCGTTTGTTCGTCAGCCATTTTACTTTCTGTCTTGCTGCAGCTATCTTGCCCTCAGTCAAAATGGAGTTTCCAGCTTGCATGTTCCCGCCCTGATTCTCTCCTTTGCTTCTTAAGCAGCCACAGCTGAGCAATCAGTGCTTCAGAATCTAGCCTGCAGTGAACCTGTGACTTGACTCCTGTAAGCCTTGGACCTTGTACTCCAGCTATTCCTACTGAGGAACTCTGAAGCACTTGTGGACTCTGAACCCTGCTCTTTGAAAGACCTATGTTTGCATGGACTTACGGTAACAGAGAAGAAGATCCTGAATCTGTATTGGAGAGTGATTGCTGAGCTTGGATTACTCTGGCCTGCTGTGTCTCCTGTTTCTGTGTCTGCAAACTGTGTGACTATTTCTGCCAACTTGTATGAAGTAATACAGGACTTTTCTATATCAAACCTGTGACTCCTGTGTTTTCATCGCACCCAAGCACAAGACGCTATATGAACTGTACTACATACATTACAGTAGCATTATAAATGTGGCCCATCATACACTGGAGCATCATCCATGGGGCCCATCATATACTGGAGCATCATATGGGGCCCATCATACACTGTAGCATTATAAATGGGGCCCATCATACACTGGAGCATCAGCCATGGGGCCCATCATATACTGGTGCATCATATGGGGCCCATTATATATGGAACATTATATAGGCCCATCATACACTGGAGCATCATCCATGGGGCCCATCATATACTAGAGCATCATATGGGGTTCTTTATTTATGGGGCATCTTAGAGGGTATGGAGCATCATTTGGAGCACATATGGGGCCTATTCTGTATGGAGCATTATATGGAGCCCATTCTATATGGAGCAATATATGGGCTCATCATATTCTATATGGGGCCCATCATATACTGTATGGAGCTTTATATGCGACTCATTATACTGTATGGAGCAATATATGGGGCTCATTATACTCTATGGGGACCATCCTTTACTGTATGGCACATTATATGGGGACCATCATATACTGTAGCATTATGTGGAGCTCATCATATACTGTATGGAACATTATATGGGACCAATTATGTATGGAGCAATATATGGGGCTTATTATTCTGTATGGCGCACTATGTAGTGGCCATTATACTGTATGGAGCGATATACTGTCCGGTTTTTGAGCAATTGTAGTATATAAAATAGATATCAGTCATGTTATGTAAGAAGTGAACTATTTGTCATTGTACTATACCTATATTTCTCTGGCGTATCGGAGCATCATGAATTGTGGTATGTGACTGAGACTCTTTGGCCCACGAAAACCAGGAGCCAGCCCTGCCCTCCCCCCACAACTTTAGCCAAATAACCCCCAGTTTTGACTGCGTTACTATTATCATAAAGTAAATTAAGGTTGACAACAAACTTAAGTAATAAGAATTGATGTCGCTGGCATTGAAATGGGTACTGTAGGTTTGTGTTTACTGTCCTCCCATTGACTTGCATTGGGTTTCGTGTTTCAGTCGGACCTCCGACTTTTTCCGAAAGTTGGCCGATTTCGTTCGACTAGACTTTTGAGAAAGACGGGTTTCATGAAACCCGACTCGACCCTAAAAATGGCAAAGTCGCTCATCTCTAGCAGTGACTATTAGTGTTGAGCGATACGATAATGCAAATATCGGCTATCGGCCGATATTAGCTCTATCGGTCCTTTCGATAATTCGTTTCGATATTTTCGTCTTATCGAATACCGGAATCGGATTTGTCACTGTCACTGTGAGTGTCTGTCGGTCGGGTCTGTCAGGAGTCAGCGGCACTTACCTGGCAGAAGATCTCCGGCGGTCACGTCCTGGACTGCTTGATGGCCGCCATTATCTTCTCCCTGGCGGTCACATGCAGTTTTTCACGATAACTGCAGTGACTGCAGGGTAATCCCGGCCGTAAACCAGTCCGATGACGTCATCGCCGGGGAAGCAGGTAATCAGCTGTGCTGCGCCGGGATTCTGATGTAGCAGAGCTGGATCGTCGTGGGACACTCGTTACTATGGACTGCGTCGGTCAGGTGGTATACTTTTTTTTTTTTTTTAATTTTTTTACAGGAGATCGATGGCGTCGCAGGATGAGACTGTAATAAAAGTAATGAAAACTGTGTTTTTTTTTTTTTATTAAATTAAAAAACTTTTTTATAAACATTCACCCGTCCGGGTACATAAACAATTTAACTATTTATCAACAATTTAACTATTTACATACAGGGACCCTGTCCGGGTTATTTATACTTCTTTGGCAGGGGTGTTCCAGGTACCACCTGGTACTCTTCTGATGCTTGCCAAACATCCGAGGCACCAAGGACCACCAGGACCTGATGACGTCGTGTGGCCTGTACAGTCAAGTCGTGACCCGCTATCTGGGTCTGTGTGGCCACCTCTTTCATCTCCCTCCGGGTCTGGAACCCTATGTCCCGGACTGAACGAACCCCAGGGGGCCTAACAGGCGCCGGGTACGGGCCAGCTATACTTATCATGTCCATAGCTGGGGCTGCTGAGGAGACCACTGAGGGAGGCTTGGGAGATTTACGGCGTGGGGTGGGCACTTTTGCAGAGGCCTGGATGTGGGAGGCTGAAGGCTCCGAGGGTCTCACAGGTTCCTGACACACTGGGGAGTAGGGGTCGCACCTGGTAACATTTAGGGCGTACCATCCATTGTAACCCCAGTGTCGGGTGTAAGTCACCAAGTCTCCTGGAAACAGGTCCCTCCCCAGGTGTCCTTCTGGGAGGTGAGCCTCCACGTCCCGCCGGTTCACAAAAACTTCTAAATAAAGTCCAGGCTCCTTGATGAAGCCCCAACCACCTTTCAATTTAAAGCTCCGTACTGCACCCTTACGCCGCGGCTCACACAGGGTTCCTTTATCCTTTCTCATCCGGTCCTTATCTGCCCGGTCCTTCTCCAGGTTACGTTGCCGAAGTTTTAGGGTTTCTCGCTGCTCCCTTTGTCGCTCTGCTTCCCGCTCCCAACGTCTCCACTCTTCCTCCTGACGCCGGTTGAAATTCTCCTCCACCAGCAGCTCCATGTCTCCACCACTCCACTGCAGCTTACAGTGTCCGGTTTACGGCAGCTCTCCTGTCGCCCCCCAGTCCTGGCGGCGCTCCCCTGCGGAGGAAGCAGACGGCTCTAAATCAGATGACAGTCGGGGCTCCGGTACAGGCAGGTAGTGCTCTGGTGCCTGCGCGGCCTCCTCCATGAGGACGGGTGTCGCTTCTTCTGTCTCAGCGACGGGGGCAGACAGCGGGATCTGGGGTGCTGACGGTGCTGCGGTTTTTGCAGGAATGGGTGCCTCCACTGCGACAACGTCAACCGGATCACATTGCAAGGACTCCTCTACTAGAACGGGTGCCTCACCTTCCGGTACAGACACTTCAGGTAAGAGGGATTGGCGCCGCTCCAAGTTTAGTTTTAGGGCACGCCAGCTCGCTTCCATCCTGGCGACCTCCTCCCGGTGCCGGGCCAGGCCTCTTAGGGTATCCGCCGCTTCTTGCAGCGTAGGAGGGTTTCCAGGCCGGGTGCCCAACGGTGGTTCCGTGGCGATCGGGTCGCTTCCGTGGGGGGAGAGCTCTGACTGCTCCATCCCTTCACACTTCTGCTCGTGTCCATTAGCCATCTCTGCCAAGTCACATGTGTCATTAGCATCTGGAGAGGGCCCCTCTTTTGTAGGGAGGCGGGACCTTCGTGTTAGTTTCCACACACTGAGGAGGATGAGGAGGTGGAACTGAAGAGCTGTGGGGCACGATCTTACATTGCAGTACCATTTAGAGCCATCATTTTCGCGTCACTGAGTGAGTGTACAGTACACCCATGAAGAGCACGCCCTTCTTCTTCACCAGTGCCTCGTCGTGACGCAGATATGGCGGAAAAATAGCAAATACATTCTCTGATGATTTTAGCAATTCTCAAGCACAAAACCAGTTCAATTCAGGCACACAGGACTCGCTTATAGCGAGCTACAGAATCCTGTTCGTGACGCCCAAGTTGAGTCGCACAGAGCCAGAGGTTTTGGGGGTACTCGGCACCGAGCCCGTCGACTTCTATGGGGTATGTCACGGCTTTACCCGGCAATTGAATCAGAGTCTATTTTACTATGTAGAAGTGTATAAACTATAAATATATGTATATATATGTCACAATGACATGTTATATATATATATATATATATATATGTATTCTATGTGTGTATATTTTGTGTTTACAACGTAAGAAAGGGTTTCTTTGTTGCGATATTTTGTTCCCATAGACTTACATGGGACTTCCGCTATCGAAATCGGATATCGACGATATTTAGTGCTATCGGCGATACAATTTCGATACGATATTTTTAGATATCGAGCACTATCGCTCAACACTAGTGACTATCAAATGCCGGATGCTAATTGACAGATCTGGACATATGTGCTTTCATCAGCATATCATATTTGTATATTTGTTAAAAAATAAGATAGTGGACAACCTTTTTAAAGTGGTTTTCCAGTTTCAGAAAACCCCTGTGCCCTAACTGCAGTTTGTTTAAAAAACAAACCAATTGAGCTTCAGTCATTTCCCCCTGGTCCAGCACTGAGCCTCTGCCACTACTCGTAGTGTTTGTTAATGCCTTCAGCGTTGACATAACGTCCACAACAATGAATCCTATCAGTGATTGCCAGATTTTTAGACCAATATGATAAAATGAAAGAAAGAGGTCCCTGTAAACCTGACAAAAATCATCTAAATTGCACATAATAGGTATTTAAGAAAAGGCTTTTATCCAGTGCCATTTTTTGTGTTTTTTTTAGAAACAAAGGGACTTCATTAACCCCTCTCTGACATTAGACGTACTATCCCGTCCATAAAACCCGTGACAATCTGACCACGGACGGGATAGTACGTCATAGCGATCAGCTGCGCTCCTGGGGGGAGCGCAGCTGATCGCCGCCGGGTGTCAGCTGATTATCACAGCTGACACCCGGGACTGTGTGCCAGGAGCGGTCACGGACCGCTCCCGGCACATTAACCCCTTGCACACCGTGATCAAACATGATCGTGGTGTACTGGGGGCACAGGGGAGCGTCGCGCAGGGAGAGGGCTCCCTGCGCGCCCCCCTGAGACCCTCAGAACAGCGCGATGTGATCGCGCTGTTCTGAGGGCTTCCTCCCTCCCAGGACCCGAATCCAAGATGGCGCCGGGGTCCTGGAGGGAGGCGGCTTCCTCAGTGCCTGCTGAGAGCAGGCACTGAGAAGCCTGCAGCGCTGCCTGTGAGATTGCTGGGATAGTACGTCATAGGCGATCAGCTGCGCTCCCGGAGGCTAATCGCCGCCGGGTGTCAGCTGATTATCACAGCTGACACCCGTGACTGTGTGTCAGGAGCGATCACGGACCGCTCCTGGCACATTAACCCCTTGCACACCGCGATCAAACATGATCGCGGTGTACTGAGGGCACAGGGAAGCATCGTGCAGAGAAGGGGGAGCGCAGGGATATGATTGCGCTGTTCTGAGGGCTTCCTCCCTCCCAGGACCCAGATCCAAGATGGCGCCGGGGTCCTGGAGGGAGGCGGCTTCCTCAGTGCCTGCTGTGAGCAGGCACTGAGAAGCCTGCTGCACTGCCTGAGTGATGTCCCACCCTGGGACAAAGTAAAAAAGTTAAAAAAATAAAAATAAACATGTTTTAAAAAAAAATCCCAAATAAATAAAAAAATAAAAAAATATTCCCCAATAAATTCATTTCTTCCTGTAAATAAAAAAAACAAAACAATAAAAGTACACATATTTGGCATCGCCGCGTCCGTAACGACCCCCCCTATAAAACTGTCCCACTAGTTAACCCCTTTAGTGAACGCCTTAAAAAAAAAAAAATCAATGCTTTATCATCATACCGGCAAACAAAAAGTGGAATAACACGCAATCAAAAAGACCGATATAAAAAAAGATGGTACCGCTGAAAACGTCATCTTGTCCCGCAAAAAACGAGCCGCCATACAGCATCATTAGCGAAAAAATAAAAAAGTTATAGCTCGCAGAATAAAGCGATGCAAAAATAATTATTTTTCATATAAAATAGTTTTTATTCTATAAAAGCGCCAAAACATAAAAAAATGATATAATTGAGGTATGGCCATAATCGTACTGACCCGAAGAATAAAACTGCTTTATCATTTTTACCACACGCGGAACGATAAAAAACGCCTCCCCCAAAAGAAATTCATGAATTGCTGATTTTTGTTCATTCTAACCTCCCAAAAATCAAAATAAAAAGCGATCAAAAAATGTCACATGCTCAAAAATGGTACCAATAAAAACGTCAACTCGTACCGCAAAAAATAAGAACTCACATGACTCTGTGGGCCAAAATATGCAAAAATTATAGCTCTCAAAATGTGGCGATGCAAAAAACTATTTTTGCAATAAAAAGCGTCTTTTAGCGTGACAGCTGCCAATCATGAAAACCCGCTATAAATAGTAAATCAAACGCCCCTTTATCACCCCCTTAGTTAGGGAAAAATAATAAAATTAAAAAAAAGTATTTATTTCCATTTTCCCATTAGGGTTAGGGTTAGGGTTGCGGCTAAAGTTAGGGTTAGGGTTGGCGCTAAAGTTAGGATTAGGGTTAGGGTTGGGATTAGGGGTGTGTTAGGGTTAGGTTTGTGGTTAGGGTTGGGACTAGGGTTAGGGGTGTGTTGGGGTTAGGGTTGGAGTTAGAATTGGGGGGTTTCCGCTGTTTAGGCACATCAGGGGCTCTCCAAATGTGACATGGCGTCTGATCTCAATTCCAGTCAATTCTGCGTTGAAAAAGTCAAACGGTGCTCCTTCACTTCTGAGCTCTGCCATGCGTCCAAACAGTAGTTTATCCCCACATATGGGGTATTAGCGTACTCTGAACCCCAAGAGTTATTGTGCAATTTGTCCTATTTCTTCTGTTACCCTTGGGAAAATAAAAAACTGGGGGCGAAAATATCATTTTTGTACAAAAAAAATTATTTTTTTGTTTTTACGGCTGTACATTATAAACTTCTGTGAAGCACTTGGGGCTTCATAGCGCTCACCACACATCTAGATAAGTTCCTTGCGGTGTCTATTTTCCAAAATGGGGTCACTTGTTGGGGATTTCCACTGTTTAGGCGCATCAGGGGCTCTCCAAATGCGACATGACGCCCCAGACCATTCCATCAAAGTCTGCAATCCAAAACGTCACTACTTCCCTTCCGAGCCCCAACGTGTACCCATACAGTAGTTTTCTCCCACATATTGGGTATCAGCGTACTCAGGACAAATTGGACAACAACTTTTGGGGTCCAATTTCTCCTGTTACCCTTGTAAAAAAAAAATATTGGGGCAAAAAAATCATTTTTGCAAAAAAAAAAAAAAGGATTTTTTATTTTTACGGCTGTGCGTTATAAACTTCTGTGAAGCACTTCGGGGTTCAAAGTGCTCACCACACATCTAGATAAGTTCCTTGTGGGGTCTATTTTCCAAAATTGGGTCACTTGTGGGGTTTCCACTGTTTAGGCGCATGAGGGGCTCTCCAAATGCGACATGACGCCCCCAGACCATTCCATCAAAGTCTGCAATCCAAAACGTCACTACTTCCCTTTCGATCCCCGATGTGCACCCATACAGTAGTTTTCGCCCACATATTGGGTATCAGCGTACTCAGGACAAATTGGACAACAACTTTTGGGTTCCAATTTCTTCTGTTACCCTTGTGAAAATAAAATATTGGAGGTGAAAAAATCATTTTTGTAAAAAAAAAAGAATTTTTTATTTTACGGCTGTACGTTATAAACTTTAGTGAAACACCTGGGGGTTCAAAGTTCTCACCACACATCTAGATAAGTTCCTTGAGGGGTCTAGTTTCCAAAATGGTGTCATTTATGGGGGTTTCCACTGTTTAGGCAGATCAGGAGCTCTCCAAACACGACATGGCGTCCAGCCAATTCTGCGTTGATAAAGTCAGACGGCGCTCCTTCCCTTCCAAACTCTGCCATGCACCCAAACAGTGGTTTACCCCCACATATGGGGTATCAGCGCACTCAGGACAAATTGCACAATAACTTTTGGAGTCTTGTTACCCTTGGAAAAATAAAAATTGGGGTGAAAAGATCATTTTTGTGGATAAAATATGATTTTTAAATTTTACGGCTCTACGTTATAAACTTGTGTGAAGCACTTGGGGGTTCAAATTGCTCACCAAAGATCTAGATAAAATCCTTAGGGGGTCTAGTTTCCCAAATAGGGTCATTTGTGGGGGGTTTCCACTGTTTAGGCACATCAGGGGCTCTCCAAATGCAACATGGCAGCCAAATTTGGTTGGAAAAAGTCAAATGGTGCTCCTTCCATTCTGAGCTCTGCCGTGCGCCCAAACAGTGGTTCCCCCCCACATATGGGGTATCAGCGTACTCAGGACAAATTGTACAACAACTTATGTGGTCCAATTTCTCCTGTTACCCTTGGGAAAATAAAAAATTAGTGACTAAAAGATAATTTTTGTGGGAAAAAAATAGGATTTTTTATTTTCATGCCCGGGCATTATAAACTTGTGTGAAGCACTTGGGGGTTCAAAGTGCTCACCAAAGATCTAGATAAGTTCCTTAGGGGGTCTAGTTTCCAAAATGGGGTCACTTGTGGGGGGTTTCCACTGTTTAGGCTCATCTGGGGCACTGCAAACGGAACATGACCCCCATCAACGTCTGCATTCCAAAACGTTACTACTTCCTTTCCAAGCCCTGCCGTGCGCCCAAACAGTTTCCCCCCCCACATATGGGGTATCAGCGTACTCAGGACAAATTGGACAACAACTTTTGGGGTCCAATTTCCCTGGGAAAATTCAAAAATTTGGGACTAAAAAATTATTTTTTTGGAAAATTGTTTTTTTTTTTTTTCACACCCAGGCATTATAAACTTTTGTGAAACACATGGGGGTTTAAAGTGCTCACAACAGATCTAGATAAGTACCTTAGGTGGTCTAGTTTCCAAAATGGTGTCACTTATGGGGGTTTCCACTGTTTAGGCGCATCAGAGGTTCTCCAAACGCGACATGGCATCCAATCTAAATTCCAGCCAATTTTAGTTTGAAAAAGTCAAACGGCGCTCCTTCCCTTACGAGCTCTGCCGTGTGCCCAAACAGTGGTTTCCCCCACATATTGGGTATTGGCGTACTCAGGAGAAATTGCATAACAACCTTATCTGTCCATTTTCTCCTTTTACCCTTGTGAAATTTAAAAAAAAGTTTGTAAAAGATCATTTTTGTGGCTAAAAAGTTAAATATTCATTTTTTCCTTCCACGTTGCTTTAGTTCCTGTGAAGCACCTGAAGGGTTAATAAACTTCTGGAATGTGGTTTTGAGTACCTTGAGGGGTGCAGTTTTTAGAATGGTGTCACTTTTGGGTATTTTCTGCCATATAGACCCCTCAAAGTGACTTCAAATGTGAGGTGGTCCCTAAAAAAAATGGCTTTGTAAATTTTGTTGTAAAAATGAGAAATCGCTGGTCAACTTTTAACCCTTATAACTTCCTAACAAAAAAAAATTTTGGTTCCAAAATTGTGCTGATGTAAAGTAGACATGTGGGAAATGTTATTTCTTAACTATTTTGTGTGATATATTTCTATGTTTTAAGGGAATAAAAATTCAAAGTTTGAAAATTGCAAAATTTTAAAATTTTCGCCATATTTGCGTTTTTTCAAAAATAAACACAAGTTATATCGAAGAAATTTTACTTCTAACGTGAAGTACAATATGTCACGAGAAAACAATCTCAGAATCGCGAAAATCCGTTGAAGCGTTCCAGAGTTATAACCTCATAAAGAGACAGTGGTCAGAATTGTAAAAATTGGCCCGGTCATTAACGTGCAAACCACCCTTGGGGTTGAAGGGGTTAAAAACAATTCATTCTTGTTTTATCTAAAAGAGCAAAAGACGTGCAATAATCTCATATTAACCAGAGTAATGGCATTCAAACTATGGAGAACACAGTATAGAGACTGTTTATATCAGGCTGAGAAAAAAGGCTAGTATCTTATTGACTTCCTAAATTGAATTGTCTTGTCTTTCTAAAAGAACAATTCCCTGGGTGTAAAAGAAAGACAGGCTTTTAGGATTAATATGCTTGGTTGTAATGTAGACTGAAAAGATTCAGTGGCTATGTACATTTAATAGAATATCAAACATTAGATAATATAATTATCCATGACATAATGTAACAAGATGCTGCCCAGAAACACCAGATTAAACCTCTCTTCCAGGATGGATAGGAATCAGATATCATCCCTCCATATATAGTATAGATACATATTTATGCATTAACAGCAAGGATGACAAATCCAGATACAAATACTTTGCTTTCAACCCTATTTTCCAACATATGTTTAGAATTCCTCCCAAGGAGCTTTCGAACTGGTAGATTTGTATGACCAGACAGTAAAGATGTATATCTTTGTACCGTGTTAGCCAGTAGATAGAAAAATATTTAGAGCTGAGAGTCCTCAGTGGTTGATACCTTTTAATGGCTAACTGAAAAGATGGTAACAAATTGCAAGCTTTCAAGACTACTCAGGTCTCTTCATCAGGCAAAGACTAAAGTCCCCGTCTCACACAGCGATCTCGCTAGCGAGATCGCTGCTGAGTCACTAGTTTTGTGATGCAGCAGCGATCTCCCCAGCGATATCGCTGTGTGTGACATTCAGCGACGATCAGCCCCCCTGCTGGGTATCGCTGATCGTCGCTGAATGTCCTGGACATTTTTTTGATCGCTGGTCTCCCGCTGACAGGCACGCATCGCTGCGTGTGACAGGCGGGAGACCAGCGATCCGCTGGTAACCAAGGTGCACAGCGGGTTTCCAGGCGCGGGGCTGTGCCTAGAAACCCGCTGTGTACCTTGGATACCAGCGCCCTGATGCAGGGAGCTGGTAACCAAGGTACACAGCGGGTTTCCAGGCACCGCGCAGCGCCTGGAAACCCGATGTGTACCTTGGTTACCAGCTCCCTGCATCAGGGCGCTGGTATCCAAGGTACACTGCGGGTAACTAAGCGATGTTTACCCGCAGTGTCGCTGTGCTGATCGCTGCCTGAGCTACCTGTTTGGCAGCTCAGCAGCGATCATGTAGCGATACACCAGCGATCCTGATCGTTGTCGGGATCGCTGGTGTATCGTTATGTGAGACCCAGGCTTAATACAAAATCTGAAGTATCACATATTTATACACAACACAGCACAGAAACAATGCAATAGATAAAACAAGTGACGTAAAGCAGAACTGTCATTATAGGAGAGGGATGAACATAAATATTGGAACAGTTCTTAGATAAGGAGTGTGAAAGTTTTATTGCCCTCTGATTGGGTTCTGTAAATGTTTATTGATGCCCCCACAAGGTCTTTGCTATAGAAGAAAATAACCGGGTGCCTTTAGTAGTCACCTACAATCCAAATCTGGAGGTGCTAAGGGGAGCTGCAAGGAAACTACAACCTTTACTACAAAAATATGCCCAATTACAATCCATATTTCCAGACCCCCCACTACTGTGTTTTAGGCAGCCCCCAAATCTAAGAAGCATCATTGTCAGAAGCTCCCTGTCCTCTCCAACAGCTGCAGGAACCTTTCCTTGCAAGCAGAAAAAATGTAAAAGCTGTCCATTTATAATGACCATGGACAAGATAAGGATCCCCAACTCACATCAGGACTACAAGATCCCAGGTACTTTCAGTTGCATCACATCTAATATGGTGTACCTAATTATATGTACTAAATGTCCAACTGGGGGTCTGTATGTGGGAGAGACCGGGCAAAAACTGAGAACAAGGATGAATTCTCATCACCACAAAATAAGAGAAAAAAGAATGGATCTACCTGTGGCAAAACATTTTTGCATGCCTGATCACAGCACCATGGACATGAAATTACTGGTACTGAAAAATATTTAGACTTGAGAGTCCTCAGTGAATGATACTTATTTTTCTATCTACTGGCTAACACGGTACGAAGATACACATGGTACTGAAAAGTAATTTCACTTCTCAGAGACACAGGAGAGTCTCCGAATATAAACTCATGATGACCTTTGACACTCTCAGTGCAGGAATGAACGTGTCGCATGGATTTATGTCTTTCTACATCAACTTTCCTATACATCAATTAAGGAATTTACTCCAAAGACCTTGTGGGGGCATCAATAAACATTACCAGACCCCAATCAGAGGGCAATAAAACTTTCACACTCCTTATCTATGAACTGTTCCAATATTTATGTTCATTCCTCTCCCATAATGACAGTTCTGCTTCACGTCACTTGTCTTATCTATTGCATTGTTTCAATGCTGTGTTGTGTATAAATATGTGATTCTTCAGATTTTGTATTTTTCTTTGCCTGATGAAGAGACCTCAGTAGTCTCAAAAGCTTGCAATTTGTTACCATCTTTTCAGTTAGCCATTAAAAGGTATCAACCACTGAGGACTCTCAATTCTAAATATTTTTTTATTACCAGACAGACACTGTTCATACATGCAAACCTAGAGCGATAATCTGTTGATTTTGTTACTTTTTAGAAAAGCCACTTGGAGTAGCTGCATAAAATAGTCCACAAATGGAGAACATACTGTGCAAAACTGCATCTTTTCTAGTATGCGGAGTACAAGAGCAATCGAGACCACAGACCATAAGCTATGAGATATTCTGTTATTCTGTGGAATATACACATGTGGTCAAAATTGTTGATACCCCTTGTTTAATGACAGAAAAACCCACAATGGTGACAGAAATAACTTGAATCTGACAAAAGTAATAATAAATCAAAAATCTATGAAAATGAACAAATGAAAGTCAGACATTGCTTTTCAACCATGCTTCCACAAAATTTAAAAAAATAAAACTCATGAAATAGGCTTGGACAGAAATGATGATACCCCTGAAAATAATGTGACAAAATGGACATGTTAAATCAAGGTGTATCCACTAATTAGCATCACAGTTGTCTACAATCTTGGAATCAGTGAGTGGGCCTGTATAGAGGGCTACAGATAGTCACTGTGCTGTTTGGTGACATGGTGTGTATCACAATCAACATGGACCAGAAGAAGAGAAGGAAAGAGTTGTCTCAGGAGATTAGAAAGAAACTTATAGACAAATATGTTGAAGGTAAAAGTTATAAGACCATCTCCAAGCAGCTCGATGTTCATGTGACCACAGTTGTACAGAAATTCAGAAATTTAAGCTCCATAGGACTGTAGCCAACCTCCCTGAACATGGCCGCAGGAGGAAAATTTATGTCAAATCAAAGAGAAAAATAATACGAATGGTAAGAAACGAGCCCAGAAAAACTTCTAAACAGAATAAAGGTGAACTTCAAGCTCAAGGAACATCAGTGTCAGATTGCACCATACATCATTGTATGAGCCAAAGTGGACTTCATTGGAGACAAACAAGGAGGAAATTATTGTTGAAAAAAAATCATAAAAAAGCCAGACTGGAATTTGCCAAACTACATGTTGACAAGCCACAAAGCTTATGGGAGAATGTCCTATGAACAGATGAGACAAAAATGGAACTTTTTGGCAAGGCACATCAGCTCTATGTTCATAGATGGAAAAATGAAGCATATCAAGAAAAGAACACTGTCTCTACTGTGAAACATGGAGAAGGCTCTGTTGTGTTCTGGGGCTGCTTTGCTGCATCTGGCACAGGGTGTATAGAATTTGTGCAGGGTACAATGAAATCTCAAGACTATCAAAGGATTCTAGAGATAAATGTGCTTTCCAGTGTCAGAAAGCTTGGTCTCAGTCACAGGTCATGGGTCTTGCTACAGGATAATGGCCCAAAACACACAGCTAAAAACACCCAAGAATGGCTATGAGGAAAACATTGGACTATTCTGAAGTGGCCTTCTATGAGCCCTGACCTAAATCCTATTGAACATCTTTGGAAAAAGATGAAACATGCCGTCTGGAAAACGCAACCTTCAAGCACAAGACAACTGGAGCAGTTTGCTCTTGAGGATTGGGCCAAAATACCTGTCGAGAGGTGTAGAAGTCTCATTGACAGTTACAGGAATCGTTTAATTGCAGTGAGTGCCTCAAAGGATTGTGCAATAAAATATTTAGTTAAGAGTACCATCATTTCTGTCCAGGAATATTTCATGAGTTTTATTTTTTAAAATTTTGTGGAAGCATGTTTGAAGAGCAATGTCTGACTTTCATTTGTTAATTTTCATAGATTTCTGATTTATTGTCACTTTTGCCAGAATCAAGTTGTTTCTATGACTTTTGTGGATTTTTCTGTCATTAAACGAGGGTACCAACAATTTTGACCACGTGTGTATATTTATGTAGTCAATGCATGTATACATGTACTTAGTGAATGAGTCAGAATTTGTGAACATATTCAGTATATATAGTTATCAAAACTTTTCAACCCCAATTAAGGCTGATTTACAAAATTTACAATCTTTCTGCTGTTTGCAATAAACCAATAAAAATGAAAAAAATTGTGTATTTCAATACAACTAATATAATAATATGGACATACCCACCTTGGGCAAGTTTTCTTGATGCTGATGTCATCATAATTTCATCTTTTTAGCCCTGTATGTCTGTCTGTTTGTATGATCTTTTTATATGTTAAATAAAGATGGTGTTATATTGTGGACTTTATGACTGCTTGTTTCTTCGGATTTATGGTTCCTCCATGCAGTTGTCCTACTATATCCATATTATGGGTGTTTTGCACAATAACTATATGTAGAGACATATATATTTTTTCTATCACCTATGATGTTCATCAGAATTTTATTAACTAATATAATAAGTCAGCACAAAATGACATTTTTAATGATTAATTAAGCCATATACCCACTTCTGGAAATGTTCCTGAGATATCTTAGCCCATTCCTTTGCACAATAGCCTCCATTTTACCAGAGACATACTGCTCATTGCGGCAGACCGTGCAGGTACTATGAGGCCTGTGAACTAAAGGCCCATCCCCCTTTTGCCAGGCATTGTAATCTCAACGGATGAAAATATTGTTAAATGCATTGATAAAACAGGGAATCACCCTGCGCATCTGCAGCCCGACATCTTAGCCCAATTGGCGTAATGATGTCATTACTTTGTGCCTACTCTGCAGTCCTAAGTTTCCACACTGCATAGAACAGGGCAGCGAGGGAACAGGGTTAGGCGAATATATATATTATTTTAATTTGTCAATGGAAAGGAAGATACTGTGGGGCCCTAGGTGGCTGTTAGGGACTTCATATATGGTATGAGCAGCTATTGGGGCTTCATAGATGGTGTGATCAGTTTTATACATGGTGTGGCAGGCTCTTGCTGTGAGCAGCTCACATTAGAGACCAGGTCAATGCCACACAGAGTTCTAGCAGCAGACACATCTCTACAACTACTATTAAGAGGAGACTTTGTGCAGCAGGCCTTCAAGGGAAAATAGCTGCTAGGAAACCACTGCTAAGGACAGGCAACAAGCAGAAGAGACTTGTTTGGGCTAAAGAACACAAGGAATGGACATTAGACCAGTGGAAATCTGTGCTTTGGTCAGATGAGTCCAAATTTGAGATCTTTGGTTCCAACCACCGTGTCTTTGTGCGACGCAGAAAAGATGAACGGATGGACTCTACATGCCTGGTTCCCACCGTGAAGCATGGAGGAGGAGGTGTGATGATGTGGGGGTGTTTTGCTGGTGACACTGTTGGGGATTTATTCAAAATTGAAGGCATACTGAACCAGCATGGCTACCACAGCATCTTGCAGCGGCAGGCTATTCCATCCGGTTTGCGTTTAGTTGGACCATCATTTATTTTTCAAGAGGACAATGACACCAAACACACCTCCAGGCTGTGAAAGGGCTATTTGACCAAGAAGGAAAGTGATGGGCTGCTACGCCAGATGACCTGGCCTCCAGTCACCAGACCTGAGCCCAATCGAGATGGTTTGGGTGAGCTGGACCGCAGAGTGAAGGCAAAAGGGCCAACAAGTGCTAAGCATCTCTGGGAACTCCTTCAAGACTGTTGGAAGACCGTTTCCGGTGACTGCCTCTTGAAGCTCATCAAGAGAATGCCAAGAGTGTGCAAAGTAGTAATCAAACCAAAAGGTGGCTACTTTGAAGAACCTAGAATATAAGACATATGTTCAGTTGTTTCACACTTTTTTAGGTATATAATTCCACATGTGTTAATTCATAGTTTTGATGCCTTAGTGTGAATGTACAATTTTCATAGTCATGAAAATACAGAAAAATCTTTGAATGAGAAGGTGTGTCCAAACTTTTGGTCTGTACTGTACATGGTGTGGAAGGCAGTGGTATTGGCGGCTGTGGTGGCCTCACTCTTAGTAAGGTTCTCATTCATGGTAGGCGGAGTTTTATACATGGTGTAGGGAGATGTGATGTCCATCAGACGGTGTGGGAGGATGTGGGGTCTATTAGAAATGGTTTTGGTGAA
The DNA here is from genome assembly GCA_033576555.1 of Oophaga sylvatica. Classification (NCBI taxonomy): domain Eukaryota; kingdom Metazoa; phylum Chordata; class Amphibia; order Anura; family Dendrobatidae; genus Oophaga; species Oophaga sylvatica. The sequence goes on along the minus strand of JARQOD010000005.1, from coordinate 225,896,034 downwards.
TCTTACTGTGTGTGAGGAGCTGTGGGCTTCATATCACATAATAAGGGAGAGCTGCAGGGTCCATTTTACCATTTGGGGAGCTATGTGGTCCATAATAAATGTTGAGGATGGTGAGAATCCATGCATGGTGTGAGGGCTATGGGGTCCATTACACGTGTGGAGAGCTGGGAGGTCCATAATACTGTGTACAGTATAGAGGGCTTTGGAGGCCATCATTCCATGTGGGCAGGCGGCATGTGGGGCCAGCAAACAGGATGTGGGGTGTGTGGGAGCATGATCATAGTATGCGGTGGGCTGTGGGTCCATCATAATGTATACAGAGCTCTATGTGCCATCATATTATGTAAGGGAGCTGTGGGGGCCATCATACTGCGGGGCCATTATAAAGTATGTGAAGGGTTGCAGGTTCCATCATACTATATTGGGGTGGTTGAAACTATCCTACTGTGTGTGTGGGGGGCTGCAGGGTAATCATTTTGTGTGATGGGACTATGAAGCCATTATACTGGTGGTTCCTTACTGTGGAGTCTTCATTCTGTGCTCACGTGTACTGTGTGAGCAAATTATATGGGGGGATTTACTGTGAAGTATCATAGGCAGTTTTTTGGCATCATACTTTATAGAAGCTATGAAAAGGGTTTTGCAATGTGTAAAAACACTTAGGGGCTTCAACAGAGGCATTATTTCTGTATACATGCTTTAAAAAAAATGTCCCTTTCACTGTATTTAATAGTGGAGAGGTATTTTCCTTTCTGTGACTTCCCCTATGTGCCTTGACCTCTTTGAACATTATTTTTTGTGAGGAGGCACCCAATAATATATGTACGTCTATGCGGTTCACAAATATTCTTTGGCTGTCAACAGGACTGGCATTAGGGGCAGGCAAACTATGCAGCCACCTAGGGCCCCTGCTGCCCCAGGGGCCCCCAGCCTGGGGCAGACATACCGCTGGTGCAACTGCACCAAGTCCCAGGGGTGAAGGGGGCCCCTGCAGGCAGGAGCTTACTGTCCATAGCGGCAGAGTATGCAGCCACTATGGGGCCACTCAGTAAAGATTGTGGGTGGGAGGGAAAGGGGCCTGGTGTCATGCAGTATTGGGCCCCTCTCGCTCCCCCCCATAATCATGTGGATACCCAGTGCCGGGGTGAGAGCAGTGCGCAGAGTGCAGGAGTTCAAAAAGGGAGCGTGTCATGCACGGAGAGACTCTGGCCAATGAATGCTTTCCTCATCAGACTGAGGAGAGCGCTCACTGGCTGCCATCTCTGTCCTCCGGCATGACACGTCCCAAGGGTGAGTACTCACCTGTAGTCAGTGAGGCCGCACAGCACACTGGGGACAACAGTGGAGGAAGAGCAGGACGTACAGTGTGTCTTCTGCTCCCCCCACTGTCCTGTTTCCATCAGCATCTCAGAGAAGAGTTTGGGGGAAGAGGCTCACTGCACAGGACAGCATAGCAGCAGCAGGGTGCTGATATCAGTCCTCTCTGCTCTGTGTCCCCATCCCCCACAGTAGGTTCTGCAGCCTTCTTCAGCTGATCTCTGCACTATGTGGCTGACCTCCTCCAGGGCTCATCTGAACACCTGATATCACAGATTAGTATGTGTGTGTATGTATGTGTTTGTATATGCACGTATGTATGTATGTGTGCATCTGTGTATGTACAGTATGTGTGTATCTATGTGTATGTTTCTATCTGTGTGTGTGTATGTATGTATGGTATATGTGTGTATGTATGGTATATTTGTATGTCTGTGTGTTTGCATGTACAGTATATGTACATGTGTATGTCTATGTTTGTATATATGAGCAGTATATGTGTATGTGCGATATATTTGTATATATATATATGGTATATATGTATATGTGAATGTATGTACAGTATAGGTGTATGTATATGTATGTACGGTATGTGTATACTATATGTGTATATAACTGTATGTATGTATGGAATACGTGTGTATGTATATATGGTGTATGTATGTATGGTATATGTATGTGTATCTGTGTGTGTATGTACAGTATGTGTATCTGTATGTCTGTACGTTATATGTGTGTATGCATGTACGGAATATGTATATGTATCTGTATGTATCTGCGGTGTATGTATGTACGGTATGTGTGTATGTACAGTATGTGTATGTATGTACGGTATGTGTATGTATGACGGTATATGTATGTGTATCTGTGTGTATGTATGGTATATGTGTGTGTTTGCATGTACGGTATATGTACGGTATATGTATGTGTATCTGTGTGTATGTACGGTGTATGTACTGTATGTATGGTATGAGTGTGTATGTATGTACGATATATGTGTGTATGTTCGATATATGTATGTGCATCTCTGTGTGTATGTACGGTATGTGCATGTGTGTACGATGTATGTATGTATGGTGTGTGAATGTATGTACAGTATTTGTATGTACAGTGCATGTGTGATCACTGGGCCCCCAGAGATTCTGAGAACACAGCTCTGCAGTCTCATCCTGGATGGAGCAGAGTTGTGCATACGGCAACCACAAGGAGATGCTTTGCACACTTGCTGTCATGTTCCCACTAGAGAGTCAGCCATGTCTGCAGTGTTCTATTCACAGACATAACGGACACTAGTTGTCACTTGGCTGCATGTCTGACTGCGCTGGAACCAGCAGAACCAAATGCTAATGGATATATATATATATATATATATATATATGTATATATATATATATATATATATTTATTACACACAGTATATATATCTCCATCTCAGTGAAAAAATATAAATATATCTATTTTTAGAGGTGTGGGGGCCCAAATAGAACTTTTGCTATGGAGCCCTTTGATTGCTATGTACACCCTTGCTTGCAGGGCAGTAATAATGAAGGCAATCTGCCTTGCTTCTCAGAACCCGAGGCTCCAGGGTCACATTGCCAGATTGACATCATCATAAGCAGTGCACCAGGCAGTGAGGGGGACCCAGACACATTTCTTGCGTGGAGGCCCCAAGCTATTAGTGGCTGCCCCTGCCCCCAGCCAGTGGTGTGCCGCTAATAGTGGCATACCATGCAGCTGCTATAGGGCCCATGAGTCAGGGGGGCCTGCCTGGTGCCAGTGGAGCAGCAGCAGCGAAGCAGTGAGTGACAGGAGGCAGGAGCCGACTGCTGCGGCTAAAGCCTGTGCCCGCTGCTAAAGAGAAAGTAATATTCACTGCTCCCCACGCCACTATGCACTGAAGCCGGCACCAAGAGATGGAAGGGATTATAGGAGTGGAGAGCAGTGAATATTCATTTCACTTTAATAGCAGGCACAGTAGCCGCAGCTGCAGGCTTCCTGCTGCTGGGCAATCACATGTGCCCTCCACTAAAGGGAATGAATATTCACTGCTCTCCATGCCCATGAATACGGTATATATCAGTGAGCGAGTGAGAACGTGGTGGCCATAATACTGTAGGACTGCATTATATTTTATGGAGGACTGAATTATATTCTATGGGGGGCTGAATTATGTTCTATATGGGGGCTGCGTTATACTTTTTGAGGTCAGAATTATATTCTATATGGTGACTTCATTATACTCTATGGAGGACTATGGGGAGTGTATTATACTCTATGGAGGAATATGGGGAGTGTATTATACTCTATGGAGTAATATGGGGAGTGTATTATGCTATATGGAAGACTATGGGAAGTCTATTATACTATATGTAGGACTATGGGGAGTGAATTATACTATATAGAGGACTATGTGGAGTGTATTATACTATATGGAAGTCTATTGGGAGTCTATTAGACTATATGGAGGACTATGGGGAGTCTATTATGCTATATGGAGGATTATGGGGAGTCTATTATACTATATAGAGGACTATGAGGAGTGTATTATACTATATAGAGGACTATGGGGAGTCTCTTATACTATATAGAGGGCTATGAGGAGTGTATTATACTATATGGAGGACTATGGGGAGGATTTTATACTATATGGAGAACTAGGGGGAGTGAATTATACCAGGGTTCCTCAACTCCAGTCCTCAAGGCCCACCAACAGATCATGTTTTCAGGATTTCCTTAGTATTGCTCAGGTGCTAATTGCATCACCTGTGCAATACAAAGGAAATCTTGAAAACATGACCTGCTGGTGGGCCTTGAGGACTGGAGTTGGTGAACCCTGCATTATACTATATGGAGGATTATGGGGAGTGCATTATACTATATGGAGGATTACGGGGAGTCTATTATACTATATAAAGGACTATGAGGATTGTGTTATGCTATATGGAGGACTAGGGGGAGTACATTATACTATATGGAGGACTAGGGGGAGTGCAAAATGCAGCCTATTCATCAAGTGATTGGATTGGTTATGCCGGAACAAAAATCATTGTTCTCATAAGCACATCGCCCGGTGAAAACTGCAGATATACTGCTAAGGTGATACTGTATGTGGACAGATTGATTTACAAGTGATCATTCTGTCCCCATCATTGTTCCTCAGCCATTGTAAAGAGGCTGGAAAAAAAGCGGCGAATGACTTCAATATTGTCAATCACACTCGTTTAGTGGCCCGAAATCAGCACATGTAAGTACAATCCAAATGTTTCTGTGTGATTGTGCAATTTGTTAGCATTTGGGGCCCCACTTTAAACTTTTGCCTAGGGCCTCACTTTGCCTAAAACCAGCCCTGGCTATCAAGACAGTAGTCCAAAAGTTAAGAGAAGAGATCTTTGCTTGCACAAACAAGGAAAATTATACAAAATTATAGCAAAGTGTTTAAACCTCTTTACCCCCAAAGGTGGTTTACACCTTAGTGACCGGGCCAATTTTTACAATTCTGACCACTGTCCCTTTATGAGGTAGTAACTCTGGAATGGTTCCATAGAACATGGTGATTCTGACACTGTTTTCTCGTGACATATTGTACTTCATGATAGTAGTAACATTTCTTTGATATACCTTGCGTTTATTTGTGAAAAAAACGGAAATTTGGCAAAAATTTTGAACATTTCGCAATTTTTCTACTTTAAATTTTCATGCCCTTAAATCACAGAGCTATGTCACACAAAATACTTAATAAGTAACATTTCCTACATGTCTACTTTACATCAGCACAATTTTGGAACCAATTTTTTGTTTTGTTAGGAAGCTATAAGGGTTAAAAGTTAACCAGCGATTTCTCATTTTTACAACACAATTTTTTGGGGGACCACATCACATTTGAAGTCACTTTGAGGGGTCTATATGATAGAAAATACCCAATAGTGATACCATTCTAAAAACTGCTCAAAATCACATTCAAGAAGTTTATTAACCCTTCAGGTGCATCACAGGAATTTTTTGAATGTTTAAAAAATGAACATATAACTTTTTTCTCACCAAAAAATGATTTCAGGTCCAATTTTTTTATTTCCCAAGGAGAAATTGGACCCCAAAAGTTATTGTGCAATTTTTCCTGAGTACGCTAATATCCCATATGTGGGGGGAACCTCTGTTTCAGCGCATGGCAGAGCACAGAAGGGAAGGAGCGTCGTTTGACTTTTTCAACGCAAAATTGGCTGGAATTGAGATCAGATGCCATGTCGCGTTTGGAGAGCCCCTGATGTGCCTAAACAGTGGAAACCCCCCACAAGTGACCCCATTTTGGAAACTAGACCCCCAAGGAACTTATCTAGATGTGTGGTGAGAACTTTGAATCCCCAAGTACTTCACAGAAGTTTATAACGTAGAGCCATAAAAATAAAAAATCATATTTTTTTCCACAAAAGGGTAACAGAAGAAATTGGACCCCAAGAGTTATTGTGCAATTTGTCCTGAGTACGCTGATATCCCATATGTGGGGATAAACCACTGTTTTTGCGCATGGCAGAGCTCGGAAGAGAAGGAGCATTTTTCAATGCAAAATTGGCTGTAATTGAGATCAGACACCAAGTCACGTTTGGAGAGCCCTGATGTGCCTAAACAGTGGAAAGACCCCAATTCTAACATTCCACCCTAACCCCAACACACCTCTAACCCTAATCCCACCCTTAACCCTAATGCTAACCCTAATGGGAAAATGGAAATAAAAGCATGTTTTTAATTTTATTATTTTTCCCTAACTAAGGGGGTGATGAAGGCAGATTTGATTTACTATTTATGGCGGGTTTTTATGTTTGGCAGCTGTCACACTCTAACAGACTCTTTTTATTGCAAAAAATAGTTTTTGCATCATCACATTTTGAGAGCTATTTTTTTCCATATTTTGGCCCACGGAGTCATGTGAGGTTTCATTTTTTGCGGGATGAGTTGATGTTTTTATTGGTACCATTTTCGGGCACATAACATTTTTTGATCGCTTTTTATTACAACTTTTGGGAGGCAGAGTGAACAAAAAACAGCAATTCATGAATTTATTTTGGGGGGCCTTTATACCGTTCAGCATGTGGTAAAATTGATAAAGTGGTTTTATTCATCGGGTCAGTACAGCGATACTTCATTTATATCTTTTTTTATGTTTTGGCGCTTTATACAATAAAAAATTTTTTATATAAAAAATAATTATTTTTCATCGCTTTATTCTGCGAGCTATAACTTTTTAATTTTTTCACTGATGACGCTGTATGGTGGTTCGCTTTTTGTGGGACAAGATGAAGTTTTCAGTGGTACCATGTTTATGTATATCCATCTTTTTGATCGCGTGTTATTACACTTTTTGTTCGGCGGTATGATGATAAAGCATTTTTTTTTGCCTATATTTTTTTAAGAGGTTCAATAAAGGGGTTAACTAGTGGGACAGTTTTATAGGGCTGGTCATTACGGACGCAGCGATACTAAATATGTGTAATTTTATTGTTTTTGTATTTTTTTTATTTACATAAAGAAATGAATTTATTGGGGAATGTTTTTTTTAATTATTTTTACACTTGTTAATTTTTTTAAATACTTTTTTACATTGTCCCAGGGTGGGACATTACTATATAGTGTCAGATCGCTGATCTGACAGTTTGCACAGAACACTGTCAGATCAGCGATCTGACAGGCAGTTCAGGAGGCTTGCTGCCACCTGCTCTCAGCAGGCACTGACAAGCCACCTCCCTGCAGGACACGGAAGGACCCCGCGGCCATCTTGGATCCAGAGGCCTGCAGAGAGGAGGCCCTCGGAACAGCACGATCACATTGCGTTGTTCTGAGGGTCTCAGGGAAGCACGCAGGGAGCCCCCTCCCTGCGCAGTGCTTCCCTATCCTGCCACAACACTGCGATCATGTTTGATCGCAGTGTGCTGGGGGTTAAATTGCCAGGAGCGGGACCGCTCCTGGCACATAATGCCAGGTGTCAGCTGTGAGAATCAGCTGACACCCCGCAGCTATCAGCTGTGCTCCCCCCGTGAGCACGGCTGATTGCATATGATGTACTATCCCGTCCACGGTCATACGTGCCCGGGTCAGCTGGATGGGATAGTATGTCAGATGTCAGAAAGGGGTTAATATTCCGGAAGATACAGTTTAAAGCATAGACCTCCAGTTATAATTAAAGATGCTACTCACCTGCCCCAGCATAAGTGCTGGACCTTTCTCCTTTCTCTTATGGCTGCCTCCATTTGCAGAAGTCTGCACCAGGTTTTTGTGGTAACCTAATGAACTCCTCTCACATCACCAACTAATGGCTTTTAGGGCCAGCTCTGGCAGTGGACAAGGAGATGCTGGGGTGTTAAGTAACAATATCCACAGTTGCCTCAACTTGCTGCAACTTTTCTTGACTCAGCTCTAGTCTGACATCTCTTCAGATTTTCCTGACTTCCATGCTATGAGAGTTATTCCCAACCTCAGTCCAATTTACTAGATGTTGTCAACACCAACATGTTACAAACTCATTATAATTGTTCTCGGAAAGATGTATATCTTCGTACCGTGTTAGCCAGTAGATAGAAAAATATTTAGACTTGAGAGTCCTCGGTGGTTGATACCTTTTAATGGCTAACTGAAAAGATGGTAACAAATTGCAAGCTTTCGAGACTACTCCGGTCTCTTCATCAGGCAAAGACTAAAACAAAAACTGAAGAATATATATATATGTGATTCTTCAGTTTTTGTTTTAGTCTTTGCCTGATGAAGAGACCGGAGTAGTCTCGAAAGCTTGCAATTTGTTACCATCTTTTCAGTTAGCCATTAAAAGGTATCAACCACCGAGGACTCTCAAGTCTAAATATTTTTCTATAATTGTTCTCAGAACTGTTCACACCTGTCCTCTGTAATCAATATAATACATATTACTATGGGTTTGGGACTGTGGGCACTAATCAGGTCCCTAGAACTAGGGGCGCCCTAGTCTATCCTTGTCCCCCGAATTACTCCTGAAGGTGGAGATGCCTAGTTCATGTGCCTTGCTAAAATCCTATATCAAGCCTGATTTATTCCCTCCCCCATTCAAGATAGTGGGAAGCTGACTTGTATAGGAACACACTAACCAGACAAACAAGGGAAGACAGACAGATAAATAAAAATACCAACCATACAAAATACACACACCAAACAACAGAGTGGGACACAGGGGAGTTAAAGGAAGGAGAAACCAAATAGGGGAGGATGAGGATGTGCACACAGACAAAATTCCAAAGCAACAATCTCCTGAACAAAATCCAAACACCAACTCTAGCCTTCAACTACACCTACAACTCCAGAAACAGTCAGTAACAACTTACACTGGTAATCCCTTAGTGCCAAAGGAGAACATATATAGCAGAGGGGAGTGGCCAACACATGACAGATGAAATATTCAAAATAGGAAAGCTCCAGGAGCTTCAACTGAAAAGATTAACTCTTGCACTGCAATCATAGCTTCTAACCAGTACAGGAGTACGTGCAGATATTGCAGTCTTCTGGCCCCTCTCTGTCGTGGCTGCTTCGTGACAATGCATCTGTTCAAGTCTGCATTTACTTTTCTTTTACACTGCTGCTATTAACCATTTCCCAGCTAGAAGATACCAAACTTAATTTTTTGTCTGAAACATTATTGCCAATAATTATTGCCCTGCGGGATGATGCCAAACTATATAATTTTCTAATACATTGCTGCTATGCCAGAAGGTACTAGGCTGTACTCTTGTGATTAACTGCCCTACTAGAAACACGTTTCTTTTATCCTCAATGTTCCTGTGTGTATCCACATGCATGACTCTGCTTCATTTGAGCTACTCGGTTTGCATTTTTGTCTGCCATCCTGCTTATTGAACTGTCCTGATTTTTTGGTGATCCATGCATCTTTCATCAAGTTCCACTCCATTGCACCATTGCTTCCAGAGTGTATTGCTCACCAAGATCTATGATTTAGAGAATCCACCTCCTCTTGTGAGCCCTTAACAAAAGGGACGCAGGCACCAGGTTCCTGAAAAAGCAAGTTGTCTAAAATCTTCAAGTGACTTTCAAAGACCAGCAGGAAGATTTGATGGGAGCAGGCACTGAGGTTTCAACTTAAACAGTAATGCACATTCTAAACATTGAAGGATTTGATGAACTCTAAAGCATACAACTCTACTGATCTAAAGCACAAAAAAAATTCTAATAAGATTAAAACCATACAACCATATCTCAGAAATTTGGAAATTCTGTTTTGTTGAGTGAAGAAACAAGACTGGAACTTTTTGTCTCTGTGGTTCATCAAGTCTGGAGGAAGAAGAATATAGCATATACTGAAAAGAAGATCCTGTCTATAGTGAAGCATAGTGGTGGCTTTGTGATGCTATTTGGCTGCTTTGTTTCCTTTGGCACTGAAAACCTGTGGTGTGTGCAGAACAAAAATTATTCAGTCAAGAATCAGGAAATCATAAGATAAAACATCATGCCTTCTGTGAGGAAGCTGAACTGGGGAATCATTGGATCTTACAACAGGAAAATAATTCCAAGCATATTTCAAAATCCACCAAGACTTGGTTTTAGAAGTTTTTGAAGATCCTGGAGTGTCAGCTGCAGTCACCTGACTTGAAACATGCAAACCTCCATGAAGACCATTACCCATGAGGAATGGGTTAATATTGCTCATGAACGCTCCCAGAAGCTGGTGTCTGTCTGTGCAACATGTTTTTCAGAAGCCATAACAGCAAACAGATGTTCTACTAAGTAATAAAGACAATCTCATGAAGAAGTTGAATGAGTCTGAGACTGCAGTAGTCATTCAAATTGGCATTTTGTGCTGAATTTGGAGAAATCTCTGGTTATATTAGATCTGTTGAGCAATTTAAATTGTTATTGTTAAATGGTTTATTGCAAATAGTAGAACATTTGTAAATTTTGCTAATAACCTAATTTGCAATGTGAGTTGAACAATTTTGATTGCAAGTGTAGTTCATTAGCAGTTTTAAAGTGTGTGTGTGTGTGTGTTATACATAAATTACATCACATTACCAGGTAAATATGCATCTTCAAATGTGGATATTTAAAAAAAAATCGTTCCCACATGGACATTCAGCAACTTTGAAGCCGCTGGCCACCATTTTGAGAACTATAAAAAGCCATCAAATAGTTAAATAAAAATCCTTATGCACACCTTGCTGCTCACTTCACTGAGCCCTCCTCCTGTCACCCTTTACCTATTTTGTTCTTCAGCATCTTCTCATGACTGCCCCTTATGTTGAAATCAGTGCATGAGGTCATGGAGCATGTTGCAAATTCATGACACTGTGATCTTCCACACCTTTATGCAAACCCTCCCGGGCCTCATCACTGCCAGAAGTCCCAGACTTCAGTGTGAGCAGCGGTGATCAAAAGATGCGGCGAGGACTCCATATGTGACGGTTAGGGGCAGTGGTGCAGAAGAGGTGAGTGGTAAGGTGAGTGTAAGGATATTCTCTATTTTTTACAATTTATGTTAATTATGCTTTGGAGTCTTGAAAGACCCCAGAGCATAATGAGTATCATTAAATTCAAGATGAATAACTTCTTTGTGAATCATATTTCCTGGAAAAATCCAAGAGAACAGGCAAATTCTAAATTTGTCTGATCTTCTCATCTCTAATGTAGCGTACCCCCCCCAAAACAATAGTGACAACAGAGCATAGTGGTGTTATCTATTGTGGTGTTGAGATTAATGGATGCATCTCAGTTGGTCTATTGGTAGAGAGGAATTTAAAGTGTCACTATCATTTTTATTTAGTTTACTGGGTCCAAACGTATTTTGACAGATCGGATCACTTTGCTGCACAAAGAAGTAGACACAGGAACGCTGTCTCTTTAATTATTCCACTGGTTTATTAAAAATACTGCATAAACCAGTGCAACATTAGCAAAAAACAAACCCGACCTTCCTGGCCTAATAGGAAAGCAAAAGCATAACGTATGGCACAGTCCTTGCTGCTAGAGGAAACCGCCAGCTTTAGGAACAAACAACAAAAGGTTCAGCTTGCCTTAACATGAAGCAACAGCTCCAGAACTTGCACTTCCAGGCCCACCCTACCCTGAATGCTCTAGAAGGCTGGATATTTACCTTCTGGACTCCTCCCACTCTACTGCTGCTCTATCTAGCACTGAACATGGTTGATTAACCCCTTTCAGCACTTATTGTGCTGGAGCTTTTCCTAGGTTGCTATCACTAAAGCTAACACCCTTAGTGAAACATACCTCCCCCTCCAGTACTTTGCCAGATACTTTGTCATAGTATTTATTGATTAATTTCATTATTTCACCTTTATAGGATCACAGTTTTTCTTTTTACAGCCATAAAATTAAACTGTCGATAGAGGAGCTCAGTACATATAGATAAATTGGGAGTTGAATAATTACATAAACAGTAAGCTGCCCAATGGCAGCTGAAACCATATTGGTTGTATTATCTGCTAGTTGTATCATCAGCAACAATTGAGGCTTTAAAGACAGGGACTTTGCCTCCATTATACCCCATCTCCTTTTGCTTTGCCACTTTTTGGAGTCAAAAGAAAATTGGAAGAAAATTTTGTTTCTTGATACAATAATTATCTATGTAATAAAATAGAACCACTGTCATTGGCTGACTCCCAAATCATGCAGATATACAGAATTGACAATGTACAAGGTAATTCAACAGCACTGCTGAAGTTGTTAAATTGAGGAGTAGGCATCTGTCTAAAAGGATTTAAATAGCTGACGTTGTGAATAATAAAATGTTTCTAAGGTAATGTATAATGTGTTTCCTTGGAGTTATGTTCAAATTTGTTCTGGGGATTTAATTTTGACTCCTTTGTTCAAGAAATGCAGAATATCTTTCAGATTTCCATTCTTTGTAGGCCTGCACTCATAGCAGAAATACTTGTATGGGAAGTTGAGATCTTTTGCATAAAACACCTATGAATATTAAAACTGTTGCTTAATTTCCCTATCGATTTATATACCTACTTTTCGCTCCAGGACTCCAGGAGAGTTGATGTAAAAAAGCTGTATGCTATTTCACAGGAAAATATAACTTTATATGTTATTTCATTCAAATAAAGATACTAATACAGACACATATGGTAATATATATATATATATTATATATATTATATCCTTTTGTATCTGATATAAAATGTCACAATGGGCTGGTATACAAAATACATTGTAGCAGGAGCGGACATACCCCCGGTTCAACTGGTGCGGTTACACTGGGACCCGGAGGTGGAGGGGAGCCCCTGCATGATGGATAATAATGAGGCAGGGCTGGCGTCAGCACCTGGCGCACCGGGCAAGTGCTGGGGCCCTGAGCAGGTGGGGGGGCCCACTCGCCATCAGTGATACCGGCATACTATGAGGGGCCCTGTGCCAGTTCCGACACCCATGAGTGTGCCCCCCTGCTTGCTCAAGGCCCCAACACTTGCAATACTTACCTCTCCCTGCTCCACCGCTGTGACGTCTACCGCGCTTCCTGACAGTGGCATTCAGTTCAGAAAGCGCGATGACGTCACGTCTGTGCGCCCTCTGCTGAACAGTCCAAGTGCAGAGAGCTGGAAGATGGCGATGCTGAGGAGTCCAGAGTAGAGCAGTGCCAGCGAGGAGAGGTATTTCATTTTTTTAATGTTTGGAGCAATATATGGGGAGCATTATACACTGGAGAATTATATATGGGGCACATCATACACTTGAGCATCATAGATAGGGTCTATTATACACTGGAGCATTATATATGTGGCGCATCATACACTGGGCATTATAAATGGGGCCCATCATACACTGGAGCATCAAATACGGTCCCATTATACACTGGAGCATCTTATGGGACTCATTATATATGGAGCATTATATAGGCCATCATACACTAGCTAGAGCATCATCCATGGGGCACATCATATACTGGAGCATCATATGGTGCCCATTATATATGGCACATCATATGGGACAATTATATATGGAGCATCACATGGAAGCCCATTATATATGGAGCATTATATATGGGGAACCATTATATTTTGAGCATTATATGGGGCTCATCATACACTGGAGCAATGCACATATTGATCGGGCCATCATATATCTCATGGGCATCATATGGGTCTCCATTATATATGGGCTTATGGGCTATGACATATAGGAGCACATTCTGTATGGAGCAATATATGGGAGCATCATATACTGTATGGAGCTTTATATTGGACCATATACTGTATGAGCTTATGTTGTTTTAATATTGTCGCTCATTAGGGTTAGGGTTGGGGCTAAAATTAGGGTTGATTGGTAAAATTAGGGTTAGGGTTGGGTGATTAGGGTTAGGGGTGTAGTTAAGGTTAGGTTTGTGCTTAGGGTTAGATTAGGGTTGGGGACTAGGGTTAGGGGTGTGTTGGGGTTAGGGTTGGAGTTTAGAATTGGGGGTTTCCACTGTTTAGGCACATCAGGTGCTCTCCAAACTTGACATGGCGTCTAATCTCAATTTCAGCCAATTCGGCATTGAAAAGTCAAACGGTGCTTCTTCCTTTCTGAGCTCTGCCATGCACCCAAACAGTAGTTTATCCCCCACATATGGGGTATCAGTGTACTCAGGAAAAATTGCACAATAACTCTTGGGGTCCAATTTCTTCTGTTAACCTTGGTAAAATAAAAAAATTGGGGGCGAAAATATCATTTTTGTGGAAAAAAATATGATTTTTTATTTTTATGGCTCTACGTTATAAACTTCTGTGTAGCACTTGGGGGTTCAAAGTTATCACCACACATCTAGATAAAGTTCCTTTGTGGGTCTAGTTTCCAAAATGGAGTCACTTGTGGGGGTTTCCACTGTTTAGGCACATAAGGGGCTCTCAAAACGCGACATGACGCCCGCAGACTATTCCATCAAAGTCTGCAATGCAAAACGTCACTACTTCCCTTCCGAGCCCCGACGTGTGCCAATACAGTAGTTTTCTCCCACATATAGGGTGTTAGCATGCTCAGAACAAATTGATCAACAACTTTTGGGGTCCAATTTTTCCTGTTACCCTTGGAAAAATAAAAAACTGGGGACTAAATATAATGTTTGTGGAAAAAATATGATTTTTTTTAATTTTCACGCCTGGGTGTTATAAACTTCTGTGAAGCACTTGGGGGTTCAAAGTGCTCACCACACATCTAGATAAGTTCCTTTGGAGGTCTAGGTTCCAAAATGGGGTCACTTGTAAGGAGTTTCCACTGTTTAGGCACATCAGGGGCTCTCCAAACGCCGCATGACACCCGCAGACCATTGCATCAAAGTCTGCATTACTAAACGTCACTACTTCTATTCCGAGCCCCGACCTGTGCCCATACAGTAGTTTTCTCCCACATGTAGGGTACCAGCATACTCTGGACAAATTGGAGAACAACTTTTGGGGTCCAATTTCCCTGGGAAAATTCAAAAATTTGGGACTAAAAAATTATTTTTTTGGAAAATTGTTTTTTTTTTTTTACGGAATTTTTGTTTTTCACACCCGGGCATTATAAACTTTAGTGAAACTCTTGGGGGTTCAAAGTGCTCACCACAGATCTAGATAAGTTCCTTAGGGGGTCTAGTTTCCAAAATGGTGTCCCTTGTGGGGGGTTTCCACTGTTTAGGCACATCAGGGGCTCTCCAAACACGACATGGCGTGCAATCTCAATTCCAGCCAATTTTGGTTTGAAAAAGTCAAATGGCGCTCCTTCCTTTCCAAACCCTACCGTGCGCCCAGACAGTGGTTTTCCCCAAATATGGGGTATCGGCGTACTCAGGAGAAATTTCACAACAACTTTTTCTGTCCATTTTCTTCTTTTACCCTTGTTAAAATAAAAAAAATTGTTTGTAAAAGATCATTTTTGTAACTAAAAAGTTAATTGTTCATTTTTTCCTTCCAAGTCGCTACAGCTCCTGTGAAGCACCTGAAGGGTTAATAAACTTCTTGAATGTGGTTTTGAGTACCTTAAGAGGTACAGTTTTTAGAATGGTGTCACTTTTGGGTATTTTCTGCTATATAGACCCCTCAAAGTGACTTCAAATGTGAGGTGGTCCCTAAAAAAATGGTTTTGTACAATTTGTTGTAAAAATGAGAAATTGCTGGTCAACTTTTAACCCTTATAACTTCGTAACAAAAAAAAATTTGGTTCCAAAATTGTGCTGATGTAAAGTAGACATGTGGTAAATGTTATTTAGTAACTACTTTGTGTGACATATTTCTCTGTTTTAAGGGAATAAAAATTCAAAATGTGAAAATTGCATAATTTTCAAAATGTTCACCATATTTCTATTTTTTTCATAAATAACCGCAAGTTATATCGAATAAATTTTACCACTATCATGAAATACAATATGTCATGAGAAAACAATCTCAGAACCGCAAAGATCCGTTGAAGCGTTCCAGAGTTATAGCCTCATAAAAAGACAGTGGTCAGAATTGTAAAAATTGGCCCGGTCATTAACGTGCAAACCACCCTTGGGGGTTAAGGGGTTAAAGGAACAAGTAGCATTATGTGTCCCTCGGTATATGAGGTTACTAATGATTTGTAATTGATTAAATCTTTGTTAATAAATATTTAATTATTTCTAAGATATATTTGAGAGTTTTGTGTTTATTCTGTCCACTCCACTGATATGGGGATTTTTGATGGTACAGATGGATTTTTGTGTTATTGAATTGACGCAAATTACATTTGGTATGTTTTTGGCTTGAGACAGTGAAAATCCTGCCAAAAGTTACAAGCAGGGTTATTCATATACCCTTGAATGCATCAAATGTAGTTCCGCTTTGAAATATTGTGAATGAAATATAGTTGTAGTATTCGTGCACTCATATAAGGTCTACACAATGCAAAGCCTGCCAAAAATTACTGGCAGTTTTATCCATACACACTTTAAGGCACCAACTGTAGTACCTCATTCAAATATTGTGAACAAAGTGTAGTTGTAGTACACCTATCACGAACACCGCATTGCACTTGCTCACTGAGCCAGTGCGTGTGTCCTGAGTAAGACAGACTGTACTCAAAGATATCTGTGAAGTGGGACAGAAGCGGTGAAGATGCGTGCTTCAGACAAACAGGACCTGAAGCACGTGACTGTCAAGGGGTAGAGCCGGCCACAGGTCTCTCAGAGGAAGCAGGAGCAGAGAGAAATTGTTTTAGGCCAAATAGGTCCTGAAGCACCTGACTGCTGGGGGCGTGGCCTAAGCTCAGTTAGCTAGGAGCAGAAGGAAAACTCCTAGAAGGGTAACTACAGGACAAAGTTACCAAGGGATTTGACAGAATGGATAGTCAGGACGTAGCCAAAGGGTCATACACAGGGAAAGCAGAGCAGTACAAGAGAAGCAGGCAGAAGGTGGTCAGGACTTAGCCAAGGGATCAGAAAACCAGAACGAGCAAATACACAGTACCAAGACAGTAGACGAACTCTCAACAAAGAGGCTGACCGGGTCAAAACCAAACAAGCAACAAGATATCAGTCACAAGGCACAGGCACTCACGAGGTCAACTAACTCAGCCGAGGGCTGGAGTATAACTGACACCAGACCTAGGTCAATTGGCAACTAAATAGCCATCCTCTGACAGAGAGAAGCCGAAACAATAAACCCCTGTCTGACCAGAATGGGACAAAGAGAAAACCCCGTCCTGGATCATGACAACTCCTCTATTCATTAAGGCTCTGTACACAGTGCAAAGAAAGGAAAAAATATAAGCAGGCTCATCAATAGGCCCTTGAAAATAACAACTGGAGGACCTCATTAAAATATTAAGGACATGTAGTTGATCTGCTCCTACACTCATAAAAGCTCTGAACAAAGTGCTAAGCCATGAAAAAATAATAAGGAAGGTAATACAGTCATCCATAGACCGTTGAGGGCAACTACCGGAGGGCTTCATTAAAATATTTTGAAAGTGTAATTGATGTATTCCTACACTCATAAAAAATTTGTGCAAAGCCAGGAGAAAATTATAAATAAAGTTAAAAAGTCATCCATACACAATGGAAGGCCACACCCAGAGGGCCTCGTTAAAATATTTTGAAAGTGTAATTCATGTACTCCTACACTCATAAAGGCTTTGCACAAACTGCAAAGCCAGGAAAATAATATAAGTAGGAACATCCAATCATCATAGACCCTTGAAGGCAACAACTGGTGGGCCTCATTCAAATATTGAAAATTAAAACACTTTATGTGCTGCTGTCTTCTGGTGGTGTGAAAAAGTTGAGGCTAATTAATGCTCTGTTCATTTTTTCAGAGTGAGCAAAAATGTCTGTCAGCTATGACCCATCAGTTGGCACTAAAAACCTGCTCAGACAGTATGCTAGCTGCAGGGCAGCACAACACTTCCAAGGCATAAAGGGAAGACTCAATCCAGGTGTCCAGCTTTGAAACTCAATAGCTAAAGGTCGCAGATTAATTAGGGAGTATGCTGGTTTTGTTGAGTACAGCCAAATTTTCCAGTGCTTTTATGGAGTTTTATACAGTTTTCCACTGGAATGTACCATGAAGCATATAATACTGTAGGGATAAGTAATTGAATTGAAATATTTGAATGCAAATATTTTCAAAGTTTAGTTAATGTACTCGTACACTCATAAAGGCTTTGTAGTTACTGCAACGCCAGGAAAAATTATAAGGAGGGTCATCCAGTAATCTATAGACACCAGAAAGGAAATAACTGGTGGGCTTCATTCTAATATTTTTAAAAGTGTAGTAGCTGTACTCATACACTCATAAAGGCTTTGCACTTTGTGCAAAGCCTGGAAACAATTATATGGAGGATAAATCCGTAATCCTCTTTCGGTATCTGCTTCTTCTTCTCCTTTCATGGGAGGCTGGGGGACTGCTTCACCTTCTTCCTGAAGACCAATTCTGTAGTGCCTAGGCTATAAGTGCTGGTGCCCCTGGCATGTAGAAATGGGCAACAGTCCCCTGTGTCACTTGAACCATCATCTGCTCCCTCATAGGAGGTCTGGAACCCCAAGGACAGTCAGATGTCTCAGGGGTGGTAGTAGCTCCATCTCGAGCCACCTTAAAGAGCCTCTCCCAGGCCCATTAATTCTTCAAGAAGGATTCATCCTGCCCCTTACTTCTCGGATCAAAACCACCTCATACCAGCGATGGTTGCTCTCCATGTTGAGGAATGTGACCCAGGTTGCATACATCAGCTCTTGTAACCTTCAAGGCAAGTGTTCCATCTCTAGTGCCTGCTGGTTGAATGAGATGTGGTGATGGGTCACAAACTCTTAGTTGGTCCCATTTCCCCTGCTGGTTGTCTGTAAAAACTTTCTCTCAGGATGCCAGCTCACAATACTGTTATGATATGGTAGCCGAGGAGGACTGTAATAAAAGTAGCCAAGGCAGCCAGTCACCCAGAGTGGTTGGTAACTAATGGATTGCAAACCCCTAAACTAACCGCACAACTAGAAGCAGCAGTGGGACGTACCTACGATGACCTAGATGCCTCGACACAGCCGGAGAGTTAGCTAAGCCTAAAGATAGAAAGGGGAAAGCTAACTGCCCCGGAGTAGCGCCCCAAAGGAATAGGTAGCCCCCACACATATATTGGCGGTGAGACAAGATGAATACAAACACAGGCAGAAAATAGAGTAAGAGAAACACCCAGGATGTGGAAGGGATAACTTAATGAGAGGGAAAAGACAACAAGACCAAAAGTGTAATATATCAAAATATTGCCTTTATTAAACAGAATTTTGCTAGCCAAATTCTGTTTAATAAAGGCAATATTTTGATATATTACACTTTTGGTCTTGTTGTCTTTTCCCTCTCATTAAGTTATCCCCTTCCACATCTTGGGTGTTTCTCTATCTCATTTTCGGATGGTCTACCATCCTTATATTTCTTTACAGGTGATATAGGCACATATTTATTTTTTACAATATAATTTTTATTCACATATAATTTTTATTTTTTGTATTTTATATTTCCTGTATATTTTGTTTAGAAAATAGAGTAAGCAAACGCTGGGGCCCAAAACTGTCTAGATAGGACAGGACAGAAAAGAATACTTTCTGCAATCGAGCAAAACCCTAGGAAAAATTCCAACACTTCTGATTCCAAAAAATACTGAGACCACATGATCTCTCCCTGCTATCAGATCTCTGATGTGAACAGGTAGCTACCCAGCCGCCACTGAAATAACAGGGACTGAATAAATGAACCGATAACTGAGAAACAGAGACCAGAGCAGGCCCCAGCAGGGGGACCCGGCTGACCTCACTCAGAAGGCAGAAAATCAAAAGAAAACAAAACCACAGAAACAAGCAAGAAGCTTATCTGATAGTTGCAGGAGACCGAAGCAGGCTGACTTCCAAACTGAACTAGGAAGAGACAACTAATCACCGGTGAGGATCATGGGAAAGTTATTCCCTTAAAATCTCCCCAGTCATCACTCCCAGATTGCCAATCGTCTGCAGCTGAATCCTCAGCTGAATGGTCTCTGTCAGTCAAGACAGCTTCATTAATATCAACAGCCACCAGAGGGAGCCCCAACTCAGAATCCAAAGAATTCACAACACAATACCTTGTGTGACCACTAGAATTTCTCCAGCCCTGGACCTTACTTGCCTCTCCTGACCAACCTAGGCCTCGCAGTAAGCTCACCAGTTCCTCAATCCAGGCTTTCCCATCTGCAGTCCACAAGAGGCCCAGCAGTGAAGGTCGCAGCCTGGTTTTTGGCCTTGGCACAGGCCTTGGTATTTCCAGGAAAGTGGCCAGTTCTGGACCACAGGCTCTAGCACCTTCACTGTTGCGCCACCTTGGTGTAACTACAATATTCCATCTGTCATTTCTTCGAGAGTCTCACTTGATTCTGTCAGCTTTGTCACCCACCAAGCAGTTACACTGTATGGATGACTAATTGAATCTAGAAAAAATGTTAATGCTTTTTTTAAGTGTTACCCCAGAAATGTACACAAAACACGTAATATTCTGTCATGAAAATTTTTCAACGTTATTTTGGAGTGTTATGTACCACTGAAATGTACAACAGAGTAGACAATATGCTTTATGGGTAAATAACTGAATCATCCTAAAAATTCAACATTAAAATATACCACAGAGCTTGCAATACTGTATGGATGAGTAATTGAATCAGAAAAAAAGTATGTGCTTTTTTGAGTATTATATAACACAGAAATGTACTACAGAGCATGTAATACTCTATGGATGAGTAATTGAATGCATACAAACTTTTCAACACTTTTCTGGAGTGTTGTGTACCACCCTAATTTCACAGAAAGCACCTAATACTCTATGGATGACTAATTAGATCTAGAAATATTTGTTAACTTTTTTTAAAGTGTTATATACCACAGAAATGTAACTCAAAGCACTTAATACTCTATCGGTGAGTAATTGATTCCCCAAAAAATTGTCAACACTTTTTTTGGAGTATTATATACAATAGAAATGTACCACAAAGCACTCCACTCTCAATGTTCCTGCAACTGTCCCTCCCTACACTAAATGCAAAATGAATCTGAAACAAACAGCAAATCAGAGATTTAGCCCTTACAAGGGCTGTTGATATGGAGGATCACAATCAGCACTAGTATCAACACTAGAGGACTCTGATTTGTTCAACTGAGCACACACAGTCATGGACAAGCATTCTCTCCTACTATAAGAACTGTCCCTGAGCTGTGCAATGGGGTCAGTGTGCTGAGGGTGGTGGGGCCTGTTCTTTTATAACCTCTGATGATGTAATACGGTCATCCAATCACAGAAAAGCCACTATCAAGATGGCTACAGCATTACAGTGACTTGCAGGCAATCCCAGTATGGTTATTGGCTGGGTAACAGGCACCAAATATGAGGGGTGGGGATTCAAGCTTCAAATTGAAGCACTGGCTAATGATCGCTGAGTGCAAAGCACATCCGAATACCCAGATACTTGAGTAATATCTCATTATCACCAAACACGTAATCTCATGACTAATATCAGTATAACATCTGACTTTTAGCACTTTCCAGTACAGTTTAACAGAACTTAATACCATACAGACTTATAGAACTGTTAGGAAATTATCCTTGACAGAAACAGGAACAGCTGTATTTTTCAGTCTCCTGACATGATAATGCATTCTGTTTAGCATAGATGTCCATTCCATAATGTAACTGATATTTCCTTTAAAATTAACTGCAAATGTGTTTAATGTATCTGGTTTCTTTTAATATAATCCTGCAGCTCAATGGAAATTTGTTTAGACCTTACTTAGACTGCAGTAAAACATTATTCTACTTAAGTGCTTATATCATTAGCTTCAGTACGTTATTTATGACAAATGTCAGTCTTAAGTGCAAGTTTCAGACATTATTTCTCTTTATAACCTATCAGACTTTTAAAGTCCAAGGAAAAAAACTAATATTTGTACATTTACATTGTGAATCTATTCATTGTTTTTATTCTCATTACTCTCATTTTTTGTCACTGAGTGCCATTCGCTCTTTAAAACTATGGTCAGACAGCTGTAGATTCTCTCATTTGAGAGAATTGAGCTGATTATGCAAATGACACTCTGATCAAACTCTGCTCAGACTTTGATCCGAGTGTCACCATTGTGTTATCCGATTCTCCTAGATGAGAAAAATGGAGCACACTGTGAGGAGAAGATGGAGAACAAAATTTCATCATCTTCTTCATTCTGTGAGTCTGTGGAAATCGCACTACACAAGGATGTCACCTAAGTGCAGTCCGATGTTTTCCACACATCCACAGACTTGAATGGGGTTGTGGCATCAGATTTCAAAGTGAAATTACTGCATGCTGCCATTTTTTCTCACTGACAGAATCTGTCACTGCAAAAATCGAGCATCAGCACTGCACCATTGAATAATATTGGTACAAGTGCTATCCGAAAAAAAATCAGATAGCACTCGCCTGATTAATACAATGGTGTGAGCGATCTGTACACAGTATTGTCCATGTTGTTGTATGAAAAACTAAAAAAATTGAAGTACAAACGTACAAGTCATATCCGAGACCTGTTGGCTGCAGGGTATGACAATATAAAAGGATTCTAGGTTTTAACACTAGGACTACTGGACTCGTGACCCCGCCTAGAACTACATGAAAGGAGTCATTTTGACTCCTTGCTTGTTTTCGTTTATTTTTAGAGTTTCATTTGTGGTTATTTATTAATAATTATATTTTTTGTAAAGTATTATTATTGTGAGATCCAACAGTAATGCTTTTGATTGGTTTTTTTCTGCTTTTCTTATTTTTCTACAGAAAATAACAATAATTATAATAGACGTTTTTCAAACATTTTTTTTATTCAAGTGCACACATATAAACAACAACTGAAGAACAAAAAGCAGAGAAAATGTAGGTGGAGGAGCATAAAAATGAAAATATGGCACAGAATTCACCTTCTAAACATTTGGTGTTTCGCATTTTAGGCATTGCCTTTGATTTATGGCAGTACGTTGCCCACACAAAGACTTCTGCAAGCGTACAGTTCTTTATATGTGTCAATATATATGAATCAAAAAATAAACGCCATGCGCTCAAAGGACTATCGATAATGATATTTCTTCTGGCGTATCCTGTAGGGCCAGGTGCTTCTCGAAGAATATTTTGGCTGTCACGCCTACCAGGCAAGTGTTCTCCAATTTCAACAGGTTTCCATTGAATACCATCCGCTGAAACTAGTATTCCTTCAGATTCGCCTTCTCTGGTGTTTGTTGTTGCATTACCTTCGCCGCCATCGTTATCTGTTGTTCTTTCATTTCTGGGACGTTTTGCTGATTTTTTCTGTCCACGACCAGGAGGATGGTCACGAGGCAACATAACTGCATGAGCCCGATCCCAGTTGATGTGCTTGGAATATCTGGAAAAAAGTTGATGAATATTTAGAATTTTTGTTTTGTAAGGGTCCGTGCACACTGGCTGGATTAGCGGCGGAGTATCCGACCGGATATTCTCACCACAATCCGGCCCGTACCTGCCCGCTCAGGTACAGAGCGGAGTTTCATACCTGAACCTCCGCTCCGAACCCCGGGCTGGAGCCGCTGTCTGGGACGGAGCCGTGCTCGCGCGTAAGCAAGCGCTGCTCTGTCCCTGACAGCGGCTCCAGCCCAGGGTTCGGAGCGGAGCTTCAGGCATGAGCGGGCAGGTACGGCCTGTATTGCGGCAAGAATATCCAGATGGCTATTCAGACAGAATTCTGCTAGTGTGCACAGGCCCTAACTCAGTGTGTGGAAGAACAAATAAATACACATAACTACTTACCTTCTGGATTTGTTCCTTCTGAGTCTTCAGATTCACTTGATATGTTCTGAGGAATGAAATCTTCATCACTGTCAGAATCAAATACATGTTCCTGCAATTCGGATTCCGATTCATCCTCCGGTATGGATTGCAAAGTAGCCAGAATATCCTGAGGCTTTATCAAACGTCTTCTCTCCATATTCCTCACAAATTCCATAATTCTATATAGTTCCCTGCTGAAAAATAGAAATGAAATGAAAACTAAAAGAAATAATAACTGTTCTGCCACCTTCAAAAGTAGGTGGGCTGAATCAGTTGACAGACAGCTAAACTATTTCATAACAATTCATACCTGTATGAGTCTTCAGAGCTCGTATGTCTGCGTCTGTTCTCTTTGTCTCTTCAGCTGAACTGAAAGTAAAGTTACTATCCAGAATACTGTCTCCTGCTAGGACCTTAGAAAAACACCACCCTTCATTAGCATAAGATAAGAGCCTAGAGTAAACAAGCTATTTTGTTCAGCATTACACAGTAATACAAGCAGGTAAAACACAAGGAAAATGTGAAAAGTTGACATGTAAATTGAACTACATCTATATGAACATCAGGGTAAATAAGAGAGTGAAAAAATTATGCACAAAACTTGATAGCAACATTTAGTGACAAAAGGACCTCAAAATATAGTAGGAGTCAAAATGACTCCCTTCAGTAGTTCTTGGTAAATTTTGAAAAAAACGCGCAAATTTTTCACCAAAATTATTTATTCTCACAAAATCTTTTTTCACATCATATTTGAGGAAAAGTCACCGAGTTTCAAGCCGGAATTCTGAAAAATGTAGTCACAGAAGAGAAATAAAAAACGAAAGGAGTCAAAATGACTCCATCAGTAGTTCTAGTGTTAAAATGGTGCAAGGTAGGTAGACTACACTTTTACATATTTTGCATTGAGACATAGAATCTTTTTTCACACCTCTGTTAAGGTTGTTGCCTGTTTATATTTTTTTGCTTTACACTTTATGTTATGCCTCCATTCAGTAGTCTTCATATAGTAGAACTTTGAAGATATAGTTTTTTTTATTCAGGGTGCTTTCTCATTATCATCAGACTGGAAACACAAAACACCTATACTGTAACTATATACCATTAATATTTTCATATTTGGGAATAAGCGCTGTAGTTCCATAAACTCAAACATTAAAAGCAATATCTTACAGATTGCCTACTTAAAGGGAATCTGTCACCCTAAATTGGCGGGATATTTAAATGATGGCAGTCAGGTCAGATGGGCGGTGTTTTGGATACTTGCCTTAACATGTTGTTCGCCGCTGTCTCCATTATTTCTGGGAATTGTAGTCGTTACCCTCCATATAACGCGCCTGCGTATTGCAATCTTGAATTGCGCACGCGCAGTATGCTTTGCCCGCAGATTGCAATGTGCAGGCACGTTATATGGAGGGCAACGACTACAATTCCCAGAAATAATGGAGACAGCGGCGAACAACATGTTAAGACAAGTACCCAAAACACCGCCCATCTGACCTGACTGCCATCATTTAAATATCCCACCAATTTAGGGTGACAGATTCCCTTTAAAGGTTAGTCAGTGGTAGCTAAGCATGTCTGCCACCATAAAAAGAGGTATATGCACATACAGTATTTCATCTCATCTTCCAGTTGCAGGAGTCTGCTAATCAGGCAACATTGGATAATTCGGATCCATCAAAAGTTTTCTTAATACAATCTGCATAATTCTAATATTAAAATGAGGAATTTATGAATCTAGCTGAGGAGTGAGAGACCTCAAATCCTGCCACTACTGAGCAGTGTGAAATTTCGGCAGAAGGCAAAGGGGAAGAGGAACAACAAGGAGCTGTTAATAAGGAGATGTGAGCAGTGATTGAGCTTAAACTTTCAACAGGTTGTTCCGCTATTCTGACATTTCATGAATTTAATTCTGTATAATGTCTTAAAGAAAGGGTGCTTGAAGAAGGTGATGACCATGGCCAGTAGAGTGTCTTTGCATTTCTTGTGTGGTGAAGCTAGCTCTCCATGCTTTGCAAAAACAGAATGATTTTCCCCAAATGCAACACATTGAAACTCAATGCTACAACTGTTGGAGTGCCTTTATAAGCAGCACAAAGCAGTAACTGATTATATTATGCAGCAGGCAAACTGGAGTTTTGGGTACTTTTAAATTCATCATTCGCAGCTGATGAAGGATGCATGTCACCTACTGAGGCCCTGTAAGGAGGCTACTGAAATGTCAATAGGAAGGAATGTGTCATCCCACTAATATTTAAACATGCACAAAAATGCAACATAGAATGGAGGAAGAACAATAATTTAAACATGCTCATTGCCCCTCTGTGGAAGATTGGTACCCTTAAAGTCAAAGTTTCCTTCAGTAGGATTTGGAGAAGGAATATCAGCAGCAGGTGGATGTGGAGGTGACATCTAGTAATCCCAGGTACAGGTGGGAAATGAGACTGATCTTCAGTGGGAAATTGATGTAGACAACAATGTTGTTGGCCTGGATGACAAGGGTGTGTATAAAGTAAACCAATTGGGATCTAGGTTGGACATGTGAGCATGGCAAGCTGCATTCCCTATTGTTAGTGGTATGATAGGTACACATTTATTATCAAAAAACAGCTAACTATTGGAAAGCCATGCTTTTAGACTTTTATTATAAAAGCAAAATGGAGGATTTTTTTTTCCAATAGGGAATTCACAGTGGCCCATTTCCAGGAAAAGCTGTTTCCTGCTCTGTGAACCCTTTACCAGCAGATACTTGCTGACCACTCTTTTGACTGAGAGACCCCTCTCTACTTCCTGCAGAACCAGTGCTCCAACACCTGTGTCAGTGCCAGTGTTACAAGCAGGTGAACTAGCAGCAGCAGTAATCATAGTATTAGAATAAAAGCTAATAAATAGATTAAGCATAATGGTCAGAGCTGCTTTTCATTTCTCCTACCACTGCATATGCTATTCAGTCTCACAGTCTTGCACCACAGCATAGGAATATAAATCCTATAGAAGTTGCTTATGTCTGGTAGAAAAGTTAAAGTATGATAAGACTGGTACCATCTAAATCTTCAAATCTTTTATTTTTTGGTTTTTTAACCTTACCAGACTGATGAGCATCGACAATTTTTCTTATGAAGTTCTCAGAAATCTCCTTTGTTTGTATTATGATACTCTTCCATAGATGTGTTTATAAGAGCAAACTTTGATATATCCCTGTTCTTTAAATAAAACAGGTCACTCACTCACATTTGATTTTCATCCCATTCAATGAAAAGACCACAGTCCCCTTCAAATTATCTACCAATCCTTAAGGTTCTCGTACATGTTATATGGGATCATTTTCCTCCGCAAAAAATGACAAAGCCTAATATTTTTTTTTACTTGTTTGGTTTGGTTCTCTTTATTTGCTTTTAGACTTAGTATGGAACTCTGATAAAGTTTCTGCAGAAATATGGAAAATTCCAAAGAATTCACAAACTTTTAGGCTTCACTGTATATTTTTATATACACACATGTTGCATTTTTTCTTTCAGTGAAGTTATTGCTTGTAATTTGGTTTTCAAAGTTAAGCAGCAAGTAAATATTGATGGGAACAACGTTATGATGTTTGATGTCTAAAAGGTTCCACTTTATTTGTGGCTGTAAGGCCCACACATCTGTAATTATAGCCATGCCTGCATCAATTGAAACACTAGAACCTGTACCCGATGCACAAAGATTGCATATTGACAAACATTTCATGGAAGTCTGAACAGACACAAAGTAAATATTTTTTTGTATTGATAGACACTGGAAATAAAACAATATTGAAGAGTAATTGCTTGGAAAGTCACAAGCTGTGATATGAAATATTTTTTATGGCACATTACACTGAAACAGAAGACAATGAAGAAGACAGGTGGAGATGGCAAAATGAACTATGAGAAAACCCACATAATTACATGCCTCGTAGGTCATTACATATAGTATACAAAATAACCTGAGTGTACTGCTACTTTATAAGGCATAACTAAATCAATTAGCAAGTACCGGTATACAGATATTGCTCTATAATAAACTAAAACTCCAAAGCAATTGTTATATAGTATGTGGATTAAATGCCCTGTGAACTTTAGATGTTGCAACTAGAGATGAATTATTCTTTTGAAATTCTAATTCACCAGTTTCAACAAATGTTTCAAAATTCAACATATATCATAAATATCGATAGTCTCCCTTTTCAAGCTCTTTATCGCAACCACCACCTTAGCAATGACCAAGTGACCTCAATATATAAGGCTAAGGGTAAATGGATTACAGCTATTTTTCACTACTGTGCTGTCACTCTCTATCTGTAATGTTTATTCAGTGTCTTATAGTTCTTTCTCTTTATCCCTTTTTGTTAAACTGTGAGCTGTGACATCCTCAAAGTATAAGAATTCACTACAAAAGTCTGCTTCATTCCGTGCCTATGCTTCTATACAGGCTCTGTTAGTTCTTTCTGACTGGCGGTGATATACAATGTGATGTGATAGCTGACAAACATTATGGGGAAGTTTATGTGATTGCAACTGAAGACATGTGAGTCTTTTTTTTCAAATAATCTTCTGCTATGTGCAAAAAAAGGTTTTTCTTCGTTTAATGCAAATTGAATTACAAATTATAGATATTTATCAGATGCAGCAAATTTCTTAAAATTAGACACAAATTTGATTTGCATTTACACAATTAGCCCACCTACAGTAGTCATAACAGGTAGTTTTTATAACCTGTTCAGATTTTTTTTTTCATTTTTTAATGTGCTTTTATAATTCATGATGAAAACGACACATTATTAGGCCTAATGTACATTGCCATGCCCTATATGGAATTTGAAATACTATTTGGAAATATATTGCATGCCATATATGAGATCTCATTGCCTCATCTACTGATTTATTGAAGACGTCAATCTAAGGGTGTTCTTTGCAGGTTTTTTATTCAACGCGTTTCAAAGTGACAAACACCTCTTCTTCAGGAAACAACCACATCTTTTCACTTTGAAATTCATTGAATAAAAAAATTTAAATTTATTAATGAACACCCTTGGATTTACGCCTTCAATAAATTAGCAGTGCCGGAGTTACCCACAAAGCTCCTTTGATACAGATGACCCTGTTAGTGACGCCCCCTTGATAAAGATCATATTTAACACATAAAAATATTGATAATTTTTGAAAGCAGCATGATAAAAAAATTAGAGAAAAACTGGCCACTTTTGATATGGTTATAGGTCCTCTTTAGAGATGGCCCTGTGTCAAAATCTTGCTTGTATATGCTTGTTATAGTAGAAACTACTGTTCTTTAAATTTCCTTCTTAGAACTGGTACCTAGTGATAAAAAGCAGATCTTCTTACAAACTGTAAAGTTTCTGGACAGATGTTTTTGCCATTTTGTGTTTATTTTTAATGACTGTATAAATGTCAATGTCTGTATCTTTGTTATATTTTGAAAACCTTATAATTATTTAATAATATTTAATGTCTAAATTGTTTTTTATTGTTTTTCAGTTGGCTGTTTGACTTGAGGAAGTTGTTCAATCATTAAAATATATTGCCATTGTTCTCATGCTCTACAGGTATACTCTAGTGTGCAGTTTTCCATTTACTGCAGCTCTGAGTTTGGCTACAACACTAAAATTACCTATTACTTCATGTTTTATGACTTCATTATCCATCTATCTGTCAATGTGCTGGCCAACTTTATACGCAGGACTCAGTTTGTGGATTTCTTTATTAAAATCCTCAATATACAATAGATTATTTTCATCACCTTTTAGGTTTCTGTCATTTGAATACTTGCTATTCTCTTTGGGATTTCCTCTAATTTCTAGAATTTTTCATTTTCCACCTATATTTTCTTTTACTTTCTTCTTAACTTCGAAGATCTGCACAAGGAAAAACTTCCCAAATGTTGAGTATAAAGTTTAACACTTTTGAACTTTCTACAGCTTTCTACAATATACATTTGACAGCTCTCAAATATCCTCGGGGTGTAGTATATATTGAAGACATATTTTTCAGTACACTGCTTTCATAGCTTGGTAAAATTTGACATTCTCAGTTCTTCTTTGCACTATAATCTTCTCAAAATCAGTAGATAGCTGATCAATCATGGAGTGAAGTGTATATGGAAAATCTAACCTACTTCTCAAAATACTCTAGAATTCAAAAAAAACA
Source organism: Oophaga sylvatica (assembly GCA_033576555.1). NCBI lineage: Eukaryota > Metazoa > Chordata > Amphibia > Anura > Dendrobatidae > Oophaga > Oophaga sylvatica. The sequence continues at coordinate 225,866,239 of JARQOD010000005.1, read as the reverse complement.
TTTGCTAGAATTCAGTTAGTTATTACTTACAATAGAATAACAAAATAACTAGTAAAATATGAGGAAGCAATATTTTTACAGATGTGTCCTTTCTTCTGTCTTCTGAGATAAATGACTTTGAGTTGTAGCCTGTCAAGGGTTTTGCTAGCATCCAATGTATTGAATTTCTATGGCAGGGGGAAACATCTATAGAACTTTAACCAATATGTGACTTTTTAGTTTTTTAGGGAACATTTAGACATGGCATAGTTCTGTATAAATCCATACATATTGACAGCAAATCTGCTAGAATGTGCCCCATATTTTGAAAAATATTTAGACTTGAGAGTCCTCAGTGGTTGATACCTTTTAATGGCTAACTGAAAAGATGGTAACAAATTGCAAGCTTTCGAGACTACTCAGGTCTCTTCATCAGGCTAAACTAATACAAAATCTGAAGAATCACATATTTATACACAAGAGGACACAGGAATAATGCAATAGGTAAGACATGTGACGTGAAGCAGAACTGTCATTATGGCAGAGGGATGAACATAAATATTGGAACAGTTCATAGATAAGGAGTGAGAGTTTTATTGCCCTCTGATTGGGGTCTGGTATTGTGTTTTGATGCCCCCAGGTCAGAGAAGCAGATTCCTTAATTGATGTACACAGACATGAATCCATGTGACACGTTCATTCCAGCACTAAGAGTGTCAAAGGTCATCATAATTTTATATTCCCAAACCTTTCTATCTTTCTCAGATTTGAAGTTAGCTTTTAATACCAGTAATTCCATATCCATCATGCTATGACCGGGCATACAAAAGTGTTTGGCCACAGGTAGATCCATTCTTTTTTCTCTTATTGTGTGGCGATGAGAATTCATCCTTGTTCTCAGTTTTTGCCCGGTCTCCCCCACATACAGACCCCCAGTTGGACATTTCGTACAAATAATTAGGTACACCAGATTAGATGTGATGCAGCTGAAAGTACCTGGGATCTTGTAGTCCTGATGGGAGTTGGGGATCTTTATCTTGTCCGTGGTCATTATAGATGGACAGGTTTTGCACTTCTATTTTGGTGAGGATTTGCTATTTCCAGACTTGCATTTTGCAGAGTGATCTTCAAAAATTCACCATAGTGGTTACAACATTGGAGTCATTTCACCGATTATGTATATTTAGCATAATCCTCCTATGCTCTATTTTGAGGTTTGCTGGCACATAATGAGGTGGGTCAACAGAGATAGGGACCACCTGATTGGATACACCATGTCTTAGGAGGATGATGTAAAGGAAATATATAATTGTAATTTAAACTATAAAGTCAGTAAAATAACTAGTTAAGGCTGCATCCAAATGACTGTCTTCGCACAAAGGATATAACATTTGCCTACTCTTATTGCAAGGAACTCAGAACCACAGGATGGGTCTCCTGGAAGAATATTGAGAGATGTTAAACATGCCAGCTTGGCTCCTGGACCCTTAGCTTTCAAGAGGTCTGTACTAGACAGAATATTTCATTTTGACTGTATAGAGAAGAGTGGTGGGAGACACAAAATATTTGAAATGCAAGACCATTAATTAACCCATCGTCCAGTCATAAACAGCAACTTTTAAATGGGTCAATCTGGATCATACTGGAAATGTGAGCCTAGAGTTAGGACAATAAAAAGCTGGATGACACAAAATAAGTTGTTCACATGTGGGGGCTGTGTATGCTGGTGTGATCCAAAATTAATTTATCCTTCCCTCATGGAAACAGAATATAACTGTAGATGGAAATGTTTTGGTATTTCTGTTACTTCTCTTTTTTTTATTTTATAACTGTTCTGCATAATTATTTGTTGTTTTATTTTTATCTTTTTATATCTTTGATTGAAAGCACTAAATATGTTTATATAAAAGCTTAAAATCTTTAATAAATGTGATCCTTGCATGCTCTAAGGAATCCATAGCCTTTGAGACCTTTTGATTGTCAGACAATAATATATTTGGGGACTCACCCTCACATGCGTTTGATGAGTGGTGGAAGCAGCGTTAAGAAGTCAGGGAGTGTTGAGTGTGTTGGGGTTTGATTTATGAGCATTTTATAGCCTAAAACAGAGGTTAAGAGCTAGATTGAGTGAGAGGTTATAAATTAACCCTTGCAGGCGCACGCCGCATTATGTGCTGAGAAGTGTGTGACAGCTGGCTTTAATGCTTTTTTTTATCAAAGTGGTGTCAATTAAATACCCTATGTCGTTACATGTATTACTAGTACACCTACACACTGCACTTGTATTTACAAGTATGCTGGTCTAGTTTTTTAGTTTTCCTCCAATGTTCATGAAGCATCACCCCTACTATACTCATTGAACCAGTCATAAAAGAGTACTGGAGTTCATATTAATTTTTTTTTCCTCCCAGCAGGTGGACAAATTGACATAAAGAAGACCACCCAGTGATGTGAAGTAAAAGCTTAAAGGGAACTGTCACCCCAATATTGCCATATCAGATAAAGATATGGCTGAATAGTGCATCCCATAACAAAGCTAATGGTAGGTATCATATATCCTGATACCCTCATTTTCAGATCAAAATACCTTTGTAAACTTCGGTTTTTGCGCTGTCAATCATGGTGGACAGGTCAGGAGGGCAGCGATTTCTCTCTCTCTCCCCCCCGCTCCTCAGCATCAGTTGCGGCTTCCCGCATTTGCGCAATTCAAATTCGGGCCGGCGCATGCGCAGTGTGCTTTGCCCAACAGTGGGCAAAGCATATAATCAGTACAGCGCATGCGCTACTCTTTCCTTGCCCCGGAAGTCTCCAAGGCAAGCAGTCATTTCCGGGGCAAGGAAAGAGCAGCGCATGCTGGGCAAAGCACACTGCGCATGCGCCAGCCCGAATTTGAATTGTGCAATTTCGGGAAGCCGAACGCCGTCTGTGGGATTCACGGACGGCGATACTCAACTGATGCCGAGGACCGGGGGGGGGAGAGAGAGAAAACGCCGCCCTCCTGACCTGACCACCGTGATTGACAGCGCAAAAAACGAAGTTTACCAAGGTATTTTGATATGAAAATGGGGGTATCAGGATATATGATACCTACCGTTAGCTTTGTTATGGGACGCACTATTCAGCCATATCTTTATCTGATATGGCAATATTGGGGTGACAGATTCCCTTTAAACTTCAAATACTCAAAAAACATAATTAAAAAGAGATTACAACATTAAAAGTCGACATACTGGTCCCATAGCCTAACCTATTCACGAACCACTTCCTGGGCATACCTTGGAGCAGATGATTATCTTAGATTTAAATAATTAGTGGGAATAGTCCTTTCCTTTAAGTGCACTTATGATTACTACTATAGGGTGAAAGAACTGGTGCTAAATAAATCAAAGCTAAGCTTCATAGACATTTTGAATCGACATACCACCAAAAACTGCACTTGTATGAAACACATGGCTGATCTACTGCAAAAGTGCACAACAAATGTTATTAGTTTATATGGAGAATTAAAAAATCGTAGCATGTCATTAAATTTGTACATATTTTTTGATGCTTTGGGATGGAGATCTTTACCCCTTTCCAAAATGCGCCGTACATTTACAACACAGCGGAACTGCATTCTTGCAAAGTGCAGTACATGTACAGTGCAGCGATCGTGCATGTTCACTCTGAGCGCGCTGCTGCAATTGGGTGCAAGTGTCAGCTGTATGTGAAGCGGACACCCCTGCAGCAATACCCAAGATCGGTGCCACTGTCAATAGTGACAGCGACATTGAAGAGATTCACACAGTGAGTTAGCTCCCTGTGTGCTTCCATCAGCACAACGCGATGCGATTGTGTTGTGCTAAATGGTCTCCATGGTGACCCCTGGCCACAAGATGGCCTCGGAATCCTTTGGGGTCCTGCAGGGAAGGTGGCATGAGAGAACCTGCTAAGAGGGGGAGCTGACAGGCCTCCTTCCCTGCATGTTAGATGCTGCTCTGATGCTCTGCAGTGCAGAAGCATTGCAGAGTATCAGATCAGCGATCTGTAACTCTGAAAAGATGTCCCATCATGGGACAATGTAAAAAAGTAAAAAAAAAGTTAAAATGTGTAAAAACATTGAAAAATATCCCCAAATTAAGAACAAAAAATGAAAAAATATTATTCCAATAAATACATTTATTTATGAAAAAAATAAAATAAATAAGAGTACTAGAGATGAGCGACTTTCCCTTTTTTCTGGTCGAGTCGGGTTTCACAGAACCCGACTTTCGCAAAAGTCGAGTCGAGTGAAATCGGCCAACTAGTGTGAAAAGTCGGGTTTCAGCCGAAACACGAAACCCAATGCAAGTCAATGGAGAAGCGATGTTGGCAGGGGGGAGGACAGTAAACACACCTGCAGTGCCCATTTTCAGCGTCGGCGGGCGACTCAGCCAAAAAGGGGTGCCGGCGCAGATTTGATCGTCGCGGGATTCAAATCCCACACCAAAGCGGCGCCGCTCATTGGCAGAGCCGGCGGGCTGCTCAGCCAATGAACGTCGCGGGATTCAAATCCACCGCCATTGGCTGAGCGGTGCCGCCCGGCTTTGTGTGTGTGTATGCAGGCATCGTCCGATGGGACTACAAGTCTCATCCGGCTATGCCTGCTACACTGTCAGTCTGTGTGTCTGTGTGTGTGCGCGTGCGAGGCTGTGTGTGTATATGCAGGCATAGTCCAGTGGGACTACAAGTCCCATCCGGCTATGCCTGCTACACTGTCAGTGAGTGACACCTTAGCCAATGATGGAACAGTAGTAGTCCCATCATCCGGCTAATGTGTTGAATGTAAAAAAAACAAACATTACATACACAACATACAGAAAATATAACACAGAACATACATATAACATACAACACATAACATACATATAACACATAACAGAGTACATACAGATAACATACAACACAGAACATACATGCAACACATAACATACAGAACATACATATAACATACAACACATAACATACAGAACATACATATAACACATAACATACAGTACATTCATATAACATACAACACATAACATACATATAACATACATATAACACATAACATACAGAACATACATATAACATACAACACATAACATACAGTACATTCATATAACATACAACACATAACATACATATAACATACATATAACACATAACATACAGAACATACATATAACACATAACATATAGTACATACAACACATAACATACATATAACATACAACACATAACATACATATAACATACATATAACATACAACACATAACATACATATAACATACAACACATAACATACATATAACATACAACACGTAACATACATATAACATACAGTACATACCTATAACATACAACACATAACATACAGAACATACATATAACACATAACATATAGTACATACAACACATAACATACATATAACATACAACACATAACATACATATAACATACAACACATAACACAATAACTACAAATAACATACATAATACACACGTAACATACATATAACATACAGTACATACATATAACATACATATAACATACAACACATAACATACAGAACATACATATAACACATAACATACAGAACATACACATAACACATTACATACAGAAAATACACATAACATACAACACATAACATACAGTACATACACATAACATACAGAACATACACATAACATAGAGTTCATACTCACCAATCACCTATTCCCTGATGCCATCGTCTCCTGTAATAAAAATAAAATAATAAAGCAACCTATATATCACCTGTCCGCCGAAGTCCAGATAATAAAGAGTGTCCCACGACGATCTCCGGTATAGAACGCTGACATCGGGTGATGTCAGCACTCTACTCCGCCCCTGCGATGCACTGACATCAGACGCTAGGAGAGAACGACGTCACTTCCGTTCATTCTCTCACTGGCAATGCTGGGTGAGAAAATTCCCAAGCAGCATTGCCATAAAGTGAGAGAACGAATTCAGTGATGCACTGCAGGAGCCATTGTCTCCTGTCAGTGCATCACTGGGAGGCCCTACAGAGCAGGGGCATCACCTGATGTCACTGTTCTATAGGGGAGACCGTCGTGGGACATTTGTTATTAATTTGACTGCATCGGACAGGGAGTATACGGTTGTTTTATTTTTTTACGTTTTATTACAGGAGATCGAGGGCGTCTCTTGGATCTGAGCGTATAATAAAGATATGAAAACCGTGTTATGTTTTATTTCATTAAAATAATTTATTCTTATGCGTGTGTTGTTTTTTAACCCTTTAGTAATTTAAGATTAATAATGGATAGGCGTCTTATTAACGCCTCTCTATTATTAACCGGGCTTAATATCACCTTACAATAGCAAGGTGATATTAACCCCTTATTACCCCATATCCCACCGCTACAGGGGAGTGGGAAGAGAGGGGCATAGTGCCGGAATTGGCACATCGCACAGATGCGCCAATTCTGGGGTGGCTGGGTGCTGGTATTTTTAGACAGGGGGTGCACCAATATCCATTGCCTCTTCCTAGGCTATGAATATCAGCCCGCAGCTGTCTGCGTAGCCTTTCTGGCTTTAAATTACTGGGGGACCCCATGTAATTTTTTGTGGGTCCCCCTATTTTAATAGCCAGTAAAGGCTAGCTGCGGGTTGATATTCAAAGCCTGGGAAGCTCCATGGGTATTAACCCCTTCCCAGGCTAGAAATATTGGCCCGAGCAGTCGGCTTTCCCCCTCTGGCGCAGAAAATTGAGCGGGAGCCCACGCCATTTTTTTTTCCTCATTTTTTTAAAAATGTACGCTATTGCGTGAAGATTTTGTGTGTGTGCGCGTGCATGGGTCTTATAACTATTTATGTACCATTCTATCTATTATCTATTTATTTTCTATCCATCTATCTTTTCTTCTATCTATCTATCTATCTATCTATCTATCTACTATCTATCTATCTATCTGTCTATTATCTATCTTTCTATCTATCTGTGTGTCTTCTATCTATCTATTCTCTATCTACTGTATCTATCTATCTATCATCTATTATCTATCTATTATCTATCTATTTATCTATGATCTATCTATTATTTATTTATCTATTATCTAGCTACAGTCAGGGCCAGAAATATTTGGACAGTGACACAATTTTCGCGAGTTGGGCTCTGCATGCCACCACATTGGATTTGAAATGAAACCTCTACAACAGAATTCAAGTGCAGATTGTAACATTTAATTTGAAGGGTTGAATAAAAATATGTGTTAGAAAATGTAGGAATTGTACACATTTCTTTAAAAACACTCCACATTTTAGGAGGTCAAAAGTAATTGGACAAATAAACATAACCCAAACAAAATATTTTTATTTTCAATATTTTGTGGCGAATCCTTTGGAGGCAATCACTGCCTAAGTCTGGAACCCATGGACATCACCAAATGCTGGGTTTCCTCCTACATAATGCTTTGCCAGGCCTTTACAGTCGCAGCCTTCAGGTCTTGCTTGTTTGTGGGTCTTTCCCTCTTAAGTCTGGATTTGAGCAAGTGAAATGCATGCTCAATTGGGTTAAGATCTGGTGATTGACTTGGCCATTGAAGAATGTTCCACTTTTTTGCACTCATGAACTCCTGTGTAGCTTTGGCTGTATGCTTGGGGTCATTATCCATCTGTACTATGAAGCGCCGTCCAATCAAGTTTGCAGCATTTGGCTGAATCTGGGCTGAAAGTATATCCCGGTACACTTCAGAATTCATCCGGCTACTCTTGTCTGCTGTTATGTCATCAATAAACACAAGTGACCCAGTGCCATTGAAAGCCATGCATGGCCATGCCATCACGTTGCCTCCACCATGTTTTACAGAGGATGTGGTGTGCCTTGGATCATGTGCCGTTCCCTTTCTTCTCCAAACTTTTGGCTTCCCATCATTCTGTACAGGTTGATCTTTGTCTCATCTGTCCATAGAATACTTTTTCCAGAACTGAGCTGGCTTCTGGAGGTGTTTTTCAGCAAATTTAACTGTGGCCTGTCTATTTTTGGAATTGATGAATGGTTTGCATCTAGATGTGAACCCTTTGTATTTACTTTCATGGAGTCTTCTCTTTACTGTTGACTTAGAGACAGATACACCTACTTCACTGAGAGTGTTCTGGACTTCAGTTGATGTTGTGAACGGGTTCTTCTTCACCAAAGAAAGTATGCGGCGATCATCCACCACTGTTGTCTTCCATGGGCTCCCAGGTCTTTTTGGATTGATGAGTTCACCAGTGCTTTCTTTCTTTCTCAGGATGTACCAAATTGTAGATTTTGCCTCTTCTAATGTTGTAGCAATTTCTTGGATGGGTTTTTTTCTGTTCTTGCAGCTTAAGGATGGCTTGTTTCACCTGCATGGAGAGCTCCTGTGACCGCATTTTTCCTTCACAGCAAAACTTTCCAAATGCAAACACCACACCTCAAATCAACTCCGGCCCTTTCATCTGCTTAATTGAGAATGACATAACAAAGGGATTGCCCACACCTGTCCATGAAATAGCCTTGGAGTCATTTGTCCAATTACTTTTGGTCCCTTTAAAAACAGGGTGGCACATGTTAAGGAGCTGAAACTCCTAAACCCTTCATCCAATTTTAATGTGGATACCCTCAAATGAAAGCTGAAAGTCTGGACTTCAACTGCATCTGAATTGTTTTGTTTCAAATTCATTGTGGTAATGTCTAGAACCAAAATTAGATAAATGTTGTCTCTGTCCAAATATATATGGACCTAACTGTATCTGTCTATCTATCTATCTATCTATCTATCTATATATCTATCTATCTACAGTACAGAACAAAAGTTTGGACACACCTTCTCATTCAAAGATTTTTCTGTATTTTCATGACTATGAAAATTGTAGACTCACACTGAAGGCATCAAAACTATGAATTAACACATGTGGAATTATACATTACACTTTACAAAAAAGTGTGAAACAACTGAAAATATGTCTTATGTTCTAGGTTCTTCAAATTAGTCACCTTTTGCTTTGATTACTGCTTTGCACGCAGAAAAGGTGAACGGATGGACTTTACATGCCTGGTTCCCACCGTGAAGCATGGAGGAGGTGGTGTGATGGTGTGGGGGTGCTTTGCTGGTGACACTGTTGGGGATGTAATCAAAATTGAAGGCATACTGAACCATCATGGTTACCACAGCATCTTGCAGTAGCATGCTATTCCATCCGGTTTGCATTTAGTTGGACCATCATTTAATTTTCAACAGGGCAATGACCACAAACACACCTCCAGACTGCATAAGGGCTATTTGACCAAGAAGGAGAGTGTTTGGGGTGCTACGCCAGATGACCTGGCCTCCACAGTCACCAGACCTTAACCCAATCGAGATGGTTTGGGGTGAGCTAGACCGCTCACAGCTTCAATTTTGAATAATCCCCAACAGTGTCTCCAGCAAAGCACCCCCACATCTTCATACCACCTCCTCCATGCTTCACGGTGGGAACCAGGCATGTAGAGTCCATCCGTTCACCTTTTCTGTGTGCAAAGCAGTAATGAAAGTAAAAGGTGGCTACTTTGAAGAACCTAGAATATAAGACATATTTTCAGTTGTTTCACACTTTTTGTAAAATGTAATGTATAATTCCACATGTGTTAATTCATAGTTTTGATGCCTTCAGTGTGATTCTACAATTTTCATAGTCATGAAAATACAGAAGAATCTTTGAATAAGAAGGTGTGTCCAAACTTTTGGTCTGTACTGTATATATATATATATATAGAGATATATATATCTCTCTCTCTCTCTCTCTCTATATATATATATATATATATATAATTATTTTCTTTTGGTGTCGTTTTTTTTTACAATGTGATTTTAACATAAGTTTTTACATACAGAGAACTGCTCTATGTCAAACGTCATGTTTAAATCCCATTGCATACGAATGGCAAACGGATGGAAAACTGAGGGTGCAATTAAAAATTGCATATTTTTCAAACTACATGAAATGAAATGGTTTACTGTATATAAACTATGTGTCATTTCATGACGGATTCTGTATTGAAAGCCGGCAACTGAATTAGCGGCTATTCTGCTATGTATAAGTGTATGACCTATTATATATATATATATATATATATATATATATATATATATATTATTTTGCTTTTTGTGTACATTTTTTTCTTACAATGTGATTATAACATGAGTTTTTACATAGAGAGAACTGCTTAACAAAAAAGTGTGAAACAACATATGTCAATTTGATGCACTCTACGCAACTTGCATATGCCAACCTGATGCACTCTACACAACTTGCATATGCCAATTTGATGTACTCTCCACAACCCACATATACCATCACATTTTAAAATTCACATACCAGGAAACTATGCACCAAAAATCAACCTTCAAAATCCAAAAGACAGAGACATAAAATGGTGGGTGAGAAAATGGCGGCACTAAAATTAGTAGTGGTTCAATATTCATACTGCTCAGGCATAATAAATGTCTTGTCACCCACCAAGGACCCAATGTGTATTTTGTCAGGGGTTGAAGCATTTGCAAAATGTGCATTGGAATGGTCCTTGGTGGGTGAGCAACTTACTCATGTATACCCATTATGTGTGATTCCTCAGCTTTCCTATTGGGTGTTATGTTTACTCTATGTGCATATAACTTGCCAGTTTCTACCTACCCTGGATACACTTTATGATACTATTAAAAAAATATATATTTAACAAACTCTTGTTGTGCCTGGGTAGTAGAAATACTGAATTACTGTTTCTATTGTGGAGTCCCTTTATTATCCCAATTGTCATTACAAACAGAGTGGTCTATTTCACGTTTTTATTTCTGTTAATGTTTATGATTATGGCATACAGCCAATGAAAACTCAAAAGTCATTATCTCAGTAAATTAGAATACTTTATAATACCAGCTTGAAAAATTATTTTAAAATCCAAAATGTTGGCCTACTGAAATGTATGGTCAGTAAATGCATTTAATATGTGGTTGGGGCTCCTCTTGCATCAATTACTGCATCAATGCGGCGTGGCTAACTCCTGGACAGTCTGTGGTGCAAAGTGACGTTGGTAGATGGAGCCACACATGAAGTCCCAGTAGTGTGTGTGGCCTCCATGTGCCTGTATGACCTCCCTTCAACATCTGGGTATGCTCCTGATGAGGCAGTGGATGGTCTCCTGAGGGATCTCCTCCCGGGCCTGGACTATAGCATCCGCCAACTCCTGGAAAGTCTGTGGTGCAACATGACATTGGTGGATGGATTGAGACATAATGTCCCAGATGTGCTCAATCGGATTCAGGTCTGAGGAACGGGTGGGCCATTCCATAGCTTCAATGCCTTCATCTTGCAAGAACTGCTGACACACTTCAGCTACATGAGGTCTGTCATTGTCCTGCATTAGGAGGAACCCAGGGCCAAACGTACCAGCATATGGTCTCACAAGGGTTCTGAGGATCTCATTTTGGTACCTAATGGCAGTCAGGCTCTCTGGCAAGCACATGGAGGGCTGTGTGGCCCTCCAAAGAAATGCCACCCCACACCATTACTAACCCACTGCCAAACCGGTTAAGCTGAAGGGATGTTGCAGGCAGCAGATCGCTCTCCACGGCGTCTCCAGACTCACATCTGTCACTCAGTGCTCAGTGCTCAGTGTGAACCTGCTTTCATCTGTGAAGAGCACAGGGTGCCAGTGGCAAATTTGGCAATTGTGGTGTTCTGTGGCAATTCCCAAGCGTCCTGCATGGTGTTGGGCTGTGAGTACAACACCCATCTGTGGACATTGGGCACTCAGACCATCTTCATGGAGTCATTTTCTAACCGTTTGTGCAGACACATGCACATTTGTGGCCTGCTGGAGGTCATTCTACAGGGCTCTGGCAGTGCTCCTCCTGTTCCTCCTTCCATAAAGATGGAGGTAGTGGTCCTGCTGCTGGGTTGTTTCCCTCCTACGGCCCCCTCCAAGTTTCCTGGTGTACTGGCCTGTCTCCTGGTAGCCCCTCCAACCTCTCGACACTACGCTGACAGACACAGCAAACCTTCTTGCCACAGCTCGCATTGATGTGCCATCCTGGATGAGCTGCACTACCTGAGCCACTTGTGTGGGTTGTAGAGTCTGTCTCATGTTACCACAAGTGTGAAAGCACAACCAACATTCAAAAGTGACCAAAACATCAGCCAGAAAGCATTGGTACTGAGATGTGGTCTTTGGTCCCCACCGGAATTTCCGCTCCGTCAAATGCGCTGTGGTTCCGGACCGTGGAACCACAGCCTAAGGGAAACCTGTTTAAAATTCCTAAAATATTAATTATCAAATAGAAGTAAATGCAAACATATTATATCTTTAACAAACTTTAATTTGATTGAAAATATAGACATGAACAGGTTAATAGTGTCGCCGTCAAAAAAGTTATATATAAAATGTTCATGCTGTACACAGGTAATGTGGTATTTTGAACTCAATTTTTACAAAAGCTTAGTAAGTGCAGCTTAGGTATTTTTTATGTTAGAACTTAGCCATCTGTCAGAAAAGATAAGCCATTAAGTGTCAGTCAAGGCCATGAAAACTTAATACTGAACATCGTTGTCATGATTTAAGCCCATAACGCATCAATCATTTCTTCCTAACATCACATAATATTTAGTGTTATTCTGTTATTTCTGATCAGTGCTTGAATGTGTGGAAAAAGTGCTCACTTACCTTGTATACCAGTGCAGACACACCACAATTAAATGCCAGTCAAAACCGAAGAAAACATAATATTGACCAGTGGTTGCAATTTATGTGACATAGATCTCTTTATTTGATGTCAGTGATATGTTAAGCATGATTATGTTTCTTTAGGTCATTCTTTACTTTGTCATCAGGCCTCACATTTTGATCTTAAACCTGTTCTGTCTGAGCCATCAACTCACAAAAATCCAGTAATGACACTGCTTTGACTTAAACTATAAAACAAAACACACAGTAATATGAAATATTTCTCCCTGGAAGTTATTGCAGTTACACATATTTTGTTATACACTTATTTCCTTTGTGTGTATTGTAACACGAGAAAAACAGAAAAGGCAAATTGGACATAATTTCACACAAAATCCAAAGATGGATCAAACAAAATTGTTGGCACCTTTCCAAAATTGTGCATAAACAACTTTATTTCAAGCATGTGATGCTCATTCAAACTCACATATGGCAAGCAACAGATGTGGACAATATAAAAATCACATCTGAAGCCTGATAAAAAGCAGAGAAGTTGACTCAATCTTTGCATTGTGCCAACATTAAGGATGGAGAACAAAAAGAGAGGAGATCTATCCAAGGACATGAGAATCAAAATTTTTGAAAAATGTCAACAATCTCAAAGTTACAAGTCCATCTCCAGAGATCCTGATGTTCCTTTGTCCACAGTGCGTAACATAATCAAGAAGATTACAACTAATTACACTGCATCTAATCTCCTTAAGCGTAAATAGCAGAAAAAAAATGATGAAAGGTTACAACTCAGGATAGTCCATACGGTGGTTAAACAGTCCCAAACAAGTTTCAAAGAAATCCAAGCTGTCCTCCTGACTCAGGGTGCATCAGTGTCAGCGGAACTACACGTTGACATTTCAATGAAATGTCCATAGACCCAGGAGACACAGAGACATAAAAAATAGACTAAAGTTAGCCAAAAGGTATGTTAGTAAGCCAAAATCCTTCCAAGAAAAAGTGTCTTGTGGACATATGAGTTCAAGATAGAGCTTTTTAGTAAAGTACATCATTCTACTGTTTACTAAAACTAGAAATGATGCCTACAAAGAAAAGACCACAGTACCGACAGTAAAATATCATGGAGGTTCAAAGGTGTTTTGGGGCTCTCTTGCTGCCTTTGGCATTTGGTGTCTTGACTGCATGCAAGGCAGCATGAAATCTGAAGATTACCAAAGAATTTTAGGTCGCAAAGTGTGCCCAGTGTCAGAAAGCTGGGTTTGCATCCCAGGTCATGGTGTTCCAGCAGGACAATGACCCCAAAAATATTTCAAGAAGCACACAGTTTTTTTGTCTTTTGAATGTTAGCTTAGTGACCGAGCACTCCGCCCCCACCAGGTGGTTTTAATTACAGCAGGTTCCTACTTACCCATTAATGCAGGCATTACTGACAGAGATGTCCACATTCACCCAGAAATTCAATATCAGCCTAATAGAGGTATGTTCACATAGGTCAGGGACTCACCAGACTTGAGACCACCTTGACGATGGTTGGTTGCAAATAATATTTGGCCAAATGTTATACTAAGCGTCTCAAATTTTTCCTATACTCCAAAGCTGTATTGCTGTTCAAAATTTCACATATTCCATGTTGTCATGCTTTAGTATGTTAGAGTGCAGCCTTTTTTCGTATGTTGTACATGGGGTTAGCTCCCCCTGGTTTGCACCTAATTCACATTAGTCTGGATGTGCCAGTCAGTTTTTTTGTCTTTTGAGGTTCAAGAGGTAGTCACCGGAAATGGTCTTCCAACAATCTTGAAGGAGTTCCCAGAGATGCTTAGCACTTGTTGGCCCTTTTGCCTTCACTCTGCAGTCCAGTTCACCCCAAAGCATCTCGATTGGGTTCAGGTCTGGTGACTGTGGAGGTCTGGTCATCTGGCGTAGCACCCCATCACTCTCCTCCTTGGTCAAATAGCCCTTACACAGCCTGGAGGTGTGTTTGGGGTCATTGTCCTGTTCAAAAATAAATGATGGTCCAACTAAACTCAAACCGGATGGAATAGCATGCCGTTGCAAGATGCTGTTGCAGCCATGCTGGTTCAGTATGCCTTCAATTTTGAAAAAAATTCCCAACTAGTCTCTTCTGCTTGTTGCCTGTCCTTAGCAGTGGTTTCCTAGCAGCTATTTTACCATGAAGGCCTGCTGCACAAAGTCTCCTCTTAACAGTTGTTGTAGAGATGTGTCTGCTGCTAGAACTCTGTATGGCATTGACCTGGTCTCTAATCTGAGCTGCTGTAAACCTGTGATTTCTGAGGCTGGTGACTCAGATAAACTTATGCTCAGAAGCAGAGGTGACTCTTGGTCTTCCTTTCCTGGGGCGGTCCTCATGTGAGCCAGTTTCTTTGTAGCGCCTGATGGTTTTTGCAACTGCACTTGGGGACACTTTCAAAGTTTTCCCCATTTTTCGGACTGACTGACCTTCATTTCTTAAATTCATGATGGCCACTCGTTTTTCTTTACTTAGCTGCTTTTTTCTTGCCATAATACAAATTCTAACAGTCTATTCAGTAGGACTATCAGCTGTGTATCCACCAGACTTCAGCACAACACAACTGATGGTCTCAACCCCATTTATAAGGACAGAAATCCCACTTATTAAGCCTGACAGGGCTCACCTGTGAAGTGAAAACCATTTCCGGTGACTACCTCTTGAAGCTCATCAAGAGAATGCCAAGAGTGTGCAAAGCAGTCATCAAAGCAAAAGGTGGCTACTTTGAAGAACCTAGAATATAAGACAGATTTTCTGTCGTTTCACACTTTTTTGTTGAGTATATAATTCCACATGTGTTAATTCATAGTTTTGATGTGAATGTACAATTTTCATAGTCATGGAAAAACAGAAAAAAAGAAGGTGTGTCCAAACTTTTGGTCTGTACTATATATATATATATATATACGTATAATATATATATATATACACACTGCTCAAAAAAATAAAGGGAACACTTAAACAACAGAATATAATTCCAAGTAAATCAAACTTCTGTGAAATCAAACTGTCCACTTAGGAAGCAACACTGACTGACAATCAATTTCACATGCTGTTGTGCAAATAGAATAGAAAACAGATGGAAATTATTGGCAATTATCAAGACACACTCAATAAAGGAGTGGTTCTGCAGGTGGGTACCACAGACTACATCTCAGTACCAATGCTTTCTGGCTGATATTTTGGTCGCTTTAGAATGTTGGTTGTACTTTCACATTCGTGGTAGCATGAGATGGACTCTACAACCCACACAAGTGGCTCAGGTAGTGCAGCTCATCCAGGATGGCACAGCAATGCGAGCTGAAGCAAGAAGATTTGCTTTGTCTGTCAGCGTAGAGTCCAGAGGTTGGGGGGCTACCAGGAGACAGGCCAGTACACTAGCAGACGTGGAGGGGGCCGTAGTAGGGCAACAACCCAGCAGCAGGACCACTACCTTCGACTTTGTGCAAGGAGGAACAGAAGGAGCACTGCCAGAGTCCTGCAAAATGAGCTCCAGCAGGCCACATTTGTGCATGTGTTTGCACAAACGGCACATCTGACAGATGTGACAGAGTCTGGAGACACCGTGGAGAGCGATCTGCTGCCTGCACCATCCTTCAGCATGACGGTTTGGAGATGGGTCTGTAATGGTTTGGGGTGGCATTTCTTTGGAGGGCTGCACAGCCCTCCATGTGATCGCCAGAGGTATCCTGACTGCCATTAGGTACCGAGATGAGATCCTCAGACCCCTTGTGAGACCATATTCTGGTGCGTTTGGCCCTGGGTTCCTCCTAATGCAGGACAATGCCAGACCTCATGTGGCTGGAGTGTGTCAGTGGTTCCTGCAAGATGAAGGTATTAAAGCTATGGACTGGCCCGCCTGTTCCCCAGACCTAAATCCAATTTAACACATCTGGGACATCATGTCTCGCTCCATCCACCAACGTCACGTTGCACCAAAGACTGTCCAGGAGTTAGCAGATGCTTTAGTCCAGGTCTGGGAGGAGATCCTTCAGGTGACCATCCACCACCTCATCAGGAGCATACCCAGGTGTTGAAGGGAGGTCATAAAGGGACATGGAGGTCACACACACTACTGAGCATCATTTCCTTGTCTTGAGGCATTTCCACTGAAGTTTGATCAGCAGTAATTTGATTTTCCACTTTGATTATGAGTATCATTCCAAATCCAGACCTCCATGGGATATTAATTTTGATTTACACTGATCATTTTTATGTTTTATTGCTCTCAACACATTCCACTATATAATGAATAAAGATTTACAACTAGAATATTTCATCCAGTGATATGTAGGATGTGGGACTTTAGTGTTCCTTTTATTTTTTTGAGCAGTGTATGTGTATATATATATATATATATATATAATATATAATATATATACACACGTTGTCAAAATTGTTGGTACCCCTCGCTTACTCACAGAAAAACCCACAATGGTGACAGAAATAACTTGAATCTGACAAAAGTAATAATAAATCAAAAATCTATGAAATGAACAAATGAAAGTCAGACATTGCATTTCAACCATGCTTTCACAGAATTTTTTAAAAAGTAAAACTCATGAAATAGGCCATAGGACACCCTGTATTAGACATTCTGTTCAAATTGTCGTGTAGTGGTAATCTTAGACCCATAAAAGCTACACATTAAGTGCAAATCCTGCCAAAAATTATGATCAGGGTCATCAATACACCCTTTAAAGCAACAGCAGGAGTGCCTCATAAAAAAATTAAGAAAGCATAGTTGTGGTACTTCTACACTTCTAAAGGCTTTGCAAAAAGTGCAAAGCCAGGAAAAAATTATAAGGAGGGTCATCCAGTCATCCATAGTCCCTAGAATGCATTTGCTGTCTTTGCCTGTGAACCTGACTAATGGCACAAAAAAATCTGCTGGAAGGTCAATTTCACAGGAACACAGGACTCTATCTATCTAAACTATCTGACATAGAAACAAACTCTTAGCTAACTAGCTAAAATCTATCAGCACTAGTGTTGAGCGATACGATACTGCAAGTATCGGGTATCGGCCGATATTAGCTCTATCGGCCTTTCGATACTTAGTTTCGATATTTTCCATATATCGTATACCGGAATCGGAAGTTCCCATAATTCTTTGAGAGGCAATGTGATTTTAGTCAGCCAATGAGGAATCCTAAGAAGTGTGGGCACATCCTGTACTGCTGCGGTCATGTTAACTAATGGCATGGCTGTGATTGGATGCTGAAATGATGTCAGAATGCACTATAAAAGGCGCCGCCGCCATTTTAGCGTCACTGTGCTGTGAATTCAGTAAGGGACAGAACGCTGCTGTGCTGACTCTGAGGGACAGCTAGAGATTGCGATTTAGTGTACTGTGCTGTAGGCAGGCTAGCACCAACCGCTGTGTAAAGCTTCCTTTTGCCTGCAGTGTTGTTTTAACAGCTCTGCAAGGTGTGTGTGAGTGCAGGTGATGCTGCAGTTTTCTCTGCATGCAACGCTGTCTGTAGGCATCTGCACGTGTCACTCACAGACTCTTTTTTTTTCTTCAGTGTAATTCTTGCAGCTCCATGCAATTTAACTATTAGTGTGACGCGCTTCCATCCGTATCCAATACATTGGTTGCAAACACTATAGAAGTAGACAAAGGAGTAGCCTTTCACAGATTGTGAACAGTTGTGTTTCAGTGTTCACTTCAGTCTGTGTTTTTTATTTTTTGAGTGCACATCACGCTCCAGTTACTTGTTCAAGCACTGCTGCTTGTACTCTGCTGAGCGTGTCTCAGTGCCTCATCCTTTTCATTTATCTCCAATTGGTTCTGCTCCATTCCATTTAAAATATAATCTATTAGTGTGACGCGCTTCCATCCGTATCCAATACATTGGTTGCAAACACTATAGAAGTAGACAAAGGAGTAGCCTTTCACAGATTGTGAACAGTTGTGTTTCAGTGTTCACTTCAGTCTCTGCGTAATAACCACACTTAGGCCTTATAACTTTTCTGACTTTCTTTATCAATCTACCAAGATGAAGAAGTCAGTGAGTAAGGCACGTGGTCGTGGCCGTGGAGTTTCAGCAGGGAGAGGACGTGGGGATTCTGTGGCTGCTGCCGCCCTCAGTGACACAGCATCCACCAGTTTTACCCATGAGCGTTCCTTTATGCGCACTTTGGTAGGAGCTCGCGTGCCCCCCTGCTGCGGGAAGAACAAATTGAAGCCGTTGTTGGTTGGATGGCAGCCAATGCATCGACTTCAATTCCTTCCACCTTCTCTCAGGAACACAACACTGTTGAGCAACCATCTGTCTGTTCACCGCCTGTCAAATTGCCCAGGCAGTCAGAGAGTTCTGTACAGGAGCCAGCTGAGTCTCTGCTTCTGTTCTCAGAATCTGTTGGCTCGCAAACACGGGCACAGGCAGGCAGCATTCTGCAATTTGAAGAAGAGGGAGTATGCAGTGATGCGCAACAGCTGTGTCTCTCTCAATCTGAAGAGGCGGGTGAGCCAGTGCCGATGGACAGCACACCGCAGAACGCATCTTATGATAATGATGAGACTCAGGTGCCAGGTTTTGTGGAGCATGGTGCTGCCCAGACCATCCAACAGCAGCAGGTGTTGGAAGAGGGTAGTGGAGATGATGAAGTCCGAGACCCAACATGGCGTGAGCAACAGGAAGGTGGTGGGAGCAGCTCTGAGGAAGAGATTGTCCCAACGGTACAAAGAGGAGAGAGAGGTAGTCTGCAGACTCGCTTGCCTGTAGCCTCCAGTTTGGCACCTGTTGGGAGCAGTTCTCTTAGAAATGTCAAAATTGGCGCTCCCATGACTTGCACTGCGTGGTCCTTTTTTGACAGACTTGTAGATGATATTTGCTATGTTCAATGCAAGCTGTGTAAGCAAAAAGTTAAAAGAGGTAAAAATATCAGTAACCCGAATACCACAAATATGTGGAAACATGTATGGACAAAGCACGTAGCTGAGTTACAAAGACACACTGGAGATGTAGGCCAACCTACAGCAGCACCTACATCTTCAGGTCGTGTTCGAGCCTCTACCTCCAGCTCACACACACCTGGTTCGGCTTCCTCACAGGATCTCCATGGAAGAACCTCGGTCACTGTTGTCCATAGACAAACTGTTATTCCACCCACAGCAGCAAGTTCACAGTCATCGTCACACTCCCAGAACAAAAAACAGCCATCGGTACCACAGGCATGGGATAAAAGACGGCCATACTCGGCAAACCATCCACGAGCACAGGCTCTGAATGCTGGCATTGCAAAACTCCTGTCCCTTGAAATGCTGTCATTCAGGCTGGTGGAGACTGACAGTTTCAGGAACTTTATGGCATTGGCAGTCCCACAATATAATGTGCCAAGCTGATTTTATTTCAGCAGGCAAGCTGTCCCTGCTCTGCAAAAACATGTCGAGGGAAACATTAAACATGCGCTACTAAACGCCGTCAGTAGCAGGGTCCACCTGACCACCGATGCGTGGACCAGTACCCATGGCCAGGGACGATACCTTTCCCTCACTGCCCATTGGGTCAATGTTGTGGAGCCGGGTACAGATCTTGCCAGTGGCGCTGTACGTGTTCTGCCAACTCCAAGGATTGCAGGAATCCAGTCTGTACACATTGATTCCTCCTCCTACTCCAGTTCCTCAGAATCATCGCTGCACGAGCCGTCACGGTATACCTCCACATGGACCCGTGAACGCTTACCTGTTGCAACCGATATGAGCACAGCCGTGGCCAAACGTCAACAGGCCGTCCTGAAATTAATTTCCATGGGGAATCGAAGCCACACAGCGCAGGAGCTCTGGGATGCCATCAAGCAGGAGAGCGACGTGTGGTTTTTGTCAGCTAATCTCCAGCCAGGCTTGGTAGTGTGTGACAATGGCCGAAATCTGGTGGCAGCTCTGGGCCTTGGCAACCTCACTCACATACCATGTCTGGCACATGTGCTCAACTTGGTCGTGCAGAGTTTTTTGAGGGACTATCCGGATCTTGATGCACTGCTGCACAAGGTCCGCCTAGAGTGCGCTCACTTGCGACGTTCCAGCATGGCCAGATCGCGCATTGCAGCTCTGCAAGTCAGATTTCGCCTTCCTGAACATCGCATCATATGTGACGTACCCACCAGGTGGAATTCCATATTACATATGTTGGAGCGGTTGTGTGAGCAGCAGCCAGCAGTAATGGAGTATCAGCTGCAACAGGCGCAATCAACTCGCAATTTGCGCCGTTCACACTTCACCACTACTGAGTGGGCCTCTATGAAGGACATCTCTGACGTTTTGCGTGCGTTTGATGTCTCAACGCGGATGGCGAGTGCAGATGATGCACTAGTCAGCATGACTGTCCCCCTTATCTGCCTGCTTCAGAAATCACTGAAAGCACTAAAGGAAGAGGTTTTGGAAGAGGTGGAGGATGAGGAGTCACAAATTAAATTACCTTCAGGACAGTCAACGCAACGTGGTTCCTCACAAAGGGCTGGGCAGGGCTCACTTTGTGAGGAGGATGAGGAGGAGGAGGAGTCAATGGAGGAGGAAGAAATCCCTACAGAGGGAGGTACACAACGCTCTAGTCAGTATGTAGAGCGAGGGTGGGGTGATGCAGAGGAGGCAGAGATGACGTCTCTTCCAGAGGACAGCCTTTGTTGGCCAGTTGGGAGTCTGCAGCACATGGTTGATTTCATGCTTCAGTGCCTGAGAAACGACCGCCGCATCGCCCACATTCTCAGCACGTCAGATTATTGGGTGTACACCCTCCTAGACCCTCGCTACCGGGACAACTTACAAACCCTCATCACACCGGTGAACCGGGACCGTAAAATGCAGGAGTACCAAGACACACTGGTGCAATCCATACTGTTGTACATTCCAGCCGAGAGAGCTGCTGCTGCTGCTACTGCTTTACAAAGCAGCTCTGTGCGTCGAGGCAGTGTAGACACCTCTACAACAAGAGGGAGCAGAAGCAGCGCCTCTGCAGAGGGCAAGAGCTGTATGTTACAAATGTGGCAAAGTTTTGTGACAGCGCCAGCAAGGTCTACACCATCCGAGACGGCTCCAGTCAGGGGAAGAAACGTTTCCGTAAGATGGTGACAGACTACTTGGCTTTCCCTCTAAGTGTACTCCCAGATGCCTCTTCCCCTTTCAAATTTTGGGTCTCTAAGTTGGATACATGGCCAGAGCTTAGCCAGTATGCATTGGAGGTGCTGGCTTGCCCTGCTGCCAGTGTATTATCTGAGCGTGTCTTTAGTGCTGCAGGTGGTGTAGTAACAGACCGTCGCATGCGACTATCCTCAGAGAATGTAGACCGGCTTACTTTTCTGAAAATGAACAAGGCATGGATCTCACCTGAATTTGCCTATCCGTTTTCAGATTAAATAACTGTTTGGCAACGTTTTCCATGTCTCCTGTTATGTTCATCTTTCTACCACCTGAACTCTACTCCCTGGGCTACAACACCGCCATTTGTTGCTCGTAAGTAATTGGCAGGGGTACTGACTCCTGGCCAGCCTGGTTACAGCACGACAGCTGTTTCCTGGCAGTGTGAACGTCAATTATCCTCCAATAAGTTGTGCTGTCGTGTTGCATTCGGGTTAGCCGACTCTATGGTGCCTGCAGTTTAGGTGATTCCTATGTGTGCTGTGGGATATGTAAATAAAGGCGGTTTCCATTGTGACAATAGGACAAGCACCCACTGTAGGACTGTGTGATTCGGTAACTGCGGACGGCTTGCGTCCTGTCAACTTACATTTTCATGGGTGCGTTCTTCTACCCGTCCGGGTCCAGTACCGTCAACTGGTTCTCCCCAGTGCCTTTGGCCTAGGTGCCTCCATCTCCGTATCCAAGTTCCACCAACGTCTGCTGGTCCTTGGTAGTGCTTTGGAGCACAGGTACCTCCTGCTTAGTAACCGTGTCACAGTAACGTCAGCTGGTACTCGGTTGTGACATTGCCTCTTTTCCTTCTGCTACCCGTCCGGGGTCCAGTACCGTCAACTGGTTCTCCCCAGAGCCTTTGGCCTAGGTGCCTCCATCTCCGTATCCGAGTTCCACCAACGTCTGCTGGTCCTTGGTAGTGCTTTGGAGCACAGGTACCTCCTGCTTAGTAACCGTGTCACAGTAACGTCAGCTGGTACTCGGTTGTGACATTGCCTCTTTTCCTTCTGCTACCCGTCCGGGGTCCAGTACCGTCAACTGGTTCTCCCCAGTGCCTTTGGCCTAGGTGCCTCCATCTCCGTATCCGAGTTCCACCAACGTCTGCTGGTCCTTGGTAGTGCTTTGGAGAACAGGTACCTCCTGCTTAGTAACCGTGTCACAGTAACGTCAGCTGGTACTCGGTTGTGACATTGCCTCTTTTCCTTCTGCTACCCGTCCGGGTTCCAGCACAGTCAGCTGGTCCTCGTTACTTCCATTGTCTCTTGCTCCATCTGATACCCGTCAGGGTTCCAGTAACGTCAGCTGTTTCTCGGAAATTAGACGACCTTAAAGACCACCCAGAAGAAGATGACGACAACAAGGACGACGAGCATGAAGCCAACCAGCCTGAACACCATCACAAAGAAAAAATAAAAGATTACCCAGAAGAAGATCACCAACAGGACAAAGAAGGTTAAGACAAACTACAAGATACAGAACAAGAGACAGAAGAACAATAAGCAGAAGATCAAAAAGCAGAAGAACATGAAGTATAAGACCAAAATGAAGAGCAAAATATATGCTCTAAATTCTAAGCAGAAGAAGACTAAGCAGTGTATGGGGGTGAGTCCGTTCCTCCTCGTGGTGCCCCTGGAAAATGCCTGCTGCTGCTGCTGCAGGCTAAACTGAACACGGACAAATACTGTTATAATTTAAATCTTTTGTGACAGCAAGAACGGAAGGATGAACAATTCATACTTCTACAGATTACAAGTACAGGAATCTCTGTCACAAATAAGAATATGATGAAGAAGATGAAGAGGAAGAAGATGAAGAATTTGAATATGAAGAAGATTAATTAGTTTAATAATAACAATATGAGTAATGTAAACAAAAACATGAATAGCAAGAAGTTTAAGAAGAAGATTAAGAAGGTGAAGATGAAGAATAATTTGATGAGAAAGATGATGCTGCTGCTGAAGATTATGAAGGAGAAAGTGTGGCACTGGCAAAAGTTAAAAAGGTGAAGAGCATGGAAGTTGTGAAACATACATATTTGCCAAAATAGAAAAAAGGTTAACAACATTGTCAATTTGTTAGTCATTCCAAACGTATTTCCAAAAAAAAATATATTAATGCTATTCCAATGCATTGGGTTAAACATGTATGCCTTTATTGTCTCCTCAACCTCCCCCAATACATTCTACATTAGTCTTTGTTGTTTTCCTTCATGTACAATTAACCAACAAGGCAAGAATGGTTTTTTTTAATGTCGATATTTGGTTCCCATAGACTTACATTGGACTTCCGGTATCGGAATCGGATATCGACGATATTTAGTGATATCGGCGATACCATTCCGATCCGATATTTTTAGATATCGAGCAGTATCGCTCAACACTAATCAGCACCAAGGCCCAGCATCAGGAGCAGTCTCTGCGCATTTATAGTAACAAAATGGCGCTAAAACAAGATATCCGCTCTTTATAGAGACATGTGATTTCAGCAGCCAATGACACAAGCCGTTGTGTCTGGACATTGTGGATGTTTCCTGCGGCTTGATAGGCTAGCCACAATGTGCACACATAAAGCTAGAAAACATTTTTTACATGCACTCTACTCCTCTGAGCTCTCCCCACCCTCTACCCTCATCAAACACGTGCCCCACACTCATCATACACCACCACTATCCTAGCCAAAGTGCTCAAAATACTTTAATGACAGCGCAAATATTTTCCTGCACTTTTAACCAAATGTTTCTGTGAATCTGTATGTGCCATATTCATGCCGAATTTATGTTTGACGATCGCTAATTGAACATATTCCTTCATCTCTAATCACAGCCACTGCATGCTACTGATGTTGACCCTCCATTTTGAGGAACATGACCTTATGGTTTCAGCCGTTAGGTCTTGCAGTCTTCGAGGCAAGTGTTGCATCTCTACTTCACGCTCGTTGAATGGGAAGTGATGATTGGTCAGCATCTGGATACTGGCTTGCCTCCTTGTCTGTTTCGACCACCTTATGCCCCTAAATCCATTAACCAGTTTCTATATCCGGGCTCTCCCGTCTACCGTCAGCAAGAGCCCTAGCAGTGAAGGCTGCGGCCTGGGTTCAGGCCTTGGTAGTCTAGGAAAGCAGATGATTCTAGACCACAGGCTCCTGACACCTGTGCTGTTGCACCAGCTTCCTATGGCTCTGTGGTTCCTCTGGTTACTCCATCAGGTATCTCACTTGATTCTGTTACATTTGTTGCCCACTAGGCACATTACATTGCATGGATGACTAACTAAATCCAGAAACATTTTTGAATGCTTTTTTGGAGAATTATATCGCACAGAAATGTAGCCGGAGAGCATAGTACTGTATGGATTAGTAAGTGAATACAAAAAAATGTTTCAACGCTTTATTGGAGAGTTGTATGCCACAGAAATGTACCCCAGAGCATGGAATACTTTATGGATGAGAAAGTGAATACAGAAAATGTTTTTAATTTTTTTGAGGTTTATATGCTACAGAAATGTGCACTAAAACATGGAATATTTTAAGAATGAGTATGTGAATCAAGAAAATGTTTTAAACTTTTTTTAAGTGTTATATGCCACAGAAATGTATGCTAGAACATGGAATAATCTATGGATGAGTAAGTGAATACAGAAAAATTTTTAATAATTTTTTGGAGTTTTATATGCCACACAAATGTACTTAATATGGAATACTCTATGCATGAGTAAGTGAGAAGAGATGAGCAAACTTGTTTGGAAAATATTTGCCAATCTCAAATGCACACAAATATAGCTCATTCAGATTTGTGTTCGGATTCCTGAGCATTTTCCCTCAAAAGTTTGCAAAATTTTGACACAGTTTGGTTAAATGATCACGTTTCCACTAATACTTTTGTTAGGACTTTGGCTAGGATAGTGATGCTGTTTTATGAGCTGTGAGGGAGTGCTTGATTAGGGGATGGGGTGGGGATACATCAGAGGAGTGGTGGATTGCTATTATTTTTTTATTAAATTAATCTGTGGAGATTCCAGTAGCCCATCAGGACTCAGAAACCACAACATCCAGTCACAACGACTTCTGTCACTGGCTGCCAAAGTCACACGTACCTCTCCATATAAAAAGCAGTCATGTTGTTTTTTGTTGGTGCCATTTTGTCAGAGTGGGATTCAAATTTGAAATAGAGTACTGGCTATAATGCTTGCTCAGTAATGAGCACATCGTGGCACCCAGATACTCGAGTGTTATCCAAGTATTTCCGCAAACATTCGCTCATCCCTATTTACAACCCATGGCACTGTAGCTAATCTCCCTGGACGTGGACAGCAGAGTAAAATTGATGAAAGGTTGCAACAAAGGATTGACTTGATTTTGGATAAGCAGCCCTAATTACGCTCCAAATAAATTCAAGCTGTCCTGCAGGATCAAGGAGCATCAGTGTCAGTGCTAACTATCTGTCGACATTGATTGACATAAAACACAATGGCAGTAAACCCAGGAGGAACCCACCGCAGACACATAGTCATAAAAAAGCTAGACTGCAGTTTGCCAAGATGTATGAGTAATCCAAAATCTTTCTGGGGAAGCTTCTTGTGGACAGATGAGATAAAAATAGTGCTCTTTGGTAAAGACATCATTCTACTATTTACCGAAAATAAAATGAGGCCTACAAAGAAAAGTACACAGTACCTACAGTCAAGTATGGTGAGGTTCAAAGACGTTTTGTGGTTGTTTTGCTGCCTCTGGCATTGGGTGTCTTGACTGTGTGCAAGGCATCATGAAATGTAAAGATTAGTAAAAGATTTTGGGTCATAATTAGTGTTGAGCATTCCGATACCGCAAGTATCGGGTATCGGCCGATATTCGCGTTATCGGAATTCCGATACTTAATTCCGATACTTTTTCAATATCGTATACCGGAATCGGAAGTTCCCATAATTCTTTGAGAGGCAATGTGATTTTAGTCAGCCAATGAGGAATCCTACGAAGTGTGGGCACATCCTGTAATGATGCGGTCATCTTAACTAATGGCATGGCTGTGATTGGCTGCTGAAATGATGTCAGAATGCACTATAAAAGGCGCCGCAGCCATTTTAGCGTCACTGTGCTGTGAACTCAGTTAGGGACAGAACGCTGCTGTGCTGACTCTGAGGGACAGTTAGATATTGCGATTTTGTGTACTACTGTGCTTGAGGCAGGCTAGTTTACCAACCGCTGTGTAAAGCTTCATTTTGCCAGTGTTGTTTTAACAGCTCTGTGCAAGGTGTGTGTGTGACAGTGCAGGTGACGCTGCAGTTTGCTCTGCATCCACCGCTGTTTGTAGGCATCTGCACGTGTCACTGACTCTTTTTTTTTTTTATTTTATTTAGTGGAATTGGTGCAGCTCCATTATATTAGAAAAAAATCAAATCTATTAGTGTGACGTGCTTCCATCCGTATACAATACATTGGTTGCAAACACTATAGAAGTACAGAAAGGAGCTTTTCACAGATAGTGAATAGTTGTGTTTCAGTGTTCACTGCAGTCTGTGAGGTTTTGATTTTTTGAGTGCAGATCACGCTCCAGTTAGTTCTTCAACCACTGCTGGTTGTAGTCTGCTGAGCGTGTGTCACTGCCTCATCCTTCACATTTTTCTCTAATTGGTGCTGCTCCATTTTAGTGGAAAAAAATCTAATCTATTAGTGTGACGCGCTTCCATCCGTATACAATACATTGGTTGCAAACACTATAGAAGTACACAAAGGAGTAGCCTTTCACAGATTGTGGACAGTTGTGTTTCAGTGTTCACTTCAGTCTGTGTTTTTTACTTTTTTGAGTGCACATCACGCTCCAGTTACTTGTTCAAGCACTGCTGCTTGTACTCTGCTGAGCGTGTCTCAGTGGCTCATCCTTTTCATTTATCTCCAATTGGTTCTGCTACATTCCATTTAAAATAAATCTAATCTATTAGTGTGACGCGCTTCCATCCGTATACAATACATTGGTTGCAAACACTATAGAAGTACACAAAGGAGTAGCCTTTCACAGATTGTGGACAGTTGTGTTTCAGTGTTCACTTCAGTCTGTGTTTTTTACTTTTTTGAGTGCACTTCACGCTCCAGTTACTTGTTCAAGCACTGCTGCTTGTACTCTGCTGAGCGTGTCTCAGTGGCTCATCCTTTTCATTTATCTCCAATTGGTTCTGCTACATTCCATTTAAAATAAATCTAATCTATTAGTGTGACGCGCTTCCATCCGTATACAATACATTGGTTGCAAACACTATAGAAGTACACAAAGGAGTAGCCTTTCACAGATTGTGAATAGTTGTGTTTCAGTGTTCACTGCAGTCTGTGAGGTATTTTTTTTTTTTTTTTTTTAAAATGCAGATCACGCTCCATTTACTTCTTCAACCACCGCTGCGTGTACTCTGCTGAGTGTCTGTCACTGGCTCATCCTTGTCATTTTTCTAAAATTGGTGCTGCTTTATTCTATTTAAAATAATTCAAATCTATTACAGTGACGTGCTTCCATCCGTATACAATACATTGGTTGCAAACAATATAGAAGTACACAAACGGGCCTTTCACAGCTACTGAACATGGGTTTTTAATTTTTAACTAAAATATGTATTTTTTCAAATGACACAAATATAAGTAATGTTGAAGAGGAATAGTCCTACATCCATTGTTTGCACAATATTACAGGTGTACATCATGTCCCTTAATCAACAATGTATTATTATATTTACTTGTATGCTTTTATTTAAAAGCCAAGAACACAGAAGGATAACCTTCGCACTGCAGCTGTTGTCAAAGTTCAACCCACATTATGCACTTCCAACATTGCAGCATTTGAGGCATGATGTGAGTTGGATTGGTCAAAGTTATGGAGTGAGAAGGTTCACCATCAGTACCCTATAGCATAAGTATGCTTTTGTGTTAGCATTTGTGTTAGACATGTGGATATCTGCCATAATATGTCACAATTATTTAGTTACAGATTTGTTACCAACACTAATCATTGAATGGTTTTAAATTTGACGTTTCACTTGTTTACAGCTTAGAAATAAGGGTGTAGCCTGATATCTATGTGTAGCACTAGCCACTTTAACATGTCATGTTTTTTTCAACATGTGTAGCTAGGTAGCAGTAATTTTTGCCGGACACACAGCAGGGGAACAGCAGGCGTTACTGAACCCCACTATCACTATAGCTTGTGTATTGGTCTGTGGACACGACACTTCTGAGCAGCAACTGGCAGTGTTGTAGCCCAGGGAGTATAGCTCAGGTGGTAGAAAGATGAACATAACAGGAGACATGGAAAACGTTGCCAACCAGTTAGTTAATCTGAAACCGGACAGGCAAATTCAGGCGAGATCCATGCCTAGTTCATTTTCAGAAAAGTAAGCCGTTCTACATTATCGTAGGATAGTCGCATGCAACGGTCTGTTAGTACACCACCTGCAGCAGTAAAGACGCGCTCCGATAATACACTGGCAGCAGATCAAGCCAGCACCTCCAATGCATACTGGCTAAGCTCTGGCCATGTATCCAGCTTAGAGACACAAAACTTGAATGGGGAAGAGCCATCTGGGAGTACACTGAGAGGGCAAGACATGTAGTCTGTCACCATCTTACGGAAATGTTGCCTCCTGCTGACTGGAGCCGTCTCGGATGGTGTAGACATTGGTGGCGCTGCCACAAAACTTCGACACATTTGGAACATACTGTTCTTGCCCTGTGCAGAGGCGCTGCTTGTGCTCCCTCTTGTTGCAGAGCTGTCTCCACTGCCTCGACGCACAGAGCTGCTTTGTAAATCAGTAGCAGCAGCAGTGCTCTCGGCTGGAATGGAGAACATTATGGATTGCACCAGTGTGTCTTGGTACTTCCGCATTTTACGCTCCCGGTTCAACGGTGTGATGAGGCTTTGTAAGTTGTCCCGGTAGCGAGGGTCTAGGAGGGTGTACACCCAATAATCAGACGTGGTGTGAATGTGTTCGATGCGGCGGTCGTTTCTCAGCCACTGCAGCATGAAATCAACCATGTGCTGCAGACTCCCAACTGGCCAAGAAACGTTGTCCCCTGCAAGAGGCGTCATCTCCGCCTGCTGTGCATCACCCCACCCTTGGTCTACATACTGACTAGAGCATTGTCTACCTCCCTCTGGAGCGATGTCTTCCTCCTCCATTGACTCCTCCTCATCCTCCTCACAAAGTCCTTCAAATACATATAAATTTACAAAATTTAAAACTCAAAATTTAAAAACTTTGTATCATAATTCTGTAACATCAGTTTATGGAAACACAATAGCATTACAAAAGGATAGACAAAAAATGTACATTATGTGCTTTGTAAATACATTAAAAGTTTGTAATGGTTATGAAAATATAGACAGCGACTCTGGAGGTTCAATTGTTGATACAGCATGGTACTTTGAAAGTCCTCCAGCCCTTTGTGAGGAACCACGTTGCGCTGACTGTCCAGAAGGTGATGGAATTTGTGACTCCTCATCCTCCACCTCTTCCAAAACCTCATGCCTTAGTGCTTGCAGTGTTTTTTGAAGCAGGCAGATAAGGGGGACAGTCAGGCTGACTAGTGCATCATCTGCACTCGCCATCCGCGTTGACTCATCAAACGCACGCAAAACGTGGCAGATATCCTTCATAGAGTTATTCGCCACTCATTACACTGGCAGTGGCTGCCCATTCATTATAGGATCCAATTCTAATTACTGGTTCTCACCAACAAAGCTCTCCACAGCGCAGCACCCCCCTACATCTCCTCCCTTATTTATATTTATCGGCCTAACCGACTGCTGCACTCTGCAAACGACCTTCGACTAACCTCTGCACTAATCCGTACCTCCCACTCCCAACTCCAAGACTTCACCCGCGCTGCGCCAATCCTCTGGAATGCTCTACCCCAAGAAATTAGGACTATCCGCAATTTGGATGGTTTCAGGCGCTCCCTCAAAACACATTTGTTCACAGTGGCCTATCACATTCACTAATCAAAGTCATTCTATGTGTAATTCTGTGTGTGTAGCCCATTCACTATCTCCATGCATCCCTCACTTCCTTAAAATGGCTGGACCATCATTGTAAAAACACCATTGTATATAAACACCTGTACTTTGTATCTCCCCCACCTCATTGTAGATTGTAAGCTTTCACCAGCAGGGGCGGCTGATTTTGCTTTAATTATTGTATTGTTAACGTTGTTACTTATGACTTGTGTTCTGAAACTGCTAAACTGTAAAGCGCTGCGGAATATGATGGCGCTATATAAATAAATATTATTATTATTCCTCTGAGCTGCTCCCACCACCTTCCTGTTCCTCATGCCATGTTGGGTCTTGGACCTCATCATCTCCACTACCCTCTTCCAACACCTGCTGTTGGGTGGTCTGGCCAGCACCATGCTCAACAGAAACTGGCACCCGGGTCTCATCATCATCAGATGCGTTCTGCGGTGTGCTGACCATCGGCACTGTCTCACCCGCCTCTTCAGATTCAGAGAGACACAGCTGTTGCGCATCACTGCATACTCCCTCTTCACATTACAGAATGCTGCTTGGCTGGGCCCCTGTTTGCAAGCCAATAGATTCTGAGAACAGAAGCAGACACTCAGCTGGCTCCTGTACAGAACTCTCTGACTGCCTGGGCAATTTGCCAGGCGGTGAAGAGACAGATGGTTGCCCAACAGTGCTGTGGTCCTGAGAGGAGGTGGAAGCAATTGAAGTCGATGCATTGGCTGACATCCAAACAACAACGGCTTCAATTTGTTCTTCCCGCAGCAGGGGGGTACTCCGAGCTCCTACAAAAGTGCGCATAAAGGAACGCTCACGGGGAAAACTGGTGGATGCTGTGTCACTGGGGGCCGCAGCAGCCACAGAATCCCCACGTCCTCTCCCTGAAGAAACTCCACGACCACGTGCCTTACTCCCTGCCTTCTTCATCTTGGTAGATTGATAAAGAAAGTCTGAAAAGTTATAAGGTCTAAGTGTGGTTATTCCGCAGAGACTGCAGTGAACACTGCACACAACTGTTCACTACCCAATGCGTCTCAGCAGGAAGGCAGTCTGTGCGTCAAAACAAAGGCACAAGCATACATCCATGTACCCTGTTTATAAAGCTATATAAAAAAAATTATGTAGTAGTGACGCACACTTTATTGAGGTACAGTATTACATCGCAATTCACCATCTGTGGCTATGCAGTCTCATCTATATATACCTTATCTATCTGTTGTCATGCTTCCAAGTCGACAGTCACAGTCAGCCATAAATAGCAATTTTCACTATGCACTATGCACTTTTTAAAGGTTATGTTTGTTAATAAAAATGATTATTGCCACATATTATGAGTATTACATGATGGAAATTGTATAATTTTGTATAAAATATTTAGTGACATTATTCAGCAAATGGAACATTTTAGTAATATCACAGATAACTTGTAATGCTGATGATGTTTTGAAGTCAGACATTCATTGTCTATACAATAAAAATGGTGTACATACTGTTACTTATCCATCATTAATGGATTCAGATATGTACTTGTATGCTTTTATGTACAACCGTAAAGCAGATTCCTTAACTAATTTATTTTGTGGTTTGCATTGCTGTTCAACATGTTAATGTATGTGTTTATGTTTGTCAATTCTTTATTTATCTAGATATTAGTTTAAATGAAATCATCATCTTATGGTAGTAAAGGTTATCTTTCTCTTGTTTGAAGTATAGACATTTAAAATTGACAGGTAACAAGGAAATTACTTGATCTAGTATTTAAACATCCTCCTTGACCCTGGGCTCCAACACCGCCAGTTGTTGCTCGGAAGTGCTGTTAGCACAGTCAACACTTGCTCCTGTGTTACTGGGGTTCAGTAACGTCAGCTGGTCCTCGGTTGTGCCATTGGCTCTTTTCCTTCTGCTGCCCCTCCGGGTTCCAGCACAGTCAGCTGGTCCTCGTTACTTGCATTGGCTCTTGTACCTTCTGCTACCCGTCCGGGTTCCAGTACCGTCAACTGGTTCTCCGCAGTGCCTTTGGCCTAGGTGCCTCCATCTCGGTATCCGAGTTCCAGCAACGTCTGCTGGTCCTTGGTAGTGCTTTGGAGCACAGGTACCTCCTGCTTAGTAACCGTGTCCCAGTAACATCAGCTGGTACAAGATTGTGCTACAAATACAAGATACGGAACAAGAGACACAAGAACAATAAGCAGAAGATCTAAAAGCAGAAGAACATGAAGTATAAGACCAAAATGAAGAGCAAAATATATGCTCTAAATTCTAAGCAGAAGAAGACTAAGCAGTGTATGGGGGTGAGTCCGTTCCTCCTCGTGGTGCCCCTGGAAAATGCCTGCTGCTGCAGGCTAAACTGAACACGGACAAATACTGTTGTAATTTAAATCTTTTGTGACAGCAAGAACGGAAGGATGAAAAATTCATACTTTGACAGATTACAAGTACAGGATTCTCTGTCACAAATAAGAATATGATGAAGAAGATGAAGCAGAATATGAATAAGAATAATAGTTTAATAAGAAGAATATGAGTAATGTTAACAAAGATGAATAGCAAGAAGTTTAAGAAGAAGATAAAGAAGGTGAAGATGAAGAATAATTTGATGAAAAAGATGATGCTGCAGAAGATTATGAAGGAGAAAGTGTGTGAAAAGTTAAAAAGGTGAAGATGAAGAGCATGGAAGTTGTGTAATATACATATTTGCCAAAATATAAAAAACGTTAACATTGTCAATTTCTTCGTCAATCCGAACATCTTTAAAAAAAAAAATATTTATGCTATTCCATTTGATTGGGTTAAACATCTATGCCTTTAATGTCTCCTCAACCTTCCCCAATACATTCTACATTACTCTTTCTTGTTTTCCTTCATGTACAATTAACCAACAAGGCAAGAATGGGTTTTTTTTAATTTCGATATTTTGTTCCCATAGACTTACATGGGACTTCCGGTATCGGTATCGGGTATCGCCGATATTTTAGTGATATCGGCGATACCATTCCGATTCCGATACTTTAGGATATCGGAAAGTATCGCTCAACTCTAGTCATAATGTAGTGTCCAGTGTCAGTAAGCTGGGTTTGCATCCTAGGTCATGGGTCTTCCAGCAGGACAAGGATCCCTAACATACTTCAAGAAGAACCCAGAAATAAATGAATACAAAGCGCTGGAGAGTTCTGAAGTGGCCAGCAATGAGTCTGGAGCTAAATCTCATTGGATACCTGTGGAGAGATCTTAAAATTTCTGTTGGGAGAAGGCACTGGAATATATCTAGTATAATGCAGGAGGTATATCAACCATCAAAAATCATATATATTAAACCTCATGAAATAATCTTTATTGATTTAAAAACCTATTTAAAGGTAAATACCCCAGAAATGAAAAAACAAAAACACACCAAGCAAAAAGTGTACAAAAACCAATAAAAACTAAGGGGTGGGCTAAACAAACCCTAATGTTGATCCTAGGCTGAGAACTACCTTGCCGCGGAGGTTGGCACCCTAGGGGGAACGATGGTTTTGGCGCCCCCGCTCAACGTAGTCTGTCCCTAGGTGCCCTATTAATTACTAGTGCCACTATGGGTACCTCTTACCCAGATGCTAAAGGGACCCCTGAAGATAAACAATGATGATTCTGGCACTAATAGGACCCTAATCCCCTTAATACTAAAAACATGAAATGAGGGGCAAGCAATGGGACATTATATGACAGTTACCGATGATACCCAATCGGTTGATAACGGACCGTCAGCAATAGACACCGTTTTATAAAAAAGGAGTTGAATAAAGATCACCTCACGTCCTTAACACTTTCAGTGAACTAAATTTATATTGTGAAAAATGCAACTATAAACACCATTTGTCAACTCTAGCAAATATTTCTATTCGTATGGCTCATATTGAAAATAAATGAGAAACATCACGATACCCATTTCTCATCAAAGGCCATAACCTCCAAAAAGATTGACAATAAAAAATGCTGGTATCAAGATTTGATATATTCGGTACTTATCTGCCCGTTGCCCCTCATTTTAACATCAGAACGCCTCAACGCGTTTCGCCCATCTGGCTCATCAGGAGGCTTTGTATATTGACAACATGTGCCAAGGTGTATGACGATGTAGACATTTTTAAGGGGATTAGGGTCCTATTAGTGCCAGAATCATCATTGTTTATCTTCAGGGGTCCCTTTAGCATCTGGGTAGAGGTACCCATAGTGGCACTATTAATTAATAGGGCACCTAGGGACAGACTACGTTGAGCGGGGGCGCCAAAACCATCGTTCCCCCTAGGGTGCCAACCTCCGCGGCAAGGTAGTTCTCAGCCTAGGATCAACATTAGGGTTTGTTTAGCCCACCCCTTAGTTTTTATTGGTTTTTGTACACTTTTTGCTTGGTGTGTTTTTGTTTTTTAATTTTTGGGGTATTTACCTTTAAATAGGTTTTTAAATCAATAAAGATTATTTCATGAGGTTTAATATATATGATTTTTGATGGGAGAAGGCACTGTTCAAATATGAGAGACCTAGAGCAGATTGCAAAATAAAAGTGGTTTCAAAATTAAGTTGAGCGGTATAAGAAGCTTATCGATAGTTATGCCAAGAGATTGATTGCAGTTATTTATTCGAACGAATGTGCAACCAAATATTAAGCTGAGGGTGCCAACAATTTTTTCTGGCCCATTTTTGGAGTTTATTGTGAAATTATGTCCAATTTGCCTTTTTTTCACTGTTTTTTGTGTTGTTGCAATACAGACAAAGGAAATAAACATGTGTATAACAAAACATGAGTAATTGCAATTTTTTTCTGGGATAAATACTTCATTTTCTGGAACAATGACTGTATGAAGATATCAAAGGATACCACCAATCCCCATAAATAATGTCCAGAATTCACTTCCTCACCCACCCTGCATAGTGATCTCCGCCAAAATCAAAGAGCATGCCTTGAATACTCTTCTAAATAATAAATTACATTACAAGACTATAGCTATCTATTGTTAATGTGGCTGCTTAAAAAATATTTTTAAATGCTGACATTTGCAGCTAGAGAAATTTGGCTTTCCCCATGTACAGAAAATCTAAATAAATTAGAAAAAAAGAATAGGTGCCAGTATTTAGGTTTAATTAGTAAAAAAGATAGGTGATGTATTATTTTTTTTTAATAATATAGATATCATGCACTGTGTAATAAAGCAATTACCATTGTTGTTTAACATTCTTCTTTCATTAACTGGATCCCGGTAATCCATGCTGAGGCTTTCAAACTCTACATCTAAAAGTTTGTATGCATTGTGCTCCTTGCCCAAGAGACTGACCATCACTGATAGAATGCAGCTGTAAAAAAGCAGTAAACAGGAAAATTAAAATCCATGAATTAAAAGTTACTGCATCTGTATTTCCTTTCCATCCATAACTTAAGGAATACATTTCAAAGGTACAATTTTGTGCAAAAAGAGGAAACTAAAAACAGAAGCAGAGAATATCTATTTACCTCTATTACCTAAAAGCTACTCCCGTAAGGCAATCTTGTTAATATTTCCAGTATTACTTTTCTTTTTCATTTAGATTTTATCACTTGGTAGCATGATATTAAATGTATATTTAGCAATTCTGTTAGACATCTGCGAAAATGTTTGTTTAAAAATTCAAGTAATTACTCGATTAAAGTTGTTTTTGCATGAAATTAATGATTCAATATGGATTCATTTAGTTCACTTGTGTATATATCTATTTTATGCTTTTCGGTTTCATGCTTCAGGTAGTTCAGTTATAAAACACAGTTTGAATCACCTTTACAGATTAATAAAAAAAAACTTCAATTACAGACCGTGCAATTCTCTTGGTAAGGTATTATCTGTCTTATTTAAATATCAGGTTTTTACATTTTTTTTAACTTGCCTAGAAAATCTTAATATGCATACTACCAACTATAAACATAAAGCTCTGTTGTTTTGTAATTTAGAGTGTATATATATATATATATATATATATATATACCCTTATGTATATATGCCTTGGTGTACATGTCAAAAAGAGGCTCCTTGTCACACTGACTGCTACAGTACAATGCGTTCAGGACCATATGGCAACATTGTACCCAATTACCTTGAGAAGTCACTGTACTGACAAACACTGTCTTTCCTAACTAGAATACTTTATTTGATCATCATCTGTAGATATATCATGTGTGCATTCTATGGAGACATTTTATACTAACCCCTTCATGACCTCCCAGTGCACAGTATTTTCAAAGAAGAGAGCTTTTATAATGCCAACTTATATTTACATCAGTGGATCCATGTATGATCATGCGTCATAGCCTAATCTTAATAACATGATGGAGAAATTAAATAATCATTTCACTGTCACTACAGTATAGACCAATCTCAGTTTTGTGTTCCGAACTTAGTAATTTCTTCTGCACTAAAGCAATTGCCATGATAGAATTCCAATGGCAGATGAGGAATACTAAGAAGAAGATGTTTATCTGTCCAACATCATAGCTTTTAGAACTTGCATCAATAACTGCATAGAATTGGATGGACATATTTATTATTCAATAATATATAAAATACCCTTGTTTTACTGCATATCTATATGTTTCCTTTACACATTAATATAAAATGTTGAAGTTCAAATAGTTTCAAATCATTATTTCAAGCTGAATTCTAATATGCAGCAAGGATTTATATACACATAATTAAGGCCAACACAGTGCATTTATAAATGCACATCTAATTAAAGCATCGGTATCAAAAGAAAAATGCTAAAAGAGTGACTTCAGAAACCTTCTGACTGGAGAAGAGCGAATCTTTTAAAATTCAAAATCTCCAGCTTGGATTAATTTTATTCAAAAATTAGGTTTGCAGCAAATCAATTTGAATCGATTCAGAAGTGCCCTATTGCCCTGAAAATATGTGCATAACACTCAGAGGGCTGCATTCCACCCATTTCAAGTTTTTTTTTAAGTAAATACAGCCTTAGTTATGGATATATATATATATATATATATATATATATATATATATATATATGACTCTGAATGAACAGATGGTAACCATCTTTCACTGCTGTCACACACTACCTGTAAAATACTGCTTTATTCCCTGCTACAGCTTTTATGCAGGATATGACAGTCCTGCCTGATTTTGATGAGTATGAATCCGGGTACTAATACAGCCAACTGGTGATAAAATGAAGGAGAAGAAGCTCCTAAAAATATGCTCTTTGCCTCCAAAATGGAAGACAATTTGTTTTGAGAACTCTATGTAGCAGATTTACTAACAGCCCAGGAATTTAGAGGAACTGGAGGCCTTTTGCCAAGAAGAGTGGGCAGTTTTACCATCTGAGAAAATAAAGAACCTCATCCACATCTACCACAAAATACTTTAAGCTGTCATTGATGTTAGAGGGAACAATACACGGTATTAAGAAATGAGGTAGGTAAACTTTTGATTAGGGTCATTTGGATGTTTTGGGTTGTCATTATAATTTAAAAAGAGAAAACACAGTAGTTTGACAAGAAATGGCTTCACCCAACCACTAACCATGAGTGGAGAAAAAGTTTTGGTGTTATCATTCATATTCTCTGAAAAAAGGCTAAGAACGCACAACTGTTGGTTAAGGTTCCAGTCACAGGGATAACCATAATAAGCAATGATGTCACTTACAAGAAAAATTTAGTTTATTTTATCATACCCCTAAACAGTAAGTGAAAAAATGTACTTAATTTTTGTACATGTTATTTTTTTTCTACTAAGAATTAAGAAGATGAGCAATTGCACCTAACACCCGAAATCAGACTGCCGACTAAAACATTTTTGCTTGAATTTTTTTGTGCCAACTATAAGCTTTTAATCTTCTTGTGTGAAGATTATAGTTATCACACTCTGGTTCACGCTTTTAGCAACAACCATTTTTATGTAGCCTTCAATGTTTTGCCTTGACGCAAAATTGCTGGAAAGTATCTATAAGTAAATGTTCTGGGTATCAGCTGTCTACAAACCATAATGTAACTGATATTTGTGTTTGCTAAAGTTTAAATTTTGTCCCCAAACTCCTGTCAGAAAAAAATTCAATACTCTGCATAGTTTGATAGCAATACAGATTCCTTAGCATAGAGCTATTGAATGACTGACAGCTCAACCCTTTACTGTGACAACAATTTGAAATATCAGTTCCCTGTCTATAAAACTACAAAAACCACAAAGAATTTGCATTTTTTGTTGCATAGAAAGAATGTTAATATGAATTTTTTGAGTAAAAATTATCTATTAAACCAACTACAACGTAACACAACATGAAATTATTTATAAGACAAAATATTATTTCCTGTTTGGAACAATAAGATAATGATCCGATTTGTATAAGAAGGATCCTGATCTAAATAGTCACATTGTGCCATGTGACAGAACATCTTCAAATTGGTAGTTTAATGTACTCTAACTTCAGCAAATAGTACATTGTAAGGAATTTTACAAAATATATAAATATACATTGTTCAGTGTGATTCTGAAACTATTGTCACTCTTCCCCATTAGTTAATAAAAAGCGCTTTCCATCATATCGTGACATTTCTTTGTCCTTTCTGCATAGCAAGTGCTGCTTGGGTTATAAAGATCATACGTCTCTTTCCATTGCTTCCCTTTATAATCTCATCTTTGATGCCGGAATACTAGATTTTCAGAACTGTTTTAAATTCCATCTAAGCGACAGCTGTCCATAACATAGTGAGTAGCTCAATAATTCATTCTTTTGATGTGCACATTGTCAAGTTCCATAGTGAATTGATGATTTTAGGATTTTCACAAGATTTAAAACACATAAACTGCGTTGTCATTCTGCACCAATATCTCTTTGAATCATGGTTCCATTTCCAACCATCTAATATGCCTCCATAGCCAATAACAAAGCTTTTCCCGCATCTTTCTTTTTCTGTATTTCCACATCTCCAATGTTTTTTTCAGCACTATACATGTAGCAGACTTAATGAGAAGTCATTCCCTTTGCCCTGTGCAGGTCACTAATATTTCAACGTCTCTTCTTCTTAGCTTCATGCCTTAACAGCTTATCAAACTCATATACTGTACTATGCCATGGTTTCATGGTATAGCTTTGCCCTTTTCCTGCAGTCTTCTGTAGCTGACCTACTCTATCTTTTCTTCATGTAATAACATATCATTATGTTCCTTAAATCCTTTCTCTAATGTCATTTTTCTGAACTTTCCTCAAATACACACCAATTCTTTCTCCACCTTCAGAACTTTTCTTATCTGACACATACACCAAGAAAATTACACTTAAAATGAACCTCTACTACCGGTAGTTTTATCTGTTCAACAGAATGTAAAATCCTAGTTTCTTTTAGATGTTAAGTATTTTACTGGTGCAGACAGCTTCGTCAGACTCTAAAAATACTCATACTGAAATTGATGATTTATAAGATTTTAGAGAGGACATAACCATTGGAGCTGTTATTACTCATGTGGGTATAGCCATGTCTTTATATTATAAATACTGTAGGTCATACGATAAAATGAAGCTTCACCTTCAAGTGGTTGTTCCGGGTTAGCAAAAGGGGTTTATGTTTTCTTTTAGAATAAACAGTGCTTATCTATAGACTGGGTCTGGTATCGCAGCTCATTTGGACACACGTAAAAGAGCTGCAAAAACAGACACAGTACATGGATGAAGCACTATGCTGTTTCTGAAGACAAAATGGGCCATTTGTGTTGATTGAAAACAAATCCCACAGATTATTTGGCATGTACAGTACTGTATGTTATTAACGAAAGAGTCCTGACATGGGGTAAAAGTCTGCATATTATGGGCCATCTGTGATTTTTACAACCAGTATCAGTCTACTGTTTAAGTATTTTGTTATATTTTTTTCTGATTCTAGATATAACATTATTTTGAGAAACATGGTGTATATTTATTTGTATGTCATTTTTGTATTATTATTTGAGGTTTTCATTTCTGAAAACCGATGGAAAATAGGGACATCCAAATAAAATATTGAAGCTTTGTTTCACGTTCATTAAATTTAAATTGACACATGAATTTTTTCAGCGAGTCAGCAGTACTGAATGACACTGGAATGGTAAAGACAAGCATCCATTGATTTGAGTACATGAGATCCTTCCCCTTTTTTTCATGATTTCATTTGTAATTGCAGATTTTTTTCATATAATTGCATTATTCTTTCTGACCTAAATATTTATTCATATATGTGGGAAGCTTTAGGTCCAGCAATATTTAATTATTAGTTAACAGTGGGTGTTGGAGGTGCTAGTGTAAGGATATTAGCTGCAAATAGAACAACACCACAAGGTTGTTAAGGAATATACCAGAAATAAATGAATAAGTATTTGCACTATAAATACCTTCCTTCCAAAGAGTGAATGGAGATTCAATAAATAAATAATTACATGAATATGGTAGATTGAGATAGTGAGTCCAAAATATCCTATGCAGTGCTAGATGTG
Source organism: Oophaga sylvatica (assembly GCA_033576555.1). Classification (NCBI taxonomy): domain Eukaryota; kingdom Metazoa; phylum Chordata; class Amphibia; order Anura; family Dendrobatidae; genus Oophaga; species Oophaga sylvatica. The sequence goes on along the minus strand of JARQOD010000005.1, from coordinate 225,824,899 downwards.
GTGTGCAATGCACCAAAATTCACTTATCAATACAAAATGTCAGCTGTGAGTTCATAAGTAGCCTGGTAAATGGTGGCAGGGGTTTTTACATCTCTTCCACGTTCCATGTCCAATAGAAGATCATTGGTGGGTAATCCCCACAGGGTAGATAATTGGGCAGCTCTGAAGTGAAATTCTTCAGGAGCGCTGTCCCGGCCGGTGACAAGCACTCCTCCAGCCTCTTCTCCAGGGTGCGCGAGCGTGACTAACTTTCGGTAAAGTCCTGTGGCATCTCCAGAGCCAGCAGGACCTGTGTGACGTGTGTAGTCACGTGACCAGCAGGAGTATAAGGCGCAATAGGGACCAATTCCTTCCTACGCGTTTCAGAAATGCTCGGAAATGCATCCCTGATGAAGGAAACCGCTGGAGAAGAGGCTGGAGGATCACTTGTCAATGGCCAGTACAGGCTCCTGAAGAATTTCACTTCAGAGCTGCCGCAAGTATCTACCCTGTGGGGATTACCCACCAACGATCTTCTATTGGACATGGAAAAGGTGCCTGCATCAAGTGGAAAAGAGGTAAAAAGCCCGCCAATATTTAATTATTGTTGAAAACATTTTTAGGTAGGGACGCAAAACATTTTCTATTTTACTGTAACTTAGTATATGGACATCTATGGTTTGATTCCTGTTTAGATTGGAAGGGTTGTTAACAAAATCTAATGAGAATTTCATGTCGATAGCAACTTAGAAAGTGGTGACATGTTCAATACAAATTTCACCCACAGTATATGAGGTTTTGGTAGATAGAAACAGGATAACAATCACCCAATCAGTGAGCAAAATGCTCGTTCATCAAATAAAATGATCTTTTGTGCACCACAAAAAAATCATTATTCTTGATAGTGCATCATCCTGTGTAAGCAATACTTGCACTGCCGAGAGCTATGGCAGCCTATGAGCACTGAGCGCTCTACGCTACATCACACAGTGAGCATTTACTTTGGTTTGCCTGCGTAAACAATCATTCACACAAGCTCTGATTGATATACCAATCGCATTGTGCTGCTGGTCTTTCCATACAAGTTTTTCTTAAGTCTGTTCTCTTCCATTTCTTAGCAGCAGCCATGATAGGAAAGCTGATAGTTTGGTCTCTGGTATATTGATAACCAATTAGTAGTAGGGAAGGTCAATGATTTGATACTCATTATAAATTGCATGAGTTGCTAGAAAGATCTTATTAAACATGATTTTTTCTTTTATATTATGTTTTGACTTTAAATGGATCATATTAGCCCTATGTATATTATATTGCCAGCAGACAAACTTGTCAAGCTTCTTATGACTATACTGTAGAATTGAAGAATATGTACTATCGTGATATATTTAATGAATACAGTATAAGACTTGCCAACATTTCAATTCCAGTTAAGAATTTGTGACACATGACATGTCATGGCATTATTATGGAAATTTGCATACTGTAGGAGCCATGGAATATTTTAGTGTGTAAAATGTAGAATTGTTCAAACTATGGTCAAGTACTGTATTTTTGCTTATTACCAAGAGAGAACATGTTCTGTGCCGAAATAAACATTTGATCTACTGTATTCTGAGTCCTGACAGAGTAATTTGAGGCATCTGTAAAAACATCTACACACTGCTCCTGTTTGGATGCTTTTAGTGGCAATTTACTGGTACTAAAACTTAATAAATCAGGTCTATTTCTAAAGTCTTGCAAATGGGAGTAAATCAGATGCAATTTACTAAATACTGGAGCTTACTGCAGTGTCTAGAGTGCTATTCTCCTATCATTAAAGCACTGAGGGTAAATTTACAACATTGTTTTTGTTGACCTTAGATAATCTTGAGTCCCATTTCCACTTATTTCACTATACTTACTGGATGACTGTAAAATATACTATAACATAAGCTTTAGAGATAGTATTACATTAAAAGAAATTAAATTTACTGGTGTGATTTAGTAACATTTAACTATTCGTCATGACTAAATGAATATTTGTGACTCTTATTTAATCTTCCTTAATAAATGTGTCTATGATTTGCTTACCAGGTTCGTATTAATGATTAATTCACTCAGTTGACTGTAAAGGCTTTTACATGATCTGATACCATTCAGCTAATTGGGATGGTTGATTACAATCATTAGCACTTGTAAATATTCATACAACATTATCTAACCCCTTCCCAACATGCGCCGTACATATATTGCTCTGCGGGTGCTGTGTTCCCGCAAACAGCAATTTATTTTCCGTCGGCACAATCACGCGGCCTCACACTGAGCGGCGCGGCAAACGGGTGCAGGTGTCAGCTCTGTGTGAAAGCTGACATCCTGCAGTAACATCCACGATTGGTCCCAGCACCGATCGCAGGCATTTAAACCCTCTGATGCTGCTGTCAGTAGTGACAGCAACATAGAGGAGCATTTTGCAGGAAATGAGATCCCTGCGTGCTTCCATCAGGCAATGCGATCATGTTGTCTTGATTGGTATATATAGAAAATGGTGCACAGCAATAATATTAATGAATATATATAGGGGTGCAAATTCAGAGGTCAAAATGTAATGCCAAAGAGAAAAATAGGAAAGAAGACCACTATATTCAATGTACACCACAATTAGAAGAATAATAAGGCAGAAACTTTATTGACAACAATATTGTTAAAAACAATTAAAAACAATGAATACCCTTCATGAACCCTGCTACCAATAGAATAACAAGCATACTGATAGCCCAATATAGCATATACATGGATAATAACACTTCTGTGCCAAATAGCACACATAAGTAGTGTTGAGCGATATTGCTCGATAACTAAAAATATCGTATCGAAATTGTATCGCCGATAGCACTAAATATCGTCGATATCCGATTTCGATACCGGAAGTCCCATGTAAGTCTATGGGAACAAAATATCGAAATTAAAAAAAAACATTCTTGCCTTTTTGGTTAATTGTACATGAAGGAAAACAACAAAGACTAATGTAGAATGTATTGGGGGAGGTTGAGGAGACAATAAAGGCATACATGTTTAACCCAATGCATTGGAATAGCATTCATATATTTTTTTTGGAAATACGTTTGGATTGACTAACAAATTGACAATGTTGTTAACCTTTTTTATATTTTGGCAAATATGTATGTTTCACAACTTCCATGCTCTTCACCTTTTTAACTTTTGCCAGTGCCACACTTTCTCCTTCATAATCTTCAGCAGCAGCATCATCTTTCTCATCAAATTATTCTTCATCTTCACCTTCTTAATTTTCTTCTTAAACTTCTTGCTATTCATGTTTTTGTTTACATTACTCATATTGTTATTATTAAACTAATTAATCTTCTTCATATTCAAATTCTTCATCTTCTTCCTCTTCATCTTCTTCATCATATTCTTATTTGTGACAGAGATTCCTGTACTTGTAATCTGTAAAAGTATGAATTGTTCATCCTTCCGTTCTTGCTGTCACAAAAGATTTAAATTACAACAGTATTTGTCCGTGTTCAGTTTAGCCTGCAGCAGCAGGCATTTTCCAGGGGCACCACGAGGAGGAACGGACTCACCCCCATACACTGCTTAGTCTTCTTCTGCTTAGAATTTATAGCATATATTTTGCTCTTCATTTTGGTCTTATACTTCATGTTCTTCTGCTTTTTGATCTTTTGCTTATTGTTCTTCTGTCTCTTGTTCTGTATCTTGTAGTTTGTCTTAACCTTCTTTGTCCTGTTGGTGATCTTCTTCTTGGTAATCTTTTATTTTTTCTTTGTGATGGTGTTCAGGCTGGTTGGCTTCATGCTCGTCGTCCTTGTTGTCGTCATCTTTTTCTGGGTGGTCTTTAATGTCGTCTAATTTCCGAGAAACAGCTGACGTTACTGGAACCCTGACGGGTATCAGATGGAGCAAGAGACAATGGAAGTAACGAGGACCAGCTGACTGTGCTGGACCCCGGACGGGTAGCAGAAGGAAAAGAGGCAATGTCACAACCGAGTACCAGCTGACGTTACTGTGACACGGTTACTAAGCAGGAGGTACCTGTGCTCCAAAGCACTACCAAGGACCAGCAGACGTTGCTGGAACTCGGATACGGAGATGGAGGCACCTAGGCCAAAGGCACTGGGGAGAACCACTTGACGGTACTGGACCCAGGACGGGTAGCAGAAGGAAAAGAGGCAATGTCACAACCGAGTACCAGCTGACGTTACTGTGACACGGTTACTAAGCAGGAGGTACCTGTGCTCCAAAGCACTACCAAGGACCAGCAGACGTTTCTGGAACTCGGATATGGAGATGGAGGCACCTAGGCCAAAGGCACTGGGGAGAACCAGTTGACGGTACTGGACCCCGGACGGGTAGCAGAAGGAAAAGAGGCAATGTCACAACCGAGTACCAGCTGACGTTACTGTGACACGGTTACTAAGCAGGAGGTACCTGTGCTCCAAAGTACTACCAAGGACCAGCAGACGTTGCTGGAACTCGGATACGGAGATGGAGGCACCTAGGCCAAAGGCACTGGGGAGAACCACTTGACGGTACTGGACCCCAGACGGGTAGAAGAACGCACCCATGAAAATGTAAGTTGACAGGACGCAAGCCGTCCGCAGTTACAGAATCACACAGTCCTACAGTGGGTGCTTATCCTATTGTCACAATGGAAACCGCCTTTATTTACATATCCCACAGCACACATAGGAATCACCTAAACTGCAGGCACCATAGAGTCGGCTAACCCGAATGCAACACGACAGCACAACTTATTGGAGGATAATTGACGTTCACACTGCCAGGAAACAGCTGTCGTGCTGTAACCAGGCTGGCCAGGAGTCAGTACCCCTGCCAATTACTTACGAGCAACAAATGGCGGTGTTGTAGCCCAGGGAGTAGAGTTCAGGTGGTAGAAAGATGAACATAACCGGAGACATGGAAAATGTTGCCAAACAGTTATTTAATCTGAAAACGGACAGGCAAATTCAGGTGAGATCCATGCCTTGTTCATTTTTAGAAAAGTAAGCCGGTCTACATTCTCTGAGGATAGTCGCATGCGACGGTCTGTTACTACACAACCTGCAGCACTAAAGACACGCTCAGATAATACACTGGCAGCAGGGCAAGCCAGCACCTCCAATGCATACTGGCTAAGCTCTGGCCATGTATCCAACTTAGAGACCCAAAATTTGAAAGGGGAAGAGGCATCTGGGAGTACACTTAGAGGGAAAGCCAAGTAGTCTGTCACCATCTTACGGAAACGTTTCTTCCTGGTGACTGGAGCCGTCTCGGATGGTGTAGACCTTGCTGGCGTTGTCACAAAACTTTGCCACATTTGTAACATACAGTTCTTGCCCTGTGCAGAGGCGATGCTTCTGCTCCCTCTTGTTGTAGAGGTGTCTACACTGCCTCGACGCACAGAGCTGCTTTGTAAAGCAGTAGCAGTAGCAGCAGCAGCATCTCTCTCGGCTGGAATGTACAACAGTATGGATTGCACCAGTGTGTCTTGGTACTCCTGCATTTTACGGTCCCGGTTCACCGGTGTGATGAGGGTTTGTAAGTTGTCCCGGTAGCGAGGGTCTAGGAGGGTGTACACCCAATAATCTGACGTGCTGAGAATGTGGGCGATGCGGCGGTCGTTTCTTAGGCACTGAAGCATGAAATAAACCATGTGCTGCAGACTCCCAACTGGCCAACAAAGGCTGTCCTCTGGAAGAGGCGTCATCTCTGTCTCCTCTGCATCACCCCACCCTCGCTCTACATACTGACTACAGCGTTGTGTACCTTCCTCTGTAGGGATTTCTTCCTCCTCCATTGACTCCTCCTCCTCCTCCTCATCCTCCTCACAAAGTGAGCCCTGCCCAGCCCTTTGTGAGGAACCACGTTGCGCTGACTGTCCTGAAGGTAATTGAATTTGTGACTCCTCATCCTCCACCTGTTTCAAAACCTCTTCCTTTAGTGCTTTCAGTGATTTCTGAAGCAGGCAGATAAGGGGGACAGTCATGCTGACTAGTGCATCATCTGCACTCGCCATCCGCGTTGAGACATCAAACGCGCGCAAAACGTCGCAGATGTCCTTCATAGAGGCCCACTCAGTAGTGGTGAAGTGTGAACGGCGCAAATTGCGAGTTGATTGCGCCTGTTGCAGCTGATACTCCATTACTGCTGGCTGCTGCTCACACAACCGCTCCAACATATGTAACGTGGAATTCCACCTGGTGGGTACGTCACATATGATGCGATGTTCAGGAAGGCAAAATCTGACTTGCAGAGCTGCAATGCGCGATCTGGCCATGCTGGAACGTCGCAAGTGAGCGCACTCTAGGCGGACCTTGTGCAGCAGTGCATCAAGATCCGGATAGTCCCTCAAAAAACTCTGCACGACCAAGTTGAGCACATGTGCCAGACATGGTATGTGAGTGAGGTTGCCAAGGCCCAGAGCTGCCACCAGATTTCGGCCATTGTCCACACACTACCAAGCCTGGCTGCAGATTAGCTGACAAAAAACACACGTCGCTCTCCTGCTTGATGGCATCCCAGAGCTCCTGCGCTGTGTGGCTTCGATTCCCCATGGGAATTAATTTCAGGACGGCCTGTTGACGTTTGGCCACGGCTGTGCTCATATCGGTCGCAACAGGTAAGCGTTCACGGGTCCATGTGGAGGTATACCGTGACGGCTCGTGCAGCGATGATTCTGAGGAACTGGAGTAGGAGGAGGAATCAATGTGCACAGACTGGATTCCTGCAATCCTTGGAGTTGGCAGAACACGTACAGCGCCACTGGCAAGATCTGTACCCGGCTCCACAACATTAACCCAATGGGCAGTGAGGGAAAGGTATCGTCCCTGGCCATGGGTACTGGTCCACGCATCGGTGGTCAGGTGGACCCTGCTACTGACGGCGTTTAGTAGCGCATGTTTAATGTTTCCCTCGACATGTTTTTGCAGAGCAGGGACAGCTTGCCTGCTGAAATAAAATCGGCTTGGCACATTATATTGTGGGACTGCCAATGCCATAAAGTTCCTGAAACTGTCAGTCTCCACCAGCCTGAATGACAGCATTTCAAGGGACAGGAGTTTTGCAAGGCCAGCATTCAGAGCCTGTGCTCGTGGATGGTTTGCCGAGTATGGCCGTCTTTTATCCCATGCCTGTGTTACCGATGGCTGTTTTTTGTACTGGGAGTGTGACGATGATAGTGAACTTGCTGCAGTGGGTGGAATAACAGTTTGTCTATGGACAACAGTGACCGAGGTTCTTCCATGGAGATCCTGTGAGGAAGCCAAAACAGGTGTGTGAGAGCTGGAGGTAGAGGCTCGAACATGACGTAAAGATGTAGGTGCTGCTGTAGGTTGGCCTACATCTCCAGTGTGTATTTGGAACTCAGCTACGTGCTTTGTCCGTACATGTGTCCACATATTTGTGGTATTCAGGTTCCTGATATTTTTACCTCTTTTAACTTTTTGCTTACACAGCTTGCATTGAACATAGCAAATATTATCTACAAGTCTGTCAAAAAAGGACCACGCAGTGCAAGTCATGGGAGCGCCAATTTTGACATTTCTAAGAGAACTGCTCCCAACAGGTGCCAAACTGGAGGCTACAGGCAAGCGAGTCTGCAGCCTACCTCTCCCTCCTCTTTGTACCGTTGGGACAATCTCTTCCTCAGAGCTGCTCCCACCACCTTGCTGTTGCTCACGCCATGTTGGGTCTCGGACTTCATCATCTCCACTACCCTCTTCCAACACCTGCTGCTGTTGGATGGTCTGGGCAGCACCATGCTCCACAAAACCTGGCACCTGAGTCTCATCATCATCATAAGATGCGTTCTGCGGTGTGCTGTCCATCGGCACTGGCTCACCCGCCTCTTCAGATTGAGAGAGACACAGCTGTTGCGCATCACTGCATACTCCCTCTTCTTCAAATTGCAGAATGCTGCTTGCCTGTGCCCGTGTTTGCGAGCCAACAAATTCTGAGAACAGAAGCAGAGACTCAGCTGGCTCCTGTACAGAACTCTGACTGCCTTGGCAATTTGACAGGCGGTGAACAGACAGATGGTTGCTCAACAGTGTTGTGTTCCTGAGAGGAGGTGGAAGGAATTGAAGTCGATGCATTGGCTGCCATCCAACCAACAACGGCTTCAATTTGTTCTTCCCGCAGCAGGGGGGCACGCTGAGCTCCTACCAAAGTGCGCATAAAGGAACGCTCACGGGGATAAATGGTGGATGCTGTGTCACTGAGGGCGGCAGCAGACACAGAATCCCCACGTCCTCTCCCTGCTGAAACTCCACGGCCACGACCACGTGCCTTACTCACTGACTTCTTCATCTTGGTAGATTGATAAAGAAAGTCAGAAAAGTTATAACTTAAGGCCTAAGTGTGGTTATTACGCAGAGACTGAAGTGAACACTGAAACACAACTGTTCACAAATCACAATCTGTGAAAGGCTACTCCTTTGTCTACTTCTATAGTGTTTGCAACCAATGTATTGGATACGGATGGAAGCGCGTCACACTAATAGTTAAATTGCATGGAGCAGCAAGAATTACACTGAAGGAAAGAAAAAAGAGTCTGTGAGTGACAGGTGCAGATGCCTACAGACAGCGTTGCATGCAGAGCAAACTGCAGCGTCACCTGCACTCACACACACACCTTGCAGAGCTGTTAAAACACTGCAGGCAAAAGGAAGCTTTACACAGCGGTTGGTGCTAGCCTGCCTACAGCACAGTACACTAAATCACAATCTCTAACTGTCCCTCAGAGTCAGCACAGCAGCGTTCTGTCCCTTACTGAATTCACAGCACAGTGACGCTAAAATGGCGGCGGCGCCTTTTATACACTGAAGAAAAAAAAAAAAGAGTCTGTGAGTGACATGTGCAGATGCCTACAGACAGCGTTGCATGCAGAGCAAACTGCAGCGTCACCTGCACTCACACACACCTTGCAGAGCTGTTAAAACAACACTGCAGGCAAAAGGAAGCTTTACACAGCGGTTAGTGCTAGCCTGCCTACAGCACAGTACACTAAATCGCAATCTCTAACTGTCCCTCAGAGTCAGCACAGCAGCGTTCTGTCCCTTACTGAATTCACAGCACAGTGACGCTAAAATGGCGGCGGCGCCTTTTATAGTGCATTCTGACATCATTTCAGCATCCAATCACAGCCATGCCATTAGTTAACATGACCGCAGCAGTACAGGATGTGCCCACACTTCTTAGGATTCCTTATTGGCTGAATAAAATCACATTGCCTCGCAAATAATTATGGGAACTTCCGATTCCGGTATTCGATAAGACGAAAATATCGAAACGAATTATCGAAAGGCCGATAGAGCTAATATCGGCCGATAGCCGATATTTGCATTATCGTATCGCTCAACACTACACATAAGTAACCTAAATTAATGAGTATAGATAGGCAGATAAATATTAAATACACAGAAGAAAATATGCATGTGTAGAATACCAGGAGAATACAACCAGGAAGAAATTCCAACACCTTTAAAGGGAATCTGTCACCCCATTTTTGACAGTGCGCAGGCGCCAGACCTCTCTGACCTTTCCCGGCGCCTGCGCACTGCAGTACTCTGCTCTGCCCTAACCAGGGCAGAGCAGTGTGCCTGCGCAGGAGCCGCGATGGGATGGAAAGAAGAGGCCTGCTTCGCTACAAGATGGGAGGCCCCGGACCGGACCGCGATGCCCATCGGACCCGACCGGATGGCGGATCGCCCCTGGGTGAGTATAATATAACTCGTTTTTCTTCACTTTCAGGTGACATCGGGGGCTTATCTACAGCATTACAGAATGCTGTAGATAAGCCCCTGGTGGCGGTGGCCCTATCTCATAGGCCAAAAATGGGGTAACAGATTCCCTTTAAGGTAATACAGAACCTATATATGGCATAAATAAACATCAAAGTATAATTACTCAATAATATGTAATAAATAACCTAAACCAATGCATCAAAATGGTATCATACCATGCACATCACTACCTCTTTAAGCTCATCAAGAGAATGCCAAGAGTGTGCAAAGCAGTCATCAAAGCAAAAGGTGGCTACTTTGAAGAACCTAGAATATAAGACATATTTTCAGTTGTTTCACACTTTTATGTTAAATATATAATTCTACATGTGTTAATTCATAGTTTTGATGCCTTCAGTGTGAATGTACAATTTTCATAGTCATAAAAATACAGAAAAATCTTTAAATGAGAAGGTGTGTCCAAACTTTTGGTCTGTATTGTACGTGAACAAGCAATAAATCTGCAAATCTTGAGGTTTATTGTGTAACATTACCTGTAGTCTGTAAATTAAGATCTCTCCAATCACTGCAATGATTTATTCTAAGTAAAGATAATGAAGTATACATGATAAGGCTGAAAATAATCCCTGCCTGTTATACAGAAGGCATGTATATCACAAAGGTCGATAGTGTTTGATTGTGAAAGCATTTTCCATTACTGTGTCATTTGCACTAATATTCTTTCCTGTGCTTTTACATTCTAGGAAATTTTAACTAAAGTGTCTATTTGTCAAAGTGGCAGCAATATAAACAAGAAATAATATAAAGATTTCATATTATTTTATTATTTTATTATTACAGTTCTTGCCCTGTGCAGAGGCGATGCTTCTGCTCCCTCTTGTTGTAGAGGTGTCTACACTGCCTCGACGCACAGAGCTGCTTTGTAAAGCAGTAGCAGTAGCAGCAGCAGCATCTCTCTCGGCTGGAATGTACAACAGTATGGATTGCACCAGTGTGTCTTGGTACTCCTGCATTTTACGGTCCCGGTTCACCGGTGTGATGAGGGTTTGTAAGTTGTCCCGGTAGCGAGGGTCTAGGAGGGTGTACACCCAATAATCTGACGTGCTGAGAATGTGGGCGATGCGGCGGTCGTTTCTTAGGCACTGAAGCATGAAATAAACCATGTGCTGCAGACTCCCAACTGGCCAACAAAGGCTGTCCTCTGGAAGAGGCGTCATCTCTGTCTCCTCTGCATCACCCCACCCTCGCTCTACATACTGACTACAGCGTTGTGTACCTTCCTCTGTAGGGATTTCTTCCTCCTCCATTGACTCCTCCTCCTCCTCCTCATCCTCCTCACAAAGTGAGCCCTGCCCAGCCCTTTGTGAGGAACCACGTTGCGCTGACTGTCCTGAAGGTAATTGAATTTGTGACTCCTCATCCTCCACCTGTTTCAAAACCTCTTCCTTTAGTGCTTTCAGTGATTTCTGAAGCAGGCAGATAAGGGGGACAGTCATGCTGACTAGTGCATCATCTGCACTCGCCATCCGCGTTGAGACATCAAACGCGCGCAAAACGTCGCAGATGTCCTTCATAGAGGCCCACTCAGTAGTGGTGAAGTGTGAACGGCGCAAATTGCGAGTTGATTGCGCCTGTTGCAGCTGATACTCCATTACTGCTGGCTGCTGCTCACACAACCGCTCCAACATATGTAACGTGGAATTCCACCTGGTGGGTACGTCACATATGATGCGATGTTCAGGAAGGCAAAATCTGACTTGCAGAGCTGCAATGCGCGATCTGGCCATGCTGGAACGTCGCAAGTGAGCGCACTCTAGGCGGACCTTGTGCAGCAGTGCATCAAGATCCGGATAGTCCCTCAAAAAACTCTGCATGACCAAGTTGAGCACATGTGCCAGACATGGTATGTGAGTGAGGTTGCCAAGGCCCAGAGCTGCCACCAGATTTCGGCCATTGTCACACACACTACCAAGCCTGGCTGCAGATTAGCTGACAAAAAACACACGTCGCTCTCCTGCTTGATGGCATCCCAGAGCTCCTGCGCTGTGTGGCTTCGATTCCCCATGGGAATTAATTTCAGGACGGCCTGTTGACGTTTGGCCACGGCTGTGCTCATATCGGTCGCAACAGGTAAGCGTTCACGGGTCCATGTGGAGGTATACCGTGACGGCTCGTGCAGCGATGATTCTGAGGAACTGGAGTAGGAGGAGGAATCAATGTGCACAGACTGGATTCCTGCAATCCTTGGAGTTGGCAGAACACGTACAGCGCCACTGGCAAGATCTGTACCCGGCTCCACAACATTAACCCAATGGGCAGTGAGGGAAAGGTATCGTCCCTGGCCATGGGTACTGGTCCACGCATCGGTGGTCAGGTGGACCCTGCTACTGACGGCGTTTAGTAGCGCATGTTTAATGTTTCCCTCGACATGTTTTTGCAGAGCAGGGACAGCTTGCCTGCTGAAATAAAATCGGCTTGGCACATTATATTGTGGGACTGCCAATGCCATAAAGTTCCTGAAACTGTCAGTCTCCACCAGCCTGAATGACAGCATTTCAAGGGACAGGAGTTTTGCAAGGCCAGCATTCAGAGCCTGTGCTCGTGGATGGTTTGCCGAGTATGGCCGTCTTTTATCCCATGCCTGTGTTACCGATGGCTGTTTTTTGTACTGGGAGTGTGACGATGACAGTGAACTTGCTGCAGTGGGTGGAATAACAGTTTGTCTATGGACAACAGTGACCGAGGTTCTTCCATGGAGATCCTGTGAGGAAGCCAAAACAGGTGTGTGAGAGCTGGAGGTAGAGGCTCGAACATGACGTAAAGATGTAGGTGCTGCTGTAGGTTGGCCTACATCTCCAGTGTGTATTTGGAACTCAGCTACGTGCTTTGTCCGTACATGTGTCCACATATTTGTGGTATTCAGGTTCCTGATATTTTTACCTCTTTTAACTTTTTGCTTACACAGCTTGCATTGAACATAGCAAATATTATCTACAAGTCTGTCAAAAAAGGACCACGCAGTGCAAGTCATGGGAGCGCCAATTTTGACATTTCTAAGAGAACTTCTCCCAACAGGTGCCAAACTGGAGGCTACAGACAAGCGAGTCTGCAGCCTACCTCTCCCTCCTCTTTGTACCGTTGGGACAATCTCTTCCTCAGAGCTGCTCCCACCACCTTGCTGTTGCTCACGCCATGTTGGGTCTCGGACTTCATCATCTCCACTACCCTCTTCCAACACCTGCTGCTGTTGGATGGTCTGGGCAGCACCATGCTCCACAAAACCTGGCACCTGAGTCTCATCATCATCATAAGATGCGTTCTGCGGTGTGCTGTCCATCGGCACTGGCTCACCCGCCTCTTCAGATTGAGAGAGACACAGCTGTTGCGCATCACTGCATACTCCCTCTTCTTCAAATTGCAGAATGCTGCTTGCCTGTGCCCGTGTTTGCGAGCCAACAAATTCTGAGAACAGAAGCAGAGACTCAGCTGGCTCCTGTACAGAACTCTGACTGCCTTGGCAATTTGACAGGCGGTGAACAGACAGATGGTTGCTCAACAGTGTTGTGTTCCTGAGAGGAGGTGGAAGGAATTGAAGTCGATGCATTGGCTGCCATCCAACCAACAACGGCTTCAATTTGTTCTTCCCGCAGCAGGGGGGCACGCCGAGCTCCTACCAAAGTGCGCATAAAGGAACGCTCACGGGGATAAATGGTGGATGCTGTGTCACTGAGGGCGGCAGCAGACACAGAATCCCCACGTCCTCTCCCTGCTGAAACTCCACGGCCACGACCACGTGCCTTACTCACTGACTTCTTCATCTTGGTAGATTGATAAAGAAAGTCAGAAAAGTTATAACTTAAGGCCTAAGTGTGGTTATTACGCAGAGACTGAAGTGAACACTGAAACACAACTGTTCACAAATCACAATCTGTGAAAGGCTACTCCTTTGTCTACTTCTATAGTGTTTGCAACCAATGTATTGGATACGGATGGAAGCGCGTCACACTAATAGTTAAATTGCATGGAGCAGCAAGAATTACACTGAAGGAAAGAAAAAAGAGTCTGTGAGTGACAGGTGCAGATGCCTACAGACAGCGTTGCATGCAGAGCAAACTGCAGCGTCACCTGCACTCACACACACCTTGCAGAGCTGTTAAAACACTGCAGGCAAAAGGAAGCTTTACACAGCGGTTGGTGCTAGCCTGCCTACAGCACAGTACACTAAATCACAATCTCTAACTGTCCCTCAGAGTCAGCACAGCAGCGTTCTGTCCCTTACTGAATTCACAGCACAGTGACGCTAAAATGGCGGCGGCGCCTTTTATACACTGAAGAAAAAAAAAAAAGAGTCTGTGAGTGACATGTGCAGATGCCTACAGACAGCGTTGCATGCAGAGCAAACTGCAGCGTCACCTGCACTCACACACACCTTGCAGAGCTGTTAAAACAACACTGCAGGCAAAAGGAAGCTTTACACAGCGGTTAGTGCTAGCCTGCCTACAGCACAGTACACTAAATCGCAATCTCTAACTGTCCCTCAGAGTCAGCACAGCAGCGTTCTGTCCCTTACTGAATTCACAGCACAGTGACGCTAAAATGGCGGCGCGCTTTTATAGTGCATTCTGACATCATTTCAGCATCCAATCACAGCCATGCCATTAGTTAACATGACCGCAGCAGTACAGGATGTGCCCACACTTCTTAGGATTCCTTATTGGCTGAATAAAATCACATTGCCTCGCAAATAATTATGGGAACTTCCGATTCCGGTATTCGATAAGACGAAAATATCGAAACGAATTATCGAAAGGCCGATAGAGCTAATATCGGCCGATAGCCGATATTTGCATTATCGTATCGCTCAACACTACACATAAGTAACCTAAATTAATGAGTATAGATAGGCAGATAAATATTAAATACACAGAAGAAAATATGCATGTGTAGAATACCAGGAGAATACAACCAGGAAGAAATTCCAACACCTTTAAAGGGAATCTGTCACCCCATTTTTGACAGTGCGCAGGCGCCAGACCTCTCTGACCTTTCCCGGCGCCTGCGCACTGCAGTACTCTGCTCTGCCCTAACCAGGGCAGAGCAGTGTGCCTGCGCAGGAGCCGCGATGGGATGGAAAGAAGAGGCCTGCTTCGCTACAAGATGGGAGGCCCCGGACCGGACCGCGATGCCCATCGGACCCGACCGGATGGCGGATCGCCCCTGGGTGAGTATAATATAACTCGTTTTTCTTCACTTTCAGGTGACATCGGGGGCTTATCTACAGCATTACAGAATGCTGTAGATAAGCCCCTGGTGGCGGTGGCCCTATCTCATAGGCCAAAAATGGGGTAACAGATTCCCTTTAAGGTAATACAGAACCTATATATGGCATAAATAAACATCAAAGTATAATTACTCAATAATATGTAATAAATAACCTAAACCAATGCATCAAAATGGTATCATACCATGCACATCACTACCTCTTTAAGCTCATCAAGAGAATGCCAAGAGTGTGCAAAGCAGTCATCAAAGCAAAAGGTGGCTACTTTGAAGAACCTAGAATATAAGACATATTTTAAGTTGTTTCACACTTTTATGTTAAATATATAATTCTACATGTGTTAATTCATAGTTTTGATGCCTTCAGTGTGAATGTACAATTTTCATAGTCATAAAAATACAGAAAAATCTTTAAATGAGAAGGTGTGTCCAAACTTTTGGTCTGTATTGTACGTGAACAAGCAATAAATCTGCAAATCTTGAGGTTTATTGTGTAACATTACCTGTAGTCTGTAAATTAAGATCTCTCCAATCACTGCAATGATTTATTCTAAGTAAAGATAATGAAGTATACATGATAAGGCTGAAAATAATCCCTGCCTGTTATACAGAAGGCATGTATATCACAAAGGTCGATAGTGTTTGATTGTGAAAGCATTTTCCATTACTGTGTCATTTGCACTAATATTCTTTCCTGTGCTTTTACATTCTAGGAAATTTTAACTAAAGTGTCTATTTGTCAAAGTGGCAGCAATATAAACAAGAAATAATATAAAGATTTCATATTATTTTGAGAAGACTAAAGCTTACGATGATGTAAAATTTGCTTTTGATTGGTAGAACTTCAAGCAAAATATTTTTTTCTTAATATACACACAGGAACTCCTACATACTGTAGCATCTAAAACATTTTTAGAATATCTTGCTTTAAAAAACATCTATAAAGCTCTGCAGAATATGATGCCACTATATATGTACTCATAAATAATAATAACAATAACAATTATAAGTGAAAGCATGATAGCGCTATGCTGCTTCTGGCCACTACATATATGTGGCGCTCTATACTACTGACAGCGCTATGCTTGCTTTTGGCCACCGCATATGTGTTGCGCTCTATACTACTGACATCTGTTTGCCCTTAACTAAACTGGCATTCAGGAGAGTGGAAACTCTATTGAGCATGCACTCTGGGGTGTGCTTTCCTCTTCAGTGATTAACCACTTCCTGTCATGTGCATACTATACTATGGAACGCTGATCAGCATGTTATCTGAATGTCATATGGGGTAAGCCATGGAATTGATTAATTTTAAGGATGCGCACCAGGAGACTTAATGACAATTAATGTCTCAACTTGTACTGTATGTGTTAGGGTCTGCGGAACGCACCAAATATAAGATGTGGAGAGGTGCGTTCGCAGCCCGGGGTCCATCGTGCAGGCGGAGCCTGCTGCTAGTAAAATGGCGCAAGAAGCAAACTCTGTTATCCCGCAGAGTCGCCAAAATAAACGCCGTAACGCGCTGTGGCAATATGTGCGAACTCTGTTAATCCACAGAGCCGCTAGGAGTGCCACAGCGCTATATGGCGATGTGTGCGAACTCACTTAACACAACTGAGTCGCAAAATAAACACGCTAGGGCGCTGTCTAGCGTTGAAAGTAACCCTGTTACATCACAGAGCCGCTGAGACAAACTTCTGTGTCCTGTCAGGCACCCAGGTACACAGTGAACAGCTAAGCGAACATAGAACGTGATCATGCGCTAATGTCTTCGCGGGAGTCACCCGCAATCTATGGCGTCTGAACGCCAAGCCCTGAATACGGCAATCAAACTCCTCACCGGTTATGCCGGCAATCTAGGGCATCTAGGACACAGACCCTGACCAGCTAGCATACCAAACTCCTCACCGATTAAGTCGGTATTCTAGGGGCTTATTTCAGCCGGGCCCTAACCACACACACGCATGACCACACTGGCGCTAAGCATATAACGACTGATATTAGCGCAAGGCGGCCCAGCCATGCCACCCTTTTATAGCAACAGCTACAGGACCTGCCAAAAACAAGGACCAATGAGAAACTGTTCCAAACACATGTAGTTTCAGGACCTTCCTGGCGGACCAATAGGTGCTGCTGCAGTACCTGAACATGTGACCCCTGATCTCCAATGAGAGATCTTACCCTGGGCATGCTCAGAAGGGGAAACGCAGGACTTCATCCCAAAGACGTCTGCTTTAGCACTGGCTATAATAGCAGATCCAGGAGAGGCAGCAGCAAGTCTCTGCACAGTACTGGAATGGGCAAGATGCTGGGACCGACGTCTCTGCTGAGCAGGCTCCACTGCGGCCAGAGATGAATGGGGGACCGCAGCGGGACTGGTTCAAGACTCCCCTTGTGCAGCAGTGGGAACTTGAACCCTAACTCTTACCCCCCTCCTAGGGCCCCCCCTACTTTGGGCCTTGCTGCGCTCAAAGGCAGCGATGAGCTGCGGAGCGTGAACATGCTCAGCAGGCTCCCAGGACCTATCCTCAGGCCCATAACCCCTCCAATCCACCAAATAAAATTTTTTGCCTCGTACCACCTTGCACCCAACAATGGCGTTCACCTCATGATCGTCGGTAGATAAACCCGACGTCCCGGCAGATGACTCGTAAAACCTGGAAATGGCCACGGGTTTCAGGAGGGACAAGTGAAAGGTGTCGGTGATACCAAGGCGAGGGGGAAGGGCTAGGCGGTAAACCACCGGGTTCAGCTGCTCAAGAACTTTAAAGGGGCCCAAAAAGCGAGGTTCCAACTTGGTGGACTCTACACGTAGCCTGATGTTTCGGTCAGAAAGCCACACTAGGTCACCCGGAGCAAATGTAGGAGCGGGTTGCCGATGGGCATCGGCCAAAGACCTCATCCTCTCTTTGGAGGCCTGAATGGCATCCTGGGTGCGGTCCCAAATGTCCCGTGCCTCCATAGCCCAGTCTGCCACCCTGGAATCAGCGGAAGACACGGGCATGGGCACTGGAACCCGCGGATGCTGACCGTAGTTCAGAGGAATGGGGTCTGTCCGGTAGAGTCAGCCACAGCATTATTTAGAGCGAACTCAGCCCACGGTAGCAAGGATGCCCAGTCATCCTGCCTGGCAGAGACAAAATGTCGCAAGTATGTGACCAAGGTCTGGTTGGCCCTCTCTACCAACCCATTCGTCTCGGGATGGTATGCAGAGGAGAGATTCAACTCAATGCTGAGTAAACGACACAGCTCTCTCCAGAACCGAGACGCAAACTGGGGACCTCGATCACTGACAATTTTGTCTGGCATACTGTGTAGGCGGAAAATATGCCTAATGAATAATGCTGCCAAGGCCCGTGCAGACGGTAACCGTGGTAACGGCACTAAGTGCACCATTTTGGAGAAGTGGTCGGTTATCACCCAGATGATGGTGCAGCCCGAGACTTGGGTAAGCCCACCACAAAATCCATCCCGACCATCTCCCAAGGTCTGTCTGCCACCGGTAAAGGGAAAAGTAACCCAGCTGGCCGTTGTCGAGGGGACTTATTCTTGGCGCAGGAGACGCACGCCTGAACGTATTCCCTGACATCACGGGCCATCTGCGGCCACCAGTATGTCCTCGCCAGCAACTCAGAAGTCCTTTTTGTCCCAAAATGTCCACCCACCCTGGACGAATGTGCCCAAGAGAGTACCTCCGGTTGCAAATTGGTGGGCACAAAAGTCTTGCCCGGAGGCACAGACTCAAGCGATACCGAAGCCACCGTTCTTAGGCTCTCTGTGGGGACAATAAGCCGAGGCTCCTCCTCCACCTCCTCAGAGGACACCACGGAGCGAGATAGAGTGTCTGCGAGAATGTTCTTCTCACCGGAGAGGAAATGAAGGGTGAAATGGAACCGGAAGTAGAACAAGGACCATCTGGCCTGACGGGAATTTAGCCGCTGGGCTGTCTGCAAATACACCAAGTTCTTGTGGTCCGTGAATACTTGGAAGGGGAAGCGAGACCCCTCCAGAAGATGTCTCCACTCGGAGAAGGCCAACTTCATAGCCAGTAACTCCCTGTCCCCGATGGAATAATTCCTCTCTGCTGGTGTAAAGGTCTTGGAAAAGAAGAAGCAGGGATGCATCCGACCCTGGGCATCCTTTTGAAAAAGGACTGCTCCAGCACCAACAGAAGAGGCATCCACCTCTAAAATAAACGGTTTATCGACATCGGGACGATGTAAGATGGGAGCACTGGAGAAATGCGACTTGATGGAGGAGAACGCCTTGGTGACCTCCTCTGACCACAACTTGGGATTAGCTCCCTTCTTGGTGAGGGCTACCAAGGGAGCTACCAAAGTAGAGAAGTGGGGAATGAATTGGCGATAGTAGTTAATGAACCCCATAAAGCGCTGCACCGCCTTAAGGGAGTGGGGTTCTTGCCAATCCATCACAGCCTGTAGTTTGGTAGGATCCATAGCCAATCCCTGGGCGGAGATGATATAGCCCAGGAAAGGTAGAGACTCCTGCTCAAACATGCACTTCTCCAACTTCGCATATAGGGAATTTGCTCGCAAGAGGTCGAAGACCTTGCAGACATCTCTCTGGTGGGAGGCCATATCTGGAGAAAAGATGAGAATGTCATCCAGATAGACTACCACCGAGGTGGTCAACATATCCCGGAAGATGTCGTTCAAAAAGTCTTGGAAGACAGCTGGGGCATTACAGAGCCCAAAGGGCATTACCAGATATTCATAATGCCCATCCCAGGTGTTAAATGCCATCTTCCATTCATCCCCCTCACGGATTTGAATCAGGTTATACGCACCCCGCAGGTCTAGCTTAGTAAATACCCTTGCTCCCCGAAGCCTGTCAAAGAGCTCAGAGATTAGCGGCAAAGGATACTTATTTTTCACGGTGATAGCGTTGAGACCCCTATAATCAATGCACGGACGTAATTCTCCGTTCTTCTTCTGCACAAAGAAGAACCCCGCTCCCGCTGGTGACACCGACTTCCTAATGAATCCCCTTGCCAAGTTATCCTGAATATATTGGGACATGGCCTCTGTCTCAGGAAGAGAGAGGGGATAAACCCTTCCTCTAGGAGGCTCAGCTCCAGGCAAGAGGTCGATAGGACAGTCATAGGGGCGATGAGGCGAAAAAGTCTCTGCAGCCTTCTTCAAGAAAACATCGGCATAAGACCAATAGACCTTGGGAAGAGAAGAGAGGTCTATGGGTATCTCAGTGGTGTTGACCTGCACGCTGTCCCTAATGCATCTGCCTTTACATAAATTACCCCAACCCTGAATTCTCCCTGAAGACCACTCAATATGGGGAGAGTGGTGGCGGAGCCAGGGTAATCCCAACAAAACCTCATCTATACCCTCAGGGAGGATAAAAAATTATATATTCTCCTGATGGTAAGGAGACATAGACAAGGTGAGTGGGACAGACTGATGGGTGATTTGTGTGGGCAGAATTGCTCCATTCAACACCCGTACCGATACTGGTTCAGCCAGCAACACCAAAGGCATGGTGTGGCGAGAAGCAAAGGAGGACAACATAAAATTCCCCTCTGCCCCAGAATCCACACACAGCTTGACGGGTAGGGTGGTAGAACCATGGTAATTATCCCCTTGAGGAGCACTTTAGGGGCAAAACTCATGGCGTCCAGTGACCCTGCTCCTACGGTTACTGGGCGCGACCGTTTATTCAGCCGCTGTGGACATCGGTTGGCAAAATGTCCCGGCTGCTGGCAAATATAACAAATCGGGGATGGACGAGTGACCCGAGATTTAGATCCTGCAGGAGCAACCTCCTGAAGGTCGGGCGCCTGAACAGGCGGTGGCGAAGGTAGGAGCCAACCGGACACTCTGCCTACACTGGGCATGTTCCAGCTTCCGCTCGTGGAAACGGAGGTCGACGCGGGTGGAAATAGCGATAAGCTTCTCCAGTGTGGCAGGAATCTCCCTGGTAGCCAAGGCGTCTTTCACATGACCCGCCAGTCCTCTCCAGAACACGGGAATGAGGACTTTATCTGGCCACTCTAATTCCGAGGCCAGAGTCTGAAATTGGACAGCAAAATGGCTGACCAAAGTCGAACCCTGGGTACTTGCCAGCAGTTGGAGCGCCGTATCGGGGGTGACCTGAGGTCCTAGAAAAACCTTTTTCAGAGCCTCCAGAAAACGTGAAGCGCTCTGCACCACACGGTCGTCGCGCTCCCACAGCGGCGTTGCACACTCCAACGCTCTGCCCGACAGAAGAGCTATCACAAAGCCCACTTGTGCCCGATCCGTGGGGAAACGTGCAGCCAGAAGCTCGAGGTGTATGGAGCACTGACTTACGAATCCCCGACATTGCTTGCTGTCACCAGCAAACTTGTCTGGAAGCGGGAGGTGGGACAATGTAGGGACAGAGGTGGCAGAGGACAAACTGGCTGCAGCTACGCTAGCAGCCTGAACAGCGACTGCGGTAACATCCACAGCTGAGGTTGTGCGCTCAAGAGCCGCCAACCTACCCTCCAGCTGCTGGATGTACAGCTGTAAACGCTGTTCATCTGCCATTTTACTAGCCAGACCCTGGAGCTAATATTATGTTAGGGTCTGCGGAACGCACCAAATATAAGATGTGGAGAGGTGCGTTCGCAGCCCGGGGTCCACCGTGCAGGCGGAGCCTGCTGCTAGTAAAATGGCGCAAGAAGCGAACTCTGTTATCCCGCAGAGTCGCCAAAATAAACGCCGTAACGCGCTGTGGCAATATGTGCACACTCTGTTAATCCACAGAGCCGCTAGGAGTGCGATGTGTGCGAAATCACTTAACACAACTGAGTCGCAAAATAAACACGCTAGGGCGCTGTCTAGCGTTGAAAGCGAACCCTGTTACGTCACAGAGCCGCTGAGACAAACTTCTGTGTCCTGTCAGGCACCCAGGTACACAGTGAACAGCTAAGCGAACATAGAACGTGATCATGCGCTAATGTCCTCGCGGGAGTCACCCGCAATCTATGATTTTGCCGGCAATCTAGGGCATCTAGGACACCGAATCTGACCAGCTAGCATACCAAACTCCTCACCGATTAAGTCGGTATTCTAGGGGCTTATTTCAGCCGGGCCCTAACCACACACACGCATGACCACACTGGTGCTAAGCATATAACGATTGATATTAGCGCATGGCAGCCCAGCCATGCCACCCTTTTATAGCAACAGCTACAGGACCTGCCAGAAACAATCACCAATGAGAAACTGTTCCAAACACATGTAGTTTCAGGACCCTCCTGGCGGACCAATAGGAGCTGCTGCAGTACCTGAACATGTGACCCCTGATCTCCAATGAGAGATCTTACCCTGGGCATGCTCAGAAGGGGAAACGCAGGACTTCATCCCAAAGACGTCTGCTCCAGCACTGGCTATAATAGCAGATCCAGGAGAGGCAGCAGCAAGTCTCTGCACAGTACTGGAATGGGCAAGATGCTGCGACCGACATCTCTGCTGAGCAGGCTCCACTGTGGCTGGAGATGAATGGGGGACTGCAGCCGGACTGGTTCGAGACTCCCCTTGTGCAGCAGCGGGAACTTGAACCCTAACAGTATGTGGTTTGTTACCATAATGTTTTTTGCACTGCACTTTATCTGACCTTGTCAGCTTGTTTGGCACTTTGCACTTCTTGTACACTCTCTGTAATGGGGAGTCTTTTGCTCTTATTTGCTTAATTGTTATTAACTAATGCATCTCTGTATAAACTATAAATGTTTCACATTGGCATATGTTCACTGCTTGAAAAAGGTTCACACCTTGAACCGAAATGTTGCATCAATGGGCTCAATAAAGTAGCTCTTTTTTTCTCCCATCTGAACGGAGTGCTGTTCCTTTCTTTGGACTGTTATATTGTAAGGTTTGGTATTTGCCTGTTGGAACTTGTGCACCCGGACTTCTTGCTTTTTTCTTTTTTGTGCTGTTCTAATTCTTTTTTCTCTATCTATCTATCTATCTATCTATCTATCTATCTATCTATCTATCTATCTATCTATCTATCTGTCTCTCTATATTTCTGTCTATCTACATTGGCATTTCTATTCTAGGGAAGGATAGGAGAAGCATTTGCCCAGGTTGCAGCCTGCAGCAGGTGCCATTGGGCTGCCTAAAGGTACTGCCACACTACACAATCCCGCTAGCGATCTCGTTAGCGTCGCATACTAATGAGATCGCTAGCGGGATTGTTTGTATATCGCTGAGTGCGGCTTAACTTAGTGATATCGTTAAGGACACTATCGCGGTTAGAGATCTCCTTAACGACTTTAGCGGTACAAAAGTACCGCTAAATCGCTAAGTAAAGGTGCCACACTCAGCGATAATACTTACCCAGCGGGAGCGCCGACGATGAAATAGGGTCCGGAGCGATTCCAGCGACGAGCGAGATCACAGCAGGAAGCTCGTCGCTGGCAGCTGCCGCACACTACAACATCGCTAACGGGATCGCTAAATAGTGACGTTTTTTAGCGATCCCGTTAGCGATGTTGTTTAGTGTGGCATACCCTTAATGCAGTGGTATGAGGTTTCTCACAGGCAGCTAAATTTTGCTGCCCCCTTGAGTGACATGCGGCTATTCTCTGTGCTAGCTGACAGCTGGCTCAAAGAAGGCGTAAAATACTTCCAGTAATGAATTGTACTTGTATCTTTGAGGTGCACGTACAATTGAAGCCCTGACTGCCTGCACTTCCAGGTCAGGGTGACATCAGGACACCTGATTATGCTGCTTAAGTCACTCGTACATCACATAGGAGGTTGTTACTAGCAAGGTAAGTATGACAAGAAACAGTATCATAAATATAGGTGTGAGGAAGAAGTATGAGCAGGTGAGGCTGGCAATGTGTGAGGAGATAAGATGGGGAGGGGAGGGGGTTGTGTGAGGAAACATTATGCCTTAGGAATGTTTGAAGAGACAGTATGGTCATGCAGGTAAAATGTATGAGGAGACAGTATGGGAGAGGGCAATGTATGAGGAGACAGTATTTGCAGTGGCAGTATATGAAGGGAGAGTATGGGAAGGGGGAAAGAAAGGTGTGAAGAGACAGTATAAAGAAGGGGAAGTGTCAGTTGGAGTAATGTGAGGGTAAAGTATGCAGGGAGAAAAGTGTTAAGGGAGACAATAAAGAGACAGGGTATTGCGGGGGGGCAGTTAGAGATGGAGAAGTGTGATGACACAGTATGGAAGGGAAAGTATGCAAAGGGGTGAAAATAAGGAGGGGGTAAAAAAAGAAATACCAGCTCACCCAAGACCTTGGCTGTTGGAAGCACGAGATACATAGGACAAGATATAATCACATGTGGATGAAAAGAGGGGTTGATCCAGCTTCCAGAATTTTTTTTGCAAAAAATGTATTAGATAGAAGGATGAAAAAATATTTACAAAAATCAGTAAAAGGACAGTATAGCTTTACAAACACACATGGTGTGCTTTGTCAGAGCTGCAATCTAACTGATCACAAATATATTTAACTAGTAATCCACCAATAGACACACATATAGAAAATCACATGATCAATTAAAAACAACATGACCATCAGGTGTGGATAAAATACAGAAAGAATAATTCATTGGATAGCCTTACAAATACAAAAATAAATCAATATATATATTCAATAATGAAACATGAGTTCTTTGCAAGTGTTTAAACCCTTGGGGCTACAGATTTCCAAATGGTACATCCAGTATGCCTTGCGGTCACAGAGCCGCCTTCTGATGTCTCCGCCTTTCAGTGTAAGAAAAACGCTTTCTATATCGTAAACCTGCAACATGGATGTTTCACGTTGATGGATTTGGTCAAAGTACCTAGACACATGAGACATGGAGTGATTTGTGTCAGAAGTACTGCAGATATCCGTGGAATGCTCAGATATTTACTTTTTGAGACTCTTGGAGGTGCAACCCACATATATTTTATTACATGCTGTGCAGTTAATAATATAAACAACATTATCACTGCTACAAGTGACGTAATGTTTAACAGTGTGGCTCTGTGTTTTATCATTATTCTGGTATTGTTTAGTGTTTATGGCATATCGGAACATTCGACATTGATTTAATCCACACCTATAGAAACCTTTGCAGTGGAGCCACAATTTTCCAAGGGTTGGCAGTTTTAGAGCTATTTGTGGAGAGGATGTTTCCCATTGTTTTGGCTCATTTGGCAACTACTGAAACACCAGGGGCCAGAATTTTAGATAAAATGACATCCTCTTCGAGTAAAGGGAGATATTTTAGCACAATGTTCTTAATATTATCAAATTGGGCACTGTAGCAAATAGATAAGACTGGTTTACAATTAACTTGCATTTTTAAAAATGCCAGAAATGAGATCTGAGCGCTGTTTAGTCTGAACAATGCTTTTGGCTCTATCAAGAGTCCAGCCAGAATATCCTCTTTTTTTAAATTTAGTGCTGCAGGCCCATAATTCACCTTCTAATTTGCTATATTCAATGCAATTCCATTTGATACGGGTGAATTTACCAACCAGAAAAGCCCTGATGGTATGCCTGGGATGACTGCTAGAGACATGCAGAATAGTATTCCCAGAAAGAGGTTTGGAGAAGGTGGAAGTGACTGACATGTATAGATCCCTCCAGTATAAGGTCTAGAAAAGAAATACAGGATTGATGAAAAACAGAGGTAGGATATAAAACACCTGTGCAACCACCAAACTGAAAAATCAGTAAGATGAAAAGGTGGAAACAGAAAGGGGTGAGCATGGAAAAAAGTCCAATAATAATAAAAAAAGGAAATCCCATCCCACCCACGCCCTAGGCGGTTGGAGGCACGAGAACCATAGGACAAGATATAATAACATGTAGACGAAGGGTTAATCAAGGTTTCAGAAATTTTAGCAAAAAATTTATCAGTTAGGAGAAGATTCAAAAAATATTTACAAAATCAGTAAAAGGTATGTTTCCACTTTTATTTTCATATTACTGATTTTTCAATTTGGTGGTTAACCCCTTCACCCCCAAGGGTGGTTTGCATGTTAATGACCGGGCCAATTTTTACAATTCTGACCACTGTCTCTTTATGAGGTTATAACTCTGGAACGCTTCAACGGATCTTCGCGATTCTGAGATTGTTTTCTCGTGACATATTGTACTTCATGTTAGTGGTAAAATTTCTTCGATATAACTTGCGTTTATTTTTGAAAAAAACGCAAATATGGTGAAAATTTTAAAAATTTTGCAATTTTCAAACTTTGAATTTTTTTTCCCTTAAAACAGAGAAATATGTCACACAAAATAGTTAATAAATAACATTTCCCACATGTCTACTTTACATCAGCACAATTTTGGAACCAAAATTTTTCTTTGTTAGGAAATTAGAAGGGTTAAAAGTTGACCAGTGATTTCTCATTTTTACAACAAAATTTACAAAGCCATTTTTTTAGGGACCACCTCACATTTGAAGTCACTTTGATGGGTCTATATGGCAGAAAATACCCAAAAGTGACACCATTATAAAAACTGCACCCCTCAAGGTACTCAAAACTAAATTCAAGAAGTTTATTAACCCTTCAGGTGCTTCACAGGAGCTGAAGCAACGTGGATGGAAAAAATTAATATTTAACTTTTTAGCCACAAAAATTATCTTTTACAAACTTTTTTTTATTTTCACAAGGGTAAAAGGAGAAAATGGACAGATAAAGTTGTTGTGCAATTTCTCCTGAGTACGCCAATACCCCATATGTGGGGGAAAACCACTGTTTGGGCACACGGCAGAGCTCGTAAGGGAAGGAGCGCCGTTTGACTTTTTCAAACTAAAATTGGCTGGAATTGAGATTGGACGCCATGTCGTGTTTGGAGAGCCCCTGATACGCCTAAACAGTGGAAACCCCCCACAAGTGACACCATTTTGGAAACTAGACCCCCTAAGGAACTTATCTAGATCTGTTGTGAGCACTTTGAACCCCAAAGTGTTTCACAAAAGTTTATAATGCCTGGGTGTGAAAAAAAAAAACAATTTTCCACAAAAATGATTTTTTAGTCCCAAATTTTTGATTTTTCCCAAGGAAATTGGACCCCAAAACTTGTTGTCCAATTTGTCCTGAGTACGCTGATACCCCATATGTGGGGGGGGGAAACTGTTTGGGTGCACGGCAGGGCTTGGAAAAGAAGCAGTAACGTTTTGGAATGCAAACATTGATGGTGGTCATGTTCCGTTTGTAGTGCCCCAGATGAGCCTAAACAGTGGAAACCCCCCACAAGTGACCCCATTTTGGAAGCTAGACCCCCTAAGGAACTTATCTAGATCTTTGGTGAGCACTTTGAACCCCCAAGTGCTTCACACAAGTTTATAATGCCCGGGCATGAAAATAAAAAATCCTATTTTTTTTCCCACAAAAATTATCTCTTAGTCACTAATTTTTTATTTTCCCATAGATAACAGGAGAAATTGGACCACAAAATTTGTTGTCCAATTTGTCCTGAGTACGCTGATACCCCATATGTGGGGGGGAACCACTGTTTGGGCGCATGGCAGAGCTCGGAATGGAAGGAGCACTATTTGACTTTTTCCAACCAAAATTGGCTGGAATTGAGATTGGACGCCATGTTGCATTTGGAGAGCCCCTGATGTGCCTAAACAGTGGAAACCCCCACAAGTGACCCCATTTGGGAAACTAGACCCCCTAAGGAACTTATCTAGATCTTTGGTGAGCAATTTGAACCCCCAAGTGCTTCACACAAGTTTATAACGTAGAGCCGTAAAATTAAAAAATTATATTTTTTCCACAAAATTGATCTTTTCACCCCAATTTTTATTTTCCCAAGGGAAACAAGACTCCAAAAGTTATTGTGCAATTTGTCCTGAGTGCGCTGATACCCCATATGTGGGGGTAAACCACTGTTTGGGTGCATGGCAGAGTTTGGAAGGGAAGGAGCGCCGTTTGACTTTTTCAACGCAGAATTGGCTGGATGCCATGTCGTGTTTGGAGAGCTCCTGATCTGCCTAAACAGTGGAAACCCCCACAAATGACCCATTTTGGAAACTAGACCCCTCAAGGAACTTATCTAGATGTGTGGTGAGCACTTTGAACCCCAAAGTGCTTCACAGAAGTTTATAACGTACAGCCGTAAAATAAAAAAATTATTTTTTTTTTTTTACAAAAATGATTTTTAGCCCCCAATATTTTATTTTCACAAGGGTAACAGGAGAAATTGGACCCCAAAAGTTGTTGTCCAATTTGTCCTGAGTATGCTGATACCCAATATGTGGGAGTAAACTACTGTATGGGCGCACGTTGGGGCTCGGAAGGGAAGTAGTGACGTTTTGGATTGTAGACTTGATGGAATGGTCTGGGGATGTCATGTCGCTTTGGAGAGCCCTGATGCGCCTAAACAGTGGAAACCCCCCACAAGTGACCCATTTTGGAAAATAGACCCCCAAGGAACTTATCTAGATGTGTGGTGAGCACTTTGAACCCCGAAGTGCTTCACAGAAGTTTATAACGTACAGCCGTAAAAATAAAAAATCCTTTTTTTTTTACAAAAATGATTTTTTCGCCCCCAATATTTTATTTTCACAAGGGTAACAGGAGAAATTGGACCCCAAAAGTTGTTGTCCAGTTTGTCTTGAGTACGCTGATACCCAATATGTGGGAGTAAACTACTGTATGGGCGCACGTCGGGGCTCGGAAGGGAAGTAGTGACGTTTTGGATTGCAGACTTTGATGGAATGGTCTGGGGGAGTCATGTCGCGTTTGGAGAGCCCCTGATGCGCCTAAACAGTGGAAACCCCCCACAAGTGACCCCATTTTGGAAAATAGACCCCACAAGGAACTTATCTAGATGTGTGGTGAGCACTTTGAACCCCGAAGTGCTTCACAGAAGTTTATAACGTACAGCCGTAAAAATAAAAAATCCTTTTTTTTTTTTACAAAAATGATTTTTTCGCCCCCAATATTTTATTTTCACAAGGGTAACAGGAGAAATTGGACCCCAAAAGTTGTTGTCCAATTTGTCCTGAGTACGCTGATACCCAATATGTGGGAGAAAACTACTGTATGGGCACACGTCGGGGCTCGGAAGGGAAGTAGTGACGTTTTGGATTGCAGACTTTGATGGAATGGTCTGGGGGCGTCATGTCGCATTTGGAGAACCCCTGATGCGCCTAAACAGTGGAAACCCCCCACAAGTGACCCCATTTTGGAAAATAGACCCCACAAGGAACTTATCTAGATGTGTGGTGAGCACTTTGAACCCCGAAGTGCTTCACAGAAGTTTATAACGTACAGCCGTAAAGATAAAAAATCCTTTTTTTTTTTTACAAAAATGATTTTTTCGCCCCCAATATTTTATTTTCACAAGGGTAACAGGAGAAATTGGACCCCAAAAGTTGTTGTCCAAATTGTCCTGAGTACGCTGATACCCAATATGTGGGAGAAAACTACTGTATGGGCACACGTCGGGGCTCGGAAGGGAAGTAGTGACATTTTGGATTGCAGACTTTGATGGAATGGTCTGGGGGCGTCATGTCGCATTTGGAGAGCCCCTGATGCGCCTAAACAGTGGAAACCCCCACAAGTGACCCCATTTTGGAAAATAGACCCCACAAGGAACTTATCTAGAAGTGTGGTGAGCGCTATGAAGCCCCAAGTACTTCACAGAAGTTTTATAACATACAGCCGTAAAAACAAAAAAATCATTTTTTTTTTTACAAAAATGATTTTGTCGCCCCCAGTTTTTTATTTTCCCAAGGGTAACAGGAGAAATAGGCCAAATTGCACAATAACTCTTCGGGTCCAGAGTATGCTGATACCCCATATGTGGGGTAAACTACTGTTTGGGCGCATGGCAGAGCTCAGAAGTGAAGGAGCACCATTTGACTTTTTCAACGCAGAATTGGCTGGAATTGAGATCAGACGCCATGTCACATTTCGAGAGCTCCTGATGTGCCTAAACAGCAGAAACCCCCCAATTCTAACTCCAACCCTAACCCCAAACACCAATAACCCTAGTCCCAACCCTAACCACAAACCTAACCCTAACACACCCATAACCCTAATCCCAACCCTAATCCTAACGTTAGCGCCAACCCTAACCCTAATACTAACGTTAGCGCCAACCCTAACCCTAACTTTAGCCGCAACCCTAACCCTAACGGGAAAATGGAAATAAATACATTTTTTTAATTTTATTATTTTTCCCTAACTAAGGGGGTGATAAAGGGGGGTTTGATTTACTATTTATAGCGGGTTTTTGTGATTGGCAGCTGTCACGCTAAAAGACGCTTTTTATTGCAAAAAATAGTTTTTTGCATCACCACATTTTGAGAGCTATAATTTTTGCATATTTTGGCCCACAGAGTCATGTGAGGTCTTATTTTTTGCGGGACGAGTTGACGTTTTTATTTGTACCATTTTTGAGCACGTGACGTTTTTTGATCGCTTTTTATTTCGATTTTTGGGTGGTTAGAATGAACAAAAATCAGCAATTCATGAATTTCTTTTGGGGGAGGCGTTTATACCATTCCGCGTGTGGTAAAATTGATAAAGCAGTTTTATTCTTGGGTCAGTACGATTACGGCGATACCTCATTTATATCATTTTTTTAGGTTTTGGCGCTTTTATAGAATGAAAACAATTTTATATAAAAAATCATTATTTTTGCATCGCTTTATTCTGCGAGCTATAACTTTTTTATTTTTTCGCTCATGATGCTGTGTGATGGCTCGTATTTTGCGGGACAAGATGACGTTTTCAGTGGTACCATGTTTATTTATATCGGTCTTTTTGATCGCGTGTTATTTCACTTTTTGTTCGGCGGTATGATGATAAAGCATTGATTTTTTGCTTCGTTTTTTTTTTTTTTTTTAAGGGGTTCACTAAAGGGGTTAACTAGTGGGACAGTTTTATAGGGGGGGTCGTTACGGTCGCGGCGATACCAAATATGTGTACTTTTATTGTTTTGTTTTTTTTATTTACAGGAAAAAATGAATTTATTGGGGAATATTTTTTTTTTTTTATGATTTTTTTTTACACTTTTTATTTTTACTTTTTTTACTTTTTTACTTTGTCCCAGGGTGGGACATCACTGTATTTTAGCAGATCGCTGGTGTGACAGTGTGCACAGCACTCTGTCACACCAGCGATCGTTCTGGCACTGCTGCAGGCTTCCCCAGCGCCTGCTCTCAGCAGGCACTGAGGAAGCCGCCTCCCTGCAGGACCCCGGCGCCATCTTGGATCCGGGGACCTGGAGGGAGGACGGACCCTCGGAACAGCGCGACACATCGCGCTGCTCTGAGGGTCTCAGGGGAGCGCGCAGGGAGCTCCCTGCCTGCGCGATCCTCCCCTGTGCCCCGGGTACACCGCGATCATGTTTGATCGCGGTGTGCCAAGGGTTAATGTGCCGGGAGCGGTCCGTGACCGCTCCTGACACACAGTCACGGGTGTCAGCTGTGATAATCAGCTGACACCCGGCGGCGATCAGCTGCGCTCCCCCCGGGAGCGCAGCTGATCGCCCATGACGTACTATTCCGTCCATGGGAATAAGGTCCAGGGTCACATGGACCGAATAGTACGTCTGATGGCAGAGAGGGGTTAAAGTCCATTTATGGTGGCTTGCTGTGTGCAAATTATTTTTTGCTTCACATTATGGCTGATTTTCCTGGAGATCATGCTCATAGAGCTGCACAGGTGTTTTCTGCTGATTGGAATACTGACTCTCCATCACACTCCGACAATGTATCCATTGAATTAAACAAACTAGAGAATTTATAAATCTTGGAAACAAAGGATTGGTGGGATCACATAACCCTAGAAAGTTACATGAAAAAGAACATGATGCCAAGAGGGTTGCGGTTGAAAAAAATCTTAACCACTATTTACCCACTAGCATTTGTTGACAAGTGGAAAAACGTTTTGTCCAAGTGTTCCCTAGATTTAATGAGATTAATTATGGAGGAAGAAGAGTCTAAACTATCGCACATTCATGCAGACATTAATTCAATCAAAATGTCACTTGCAATGTAAGGAGGAAGAACAGGCTGCGGGTACATGTATTGAGACGGGTCCGGAACTGTCGAGACTGCGTCCCATGTTGCCCAGGGGAAGGAATAGGGGACTGGACAGGCCTCATGACCTGGGAAGAGGGGGTGTGTCTAAGCTGGGCAGAGTGCTGAAAGCACGCAAAGCAGCAGAGAGTTTCCCACCGTCAGGCCGAGCAGAAGCAGGCATGACAGACAGCGCAGAGACGAGCCACAGCAGAGATTAAATGAACACTCCAGACAGAGTTTCGGGCAGTCAGAGAGAGTGCAGGATGTCGAGCAGCTGACAGTTCCCGATACCAGTAGTGGGACAGTGAGTGTAGCGAGCGCTGTGTGCCCAGTGACAGTTAATACTGTGCACGTGCAGAGAAGCGAGGGCCGGTTACAGGACAGTAGTTTGCGGTCCTCTCTGTCAGACAGCACAAATCAGCCCACAATTGATATTGGTATTGCTGCAGCTTTCGTAACTTTAGTTGCACAGGCTTATGGACTAGGGACTCAATGAGTAACCGGAGACCGCTTCCGCCAGAAGTTGGACCGTTGTTTGTGGGACCCCATCTACGGACACTACCCCAGCCGATGTTGGTACTACAACTCCCAATGGATCATCTGCAGCTGAGGAACCTAAGGACACGATAACTTTGATAACTGGACTGTTATTACATTGCCTTGTCTCTTTTCAATTTAACTGTTTATCTCCCTGCCACGAGCACCTTTATTGTTCAATTAAATGTTATACGGTTTACCCTTCCTCTGCCTCCCTTGCGTCACTGCATTCTGCACCTGCTTACATTTGGTGTAGTCGGCAGGATGCAGTCCATGGGCACAGAGGCTCAGTCCAAGCGGCCGTGTGTGTCCCCAGGGCCAGCTTGCTGCTGGGGCCATGCTAAGCAATCTCCCAAAGTGTACAGGGAGCAAAGTTTACAGGTGGGTCCGGTGTCTCCCATCTTCATGTGATGTTGTCATCCTGCTTGCTTCGTGTCTCACTCCTGCGCAGGCATACTGATCTGCCCCGTTGAGGGCAAAGCAAAGTACTGCAGTGCACAGGCGCTTGGCCTCTCTGAATTTTCCCAGCACCTGTGCACTGCGATACTCAACAGGGTTTAGGAGCGTGACACGAAGCAAGCAGGATGATAACATCGCATGAAGATGGGAGGCGCCGGACATGGAACTGCGACACCCATCGGACCAGACCGCTTCAGACTGCCCCCCAGGTGAGTAAAATAAAACCTCTTTTTCTTATCTTTCAGGTCGGACCGGGGGCTTATCTGCAGGATTTTAGAATGCTGTAGATAAGCCTCGAAAGGCAGTGGCCGCATCTTATAGCGGCAAAACGAGCTGAGAGGTTCCCTTTAAGGAGGCCTTGTGGGATCGCTTGAGGGCCAATCAGGGCATGTCTTTTCTAGAAGTTGGGGCAGAAGCGCGTGTGTACGAGCAGGAGCAGGGGACCGCAGCCTTGGCAGGGATGGTCTGGAGTAATGGGGTACCCATCTCACGAGCAGCTGAACCCGACTGGGCCTGGGAGATCCGGAAAGAAATACGGGACATGAGAGAAGAGTGGTCCAGCCTCAGAAGGGTCCGCACTGCAGCACCAACTGTGCCCAGGGACAAGAGTGACTCCGAGCCCCGTTTGCTAGGTGAACAATGCCCGAAAAATGGCATCGAATCTTGGAGCAGATGCGGGCAACAGGTGTAACAGTGGAAACAGTGCTGGAGCGTTACCAAGACGTCTTCGCCCATCATGACGATGAGTTCGGGTGCACAACAACAATAACTCATGACATACCCACAGAAAGTGCTGCACCGATCCATGAGCGATATCGACAGATCTTGCAACAGATGTACCAGGTAGTGAAAGAAATGCTGGCACACATGCTGCAGAGTGGAGTCATATGGGAGAGTCAGAGCCTGTGCGCAGGTCTCATCATTCTAGTTAGAAAGAAGGAAGGAACCCTGCTTTTTTGTGTGAACTATAGGCGACTGAATGCTTGTACGGTGCAGGACTCTTATCCTTTACCCCAAATTGGAGAGTCACTTTCTGCCTTGGGAAAGGCGAAGTATTTCTCATAACTGGATCTGGCCAATGGATACTGGCAGGTGCCAATGGCCAAATATGACCGGCCGAAGACAGCATTCATACTGCCAATGGGATTGTTTGAATTCAACCGGATGCCCTTCAGCCTGACTAATGCTCCTGGGACATTCCAGTGACTGATGTAAAGGTGTTTGGGGGACCTGAACTTTGAAGCCACCCTGATATACCTGTACGGCATCATTGTCTATGCAGCCACCTTTGAAGAACACCTCCGGCGGCTGTAACAAGTATTGAGACATTTACAGAAGCATGGCCTGAAGGTGAAACCCGAAAATTGTCACCTTTACCGTAAGCAGATCAAATACCTAGGACACGTTGCATCCACTGAAGGAGTGAGATCTCAATGTGAATAGATAGCGGCAGTACAGGAATGGCCCACTTCGAAGACAGTGAAGGACGTTCTGGATTTTCTGGGGCTTACTGGGTACTACCAAAAGTTTGTGAAGAGTTTCACTCACATCGCTAATCCGCTGCTAGAAGTACTAAAAGGAGTGCGATCTGGTTCAAAGAACTGGACCATACAGTGGGGAAATAGCCAGGAAGAAGCCTTCCGAGCCTTAAAGATGGCCTTGACTGAAGCCCCAATACTCGCCTATGCAGACTTCTCCCAGCTCTTCATCCATCACACCGATGGAAGCCTACATGGTCTGTGGGCCGTGCTGTCCCAAATGCAGGAAGGGAAGGAACGAGTGATTGCCTACGTAAGCCAGTCCCTCCACGACTCGGAACGGAACCCGGACAATTACAGTTCCTTCAAGCTGAAATTGCTGGCATTAGTGTGGGCGATGACCGAGAAATTCGTTGAATACTTGTCAGGGTCCGAAGTCTTTGTGTGCACTGATAACAATCCCCTGGCTCACCTAGAAAATGCAAAACTGGGGGCTACTGAGGCCCATGAGAGAGGGGCTCACTTTGATCTGGAAAAGACGTTCCAGCGGTTACAGAAGCTGGTCTACCACCCCGATTAAAGACTGCGGTAGAGGAGGCCTGTCAGTGATGTCGGAGCTGTGAATTGGCTAAACCTCTGGAACAGAGAGCCCCCACACAGACCATCATGACTTCTGCTCCTTTAGAGTTACTGATGATAGATTACTTGACCATGGGTCCGGCTCACCTCGGGTATGAACATTGTTTGGTGATGACCGACCACTTTACCAAGTTCGCTGTGGTAACTCCAACTCGGGCTCAGACTGCAGAATCAGCTGCTCTGGCTATCTGCTGAGACTTCATCCAGGCGTACGGTTGCCTGAAGAGAATTCATTCCAACCAAGGCACTTGTTTTAAAGGTCGAGTGATGGAGGAATTACACCGTCTGTACCAGATTGAGAAATCCAGAACAAAACCCTATCATCCTCAGGGGAATGGAACCTGTGAACGCTACAACCAGACACTAATTCAGATGTTGAGAACATTGGAAGAAGATCAGAAAGTACAATGGCCTGAGTTCTTGGCTTAATTAGTCTGGGTGTACAACAACTGAGTGCACAGTACAACCGGATACACTCCATATGCCTTACTGTTTCGCCGAAAAGGACGGGAGATTAGAGAGCTGGAATTGGATCCTGAAGAAAACTACCCACAGACAGGGGTATCTTCCTGGGTCTGAGAATATCTAAATTGGCTGTAGACTCTCCACCAGCTGGTGCAGACTAAGTTCTGAGAACTCGAACATCGTGAAGCGGCACTCCTTCGAGGGACAGCTCTTAAGGCCAGGGATTAAGTGCTAGTTAGAGAAAAGCGACCTCGGGGCAAGTTAGAGCATCGATGGGAAAGGTGAAGTGCTGAGTTGGATACAACGGGCTAGTGTACGAAGTTCAACCCGATGGAGAAGAAGTGACACCTACCCGAATAGTTCACTGTAGCATGTTATGTCCTTGCCTAACACAGGATCCTGAGAAAGAAAGAGGGAGCCAGGCATCACCGAAACGTTCACTCCCATGGCTCTCAACTGTGATGAGGAAGAACCACTATCCTCATTCTCAGACTTGGATAGTTCTCCACCCTCCAGTCCAAGGAAAGTACATAGGCCTGAGACTCCAGAGGTGACTGCTCCATTGGACCTGGACGCGCTCCCATCTTCTACCACCCAACCCGACTCTACCACTCAATCTGAACTACGCCGTACTGAGCGGACTACAGTTAGCATACCTCCCACTTGTTATGAACAAGACCAATTTATTTGGCAGTGAATTGTTCAAGAAATGGAAGAGTGTCAATGTCTGCTGAAGGAACTCTCGCCCGTGGAATGGCGAGCTAATGGAGAGATGGAGGGTAAGGAGGAAGACCAGGCTGCGGGTGCCTGTATTGAGCTGGGTCCGGAACTGTCGAGGCTGTGTCCCATGTTACCCGAGGGAAGGAATAGGTGACCAGACAAGCCCCATGACCCGGGAAGAGGGAGCGTGTCTAAGCTGGGCAGAGAGCTGAAAGCACACGAAACAGCAGAGAGTTTCCCACCAGCAGCAGAAGCAGGCGTGCGGCTTGCTCCCTAGGGTGACAGACAGCGTGAAGACGAGCTATGGCAGAGAATAAATGAGCGCTCCAGACAGACAGAGAGTTTTGGGCTATAAGGGAGAGTGCAGGAGGTTGAGCAGCTGACAGTTCCTGGTCCCACTAGTGGGACAGTGAGTGTAAAGAGCGCCGTGTGCCCAGTGACAGTTAATACCATGCACATGCAGAGAATCGAGGGCCGGTTAAAGGACAATAGTTTGCGGATCTCTCTACCAGACAGCACACATCAGCCCACGCTTGATTCTGGTATTGCTGCAGCTCTCGTTAGTTTATATAACCATATCAAGTGGGCACCATCAACACATAATAGGAGTGGGATCACTCATTTGCTTGAAAAAACATGAGAACCACAAAGGAGAAAAGGATGCATGCATGGACCAAGGATCACCACAAAAATATATGAAAAAATACCAACATTTTTTTAACAGTCCAGAAAAAACACACACATGATAAAACATTTAAAAATCCAAAAGCACATGCATAATTGATCCAAAATCAAGAATATAAAAAAGTCTCCACTGGCTAAAAATTCTCCTAATATATAGAGTTAGTGCATGATGTCATATAGAAAAACGCTGCTAAACATATTGCCATGCATGATATCCTTCATATCTGATCAACAGGCAATGAAAACTGAGTTTGGCAAGGACATAGTTAATTAATACAGAGTTAGTGCATGATATCATATAGAAAAAGACTGCTAAACATATAGCCATGGATGATATCCCTCATACCAGACAACAGGAAATTAAAACTGGGTCTGGCAAGGACATAGTTAATTGATAGGGCATGACCTAAATTTCATCTGACCCCTGCACAATAGCATTAAATCTAAAGAGCTCACCCAAATCAAAAAAATTAAATAAATAAAAAGAACTGAGTGAGAGCAGACTGAGGCGTAGGTAAAGGCTAGTATATACTTCACCCTAGACAGTCAGGAAGGTCGACCCATAACCCAGAAAGCAGTGATATAGCCAAGTGGAGATCATGGACCAAAGGAAACCCACGCATTATTACACTCAGAGGTATCTTTTTCAAGGTGAGTATGACTGGTCCAAGTGGTATGACTATTATATAGCAACATAATCAGACAAGATTCTTACCAGTTGGCAGTCTGCGGCAGAAACAGAGACTATATGTAGCGGTATTATGCTGCAGCTTAGAGGCGACCTGGAAGTTGAACACAGCAGGGATCAAACCGCTAATGCGTCTGCACGCTCTATGAAACAAACCGAAAGTAAAGAGGATTTCTTAGCGCATGCGCCATCTCAATCAAGATAGTTAAAGCAAAAGAGCACATAAAAAATCTGATCGGAGCTTCCCGGGCACTGGAGGAGACCAAGGGGATAGTGTGCACAGGAAGAAGACAACAAGGCGTACATGGAGGGAACGGATATTACACCCACCAGGGATGCATGTATGTTAATTCCACTGAACCTGGGGAGACTCAGAGCCTTCTATATGAACCACTGCAGTCAACTTATGCTTTCACAATATGAAGCCTAACATCGAATAAAACATCAAGATGGAGACAGACAAGTATTTTTACATGCATTAAATCATACTCTACTCAAGCCAATAGAGAACCTGAAAGTGAAACAGTGTGAGATCTCCATCTAGTGGTGTAACAGAACCAAGACAGAAAATATATATTTTTGTACCCACATTTCAATTTTACTACAGGACACTACTCTATGAAAGTTCTGATATCTGGCCATTGGCTTCGGTGGTAAGACACAGTGAATCACCACTTTCTTTCTACAAAAGTGTACTATGGTCAAAATAGGACGATCGACTGGTACAAGCACCCATAGTGGGACACAGCTGACCAAAAAGATGGAAAAATTTATCACCAAAGTGGTTCTAAGCAGGAATCTTTACAACATAGAGACTCCGGTGATGATCCAGAATTCGGTGAAACACCAGAGGATTCCTCTGACCTTTCAGACTCAGACAAACCTATCTCTAGAGGATTTATTAAAAATATCTTGCCTTCATGCTTGGCTCCCCTAGCTAAAGATCTTTCAGCAATCAAGAAAGACATTCAGCAGATAGGTAACAGAGTGGAAGAGCTAGAGGAAGCGCAGTCAAAAATGTCTACCTTTGCTGGTGAATTAACAACAGGTTTTCAAACACATGAAGACCATATTAATACTCTGTATACGACAGCAGAGGACATTGAAAACAGGAATAGAAGGAACAATCTAAGAGTCTGAGGTATACCTGAAGTGACTGATCAGGAAGATATTCCAGCTATTCTGACTGAACTTTTTCTGCCTATGCTAGACCCAGAAGAGGGTAAGATGTTAATACTAGAAAGGGCACATAGGGCATTGAAACCTAAACCTAAACAAACAGAATTACCAAGAGATATAATCTGCAGAATTCTAGATTTCCCCATGAAAGAGAAAATTCTCAAAAAGGCAAGGTCACTGGAAGCTCTGGAATATGAAGGATTTGGAATTCGCGTCTTTCAAGATCTTGCACCTTCAACCTTATCTAAAAGGCAGTTACTGAAACCCTTTACGGACGCCCTCAAGCAAAGACACTTCCCTTTTCGCTGGCTTTTCCCATTTGAATTACTCATTACAGCTGACGGCAGAAGATACACAGTTAAAACGTCTTCCGACATTGCTAAAGTATGTGAGGTCCCGGGTATCCAGCTTGACCCACTACCAGACCAACGATCAGCCCACACCAACCTCACCCTTCCTGACCTGCCAATGCAAGAACCTTGGAAGAAAGTGGGAAAGAGCAAAAAAACAAGAAAAGACAAGCAGGACACCAGCATTCCTCCAATGACTGACCCTAAAATCCTTGTCTCCTTTTTACTTTTGCAATAGTTTACTAAGTCGGTCTAAAGTGATCATCTAGTATATAGGTGAAATAAGATGATAACATGTCAGTTGCTTTTCTCTTTTATTCCCTGTTGGGTGTAAATTTGTTAAGATATAAGGTAAAATTGTCTATCCAGGGCACCAAGCCCATGACGCTGAAAGTATGTTAATGTTTCCTTTTCTCACTTTCCTATTTCTACCCACCCCTTTACCCCCTCCCATGATCTTCGGCGAATCATCCTACGACGTCGTCTGAGACCCTGCTCTACTCTGACTTGACATGGCTGACCGAACACAAGAAACGACAATAGCATCATACAATGTAAGAGGATTGAATGCACCGATTAAACAAACTCAGGTACTGGCACATATCAAGAAGTTAGTAATAGACATTGCACTGCTGCAAGAGACACACTTCATTCAAGAGAAAGCCCCAAATTTAGAGAAACACTACTATAACACATGGTTCCACTCATTTTCTTCCTCCAGGAAGGGAAGAGGAGTTGCAATCGCAATAGCCAAAAGTACACCATTTCAATACCTAGATATGCTTTATGATAAAGAAGGAAGATATATCTTCGTTAAAGGGAAAATAGCCCAAAAACTAGTTACGATAAGAAACATTTATGCTCCTAACACGAAACAAGACACCTGCTTTTCCAAAGTCATGAGAGAAGTCAACCAATTTGTGGAGGGCACCTTAAACTTAGGGGGTGATCTAAACGCCCCTGTTGAGCCAACAATAGACTCCTCAATGGGGAAATCTAGTGTCCCTAAAAATGCACTAAAACGCATTTGTGCAACTCTACATCTAAGGCCGGCGTCACACTAGCGAGTTTGATGCGAGTTAGTCGCACGACTTATTCGCATCAACACCCAGCACGGCCACCCGCTCTCGGACCAGAGTGCGTGGCTGCATGTATTTCTATACCGCCGCGCACTCTGGTCCGAGAGCGGGCGGCCGTGCCGGGTGTTGATGCGAGTAAGTCGTGCGACTAACTCGCATCAAACTTGCTAGTGTGACGCCGGCCTAAGACAATTAATTGATGCCTGGAGATTTCTTCACCCACCGTGAAAGACTTTTCTCACTTCTCACAAGCACAGATGTCATATAGCAGAATAGATTACCTTTTCATACCATTTCAGATGTCCCCATACCTGAAAGATTCACAAATAATTCAGAGTGTCCACTCTGATCATTCTATCTTGATAAATAAATTTGTAATAGGCCATAGACCATAAAATAACCCATGGAGACTAAATGAAACTTTATTAGCAGAGGAGTCTTATAGTAATAAGATAACAGGGAAGCTTCAAGAATATTTTGAGATCAATATACAAGACAATGTACAATTTTCAACTATTTGGGAGGCCCATAAGGCAGTAATAAGTGGTGAATTGATCTCTTTAGCCTCACATAAGAATTAAGTTTAGGAAAGAAAAACTTGACTCCCTATTTAAAGAGATCCAAACCCTAGAACAAGATCATAAAAACTCACTCATTCCTGACACCTTAACTCTACTATCGCAAAAGAAACAAGCTCTTAGAGACCTATTAAATAAAGACTCAATAAAATTTTTTACAAAGTGGAAACACAAAATGTTTGCACACGGGGACAAAATGTCAAAGTTCATGGTATCAATGGTTAAAAAAAGAAAGGCTAGATCACTTATTTACACAATTAAAAGCCCAGATGGCACTAAGATCACAAACCAAGAAGTAATAGCCTCCGCTTTTAGAGAATATGATTCCTCTCTCTATGATATACGTCCTGGAGAGAGTTGGGATCAACTACAAAAAAGACAAGTTGACATAAAAGATTTCTTAAAAACCATTAGACTCCCAACTCTATCTGAAAAACAACAACATGATCTAATAGTCCCATTTACAATCAGTGAACTCCAGTCTACCCTGTCGGACTGTCCTATGTGCAAAAGTCCAGGCCAGGATGGTCTCCCTGCATCCTATTATAAAACTTTTCAAGAATTACTGAACCTTCATTTTCTGAGGCTATGTAATGAAGTTTTGAGAGGTGCGGCCTTTACGAAGCATACATTAGAAGCACATATTTCTTTAATCAATAAAGAGGGTAGAGATCCTGAAATTTGTAGCAATTACAGACCATTCTCTTTACTGAACAGCGATCTTAAAGTTTTCGCAAAAATGATTTCCACGAGAATTGGTCTGGTGCTGGACACGCTAATCTCTACCGAACAAGTAGGCTTCGCAGGAGGTAGAGAAGGTAGAGATAACTCCCTAAGAGTACTGTACTTGATGCAACATGCATGCAACCACCGCAAACTAGTGTTGAGCGATATTGCTCGATATCTAAAAATATCGTATCGAAATTGTATCGCCGATAGCACTAAATATCGTCGATATCCGATTTCGATACCGGAAGTCCCATGTAAGTCTATGGGAACAAAATATCGCAACAAAAAAAACCCTTTCTTTCGTTGTAAACACAAAATATACACACATAGAATACATATATATATATATATATATATATATACATGTCATTGTGACATATATATATACATATATTTATAGTTTATACACTTCTACATAGTAAAATCGACTCTAATTCAATTGCCGGGTAAAGACGTGACATACCCCATAGAAGTCGAAGGGCTTGGTGCCGAGTACCCCGAAAACCTCTGGCTCTGTGCGACTCAACTTGGGCGTCACGAACAGGATTCTGTAGCTCGCTATAAGCGAGTCCTGTGTGCCTGAATTGCACTGGTTTTGTGCTTGAGAATTGCTAAAATCATCAGAGAATGTATTTGCCATTTTTCCGCCATATCTGCGTCACGACGAGGCACTGTGAAGAAGAAGGGCTGGCTCTTCGTGGGTGTCACTCACTCAGTGGCGTGAAAACGATGGCCGCCCACTGTAAATGGTACTGCAATGTAACATCGTGCCCCACAGCTCTGGAGTTCCGCCTCCTCATCCTCCTCAGTGTGATAAGGTCCCGCCTCCCTACAAAAGAGGGGCCCTCTCCAGATATGACACATGTGACTTGGCAGAGATGGCTAATGGACACGACGAGCAGAAGTGGGAAGGGATGGAGCAGTCAGAGCTCTCCCCCCACGGAGGCGACCCGATCGCCACGGAATCACCGTTGGGCACCCGGCCTGTAAACCCTCCTACGCTGCAAGAAGCGGAGGATACCCTGAGAGGCCTGGCCCGGCACCGGGAGGAGGTCGCCAGGATGGAAGCCAGCTGGCGTGCCCTAAAACTAAACTTGGAGCGGCGCCAATCCCTCTTACCTGAAGTGTCTGTACCGGAAGGTGAGGCACCCGTTATAGTAGAGGAGCCCTTGCAATGTGATCCGGTTGACGTTGTCGCAGTGGAGGCACCCGTTCCTGCAAAAACCGCAGCACCGTCAGCAGCACCCCAAATCCCGCTGTCTGCCCCGGTCGCTGAGACAGAAGAAGCGACACCCGTCCTCATGGAGGAGGCCGCGCAGGCACCAGAGCACTACCTGCCTGTACCGGAGCCCCGACTGTCATCTGATTTAGAGCCGTCTGCTTCCTCCGCAGGGGAGCGCCGCCAGGACTGGGGGGCGACAGGAGAGCTGCCGCAAACCGGACACTGTAAGCTGCAGTGGAGTGGTGGAGACATGGAGCAACTGGTGGAGGAGAATTACAATCGGCGTCAGGAGGAAGAGTGGAGACGTTGGGAGAAGGAAGCAGAGCGACAAAGGGAGCAGCGAGAAACCCTAAAACTTCGCCAACGTCACCTGGAGAAGGACCGGGCAGATAAGGACCGGATGAGAAAGGACAAAGGAACCCTGATGGAGCCGCGGCGTAAGGGTGCAGTACGGAACTTTAAATTGAAAGGTGGGTGGGGCTTCATCAAGGAGCCTGGATTTTATTTAGAAGTCTTTGTGACCCGGCGGGACGTGGA
Organism: Oophaga sylvatica; assembly: GCA_033576555.1. Classification (NCBI taxonomy): domain Eukaryota; kingdom Metazoa; phylum Chordata; class Amphibia; order Anura; family Dendrobatidae; genus Oophaga; species Oophaga sylvatica. Next base: position 225,781,526 of record JARQOD010000005.1, on the reverse strand, counting down.
GGCTCACCTCCCAGAAGGACACCCGGGGAGGGACCTGTTGCCAGGAGACTTGGTGACTTACTCCCGACACTGGGGTTACAATGGGTGGTACGCCCTAAATGTTACCAGGTGCGACCCCTACTCCCCAGTGTGTCAGGAACCTGTGAGACCCTCGAAGCCTTCAGCCTCCCACATCCAGGCCTCTGCAAAAGTGCCCACCCCACGCCGTAAATCTCCCCAGCCTCCCTCAGTGGTCTCCTCAGCAGACCCACCCATCACATGATATCGATACGTGGCCCGTACCCGGCGCCTGTTAGGCCCCCTGGGGTTCGTACAGTCCGTGACATAGGGCTCCAGACCCGGAGAGAGATGAAAGAGGTGGCCACACAGACCCAGATAGCGGGTCACGACTTGACTGTACAGGCCACATGACGTCATCAGGTCCTGGTGGTCCTTGGTGCCTCGGATGTTTGGCAAGCACCAGAAGAGTACCAGGTGGTACCTGGAAGAGGCCAGCCAAAGAAGTCTAAATAACCCGGACAGGGTCCCTGTATGTAAATAAATAGTTAAATTGTTTATGTACCCGGACGGGTGAATGTTCAAAAAAAATTTTTTAATTTAATAAAAAAAAAAAAAAACACAGTTTTCATTTCTTTTATTACTGTCTCATCCTGCTGCGATGCCATCGATCTCCTGTAAAAAAATGAAAAAAAAAAAAAAAAAGTATACCACCTGACCGACGCAGTCCATAGTAACGAGTGTCCCACGACGATCCAGCTCTGCTACATCAGAATGACAGGCAGAGCCTGTCATCCCGGCGCAGCACAGCTGATTACCTGCTTCCCCGGCGGTGACGTCATCGGACTGACTGCTTTACGGCCGGGATTACCCTGCAGTCACTGCAGTTATCGCGAAAAACTGCATGTGACCGCCAGGGAGAAGATAATGGCGGCCATCAAGCAGTCCAGGACGTGACCGCCGGAGATCTTCTGCCAGGTAAGTGCCGCTGACTCCTGACAGACCCGACCGACGGACACTCACAGTGACAGTGACAAATCCGATTCCGGTATTCGATAAGACGAAAATATCGAAACGAATTATCGAAAGGCCCATAGAGCTAATATCGGCCGATAGCCGATATTTGCATTATCGTATCGCTCAACACTACCGCAAACCCTTAATCCTAATGGGTACCGATGCGGAGAAGGCGTTCGACAGGGTAGACTGGACATACATGCAAAAGACCCTTGCGAGATTTGGTTTTCCTTCCCTATTAATTGACGCCATCTTTCAAATGTATAAATCCCCCTCCACAAAAGTTAGGGTAAATGGAGACTTCTCTTCATCCTTTGAAATTAAAAATGGCACGCGCCAAGGCTGCCCTCTCTCGCCGGCTTTGTTCATTTTAACTATTGAGATGTTGATCCAAAGCATTAGACAACACCCAGAAATAAAGGGAATTCAAATCCTAGGAACTTCACATGTCGTAGCTGCATTTGCGGATGATCTCCTTTCGTTGCTGTCATACCCTGATAAGGAGATTTCAGCAGTACTGGTAAGTTTTAAAAAATTCGGAGATCTATCAAATTTCAAGAATAATCTAGAAAAGTCAGAGGCGATGGGCATAAATATTCAACATACAACCATTCAAAATATGAAGACTAAATTCCCAATAAAATGGAACTCTGACTATATTAAATATTTAGGAATTAAATTGAGTCCTCATTGGCACTCCCTTTTCTCACTTAATTTTATACCCCTTCTTAATTCTACTTTGGAGTCTATAAAACTGTGGAGAGTGCCTTTCATCTCCTGGATAGGCCATAAATACCTCATTAAAGGGTTCATTTTACCCAAGTTCAGCTACATATCAAGAATGCTACCTATTAAGATGCCAGACACGTTCTTTCAAAGGGTACGCTCCATCTTTGGGAAATATATCTGGGAGGCTCCAAACCCAGACTTAGCTACAGCACACTTTCATTTCCCAAAGTCAAGGTGGTATGGGAACTCCTGATCCACAAAAATACCACGCTGTGGTAACTCTGTCCCTGATAGTCGACAGGGTGAGGGGTCATAAACATAAGTTGTGGACAGAGATTGCGAACGAGTCAATAAAAGTTCCAATCTCCACTATTCTTCATTCATCTAAAGAATTTATCCAGAATCTTTTAATCCCAAACGCAATATCAAAAAATTTAATCAGGACCTGGACCAAATATTCCTCTCTTTAATGCCACTTCCATCGCCTCTAATAAGGCTATGTGCACACGTAGGAGAATTGCCGCGGAGATTTGCGCTTCACTCCCGCACCTCTCTGCCGTGGGAAATACCCATTTTATAGGTATGCGTATTCCCGCCAGAAAACTAAGCGTTATTGCAAGCGTAATTAGCTTGCAACCAATAGTTGAAAGATCATAATAGTTAAAAAAATAATAAAAAAAAATTCTGATATTCTCACATTCCGACGTCCCCTGCAGCCTTCCTGGTCCTCGCGAAGCAGTCGGCAAGTTCCGTTCCCAGTGATGCCTGGCGGCGACAATGACCTCAGATGACGTAGCATCATACGAGACCACTACGTTATCTGGGGTGATTCTCGCAAGGCATCACTGGGAACGGGATTGGCCGGGAGCGTCGCTGAGGAGCGGTAAAGCTGCAGGGGCCTCCGGAAGGTGAGGATATCACTATTTTTTATTTTAATTATTGTTTTATCAGGGATATGGTACCCAGGGCCTGGAGGAGAGTTTCCTCTCCTCCAGGCCCTGGGTACCATCCGCACATGAACCGTTTACTTTGCGCATGGTGGGCATAGCCAAAAGTAAGTGGTTCAATGCATTCCTATGGCGCTGCGATTTCGGAAAAAGAATGAGCATGCTGCGTTTTTTTCTGCAATGCGTTTTTTTTTGCGGAAAAAACGCAGCATGTGCACAAAAATTGCGGAATGCAATAGGATGATTCATGCATGCCTTTTTTCAGCGGAAAACTGCCACAAAAACGCTAAAAAACGCAAAAAATCCTGAACGTGTGCACATAGCCTAAAATTAAAGGACCTACCTGGCTTTCATTTGGACCACTCAAACCTTAAAAATTCAGATTCTTTACATAGGATTGATGAGGGTTTTGACGCTTTCATGGAAGAGGGTGCAATAGTGCAATACTCCCGTTAGCAGAACTACAAAATAAACTCCCACATTATCATATTAACTTTCTTCAATATAACAGGCTTAAAACATCCATAAGATCCTATCTACAATCTGGGTTCCCGTCCAGAGAATTAACTGTCTTTGAAAACTGGTGACTATGAAGAAACAACCAAACGGTGTGCTGGCTAAGCTATACCAGTTATTTTTGACTTGCTCATTCCTGTCATGTTGAAATGGGAAAAAGAACTGCAAATTAAATTACAAGATTGGGAGGTGGAGAATATTTATAAAAATTTGCATGGTTCATCAGGATGTGTAAGGGTTCAAGAGAATTCATTCAAGATCCTCACCAAATGGTATGCTACTCCTGTAGCGAAACAGATACGGCAGCCCAGCGCATCTTCAAACTGTTGGAGATACTCTGGAGAAAAAGGATCATTCTTGCACATGTGGCGGCTATGCAATAAGATTCAGCCGTATTGGAGAAACGTGTTTAAAATTATAACAAAACTATGCCAGCTTCCAAACTATCCATCCCCGAAGCTAATTTTCCTAAATTGGTCAAGTGATATTGCACAGTGCAAATATAAATCCCTTCTCATGCTTTTGATAGCTGCAGCCAAACTACTTATTCCTCTACACTGGATATCTCAAAGTTGCCCAAGATTGGGTACACAGAGAAAATCAACTATACTATATAGAAGAAATAATAGCCTACACGAATTTCAAACAAGGGAAATTTAGGGCGACTTGGGATCCATGGCAATTATTTAGAGAAAATGATTAATACTTAAAAATATTAAATTTACAATTGAATTTATAAAGTGATCGGGGATTACTCCTCCATCTGACAGTAACACTTAACGACAGGTCCCACAAACTGGATAGAACTCCCGCCGAATCAATATCCCCCTCAACCAAGGGTTTTCCTCTACCCCGTTATCTACTCTCCTCCTTTTACCTTCCTTCATTTTCCTCTCTCTCTCTTTTCTTTAATGAGTTGACTGTTTTTTATTACTTTACGTGGTAGAAAAATATTTAGAATTGAGAGTCCTCAGTGGTTGATACCTTTTAATGGCTAACTGAAAAGATGGTAACAAATTGCAAGCTTTCGAGACTACTCAGGTCTCTTCATCAGGCAAAGACTAATACAAAATCTGAAGAATCACATATTTATACACAACACAGCACAGAAATAATGCAATAGGTAAGACAAGTGACGTGAAGCAGAATAGTCACGTTGTTGTGTATAAATATGTGATTCTTCAGATTTTGTATTAGTCTAGCCTGATGAAGAGACCTGAGTAGTCTCGAAAGCTTGCAATTTGTTACCATCTTTTCAGTTAGCCATTAAAAGGTATCAACCACTGAGGACTCTCAATTCTAAATATTTTTCTATCTACTGGCTAACACGGTACTAAGATAACATCTTTCCTGTATCATTTACGTGGTAGAAATTCGAATGTTTTATAAAGGCATCCTTCCTAAGACTAGCTGGGTTGGAGATATGGTTTCTTGTAATACTATTTTGCTGTTCTTGAAGTAATGTGGTATATACTACAATATTTATTTGATTTAAATTCCTTATGTAATAATACTACGGAGGATAACCAAGATACTTTTAATACTTGAATTCTACCTCTCTTTGTAACACTCTAATCTTTGTTTAAATCAATAAAAAGATGTTTAAAAGAAAGATAAAGCAAAAGAAATTGTGCACGGCAAAAGTCAAATACCTCATGCGCCTGCGTGCAACATATAATGCAGTGAATATTAAAAAATAGGAAAGATTCCGCAAAGTTTCAAAACCCAAAATAAGGGAAGATCAAAGCGCAGGCGCGGGTTAATTTGGAGTGGTGAGAAACAAGCATACTATTCAACGCAGGCACAGTTTATGCCAAACGAACAAAATAAATAGATAGATGTGACTGATAAGCGCAATAAAGAAGCATGCAGCAATATAGATGAGTGACACAAGACAAACACTAGTATATAAAGATGGCAATATCACAAGCAATACATGAAGCGCTGTCTAGCACCTGTGCAGAAATTAACAGGCTCACAACAGTTTAATAGCATAAAGAGAGCCATAGAGCTCATTTCAAGAAGTGGGTACAAAAAATCATCCAGATGGGGTGGTTTGACCAAAGGTTGAGGATCAGGTAAAAAGATCCAGAAAAAAAAAAGGGAAAAAGGGGGAAGATTGTTGATAACAAAATATACATAAATATACATCAAACAGAGTAATAAGAATATGCAGCCATAAAGAGAAACCTCGGTCCAAAAGGAACAATGGGGAACATAACCCCCTTTGGACTGTGGAAACATAGCAGAACTTTCATAAAGGCAATGTGTATAATTAAATGATAATGTATTAGCAACATATGTAAATACAAATGTAAATACACAGAAACCATATAAGGACAAGGAACAATTGTTCAAATGAACACCAGATAAGCAACAAAATGTTTTATATGATGCTACAAAAACCCACAAATAGGGGTGCTAAATAAAGTCAATATTTTGAATTAACGTAGATGGTGTAGATGAAAAACAAAAATTTCTTCTTCATATTGTTCTCTAGATTTGAGGATATCCATCTGTAGTTGTCTGTTGATAGAAGCATGGCTGTAGAATCTGAAAAAAAAAGAATAAGAAATTTGAATAAAACAGGGAAAGAGAGGGCAACTGCACACAAAGACCCAACTGGCGAACCAAAGTGAAACAGGTTTTACTGTAGAAGCAAATGCACAGCAGCTTCTCATTAAGGCCGCCTGGTGAAAGGCAGCCCAACTCATAAATCCATCTGGCCTCTCCTCGGAGAAGCTTTTCAGTGATGTTACCACCCCTGATGTTGACATGTACCCCCTCCAAACCCATAACTCTGAGGGCGTCAGTGGAACCTCTGTGAACATCTAAAAAGTGAGCAGCTACTGAGGTAATAGATTTACCTTTTGATCTATCCGATCTAGCTGTAGAGATGTTCGACAGGTGTTGCTGTGTTCTGCGTCGCAGTTCTTGCATTGTTTGTCCCACATAAACCTTGTCACATAGCTCTCGTTACTTTAGCTGCACATGCTTATGGACTAGGGGCTCAACTGGTAACCGGAGACCACCCGTTGCCGCCAGAAGTTGGACCATCGTTTGTGGGTCCCCATCTGCGGACACTACCCCAGCCGTTGTCGGTACTACAACCCCCAACGGATCATCTGCAGCTGAGGAACCTAAGGATACGATAAGTTTGATAACTGGACTGTTGTTACATTGCCATTTCTCTTTTCAATTTAACTGTTTTTCTCCCTGTGAGGAGCAACTTTATTGTTCAATTAAATGTTATATGGTTAACCCTTCCTCTGCCTCCCTTGCGGCACTGCATCCCGCAACCTGCTTACAGCAACACAAATGGATACTGCTAAATATGAAACATCTATGCATCAGATACACGTTTCTGTATCCAAATTGGAGGATATTATTACCTCCAAGAAAAAAAAGTTAACTTTTATTATAAACTGAACCCGGTTTATGATTGGGGAAGATGGGAAAAAACTTTTAAAATTCCCAGATCCATCCTCAAGAAAACAAATTTTCAAGACAGAATTCCATCTAAACCTCATGTCAGTTTCAGTTCATCAGACCCAGACACATCTGACAGCAACACTAATGAGCTTGATTTCAACAGCTCTGCTCAGGACTTTTCTTATTACAGAAAGCCAAGAAATTATTTTAAAACCACAAAAAATGCGGTGGCAGAAAGCATCGCAAAAATGCAAGGAATGACAACCCGAAGCAAGAAAACGTTTTGGTTGGAGACCAACCAGCTAATGTCCTCAACCTTTCCAAAATCTCTCTCAGAGCTGAATAGGTTAGTGTTCTTTCATGTGGACTTAATTTTGACCTGTTTGGAATCTTATCAGATATTAACTAGAGTTGAGCGAAACAGGTTGGTCAGATTCATAAGTCGCCGACTTTAGCCAAAGTCGGGTTTCGCCCGCGAAACCCGACCATAGCATGCGGTCGGCCATGCGGTCGTCGACCCGAGCACCAAAGTCGGTTTTCCCAGAATGCTTTCAGGCGCCTTTTTTCAGCCAATGAGCAAGAACGTACACTGTCGGCAACGAGATGACATGGGCAGCTCTACCACCATCTTAGAGAAGGACATTGCAGTGATTGGCTTGCTTTGGAAGGCGTCATAGTGTTTATAAAAGCCCTGACCACCGACCGCCATTTTACTTCTGCAGATCTTAACAGTAGGGAGAGGCTGATGCTGTTTATCAGTAGGGAGAGAGTTAGGGGTGGAAAGAGAAGTTCTTATGTGCTTGTGCTGATAGCAATTGTGCTGTACAGTTAGTGTGCAGTGACAGGGGAGGATTTTCTTGTGCATCAGAACTGGTTATTAGGCTGCCTGATAGCTGTATTGCTGTGTGTACACTATTGCGCAGACTGCTTTTTACACAGCAATAATACTTTGATTATTTTTTTCTGCACAGTTACGGAGTGTTCATTTTTTCCTACACCGTATAGAGCTGTACGCTCCTCACACACTACCGTGTACCAGCTGGTATCACGAACAAATACATGCTGACAATCTGTGTGTGACTCCGGAAATATATATTGAGATTTCAATTTTCCCCTAAACCGTATACAGCTGGTATCTTCTGATACAGTACTATTTTTCTGTCTTTTGTATTACGGTCAAATCCATACTGAGAGAGCATCTGTGTGTGACTCCGGAAATACATACGGAGATTTAGATTTTCCCCTTCACTGTATACAGCTGGTATCTTCTGATACAGTACCTTTTTTCTGCCTTTTGTATTACGGTCAAATCCATACTGAGAGAGCGTCTGTGTGTGAGTCCGAAAATGTATACAGAGATTTAAATGTTCCCCTAAACCATATACAGCTGGTATCTTCTGATACAGTACCGTTTTCTGCTTTTTGTATTCTGGTCTAATCCATACTGAGAGAGCGTCTGTGTGTGACTCCGGAAATACATACGGAGATTTAAATTTTCCCCTTCAACGTATACAGCTGGTATCTTCTGATACAGTACCTTTTTTCTGCCTTTTGTATTACAGTCAAATCCATACTGAGAGAGCGTCTGTGTGTGACTCCGGAAATATATACGGAGATTTAAATTTTTCCCTAAACCGTATATAGCTGGTACCTTCTGATACAGTACCGTTTTCTGCTTTTTGTATTCTGGTCTAATCCATACTGAGTGAGCGTCTGTGTTTGACTCCGGAAATATATTCTGAGATTTAAATTTTCCCCTACACTGTATACAGCTGTACGCTTCTGATAAAGTACCATATATCTGCTGGTATATTTGGTACATTTTCCCAAACATGAGGAAGTATAGTGGAAGAGGCCGCGGACGTGGGTGGGGGGGCCAGCTGGTACTGATGGTGGTGGTTGTGCATCTGCTGGTAGTGCCAAAAGCACAATAGCACCTAAGGCAGGAGGTGTTGAGCCTGCATCATCATCTGGCTCCAGAAGGCCTGGAAGGCTCCTTTTTCTGAGAGTAGGTAAACCGCTTTTAAAGCCGGAGCATCAGGAACAGGTTTTGGCTTACATTGCCGAAACAGCCTCCAGCTCTATTGCATCCTCTTCTGAAGTTTCAAAAACTGCAAGCACTGAGTCGTCAGTTCAGGCTCCGGGTCAGGAACGACACCTTTCCTTGTGTCCTTCACCCCCAACAAAATTAAACTATGCGGCAGGCTACACTTCAGATTACTCCCTGGAGCTCTTTTCACATACCATGCCTGGGCTATGAAGTAAAATCCTGAATTCCCCAGTCCAAGGTGAATATGACATGGAGTCCACTGATGCACAGCCACTGCTATATGATTCTGCTGGTACATTCACCCAGAGCACTGCATTGCCCTCACAGTCTACTGAGCCTGATTCTCAACCTGATGAAACTCAGGTGCCCCTTGCCGCATACTCTACCACCTTACACGGTGGCACAGAGGAAGGTGCAGATGAAATTGAAGAGGAGGTGATGGATGACCCAGTTGTTGACCCAGATTGGCATCCATTGGAGGAAGAGGGTGCCGCTGGCAATAGCTCAGAAGAAGAGGAGGATCTGCAGCAGGCATCGACATCGCAGCTGCGGTTATCTGGCAGCCCCGTAGCAGTCCAAAAACGTGTTAAAAAACAAAAGGAGTTGCCGGACAGCTTGGCCAGACGGTCAAATTAGCACAGCGTGCAAGCCCTGAAAATTTATCCCATAGTAGGAAGAGTGAAGTGTTGCACTTTTTTGACCAAAATCCTATTGATGAGGCAAAGGTTATCTGTAAGAAGTGCGGAAGGACCTTTAACCGAGGGAAAAATCTCCGAAATTCGAATACCAGTTGCATGCTTAGACATTTAAACACCATGCACTTGCAAGCATGGACGATCTACAAAACCTTAGGTAGCACATGTGCACCTGCTCCGACAAAAGGTTGCCAGCAACGCTACATCGCTACCCCACTGTAAGCCCACCGGTTAGCACACCACCAGCAAAAAATTTTGAGGTGTCGTCGCAAAGCCAAAACAGTCAGGGAATCACAATGTTTTTCCAATGAAAGACTGAATCTAGGCCATCACCACCACCACCATCACCATCACCAACCCCCTCTCAGTCCATCATGTCCACCACTAGCTCCCCCATATGCAGCTCTCAAGTCCAGCTCACCCTAGCAGACACTCTGAGTAGGACAAGAAAGTACTCATCCTCATCTGCGTACACTGGCTTTGAACGCCTACATTGCCAAACTGATCTCATTAGAGATGATGCCCTTCCGTTTGGTTGAAAGCGCAGCGTTCCGAGAGCTCATGGCCTACGCTGTCCAACGCTATGACCTACCCAGTCGGCACTTCTTTTCTAGAAAAGCCATCCCTGCCCTCCACCTGCATGTGAAAGACCGCATTGTCCATGCACTCAAACAATCAGTGAGTGGAAAGGTGCACCTCACAACAGATGCTATGGGCCAGTAGGCATGGCAAGGGCCGTTACGGGTCCATCACTGCGCACTAGGTTAATATGGTGGATGCAGGGTCCACAGGGCACAACAGCAGTGGGACAGTGCTGCCTAGTCCATGGTATAGGCAACAGATTACTGTAGGCATTCGACCCTCCTCCTCCTCCTCCAGAAATGAAAGCTCGTCGACAGAGCGCAGTCACACGAGCATGCCATCCGCAGCTGACAGTGTTGCACACGAGGTGTCCCACTTTCAAACAGCTAGTGGTAAGCGTCAGCAGGCTGTTTTAAAGATGATGTCTTTGGGCGACAACAGACACACCATGGAGGCCGACTACTTGAAGCGAGAAATTGAGTCATGGCTCGGCAGTCTACATCTTGAGCCAGGCAAGGTAGTCAGTGATAACGGCCGTAATTTTGTGGCGGCCATAGCCCTGGCAAGTGTCAGACATATACCTTGCCTGGCTTACACCTTGAACCTGGTGGTGCAGTGCTTCATAAATAATTGTCCGGAGTTACCTACCCTGCTCCATAAGATGCGAAGACTGTACTCGCACATCCGTCGCTCGCCCATAAACTCCAGTCGTATGCAGAAGCTGCAGCGATCGCTACACCTCCCCAAGCTCTGCCTAATCATAGACGCTGCAACAAGGTGGAAATACACCATGCACATGGTTGAGAGGCTGTGCGAACAGAGGCAGGCTGTAATGCATTTGTTTGAGGATACACGGGCAGGCAGTTTGAGGGCAGACATCGAGTTGTCGGGTGTGCAGTGGTCAAAGCTGAAAGACCTCTGTAAAGTCTTTCAGTGTTTGGAGGAATGCACATGGCTGGTAAGCGAAGACGACGCCATCATAAGCATGAGCATCCCACTTATGTGTCTGCTCATGCAATCTTTGATGCACATTAAGGATCAGGCATCTGCAGCGGAGGAGGAAGAGGAGGAGGAGAAGGAGGGAAGCCTTGATGACAGTCGGGCATTGTCTGCTCAGGGTACTGTCCTGGACAAGGAGGAGGAAGAAGAGGAATAGGAGGAGGAGGTTGAGGGGATGATTATTTTGGGGAGGAGGATGCTTCTCAGGGGGCAAGAGAAAATGTTGGCTTGCCAAGGTCAGGTACAGGGTTTGTGCGTGACTGGAGGGATGTGGATTTGGCAGAAAGTGCTCCTCCAACCACCACTGGCAGTGCATCATTGACACCAGGAACATTGGCCCACATATATGACTATGTCTTGTGGATCCTAAAAAGGGACCCCCGCATTGCCAAAATGATGAAGGATGACGACTACTGGTTGGCCAGCATCCTTGATCCATGCTATAAAGGCAAATTACAGAACATCATGCCACAGGAGAACCCAGAGCTAATATTGGCGAACAAACAAGCAACTCTGGTAAACCGTTTGTTAGAGGCATTCCCAGCACATAGCAGCGGTGCAGGTTCTACCACAAGCCATACTAGGCCAAATGGAAGAGGTGCTCGTGGTGCACACAGCCGAAGTGGCATTGGAGACAGGGGTTTCATGACCATGTTGTGGACTGATCTCTCTAGTACCGCTCACACGACTGGTAATACTGAATCGATTGCAATAGACAGGAGACAGCAGTTGTCAACTATGGTTCAAAATTACCTCTCCTCCCCATCGATGTTCTCCCTCACAGGTCATTCCCAGTTGACTACTGGGCCTGTAGACTGGAGACCTGGCCTGAATTGGCAAAAATATGCCTTACAGGAGCTCGCTTGCCCTGCTGATAGTGTGCTATCAGAAAGAGTCTTCAGTGCTGCTGGATCAATCCTGACAGAAAGAAGGACCCCGCTGTTGACCCAAAATGTTGGTGATCTCACCTTCATTAAAATGAACCATGCCTGAGTTTCAAAGGATTTTGTACCACCTTCCCCTGATGACACATAGATTGCCAGCAAAATGGCTCGCTTTGTCCTCCTCTTCCTCCGACTTCTCCAATTCCTCCATTTGCAGCTGCTGAACGTACAGCCTACACCTCAACATATGCCAGTTTTTTCCACCTCCCTAACTGGACTGTACTCCCTCCAGGGCCGACGTCAGCACCTGGCGCACCCGGGCAAGTGCTGGGGCCCTGAGCAAGTTGGGGGCTGACTCGCCATCAGAGACACCGGTGTACTATGAGGGGCCCTGTGCCAGTGCCGGCGCCCACGAGTGGCCCCCCTGCTTGCTCAGGGCCCCAGCACTAGCAATACTTACCTCTCCCTGCTCCACCGCTGTGACGTCTTCCGCGTTTCCTGACAGTGACATTCAGGTCAGAGAGTGCGATGACTTCACGTCTGTGTGCCCTCTCCCTGAACAGTCATAGTGCAGAGAGCTGGAAGATGGCGACGCTGAGGAGTCCAGAGTAGAGTAGTGCCCAGCGAGGAGAGGTATTTCATTTTTTTAATGTTTGGAGCAATATATGGGGAGCATTATACACTGGAGAATTATATATGGGGCCCATCATACACTTGAACATCGTAGATAGGGCCCATTATACACTGGAGCATTATATATGGGGCACATCATACACTGGAGCATGATAAATGGGGCCCATAAGACACTGGAGCATCATATACGGGGCCCATTATACACTGGAGCATCATATACGGGGCCCATTATACACTGGAGCATCACATGGGGCCCATCATATATGGAGCATTAAATAGGCCCATCATACACTGGAGCATCATCCATGGGGCCCATCATATACTGGAGCATTATATGGTATATGGGGCCCATTATATGTGGAGCATTATATAGGCCCATCATACACTGGAGCGTCATCCATGAGGCCCATCATATACTGGAGCATCATATGGGGCCCATTATATATGGAGCATTATATAGGCCCATCATACACTGGAGCATCATCCATGGGGCCCATCATATACTGGAGCACCATATGGGGTTAATTATTTATGGGGCATCATATAGGGCCCTTTATATATGGAGCATCATATGGAGCACATATGGGGCCTATTCTGTATGGAGCATTATATGGAGCCCATTCTGTGTGGAGCAATATATTGGGCTCATCATATACTGTATGGAGCTTTATATGCGACTCATTATACTGTATCGAGCAATATGTGGGGCTCATTATACTCTATGGGGACAGTCCTATACTTTATGGCACATTATATGGGGACCATCATATACTGGAGCATTATGTGGAGCTCATCATATACTGTATGGAACATTATATGGGACCAATTATGTATGGATCAATATATGGGGCTCATTTTTCTGTATGGCGCTATGTGGTGCCCATAATACTGTATGGAGGACTATACTGTCCGGTTTTTGAGCTATTGTAGAATTTACAATAGATATCACTCATGTAATGTAAGAAGTGAAGTATTTGGCATTGTACTATACCTATATTTCTCTGCCGTATCGAAGCATCATGAATTGTGGTATGTGTTAAAGGGGCCCATTGAGACTCTTTCGGCCAGGGCCCACGAAAACCTGGAGCCAGCCCTGCCCCCCCACAACTTTAGCAAAACAACCCCCAGTTTTCAATGCATTACTATTATTCTAAAGTAAATTAAGGTTGACAAGCTTAAGTAATAAGAATTGATGTCGTTGGCATTGAAATGGGCACTGTAGGTGTTTACTGTCCTCCACTCACTGCCGACTTTTCTTCCCCATTGACTTTCATTAGGTTTCGGTCGAGTTTCAGTCGGAACTTCGACTTTTTCTGATAGTCGGCCGATTTCGTTCGACTCGACTTTTGAGAAAGTCGGGTGGTCCGAAACCCGACTCGACCCTCCTGGAGGCAAAGTCGCTCATCTCTAATATTAACAGATTTGTTAGAAATTTAACTGTGAAACGACACAGTTAAATTTGCTCTGACCAAACAGAAACCAATGAATTACAACTTTTTAATGAATATTGCCTGCTTAATTTTTCAGAGCAATGTGCACTACTTGATTTACAGGAACTACAAACCATGGAAAATCCTCCTGCCTCTCAATTCGTTAACCAGGCACACATGTTCAAAACTAGCAATCCATTTTTTTATCAAGTCTGGCACAGATTCTATGAACGAGTTCCAAGAAGTAAGCCAGCACGAATTAAAGATCTTGCATGCCTCAGTTGGGTCTGGATACAAATGTTCTAATCTCTCCTCTAGGGAATCTACTGCGTTAATGGAATTGAAGAAAAGAGAAGTCATTGTTAGGGTCTGCGGAACGCACCAAATATATGATGTAGAGAGGTGCGTTCACAGCCCGGGGTCCACCGTGCAGGCGGAGCCTGCTGCTAGTAAAATGGCGCAAGAAGCGAATCTGTTATCCCGCAGAGTCGTCAAAATAAACGCCGTAATGCGCTGATGCAATATGTGAGAACTCTGTTATTCCACAGAGCCGCTAGAAGGAGTGCCACAGCGCTATATGGCGATGTGTGCGAACTCACTTAACACCACTGAGTCGCAAAATAAACACGCTAGGGCGCTGTCTAGCGTTGAAAGCAACCCTGTTATGTCACAGAGCCGCTGAGACAAGCTTCTGTGTCCTGTCAGGCACCCAGGTACACAGTTGACTGCTAAGCGATCATAGAACGTGATCATGCGCTAATGTCCTCGCGGGAGTCACCCGCAATCTATGGCGTCTGAACGCCAGACCCTGAATACGGCAATCAAACTCCTCACCGGTTATGCCGGTAATCTAGGGCATCTAGGACACCGACCCTGACCAGCTAGCATACCAAACTCCTCACCGATTAAGTCGGTATTCTAGGGGCTTATTTCAGCCGGGCCCTAACCACACACACGCATGACCACACTGGCGCAAAGCATATAACGATTGATATTAGCGCATGGCAGCCCAGCCATGCCACCCTTTTATAGTAACAGCTACAGGACCTGCCAGAAACAAGGACCAATGGAACTGTTCCAGAACACCAGTAGTCACAGGACCTTCCTGGCGGACCAATAGGAGCTGCTGCAGTACCTGAGCATGTGACCCCTGATCTCCAATGAGAGATCTCACCCTGGGCATGCTCAGAAGGGGAAAACAAGGACTTTGTCCTAAAGACGTCTGCTCGCCGCTAACAAGTACTGGCCACAATAGCAGAGCCTGGAGAGGCAGCAGTAACCCTCTGCACACTGTTAGACTCGGCGAGACGCTGGGACCGAAGTCTAAGCTGAGTAGAGTCCACTGCGGCCAGAGATGGATGGGAGACCGCAGCAGGGATAGCTCGAGATTCCCCGTGTACAGAAGCGGGAACTCGACCTCTAACAGACATCGTCATAAAAATGTCTGATAAAGGCGGTTTTGTTGTTGTGCTGGATATTGATGTCTACCAGTCTGAAATGGATAAAATGCTGGAGGATCACTTCATTTTTCAGAAAATCTCCTCTAACCCATTGCCTTCTTTAACCAAGGAAACTCGCCTGATTCAAGAAGGCCTTGGTCTGAGGGTCCAAATATCGAAACATAGGGACTATCTTATCATGGAAAATCCATCATTGTTCTCCATGTATGGACTACCCAAGGTACACAAAGCTGTAGACCCTCCCAGTATGAGATTCATTGTCATGGCATTGAGTCTGTCAAGGAACATTTTGGGGAAAGGCATGACTTTCTTTACAACCCCTGGTACAAAAAACTCTGGGATGTTTAAAGGATTCAAGGGATGTCCTTGATCAATTATCATATCTTCAATGGTGTCCCAATTTTGTCTAGTTAAGCTTTGATGTCACAGCGCTATACATCTGTATTCCATATGAGATTGCTTTACAGGCATTGGCATTTCACATGTCTCATTTCAGCTCATATTAAGCAGATCTCATTTTCTTATACTGCATGTAACTCATTTTCTTATGAACAACAATTTTTTTATATATGAGGGTAATTTCTTTCTCCAACGAAAAGGTGTTTCTTTGTGTGGTAAATTTTCCCCCCTCTGTCATCAACATTGTTGTGTCTTATTGGTAGACAAAATTGTTATATTTCCCTCTAATCTATTATTGTTGGACCTCTTTTGGTATGGTAGATCCATCGATGACCTCCTCCTGTTCATTTGTTGAGGTAATGTATCTACCATACTGGAATTTGTATCCTACATCAATGACAACTCATGTGGTTTCAATTTCACCCTGTTTTTCAACATTTGTTTTCTAGACCTCATATTTGAGGTATCTATACATGGCATATTTACTTCCACCTTCTCCAAACCTTTTTCAGGGAATTCTATACTGCATGCCTCTAGCTGTCATCCCAGGCATACCATCAAGGATATTCCGCTTGGTGAGTTCACCCATATCAAATGGAATTACAGTGGCAATAACAAATTAGAAGGTGAATTATGGGCCTGCAGCCCTAAATTTAAAAAATGGGATATCCTGGCTGGACAAATCCATTGTTCAGGCTAAACAGCATTCAGATCTAATTTCTGGCATTTTAAAAATAAAATCAAATGCAAGTTAATAAAACCAGTCCTATCCATTTGCTACAGTGCCCAATTTAATGATACTAAGAACAGTGTGCTAAAATATCTCCCTTTATTCGAAGAGGATGTCATTTTGTCTAAAATTCTGGTCAATGGTGTTCCAGTGGTTCCCAAAAGAGCCAAAACATTGGGCAGCATCCTCTCCAGAAATAGCTCTAAAACTAACAACACTCGGAAAATTGTGGCTCCACTGCAGAGGTTTCTATAGGTGTGGATTAAATTGATGCAGAATGTGCCGTTATGCCATAATCACTAAACAATACCAGAATAGTGATAAAACACAGAGCCACACTGTTAAACATTACATCATTTGTAGCAGTGATAATGGTTGTTTATATTATTAACTGCACAGCATGTAATAAAATGTATGTGGGTTGCACCTCCAAGAGTCTCAAGAAGTATATTCTGAGCATCTCACGGATATCTGCAGTACTTCTGACACAAATCGCTCCATTTCTCATGTGTCTAGGTACTTAGTCCAAATCCATCATCATGGAACATCCATGTTGCAGGTTTACGTGATAGAAAAAGTTTTTCCTACACTGAAAGGCGGAGACATCAGAAGGCGGCTCTGTGACCGCAAGGCATACTGGATGTACCATTTGTAAAACTGCAGCCCCAACAATACCAGAATAGTGATAAAACACAGAGCCACACTGTTAAACATTACGTCACTTGTAGCAGTGATAATGTTTATATTATTAACTGCACAGCATTTAATAAAATGTATGTGGGTTGCACCTCCAGAAATCTCAAGTAAATAATGATTAAGGCTTCTTGCTGAAACACGTCGGTTAGTCTCATGTGGATTTCTAGCGGTTACCAGCATTTGCTGTATTTTATTTTAATGGACTAATTAAAAGTTAAGTTTTTCTTACCTCACATAAATATATCCTTGCCTTCCATCACTGGAGATCATTCTCTTAGTTTTGCATGATAAGCGAACCTTTTAAGGTTCTGTTCAGGTAGGATCTTCGAACTTCACAATGTTTGATGAACAGTTTGCCCAACTTATCCAAACCCCATTTAATTCAATGGGAAGCAATACCAAACCCATAGATAAAACCTTCAGCAGAGCCCAAAAGTTGCCAAAACAGCTGAAATTAGGAGCAGACACCAGGAAAAGTGGCATAACTTGACCCAGAGTACAAATATTATAATTGTGCAGTATGGATTCATGGGACATGGCCTGAGAAAAGGCTTGGACCAGCATTTTGAGCTTAAACATTGATCAGTAACAGGTGGATGAGTGACAGGTGTATTCCTGGTGTTCTGAGAGCACTGCCAAAATTCAGGCAACCTGGGAGACACACTAAACATGTGGAAGAAGGTGCTCTGGTCGGATGAAACCAAAATAGAAACTTTTGGCAACAATGCCAAACGATATGTTTGGCGTAAAGGCAACACAGCTCATCACCCAGAACACATCATCCCCACTGTCAAGCATGGTGGTGGCAGCATCATGGTTTTGGTCTGCTTTTCTTCAGCAGGGACAGGGAAGATGGTTAAAATTGATGAGAAGATGGATGGAGCCAAATATAGGACCTTTCTTGAAGAAAACCTGTTGGAGTTTGCAAAAGACCTGAGACTGGGACGGAGATTTGTCTTCCAACAAGAAGTTGATCCCAAACATAAAGCAAAATCTACAATGGAATGGTTTACAAATAAACGTATCCAGGTCAAAGTCCAGACCTGAATCCAATCGAGAATCTGTGGAAAGAGCTGAAACTGCTGTTCACAAACGATCTCCAGCCAACCTCTCAGAGCTCAAGCTGTTTGCCAAGGAAGAATAGGCAAGAATTTCAGTCTCTCAATGTACAAAACTGATAGAGACATACCCCAAGCGACTTGCAGCTGTACTCGCAGCAAAAGGTGGCGCAACAAAGTATTAAGTTAAAGGGGCCGAATAATATTGCATGCCCCATTTTCAGTTTTTGTATTTCCACAAAAATTTAAAATAAACAATAAATTTCATTCAACTTCACAAATGTGTCCCACTTGTTGTTGATTCTTTACAAAAAAATTACATTTGGTATCTTTATGTTTGAAGCATGATATGTGAGAAAAGGTTGAAAAGTTCCAGGGGGCCGAATACTTTCACAAGGCATTGTATGCTTCAGATATTCAGATATTTCAATGATTAATATGCACTGTGTCTTCATATAGTTATATCTGAATGATCGATCTGTCTCTTCCCCCGCCCTCTGTTTTTTTCCCTTCACCTTTTCCTCATTATTATTTTCCCCCTTTTTTTCTTTTGTTAATCACTAATCACTATATTGCCTTATTATCTATTAATAGTGCCATGTATATGAAAGGTCATTTGTCTGATTTAGGTTGCGATCATGTGTCCTGAGAAGCTGCTTCCCTTATTGCGATAGGGAGGTCCCATTGCCATGGATATGGCTGGGTGCACACCCCCTGCTATAACTCGACTCTGTGCATCGATGTCACATAGTCTTTGGTCACATTGGTCAGGTGACTGCACTCTAGTGGTGCCAGTTGGTGACGTATGCACAGTTCGGCGGCTGGGAGTTGGGAGGCAGTCGGTGTTTGTCAGTAAAGGTAGGCATGCTTTGGCTGTGTGAACGCCCATTATTGGCCAGTTTGTGATGGCATTTTGGTGCACTTAAAATTGATGGTCCTGATTGGACCTCTACAATATGATAACACGTCATAATGAGCCTTGCCTAATGATTGGCCTTTGGTATATATGGAATTATGGATGTCTATGGTTTATTGACTGATCATCCGGTATAGCATTTTATCAAGCAACATTAATATTGACTTATTGAGGTATTCATTTCTTAGAAATTCATGATATGTATGCAATTAAGGCCACTGTGAGATATCATGTGATATTTATGTGATTTTTTTTATATGTCATTTATACTTGTGAGCAGTGCTTTAATGGTGATTGGTTGGGATTGTGCCTCCACACTATATAAGCCTGCCATTTGTAATATCCTGTATACGTAATAAAGACCTATGACAGGTTATATCCATGGTGGAATAGCGCACCTTTGAATTTCTTCACTTGGATTGGATGTTGTTCTTATTTATTCTGACTGCTGTTGCCTTTCCTAGTAGGTTCCTTGGATTGAGAGCGGGCTTCCATACTTGGTGCGTGCTGTTAGCTTCTCTTTATATGTTAACATACATAAAGGAGACCAAAATTGGAGTCAAAACATTTCCAAAAATTAGGGGCAGACAACATGAAAAGTGGCATCTATTGACCCACAGTAGAAATTTTATAATGATGCAGCAGTCAGGCATGGGTCATGCATGAGACAAGGACTGGGCCAGCATTTGCAGCTTTGAAATTAAGTTTAAATTAAGAGTTTGGTGAGGGACAAGTGTAGGCCTGCTGTGCTGGTAGCCCTGCCAAATTCAGGCAACACCCATTAAAAGAGACACAACTTGGAGTCAAAACGCTTCCCAAAATTAGGAGCAGACACCATGAAGAGTGACATCAGTTGACCCATAGTAGGAATTTTATAATAGCGCAGCATGGATGGATGGGACAGGGTCTGGCACAGCATTTGTAGCTTTCAAATTGATCAATAATAGTTAGATGAATGAATGTTGTAGACCTGGTGCTCTGAGACCCCTTCCACTGCAGGCAACCCACGAGATGGAGATCCAACTTGAAGTCTCCACATTTCAAAAAATTATTGGCACACCACTAAAGTGGCATCAATTTCCCCAGAGGAGAAGCAGCATAATGGTGCTCTGAGACCCTTTCCACTACAGGAAACCCACCAAATGGAGATACAACGTGGAGTCTCCTCATTTCCAAAAATTATTGGCACACAACACTAAAGTGGCATCAATTTCCCCAGTATATAGGATAATGGTGCTTTAATGGTGTGCAATGTAACCTCCACGTCTTCCTCTTCCTCCACTTCTGCTGAGCTACTCAGCTGCATGCCTCTGAGTTCATAGCGAGTGGTATATACAACCTCATCATCATCCTCTCTGTTCTCCCACTTCTCGCCTAAGAGTCAACCTCCTCGTCTTCCTGACCTGACAGCACAGTACATAACGCATGCACCTTAGGTATCTGAGTCACATCAGGATCACATCCACCAATGGAGGTTAATGTCTGGTGACAAGTGTCTGGATTCTGTTCTTACCCTACTTCATCCAGACCCAACAGAAAAAAATTTGGGGCATCGGTGTAGGTGTGTTCCTGCTTTTGAGTCTGTGAATCTTTGGGGCAGACGTCTGATGCCCACGAAATAGAATGTTTGAACAGCTCTGCAGATTCTCCCATCTGTGGTTCCCCACAATCAGTTTGGCTTTTGGATAGTTGTGACGTGGGGGGAATCAAGGGTAATATGAGTGCCACCTCTGAGGACTGTACTGTTTGTGATGTTAATGTGCAGGAAGCAGAGGAGAGGCCACTTAATGCAGGGCTTGCCATCCACTGGAGCACATGCTCTTTCTGGCTTTCATCTACAAGGTATACTGCTGTGCAGCTCCCACGGAAATGTAGTCGAGTAGCCTGTCCAGTAACAGAAGTTGAAGATATCTTTGGATAGGACGAGCCGGTGTTAGTTCAGTACAGCTTTCAGTAACATTACTACCTACCCCTCGTACACGTAGAACATCACACCTATTCACCCTTCCACCACGACCTTGCTTTTCCCACTCATGTTGGATGTACTCTTCCCCTCTTTTAACCAGCTGTTTCACTAGCCTAGGCCCAGACCTGTCAGTCACCTGTCAGTAAATTAACAATTAGTATTTATTTGCTGAGATAATGTGGCTGAACCACAGAATTAGCACAAAAGTTTTATATGCTGTAATGTGAAGTGGTGGCTGGACAACACAATTAGCACCAAGGATTTATATTCTGTAGTGGCGACTGGTCGCTGTACCACAGAAGCAGCAGCAGCACAATGGATTTATATGCTGAAGTGTGGACTGGTCACTGTACCACTGAATCAGCAGCACTATGGATTTATATGCTGAAGTTGCAACTGGGCACTATACCACAGAATCAAAAGCACGGTGGATTTATATGCTGAAGTGGTGACTTGTGGCTGCACCACAGAATTAGCAGTCCAGATTTATATGCTGCAAGGTCAATTTGACACAGGATCTTAGCTATCTGAACTAGCTGAGAATAAACCACATAGCTAACTGTCTGACTACTTGCACCAGCAGTAGCAGCCTCACTACACTCACAAAATGGCGCCAAAGCCAAATGTCCGCTTTTTATATGGAGAGAGACATGTGACTTTGGCAGCCAGTGACACAAGCCCTTGTGTCTGGATTTTGTGCATGATTTCTGCGCCGTGATTGGCTGCTGAATCTTCACACATTAAGTTAATAAAGAAAAGGAATAACAGTCTGCCGCTACTTGACCTCTCCCTACCCCCTCCCTTCCTCAAACACCCCTCCCCAGCTCATCATACAGCACCACTATCCTAGCCAAAGTCCTAACAAAAGCATTAGTGGAAACTTGATCATGTACTGAAATTTGGCCAAATTTAGTTGAATTTGAGAAAAATGATCGTGAATCCGAACAATAATCTGAATGTGCAAGGTCCGCACCGAATTTGAGATTGCCAAACTTTTTCAAAACCACTTCGCTCATATCTAGTCCTACTACATCTCTGTTTTAATTCATTCATCTCACAAATCCTTAACTTGAATCTAAATATTATTCTGGAAGTAATAGTTTATAAGATATAGTGTGTTTCAAATGTATTAATTGTATGATCTTTTCGTCACTTGTGGCTGCAGTACAGGTTTTTATTGTATAAAGCCACAGGCTAAAGCAATGAAGCACAGATATGAAGCATGTCTCATCAACTAATGAGTAATATACTGTTCAATGCTTGTTAATGTAATTAAATTAAATTCAATACATTACATAATGAACATAATACCACAGAGCGAAGCTTTTCTTTTACAGTCTATTCCCAACATTTTAAGTATAGAAATACAACATAAAAAAATGAAGTAGAACAGGATGCCTTGAGAAGTGTTAAGAGAATTTTGGCTCTGTTTACACCATGGCAATACAGATTTCTGTGTACTTTATCCAGATGTGCTGTCTGTTCTTTCTAAGCCCTTTGGAATAAAAAATGCTCACGAGAAATGTTTCATGAATATAGCTTATCCTCCAATGATATGCATCAACATGAATGGAAGAAAACAGTGCAGTGCTTAGAAAAGCTTCTAAACCATTATCAAAATATAAATTAAAAGTATATGCAATAAGTAACAATAGTAGATGGGAGAAAATAATGGTTTAATTGTGCTTCTACTTTCCCTAGTAATGCTTTTTCTCTTAGTGAGGTAGAAAAACATCATTAATTTCTCATTGCTATAAATATCATTATATAATTTAAAGTGTTTTTCTAGTCTTCTGCCTACAGGAGTGCAGAGCTCCTCTGCTTCACTGTTTCCTGTTTCGTAGGGGGCGATGCACTCATAAAGTTCAGAACAAGGGTTAGGCGAGCTTTTGGTTCGAACAGGGCCTCCTCTGTTGCTGCTAGCAGAGGCAGCTTAGGTGAAGCACAAGAAAGATGAAAATCTGGCCAGCTGCAGAGTGTTGTTGGCATGCAGTATCGCAAACAGCTTGCAAGCATGAGTTCCTTGCATAAGAAAACAGCCACTACAGATGTGGCCCGTGACCCAGGCAATGAGCTGTAAACTGTAAAATTAAAAATCCCTTCATTTCTTGATAGCAGAGATGTTTTTAAATATGCTGTAAATGGCGTCATTTTGTTTTTACAAGCACTATGCAATTTTAGCCATTTAAGAACATGAGAAAACCTCTTTAAAGGGTTATTCCTATAAAAATATCCAGGATAGGGGGGAGGACACCCAGTGACAAGACAGTAACAGAAAATCAAAGGTGACACAATGTAATAGTAAAAATAATTTTATTGAATCAATGAATAAAAGGTGTATATAAACACTGACAAGTTGAATAAAATTACAATGAATATTAGTTATATAAAAAGAGGCAAAAACCCGTGTATATATAATAGAGCTCCAAAATAGACAGTGAGCACCGCAATGTATACCCTTAAGTATATATACAATTTCTAAAAAGAATAGCGTAAATGTAAGACAGTATACATGTATGGAAGATAATGATATGCTCAATCAGAACCAGGTAATAACCCTATATATAAAGAATGATACAAAATTAAGACACGTGCAGTGAAAGAATAAATGAATACCTGGAAACAAATATGCAAAGAAACAGGTGCTATAATGAACAATATGTATGTGAATGCACAAAAATATAAAGGATATTGGGTGAAAAATCAAAAATAGTGTTCTTGCAGCAAAGGAATAAATAAATACATGAAATAATATATACAAAAATACATAAGGTGCTGCACTACACAATATTATGTGGTTTCACAAAAATATGAAAGGCATTAATGAAAATTCAAAAATGCCTACACATCAAAAAGGGATATCACAATGAGTGAAAAAAAAGAAAAAAAGTGTTGGCAAACATCTAAGAATAAATGTCTCCACATGTGAAAGAAATAACACCGTGCACTAACTGGAAATCAGAAGAAATAATACCACCAAACAGGCGAAATACCTGGGAGCTAAATATCACGGGTTCAAGCCTCTGGATAACGCGCCCCGACGCGCGTTTCGGAAATCCTTTTCCTTCGTCAGGGGGATACCGAAACGCGCGTCAGGGCGCGTTATCCAGAGGCTTGAACCCGTGATATTTAGCTCCCAGGTATTTCGCCTGTTTGGTGGTATTATTTCTTCTGATTTCCAGTTAGTGCACGGTGTTATTTCTTTCACATGTGGAGACATTTATTCTTAGATGTTTGCCAACACTTTTTTTCTTTTTTTTCACTCATTGTGATATCCCTTTTTGATGTGTAGGCATTTTTGAATTTTCATTAATGCCTTTCATATTTTTGTGAAACCACATAATATTGTGTAGTGCAGCACCTTACGTATTTTTGTATATATTATTTCATGTATTTATTTATTCCTTTGCTGCAAGAACACTATTTTTGATTTTTCACCCAATATCCTTTATATTTTTGTGCATTCACATACATATTGTTCATTATAGCACCTGTTTCTTTGCATATTTGTTTCCAGGTATTCATTTATTCTTTCACTGCACGTGTCTTAATTTTGTATCATTCTTTATATATAGGGTTATTACCTGGTTCTGATTGAGCATATCATTATCTTCCATACATGTATACTGTCTTACATTTACGCTATTCTTTTTAGAAATTGTATATATACTTAAGGGTATACATTGCGGTGCTCACTGTCTATTTTGGAGCTCTATTATATTACACGGGTTTTTGCCTCTTTTTATATAACTAATATTCATTGTAATTTTATTCAACTTGTCAGTGTTTATATACACCTTTTATTCATTGATTCAATAAAATTATTTTTACTATTACATTGTGTCACCTTTGATTTTCTGTTACTGTCTTGTCACTGGGTGTCCTCCCCCCTATCCTGGATATTTTTGTTCACAATTCCGGATGGTCTGCCATCCACACATTTGGTGGTATTGTCACTATTGATAATTCTTGTCATTAATTTTATTTTTGTTTGGGATATTACATTATTTTTGTGACATTTATATCATCATATCTCTTTTCTTGTTTCACAGGGTTATTCCTATGTACACAAATCACAAGTGTGCTGTGCCTGCTTGTCAAATTCTTGATTTTTGGGCACGAGCTCCTAATTGAATAACAATTTGGACCAACAACATTGTTGTGCTGCTGGCTCAAACTCACGAAGCAGCCATAAGAAACAGAATTGCCTTGATGCACTGAAAGAAAGCAGGTCTAGGTGGTCTAGATCAGTGGCTAATTGCGGTCAAACGTTTCCTGTAATTCTTGACCAAGTATACACACAGTGCAGCAAGGATTTTGATCCACTCCTCCATACAGATCTTCTCCATATCATTCAGGTTTTTGGGCTGTCGCTGAGCAATATTGAGTTTCAGCTCCCTCAAAAGATTTTCTGTTGGGTTCAGGTCTGGAGATTGGCTAGGGCATTCCTTGAAATCCTTTTTATGGAGCCACTCCTTAGTTGACTTGGCTGTCTGTTTTGGATCATTGTCATGCTGGAAGACCCAGCCAAGACCGATATTCAGTGCTAATACTAAGGAAAAGAGGTTGTTGGACAAAATCTCACAATACATGACTGTATCCATCCTCCCTTCAATTCGGTGCTGTCATCCTGTCCCCTTTACAGATAAGCACCCCCAAAGTATAATGTTTGACCTGCCATGCTTCATGGTTGGCACAGTGTTTTTGGGGTTGTTCTCATATTTCTTCTTCCTCCAAACACGGAGAGTGGAGTTGATACAAAAAAAGTTTTATTTTGGTCTCATCTAACCACTTGACCTTCTCCCATGCCTCCTCTGAATTATCCAGATGGTCATTGGTGAACTTCAAACTAGCCGTCACATTTTCTGGTGGGAGCAGAGGGACCTTACGTGCCTTGCAGGATTTTATTTCATGACGGTATAGTGTGTTACTAGCAGTAATATTTGAGACTGTGATCACAGGTCTATTCAGGTGATTGACCAGATCCTCCTGTGCATTTCTGGGCTGATTCCTGACCTTTCTCAGAATCATCGATACCCCACAAGGCAAGATCTTGCATGGAGCCCTAAACTGAGAAAGATTGACAGTCATCTTGTGTCTCTTCCATTTTGTAATAATTGTGCCAACAGTTGTTGCCTTCTCACCAAGCTGCTTGCCTATTTTTCTTTAGTACATCTCAGCCTTGTTAAGGTCTACAATTTTGTCCCTGGTCTCCTTAGGCAGCTCTTTGGTCTTGGTGGACATGTTGGAGTGTGATTGATCGACTGTGTTAACAGGTGTCTTACATACAGATAACGAGATAAGTGATCTCAAGAAGGTCATCCCAGTTCATTGGCCTGGCTGGGAATGCAGACTCAGTGACCTGCGGTAACCTCTGTGACGTCACTGCTAGTCACTAATGATGAACTCGCAGCAGCTCATTCTCCAGTGGTTGCATCTTGGCACTGTCCAGGTTGAAAACTATTTATCGCAGACATGGAATACGGCATGGGACAGAATGTCGGACAGGTGAGGGATATGGTTGTTTTTTATTTTTGCTTTTGCACAGGAGACGATGGCTTCAATGGAATAAGAATTAGGTGAGTATTTCTGTTGTTTATTATTTTTGGGTTTTTTTTACATTAAATGATGGCTTTAATGGAATGAGTGTTTGGTGAGTATAATTGTGTTTGTTATTTTTAAATAAAACAGTAAAAGTGTGCTTTTTATTTCCAATAAAGGACTTCATTCTGGCTGGTGTTTATTTACAATATAACTATAGGATTACTAATGGATAAGTATCTTATAGATTCTCTCCATTACAAACCTGTGGTCTTGATGTCAATGGACAATACAAATGTGATATTAACCGTACAAATATTAACCCCACTTGTCACCACAACAGGGCAAGTGGGTAGAGCAGGGCAAAGAGAAAGAATTGGCACATCTAATAGAAGCGTCTTTTCTGAGGCGGCTGCAATCTGCTATTTTTTAGGCTGAGGGGGCCAATATCCATGGCCCCTTACCAGCCCCCAGCTGTCTGCTTTAGTTTGACTGGTTGCCTAAAATGAGGGGACCCCCACACCATTTTTTTTAAAATTTTTGTTTAAATAATTAAAAATAAATAGCTTAGGTCCCCTCTAGTCCTGATGACCAGACTTTGCCTGGCTGGTTATCAAAAATACGGGGGAACCCATGTCAATTTTATATTTCTCTCATTGTTGTCAGCGATGGGAGTAGTTGTTCCATCAGCCGAAGCTTGTGATCAGAGATGTCAGCATTGAGATCTCATCTCCCGAGTTCTTGGTGCCGAGATCTCCATCTGCGCATACGCCGCCTCCGGCTGCCATTTTCTCGGAGTTCACCACATAGGAAGCCATGGAACTGCGGGGACTCTGGCCTTTCACAAAATGTCGGCAGAGCCATCGTAGCAGCACTGGACCCCCACAGCAGCATCTGCACTCCCATAGCACAGGACACTTCTGCAGCACCGGACACTC
The DNA here is from genome assembly GCA_033576555.1 of Oophaga sylvatica. NCBI lineage: Eukaryota > Metazoa > Chordata > Amphibia > Anura > Dendrobatidae > Oophaga > Oophaga sylvatica. The sequence continues at coordinate 225,753,911 of JARQOD010000005.1, read as the reverse complement.
CCCCAGCAGCGCACCGCACATCGGAACACTTCTTCATCCCAGCCTGAAGCCTGCAGCAGAGCACAAATCTTTTCTCCTCCAGCCGCGACTCTGGGACCCTGCTCCACCGCGGCCGTTAAGGTATTTCCGCATTATAAATTGAGTCCCCATTTACCCCCAAATTTGGGGAAAAAAGTGCATCTTATGATTCAAAAAATGCGGTATTATTAGTAGATTGGAGATGGTGAAATTCAAGCTCTTAGCTTTGCAATGTGTAATAGTAAAGAATCTTTTACTTGACCACAACTGCAGGAACCAGGGCTGCCTCCTGTGCTGGGAGAGGATGGAGTAGGGTAGACATGACAAAGTGCTGTACTGTGAGTGAGGTGCAGTCGGGAATGTTATGGTGGATTGAGAAAGATATGATGCGTCTGAGATCAGTCAAAAAGGTAGGCAAGTCCACTTGCGTAACAGCTGATTGGCTGTCACTCACCACAATGTAGCAGGTAAATAAGTGGAGGTTCTGCGGACAGAGACCTGTGCGAGAGCCCTTGCCACATTGAGGGTCGACAAAAAAAACAGCAGATGTGGTTGATTAGGCAGCCGGTGGTTGCAGAGGCCCACTAATCTACATTTTAGGGCAATAAGATTCCCAGACTAACACATGTTGATCTCGCATGTGCTGGTTCATGCATGTAACAGTCAATTTACTGATTTTTTGCCTCTACTCAGTCGTTTTTTACAAACTTGCCATCTAAACAAGAGGTGGGTCATCCTTAACGGTCTCCAAAAAGGGCCAGGCTAGCCAACCATGCCTTCCCTGCGAACTGTGGATCCTCGAACGCTGCTTGCCACAGACAGAATTGTGGTTGTGGATACAGTGCTTGTCGTGGTTGTATCACTCAGCGTCTGTGTGGGAAGGCACAACGTACATTACTTGTCTTCCTCCTCCTCCACCTCCTCTGATAAGCTACTTAGCAGTGTGCCTCTGGGTTCACACCAAGTGATCTACAACCTCATCATTATCTTCTTTGTTCCCTGACAGCACAGTACAGTCTGCATGCTCCTCAAGTATCTGAGTCTCATCAGGATCACCTTTGCTCCCGGTGGTTAATGTCTGGTGAATGAGGGTCTGGAATCCGCTCTGACCCTAATTTGTCCAGCCCCAGATCCAAATCGCAAAAACTTTTGACCATCGGCGCAGATGCTTTCATTGTCATGAGTCTGTGAATCTTTGGAGCATACCTCTAAACCATGGAATAGAATGTGCAAACAGCTCTGCAGTCTCGCCCATCTGTGGTTTCCTATAGTCAGTTAGATATAGGAAAGATGTGTATCTTCGTACCGTGTTAGCCAGTAGATAGAAAAATATTTAGACTTGAGAGTCCTCAGTGGTTGATACCTTTTAATGGCTAACTGAAAAGATGGTAACAAATTGCAAGCTTTCGAGACTACTCAGGTCTCTTCATCAGGCATAGACTAATACAACATCTGAAGAATCACATATTTATACACAAAATAGCACAGAAAAAATGCAATAGGTAGGACAAGTGACATGAAGCAGAACTGTCATTATGGCAGAGGGATTAACATAAATATGACTAGTTCATAGATAAGGAGTGAAGGTTTTATTACCCTCTGATTGGGGTCTGGTATTGTGTTGTGATGACCCTAAAACTTTTAGGGTCATCACAACACAATACCAGACCCCAATCAGAGGGTAATAAAACCTTCACTCCTTATCTATGAACTAGTCATATTTATGTTAATCCCTCTGCCATAATGACAGTTCTGCTTCATGTCACTTGTCCTACCTATTGCATTTTTTCTGTGCTATTTTGTGTATAAATATGTGATTCTTCAGATGTTGTATTAGTCTATGCCTGATGAAGAGACCTGAGTAGTCTCGAAAGCTTGCAATTTGTTACCATCTTTTCAGTTAGCCATTAAAAGGTATCAACCACTGAGGACTCTCAAGTCTAAATATTTTTTTATAGTCAGTTAGGCAGTTGGAGAGTTTTAACGTGCGGTAAAGAAGGGTAATTTGAATGCCATTTCTGAGTACTGCACTGTGTCTGAAGTTAAGGCGGAGGAAGAGGAAGAGGAGGAGATGCCACATGATGCAGAGCTTGCCATCCACTGGAACACATGCTCTTTCTTGCCCTCATCTACAAAGCATACCACTGTGCGGCTGCCAAAGAAATGGAGTTGAGTAGCCCGTCCAGTAACAGAAGATGTCATATTGCTGCACAATTACTCACTGCAGCAAAAAAACCTACTTCTCATCTCTCATATTATCCCTGTCTCACAAGCATAATCAGCTATTCAGTACTTTCAATTCTCTCCTCCATCCCCCAGTTCTCCTTCCCTCTCCACTCATCCCAGCAGAAGACTTTGCCAAATTCTTCAAGCAGAAAATTGGCAAGGCAAAGCTTTTTCCTAAAGTCCCCTCAGTCCATTCTCATAAATACTCAACTCTCTTCCAAAAACAACTTCTACGCCATCACCGAAAATCAACTTTCCTCTTTACTCTCCAAATCACATCTCACCACCTGTGAACTTCACCCAATACCATACCACCTCATTGCAAACCTTACCCCAGTCTTCATCCCAACCCTAACCCACCTCTTCAACCTGTCACTACAACTGTTGTCTTCCCCTCATACTTCAAACATACCTCGATCACACCCATCCTCAAAAAACCTCTTTCGACCAGTGATGAGCGAATTTGTTTGAAAAACAATCACCAAACATAAATTCAGCACAAATACGGCACATTCAGATTCGTGATCGGAAACACAAACAAAATTTTATAAAACCGGAAAAAATCGGAAACATTCGGTAAAAAGTACTGGAAAATATTTGTGTTGTTACTAAAGTATTTTCAGCTCTTTGCTACAGTAATAGTGGTATATGATGAGCTTGGGGCATGTGTTTGATGAGGGTAGGGGGTTGGCAGAGCTCAGATGAGCGGCATGCTTGTAAACAGTAATTTTTTTTTCTTCTAACTTTGTGTGCACATTGCAGGTAGCCAATCAGGGGGCAGGAAACATTCACAATGTCATGACATAACAGCTTGTGTCATTGGCTGCTGAAATCACATGTCCCTCTCCATTAAAAGAACGGACATCTTGTTTTAGCGCCATTTTGACACTGTAACAACACAGAGATGTTGCTCCTGACACTGGCACTGTTTGCAGCTAGAGTTTAGGTAGTTAGGTTGACAGTTGTTTTTTTTGTCTGATAGTTTAGCTAGCTAGTGTCCTGTGTGGCTGTGAAATCGACCTTCCAGCAGATTCTTTTTTTGTGCCATTACTGAGGTCCACAGACAAAGACAGCAGGGTACATTTCATACAAGTGTGTTGTACATTGCTTCTATTGTGCTCCATGCACAAGTAGACCTTTCTAAATCTTTTGTAGTGACATTGTTCTGTGATTTGAGATGTTGTGCATGAAATTTTTTTTTTTTGGCAGTTGCTACCGTTATTCATCATGCCATTTCTCACCTTTGTTATTTTTAGTGGTGGTGAAATTCCACAGTCGGCATAGCTCATGCACATTAAAAAATATATATTTTTTTTCTGTTGAACGTGATACAACCCGCCATATCCCCAGTTGTAATTTTGTGGAGGTGAAATTAAGCATGATACAGCCTGCCATATCTCCCTTTGTAATTTTTTTGTGTTGAAATTAAGCTGCCTGCAGAGCTCAAAAAAAATTGGCTTTACAAACTTGATACAACAGGTTGAATCCAATTTTGAAATTGGAGCATCATATCTTCTAGGTTATACAGGTGTCACCCACAATAAAAAAATTTGTTTAGTTACTAACGTTGTACAGTAGGGGACATCTCACTTTGAAATTGTTTGTAGCATCTAGCCTATATAATTCAGGCCTCATTCACAAGACAAAAAATATTTCTTATGTTACTAATGTCATACAATAGAGGACATTTCTCTTTGAAATTGTCTGTAGCATCTAGTCTATGTTATACAGGTCTCATCTACAGGCCAAAAAATATTTCTTCTGTTACTAACGTCATAAAGTAGGGGACATTTCACTTCCAAATTGTTTGTTGCATCTAGTCAATGTTATACAGGCCTCATACACAGGCCAAAAAATGCGATATAAAAAAAAAATTATTCTGCTATTGGTTAAATAGCGTAAATTTATATAGCAGTTGTGCCACTGGCGTAAAGCCTCCAGACATGCAATTGTCACTATTTAACAGTAATTGACCTGAGTCTGCTGTTGTTGTGTGTAATAAAGGCAATTAAAAAAAATGTACTCTGCTATTGGTTAACCCCTTTCCGACGTTGGGCGTAAATTTACACCGACGTTGGACTCCCTCCCTTTGATCTGTGCTCCGACGCTGAGCCCACATCTTTCTCTGCTTTGAGCAGCTGACATGTGCCAGAAATAGCCGCAGGTGGAATCACTATCCACCCACGTCTATTTACCTGTAAATGCACCTGTCAAATGCTGATAGTGGCATTTAACACGTGCTTCTGGCCATCAGGCTGGAAATCCATCCACCGGTGACCCCCGTCATGTGATCGTGGGTCACCGGTTCATTGGCATGACAACCAGAGGCCTCCTGGAGACCTCTATGGTTGTCAGTGCTGGCTTGCTGTGAGCACCACCCGATGGTCGGCACTCATAACAAGTGAGTAATTCTGCTATATAGAAGCGATCTGATCATCACCTCTATGTAGCAGAGCCGATCGAGTTATGGCAGCTTCTCATCTCCCATGGAGACTATTGAAGCATGCTAAAAGTAAAAAAAATGTTTTTAAAAATATAAAAAATAAAAAAACATAAAAGTTCAAATCACCCCCATTTTGCCCTATTCAAAATAAAACAATAAAAAAAATCAAACATACACATATTTGGTATTGCCGTGTTCAGAATCACCCGATCTATCAATAAAAAAAGGAATAACCTGATCATTAAACGGCGTAGCGAGAAAAAAGTCAAAGTGCCAGAATTACGGTTTTGGGGTTGCCACGACATTGCATTAAAATGCAATAACGGGCGATCAAAAGATCATATCTGCAAAAAAATGGTATAACTAAAAACATAAAAACGACAGCTCGGCACACAAAGAGTAAGCTCTCTCCCAACCCGAGATCACTAAAAATGGAGACGCTACGGTTATCAGAAAATTGACAATTTTTTTTAATTCTTAGCAAAGATTAGAATTTTTTTTACCACTTAAAAAAAAATGAAGCTAGACATGTTTGGTGTCTATGAACTTGTAATAACCTGTAGAATCATAGTGGCAGGTCAGTTTTAGAATTTCGTGAAGGCAGTAAAAAAGCCAAACAAAAAACAAGTGTGGGATTGCATTTTTTTGCAATTTCACTGCACTTGGAATTTTTTTTCCCATTTTCTAATACACAATATGGTAAAATTAATGGTGTCGTTCAAAAGTACAACTTTCCTTGCAAAAAACAAGCCCTCATATGGCCAGTTTGACCAAAAAGTAAATAAGTTATTGCTCTGGGAAGAAAGGAAGCAAAAAATGAAAATGCAAAACCAAAAATACAGTACCTCTGGTCATTAAGTGGTTAAATAGCACATATTTATCTAGCAGTTGTGCGACTGGAGTAAAGCCTGCTCACATACTGAAATGTCACTATTTACCAGTAATTGACCGAAGTCTGCTGTTGGCGTGTGTAATAAAGGCAATATGAAAAAAAATTACCCTGCTATTGGTTAAATAGGGTATATTTATAGCAGTTGTGCAAAGTCTGCTGATATACACAAACATAACTTTTTACCAGTAATTGACCTGAGTCTGCAGTTGGCATGTGTAATAAAGACAATAAAAAAAAACTCTGCTATTGTTAAATAGGGTATATTTATGTAGCAGTTGAGCAACTGGCGTAAAGCCTGCAAACATACGCAAACATCACTATTTGACAGTAATTAACCTAGTCTGCTCTTGGCGTGTGTAATGAAGGTGATAGCTGAAAAAAAAAATTACCCACACATTCCTAGATACAGAGAATTTGAGAATTTGTATATAAATCCTCTGTGAGGGTACTTGTAACTAGAGATGAGTGAATTTGTTTGGATTCGGTTCCGAATACGATCGGCATCGAATATTGTTTTTGCAATATTCGTTGAACGCAGCCCAACGTCATTGGAGTTAATGGGAGTACAAACTACCAAATAAGTTCAGCACCGAACATTAAACCTACATTCGGTACAAATAGTGTTTGAATTTGGCTCGAATATGTCAAAATCAGATTCGGGGCACAAAAACTGAACAAATTCGCTTATCTCTACGTGTGACAAATAAAGCCAAGAATTTTTTTTCATAACGCATTCAATATGGGAAAGAGTGACATTAAGGAACATGGATCTGTATATGGTGGTGCCCGCCAAGACCGTGTGACAGATCAGAAGGTGACTTTATCTCGTTCTAGCTTTCTGTCAAAATTTGGTCTGTGTGCTACACCACTGTCGAACCCAGACAAGTGCGAGGATGTTGTGGGTTGGATGGCAGACAAAGGCTCCAGTGTGTTGACAAGCAGCACCACCAAGTCTTCCACACGGTCCAGTCTCTGTAGCCAAGAGGCTGGGCCTCTCAATCCTCAACCTAGTCCTCTTTCCTCCCCCCATCAAGATTCAAGGGAGACATGACCCCAAAGCTGGACACTCCGAGTATCTTTTTACATTCCCTTGTAATTATTCTGGTCGCTCACCGTGCACCATTAAAGATGGTCATGAGGAGGTTGAGTGCAATAATGCATAAACTTTTGAGCAGGAGAAAGCCACATTGGGGAACATCAATTCATGTGTGAAGAGGAAGAGGATAATGATGATGAACAGTTGCTGTCCAGTCAGCTTAAAATCGCAATTCAAAAGGAGGATCAGACTGATGAATTGGAAGACGACAAGGTCGATGATGAGGCTATTGATCCAACCTGGCATGGTGGCACGCATTGCGAGCATGGTAGTGCAGAGTGGGATGGATCCATAACACAAAAACAGGCAAGAAAAGGTAGTAGTTTGACCAGAGGGAGAACTCAGTCAACTGTTCCACAGAACTCCCCACTTGGCTAGATAACAGGCCAAGGGTGCATTGCTCCCTTTTATGGCCCAACTTCCACAGGATTTCAGTCTCCTTGTATACCAGTTTCTGTCTCTCCTCCTCCTCCTCATCCTCAACTGAACTAGCCTCCCCATCACTCCCAGCTGGGAGCTCTGCAGCACTGCCTTGGCTGAGCGGCAGCATGCTCTGATGAAGCTCATCTGTTTAGGTGGTAAAGCTCACAGCAGAGCTTATGAAACAGATGAAAGTCCAGACTGATCAGTGGCTCTCCCCACTGAACCTCCAACCAGGTCTGGTTGTGTGCAATAGTGGGCGTAACTTGGTGGTGGCTTTAAAGCTCTGCAAGCTGGTGCACGTTCCATGCATGGCCCACATGTTGAACTTGGTTGTACAGCAGTTTTTAAAAATATACCCTGTGTGATTTTATAAAAACTACTGCATATTTCGAAGTATGTGACAGACTGTCAGTATCAAAGAGTCAGTCACTACTTTATACTCCTTCAGATAGTGCAGCATAAACCTAGTAAACAATTCCTTTTTATTCTATAGAACTTTAACAGCATGAAGTTAGTATGTTTTTTCATTCTATTTGATAAATCTTTTAGAGTAGGATTATGTTATGGCTCACCTGGTGAGGTGGATTTTCTAAGCCATATGTCAGGGTGAGCAGCATGGACTAGAGGCAATGAAGCAGGGGATTTTGTCAAATGGCATGTGGATCGGTGAGAACCTGGTCAGCAGACAAATGGTTAAATGCAGGAAAACAGTGATTAATAGGCAAACTGGTTGCTTGCTTGCAGAAAAGATTGTAGACTGTTGCAGGCAGCAGAGTTGAAAGTGAAAACAACATCATTATTAGTAGAAAAGCATTTGTTTCAGTTACATGTTGTAGCAGAGTAATACCACTATTAGCAGAAATGAATTTGTTAATAGGTATCTCTTCCATCAGAGTTTTCAATATCTCCAGAATTCACTAGTATGAGCTAGGAAGTAAATGCAAATACTTGAATAGCAGGCCCAAGTTTCATAGAATCATAGAATGTTAGAGTTGGAAGGGATTATCTTGTCCAAACTTCTGTTCAATGCAGAATTCACTAAGCTATCCCAGACAGATGACTGTGCAGCCTCTGTTTGAAGACTTCCATTGAAGTAGAACTCACCACCTCTTGTGGCAGTCTGTTCCACTCATTGTTCACCCTCACTGTCAAAAAGACGTACTTGCCAAGGTACGCCGTGTCAGCGACCATTTCTGAAAGTAATCTCAGGCTTTCGCAGGTCTGGCTGCGCTGCAGTGCTTTAATTTGCCTCGTCACTAGAGATGAGCGACTCTGCCTCCGGGAGGGTCGAGTCGGGTTTCGTGAAACCCGACTTTCTCAAAAGTCGAGTCGAACGAAATCGGCCGACTATCGGGAAAAGTCGGAGGTCCGACTGAAACACGAAACCCAATGCAAGTCAATGGGGAAGCAAAGTCAGCAGGGAGTGGAGAACAGTAAACACACCTACAATGCCCATTTCAATGCCAACGACATCAATTCTTATTACTTAAGCTTGTCAACCTTAATTTACTTTATAATAATAGTTACGCATTGAAAACTGGGGGTTATTTGGCTAAAATTGTGGGGGGATAGGGCTGGCTCCAGTTTTTCGTGTGCCCCGGGCGAAAGAGTGTCAGTGGGCCCCTTTAACATATACCACAATTCATGATGCTCTGATACGGCACAGAAATATAGGTATAGTACAATGACAAATACTTCACTTCTTACATTACATGACTGATATCTATTTTAAATTCTACAATAGCTCAAAAACCGGACAGTATTTTCCTCCATACAGTATTATGGCCACCACATAGTGCGCCATACAGAATAATGAGCCCCATATATTGCTCCATACAGAATAATTGGTCCCATATAATGTTCCATACAGTATATGATGAGCTCCACATAATGCTACAGAATATGATGGTCTCCATATAATGTGCCATACAGTATAGGATGGTCCCCATAGAGTATAATGAGCCCCGCATATTGCTCCATGCAGAATAATGAGTCGCATATGAAGCTCCATACAGAATGGGCTCCATATAATGCTCCAAACAGAATAGGCCCCATATGTGCTCCATATGATGCTCCATACCCTATATGATGCCCCATAAATAATGAACCCCATATGATGCTCCAGTATATGATGCGCCCCATGGATGAAGCTCCAGTGTATGATGGCCCCATTTATAATGCTTTAGTGTATGATGGGCCCCATGGATGATGCTACAGTGTATGATGGGCCTATATAATGCTCCAGATATAATGGGCCCCAGGCCCCATATGATGCTCCAGTGTATAATGGGCCCCATATATGATGCTCCAGTGTATGATGGGCCCCATTTATAATGCTTCAGTGTATGATCGGCCCCATGGATGATGCTCCAGTGTATGATGGGCCTATATAATGCTCCATATATAATGGGCCCAATATGATGCTCCAGTGTATGATGGGCCCCATTTATAATGCTTTAGGGTATGATGGGACCCATGGATGATGCTACAGTGTATGACGGGCCTTTATAATGCTCCATATATAATGGGCCCCATTTAAAATGCTCCAGTGCATAATGGGCCCCGTATATGATGCTACAGTGTATGATGGGCCTATATAATGCTCCAGATATTAATGGGCCCCAGGCCCCATATGATGCTCCAGTGTATAATGGGCCCCATTTATAATGCTCCATTTTATGATGGGCCCCATGGATGATGCTACAGTGTATGACGGGCCTTTATAATGCTCCATATATAATGGGCCCCATTTAAAATGCTCCAGTGCATAATGGGCCCCGTATATGATGCTCCAGTGTATGATGGGCCCCATTTGTAATGCTCCAGTGTATGATGGGCCCCATGGATGATGCTCCAGTGTATGATGGGCCTATTTAATGCTCCATATATAATGGGCCCCATTTATAATGCTCCAGTGTATAATGGGCCCGTATATGATGCTCCAGTGTATGATGGGCCCCATTTATAATGCTCCAGTGTATGATGGGCCCCATGGATGATGCTCCAGTGTATGATGGGCCTATATAATGCTCCATATATAATGGGCCCCATATGATGCTCCAGTATATGATGGGCCCCATATAAGATGCTCCAGTGTTTGATGGGCCCCATTTCAAGCTCCACATATAATGGGCCCCATTTATAATGCTCCAGTGTATAATGGGCCCAGTATATGATGCTCCAGTGTATGATGGGCCCCATTTATAATGCTCCAGTGTATGATGGGCACCATGGATGATGCTCCAGTGTATGATGGGCTTATATAATGCTCCATATATAATGGGCCCCATACGATGCTCCAGTATATGATGGGCCCCGTATATGATGCTCCAGTGTATGATGGGCCCCATTTAATGCTCCATATCTAATGGGCCCCATTTATAAAGCTCCAGTGTATAATGGGCCCCGTAAATGATGCTCCAGTGTACGATGTGCCCCATTTATTATGCTCCAGTGTATGATGGGCCCCATGGATGATGCTCCAGTGTTTGATGGGCCTATATAATGCTCCATATATAATGGGCCCCATTTATAATGCTCCAGTATATAATGGGCCCCGTATATGATGCTCCAGTGTATAATGGGCCCCATTTATAATGCTCCAGTGTGCAATGGGCCCCATGCATGATGCTCCATTGCATGATGGGCCTATATAATGCTCCATATATAAATGGCCCCATTTATAATGCTCCAGTGTATAATGCTCCCCATATATTGCTCCAAACATTAAAGGGAATCTGTCACCCCAAAAATGCCATATCAAGTAAAGATATGGCTGAATAGTGTGTCCCATAACTAAGCTAACGGTGGGTATCATATATATCATGATACCCCCGTTTTCATAGCAAAATACCTTTGTAAAGTTGGTGATTGAATGTGTTAATCACGGTGGTCAGGTCAGGAGGGCGGCGGTTTTCATGTCCTCCTCCGCCCCCGCTCGTCGTCATCTCTTTCGTATCGCCGTCTGTGAATACCACAGACGGCGTTAGTTTCCCGCAATTGCGCAATTCAAAATTCTGCCGGCGCATGCGCAGAATGCTTTGCCCAGCAGTGGGCAAAGCATAAAATTACTACAGCGCATGCGCTAGTATTTCCTTGCCCCGGAAAATCCTGCTTGCCTTGGAGACTTCCGGGGCAAGGAAAGACTAGCGCATGTGCTGTAGTAATTTTATGCTTTGCCCACTGCTGGGCAAAGCATACTGCGCATGCGCCGGCAGAATTTTGAATTGTGCAATTGCGGGAAACTAACGCCGTCTGTGGTATTCACAGACGGCGATACAAAAGAGATGACGAGGAGCCGGGGAGGAGGAGGACATGAAAACCGCCGCCCTCCTGACCTGACCACCGTGATTGACACGTTCAATCACCAACTTTACAAAGGTATTTTGCTATGAAAACGGGGGTATCATGATATATGATACCCACCGTTAGCTTAGTTATGGGACACACTATTCAGCCATATCGTTACTTGATATGGCATTTTGGGGTGACAGATTCCCTTTAAATAAAATGAAATACCTCTCCTCGCTGGGTACTACTCTACTCTCGACTCTTCAGGGTCGCCATCTTCCAGCTCTCTGCACTTGAACTGTTCAGGCAGAGGGCGTACAGATATGACGTCATTGCGCTCTCTGACCTGAATGTCACTGTCAGTAAACGCGGAAGACATCACAGCAGGGAGAGGTAAGTATTTCAAGTGCTGCGGCCCTAAGCAAGCGGGGGTCCCTCTCGTGGGTGACAGCACTGGCACAGGGCTCCTCATAGTATGCCGGTGTCTCTGACGGCGAGTGGGCCCCCCACTGTTAGAGACACCAGCATACAATGAGGGGACCTGTGCCAGTGCGGTCGCCCACGAGTGGGCACCCCACCTGAAAAAGGGCACCAGCACTTGCCCGGGTGCGCCAAGTGCTGAAGCCGGCCCTGGGGGGTACAGCCCAGTTAGGGAGGTGGAAAAACTGGCATATGTTGAGGTGTAGGCTGGACGCTCAGCAGCTGCAAAAGGAGGAATTGGAGAAGTCGGAGGAAGAGGAGGACAAAGCGAGCCATTTTGCTGGCAACTTATGTGTCATCAGGCAAAGGTGGGACAAAATCCTTTGAAATCCAGGCATGGTTCTTTTTAATGAAGGTGACATCACCAACATTTTGGGTCGACAGCCGGGTGCTTTTTTCTGTCAGGATTGATCCAGCAGCACTGAAGACTCTTTCTGATACCACACTACCAGCAGGTCAAGCGAGCTCCTGTAAGGCATATTGTGCCTATTCAGGCCAGGTGTACAGTTTACAGGCCCAGTAGTCAAAGGAGAATGAACTGTGAGGGAGAACATCGATAGGGGAGTAGAGGTAATTTTGAACCATAGTTGACAACTGCTGTCTCCTGTCTGTTGCAATCGATTCAGTATTACCAGTCGTGTGAGCGTTACTCGAGAAATCAGTCCACAACATGGTCATGAAACCCCTGTCTCCAACGCCACTTCGACTGTATGCACCACAACACACCTCTTCCGTTTGGCTCAGTATGGCTCGTGGTAGAACCTGTATTGCTGCTGTGTGCTGCGAATGCCTCTAACAAACGGTTTAGCAGAGTTGATTGTTTGTTCGCCAATATTAGCTCTAGGTTCTCCTGTGGCATGATATTCTGTAATTTGCATTTATGGCATGGATCGAGGATGCTGGCCAACCAGTAGTCATCATCCTTCATAATTTTGGCAATGCGGGGGTCCACAACACATAATCACACATGAGGGCCAATGTTCCAGGTGTCAATGATGCACTGACAGTGGTGGTGGAGGAGCACTTTCGGACAAATCCACATCCCTTCAGTCACGCACAAACCCTGTACCTGACCTTGGCAAGCCAACATTTTCTCTTGCCCCCTGAGAAGCATCCTCCTCCCAAAATAATCTTCCCCCTCATCCTCCTCCTCCTCTTCCTCTTCTTCCTCCACCTCGTCCAGGACAGTTCCCTGAGCAGACAATGTCTGACTGTCATCAAGGCTTCACTCCTCCTCCTCCTCTTCCTCCTCCACTGCAGACGCCTGATCCTTAATGTGCGTCAAAGTTTGAATGAGCAGACGCATCAGTGGAATGCTCATGCTTATGATGGCGTCGACTGCGTTTACCAGCCGTGTGCATTCCTCAAAACACTGAAGGACATTACAGAGGTTTTTCAGCTTTGACCACTGCACAGCCGACAGCTCCATGTCTGCCCTCAAACTGCCTGCCAGTGTATCCTCCCACAAATGCATTACAGCCTGCCTGTCATGGTCCAGTCCGGAGTTTGTGCGCTGCTGTCCTCTCTCAGGACTGGTCATGCGGAGGTTAATTTCCTCGGCCTCGTTCTGGAGCGGGCTGGGCTATTTCAGTCCGTCACAGCCGGCTTACCAGTGTTAGTGATAGCTCAAGCTTCCAGTTTAGAGCCTCTGACCCCTGTTACCTGGTGATCCTCCTGCCTTTGACTTGTTTACTCGTATATGATCCGGACTGACTCTGACCCCATCTCTTGGTATCCGTCTCTGCTGCTACGTTCTCTGTCTGGCTATTTGACCCTCGGCTTGGTATACTGACTACGTGTATTGCTGCTCCTTCTGGTACTTCTGCCTCTGTACGGTTTTGAGTCAGCTTGCCTGACCACGCTCCCACCACTTGGTGGTGCCTGTGCTTCTGATTTGTATAGCTTCTCTGTGTACTCAGTCTCAAGTCCCTCCCTAGCTCCCTCTGGGAAAGGTTGCGCTACACAGCAGTAGTCTGACAGCTCCCATCTGGTTTTGACCTATTGGCTTGTTTCTGACCACGGGCTTGCTGAGACCTCTGGTTTTTGTATGACTGATTATTCCTAACACAGCTTTGGATGTTTTTTCTGCCTCCTGGTGGTGGTTTTGGCTGCTGCAGTGCAGGCTTGACCTGAGCACACTGGCCTGCATTTCAGCTGCTTTACATTATCACTAACCCGACATTTAAACGGGAGTTTGCAATTTTTTTTTTCCCTGGTCATGGATCCACTGCATAACTTGGCGGATCAAGTGTCCAGTTTGACGCAGATGGTGCAGGATTTTTCTGGGAGACATCAGTCCCTTGTTATGTCTCATACCCACTTACAGAAAAAACTTACTGAGAATATTAAGACTGTGCAGGGAAACACTTCTCATATTGTTAGTCTACCTGATGACTCTGTAGATGTTGTTTTGCACTCCCCCGAACCTACAGTTAAACTTCCTGACATGTTTTCTGGCAATAAAGATCAGTATCGCATATTCAGGGAGAGTTGTAAATTATGGTTTTCTCTTGGACCCCGATCGTCTGGGGATGAGACTCAGCGGGTAGGGATTATTATCTCCTTACTTAGGGAAGGTCCCCAATCCTGGGCTTTCTCGCTGCCCCTACCGCTCCTGAACGAAGCTCGGTAGATAGGTTCTTTGAGGCCCTAGGACTTATCTATGACGAACCGGACCGTGTTAGGGTGGCAGAGGACACCATTATGGGTCTGGTTCAGGGGAAGCACTCAGCTGAATGGTACAGCTCCAAGTTCCGTTGATGGTCCACTGAGGTATCTTGGAAGGACTCTGCACTGAGATGTCTATTCGGGAAGGGACTGTCGGATTGCTTGAAGGACGCTCTGGCTATCCATCCACCTCCCAGCTCTTTGGAGGAGGCTATGACTCAGGCTATCCATATGGATCGGAGGCTACAGGAGAGAGGTCTTACACAACGGGGGATTCCGTTGTTCCCTGCTAACCCTGATGTTTTGCTTCCGTCTGAATCTATGGAGGTGGGAGCCACCGACTTCCAGGAAAAAGAGAGGAAACGGCGGCGTGATGAAAAGCTGTGTTTTTACTGCGGAGATCCCGGACATTGGAAAAGGGACTGCCCCTCTTGTCCATCCACTAACAAGCGGCTGAATCTGGGTGATCATCGTGGAGGTCACTCAGACTCTCAGGTACCTTTTTCTTCATTTACAAAGATACTGTTAAAGGTGGAACTTGGTGTTGAGAACTGCTTTGTCCATACTTCGGCTTTTGTAGACTGTGGGTCATCCCTGAACCTGATTGACTCTAAACTGGTGGCCCGCTGTAGATTAGGGACAGTTAGGTTGGAGACTACCTTAAAACTTGTGGCTATTGACTCTACACCTCTCACAAAGGATGGTCTCCATTTCATTTCTCAAGAATTCACCCTCAGGGTGGGGGCCCTGCACCAGGAGCACATGTCATGCTTTGTTTTGGATAACCTCCCTGCTGGCCTGGTGTTAGGGTTTCCTTGGTTGCAACGGCATAACCCGGTTATTGACTGGGGGTCCCGGGATATTGTCAAATGGGGACCTAATTGTTCTAAAAATTGTCTTGCTACTGTGTCTATGTCATCCGTCAGTCTGGAGGGTATTCTGGAGTACCTGAAGGACTTTGAGGATGTGTTCTACGAAAAGGAGGCTGAGGTTCTGCCACCACACCGCCCATTCGATTGTGCCATTGATCTTGTTCCCGGTGCCAAATTGCCCGCGCAAAAGCCTCCTGCAACCGGCCGGCCGGGGAATTGGTGCCACTGCCAATTCCGGATAGACCATGGACTCATCTGTCCATGGATTTTGTCACCGATCTTCCTCCCTCTAATGGCAAAACCGTGATCTGGGTAGTTGTTGATAGGTTCAGTAAACAATCACATTTTGTACCTTTAAAGGGCCTTCCGAAAGCTGAGACTCTATCTAAACTATTCATTGAGCATGTGATCCGGTTGCATGGTGTGCCTGTCAGTGTGGTGTCTGATAGAGGGGTACAATTCATGGCAAAATTCTGGAGGGCTTTTTGTAAAAGGCTGGGCATCAGTCTGACCTTTTCATCGGCCTACCATCCCGAGACCAATGGTCAGACTGAAAGGACCAATTAGTCTTTGGAGCAGATTTTATGGTGTCTTGTCACGTCTAGACAGGATGATTGGTGCTCTGCGATACCTATAGCAGAATTCGCTTTCAATAATCGTTTCAATCAGTCCACTGGTACTTCTCCATGTTTCTGCAACTATGGGTTTCACCCTCATTTTGGTGAGTTTTCCAGGCTGGATTCGGGATGTCCAGGGGCTGATTCGGCCTTTCTGCGGTTGGGGGAGGTCTGGAGGGAGGTTCAGAGAAACATTGGGGAGGCTCAGGGCAAATATAAATTTTTTGCAGATAAACGACGTTCTGTGGGGCCAGCTTATCAGGTGGGGAATAAGGTATGGTTATCCACCAAAAATATAAGGCTGAGAATTCCCTCGCTAAGTTGGGTCCCAAGTATATTGGTCCGTATGAAATTTTAGAGGTAATTAATCCTGTGGTCTTTCGCCTGCGCTTGCCTCCATCGTTGCGGATCCCCATTGTGTTCCATAAGGCGTTTCTGAAGCCGTCGGTGCCTTCCTCTGGTGAGTCTCCCTCACACCCACCGCCTGTTGTGGTAGATGGACAGACCGAGTACGAGGTGGAACAGGTGGTGGATTCTCGTATGCTCCGCCGTTCATTTCAGTACTTGGTCCATTGGAAAGGGTACGGTCCTGCGGACCGGTCATGGGTGCCGGCGCGTTTGGTCCATGCTGATCGGTTGGTCCGGGCCTTTCACGCTCATCATCCAGGGAAGCCTGGGGGTCCGGTGGCCCCCCATTGAGAGGGGGGTACTGTCATGGTCCAGTCCGGAGTTTGTGCGCTGCTGTCCTCTCTCAGGACTGGTCATGCGGGGGTTAATTTCCTCGGCCTCGTTCTGGAGCGGGCTGGGCTATTTCAGTCCGTCACAGCCGGCTTACCAGTGTTAGTGATAGCTCAAGCTTCCAGTTTAGAGCCTCTGACCCCTGTTACCTGGTGATCCTCCTGCCTTTGACTTGTTTACTCGTGTATGATCCAGACTGACTCTGACCCCGTCTCTTGGTATCCGTCTCTGCTGCTACGTTCTCTGTCTGGCTATTTGACCCTCGGCTTGGTATACTGACTACGTGTATTGCTGCTCCTTCTGGTACTTCTGCCTCTGTACGGTTTTGACTCGGCTTGCCTGACCACGCTCCCACCACTTGGTGGTGCCTGTACTTCTGATTTGTATAGCTTCTCTGTGTACTCAGTCTCAAGTCCCTCCCTAGCTCCCTCTGGGGAAGGTTGCGCTACACAGCAGTAGTCTGACAGCTCCCATCTGGTTTTGACCTATTGGCTTGTTTCTGACCACGGGCTTGCTGAGACCTCTGGTTCTTGTATGACTGATTATTCCTAACACAGCTTTGGATGTTTTTGCTGCCACCTGGTGGTGGTTTTGGCTGCTGCAGTGCACGCTTGTCCTGAGCACACTGGCCTGCATTTCAGCTGCTTTACACTGCCTCTGTTCGCCCAGCCTCTCAACCATGTGCATGGTGGAGTTCCACCTTGTTGCAATGTCTATGATTAGGCGGTCCTTGGGGAGGTGGAGCGATCACTGTAGCCTCTGCACCACCAAGTTCAATGTGTGAGTCAGGCAAGGTATGTGTCTGAGTTTTGCCAGGGTTATGGCCACCACAAAATTACGGCCATTATCACTGACTACCTTGCCTGGCGCAAGATGTAGACTGCCCAGCCATGACTCAGTTTCTCGCTGCAAGCAGTCTGCCAGTACCTCCGTGGTGTATCTGTTGTTGCCCAAAGACATCATCTTTAAAACAGCCTGCTGACGCTTACCGCTAGCTGTTCGATAGTGGGACACCTCGTGTGCAACACTGGTAGCTGCGGATGGAGTGCTCGTGTGACTACGCTCTGTCGACGAGCTTTCGCTTCTGGAGGAGGAGCAGGAGGAGGGTCGTACGCCTACAGCCAACTATTGCCTATACCATGGGCTAGGCAGCACTGTCCCACCGCCGCTGTCCCCTGTTGACCCTGCATTCACCACATTAACCCAGTGCGCAGTGATGGACACTTAACGGCCCTGGCCATGCCTACTGGCCCATGCATCTGTTGTGAGGTTCACCTTTCTACTCACTGATTGTTTGAGTGCATGGACAATGTGGTCTTTCACATGCAGGTGGAGGGCAGGGATGACTTTTCTAGACAAGAAGTACCGACTGGGTAGGTCATAGCGTGGGACAAAATAGGCCATGAGCTCTCGGAACGCTGCGCTTTCAACCAAACGGAAGGGAATCATCTCTAATGAGATCAATTTGGCAATGTAGGCGTTCAAAGCCAGTGTACGCAAATGAGAGGATGAGTACTTTCTTGTGCTACTCAGAGTGTCTGCTAGGGTGAGCTGGACTTGAGAGCTGCATATAGGGGAACTAGAGGTGGACATGACGGACTGAGAGGGGGTTGGTGATTGTGATGGTGGTCATGGTGGTGGTGGTAATTGCCTAGATTCAGTCTTTCATTGCAAAAACATTGTGATTCCCTGACTGCTTTGGCCTTGCGATGACACCTCAACATTTCTTGCTGGTGGTGGATTAACCGGTGGGCTTATAGTTGGGGGAAGCAATGTAGCGTGACTGGCTACATTCAGTTGGAACATGTGCACATGTGCTACCTGAGGTTTTGTAGTCGTCCATGCTTGCAAGTGCATGGTGATTACATGTGTAAGCATGCAACTGGTATTCAAATTTTGGAGATTTTTCCCTCGGCTAAAGGTACTTCCGCATTTCTTACAGATAACCTTTGCCTCATCAATAGGATTTTGGTCAAAAAAGTGCCACACTGCACTCTTCCTACTATGGGATAAATTTTCAGGGCTTGCAAGCTGTGCTAATTTGACTGTCTGGCCAAGCTATCCTGCAACTCATTTGTTTTTTAACACATTTTTGGACTGGAACAGGCCTGCCAGATAACCGATGCTGCAATGTCGATGCCTGCTGAGGATCCTTCTCCTCTTCTGAGCTATTGCCAGTGGCACCCTCTTCCCCCAATGGATGCCAATTCAGGTCAACAACTGGTTCATCCATCACCTCCTCTTTAATTTCATCTGCACCTTCCTCTGTGTCACCATGTAAGGGGGTATGGTATGCGGGAAGGGGCACCTGAGTTTCATCAGGGTCATATTCTGGCTCAGTAGATTGTGAGGGCAATGTAGTGCTCTGGGTGAAAGTACCAGCAGAATCACCTAGCAGTGGCTGTGCATCAGTGCACTCCATGTCAGATTCTGTCACGCTGTCTAATGATATGTATACAATGTCAGTAAACTATTAATACAGGAACAAACACTCTATTCAACAACTAGTATAGCAACATCAGCATGTAAGTATAGAATAGATTTACCTGACACGATATCTGCTGAACTCAGGGTTAATCTTGAGGACTTGATGAGCTGAAACAGGAAAGAGGTGGACCGGGATCTAACCTGACCCTAAACTGGGGTCCTAACTAATCCCTCACCTTGGAGGTACTGATAATGGTTCAGAGGTCCAAGTCTCCAACCTAACCCTGTCTCCTATCAGACCCTGAACCCTGTAATCAGTCCTAAGAAGGATCCTGACTACCACCAAAGGGATATGGCTGATCTCAGCTAAATACACAGATTAGACATATAAGACAGACAGGATAACACTCGCTTGCATACACACTCAAACACCAAAGGAACATAAATGGTCTGGGAAATAACTCTAACCAAGTTGAGCTTAGAACAACTAAGGAGCTCACAACTAAAGTCTATACAGATTCATTCCTATCTGTGGTCTGCATGAAGGTTTCACTGGCAACTCCCCAAGCAGACAACCAGGAATTTAAAGGAAACCAATCAACAAATAATCAATTGCAGCCGGGAGAAACTGCACCCAGTCCCAGCACCGAGCACAGACAGAATTAACTCCCTAGCTGCCAAACACAAAGAAACAGCAGCTCAGCTGTGAGAAGTCAAAATGTGCAACCGCGACGATCTTCGTGGCAATGCACACATGACAGTACCCCCCCTTCTACGAGGGGCCTCCGGACCCTCAGGGCCAGGCCTGCCCGGGTGAGTTCTGTGGAAGGTCCGAACCAAACGATCTGCGTTAACATCAGACGCAGGGACCCACGTCCTCTCCTCTGGACCATACCCCTTCCAATGCACCAAGTACTGAAGGGACCGGCGATTCAGACGTGAGTCAATGATCTTTGATACTTGAAATTCCAAGTTACCATTGACCAACACAGGAGGAGGAGGTAGAGGTGACGGTATGACTGGTGCCACATACCTTTTAAGTAAAGACTTGTGGAACACATTATGAATTTTAAACGTAGGAGGGAGGTCCAGACGAAATGCCACAGGATTAATTATGGAACTGATCCTGTACGGCCCGATGAATCTGGGACCCAGTTTCCAGGAGGGCACTTTAAGTTTTATATTCCTGGTAGACAACCATACCAGATCGTTCACATTCAGATCTGGACGAGAAACTCTCCTCCTATCAGCCATACGTTTGTAACGGTTCCCCATCGCACTCAGATTATTCAATACACCTCTCCACACAGAAGCAAGTGACGACGAGAAACGCTCCTCCTCAGGAACCCCAGAAGGGCCCCCTCCATTGAAAGTACAAAACTGGGGATGGAAACCATATGCCCCAAAAAATGGGGACTTACCAGTGGACTCGCTCCGCCTGTTGTTAAGAGCGAACTCTGCCAGAGGCAAGAAAGAAAACCAGTCCTCTTGTTCTCTGAGACAAAACACCGGAGATATGTCTCTAAGCTCTGATTCAGACGCTCTGTCTGACCATTGGTCTGCGGATGAAAAGCCGAGGAAAATGACAATTGCATCCCCCGACGTAAACAAAATGCCCTCCAAAATTTGGACACAAACTGAGACCCCCTATCTGACACCACATCAGAAGGCAACCCATGAAGTCTAACGATCTCCCTAATGAACACCTGCGCCAGAGTTTTAGCATTAGGGAGTGCAGGAAGAGCAACGAAATGTGCCATCTTACTGAACCTGTCAACAACCACCAGTATGACAGTATTCCCTGACGACGGAGGAAGGTCCGTAATGAAGTCCATAGATAAATGAGTCCATGGACGCTCCGGAAGTTTCAAGGGTAAAAGGGTCCCAGACGGACGGGTATGAGGAGTTTTAGAGCGAGCACACACCCCCCATGACGCGACAAAAGTTATAACATCTTTATTAGCATTAGGCCACCAAAACCGGCGAGAAAGGAGATCTAAAGTAGCCTTACTCCCTGGATGTCCTGCTAGAGCAGAATTATGATGTGCCTCAATAACCTTTTGTCTCAACAGATTTGGGACAAACAGTCTCCCTGGAGGTCCTGCAGGGGCGTCCCCCTGAGCCTCTAACACCTCCTCCTCAAGCTCAGAAAATACAGCCGACACTACCACCCCTCCTGAAGGATAGGACTCGGGTCATCCGTTTTCCCGGCCCCTGGGAAACTGCGAGACAAGGCATCAGCCTTTACATTCTTAGACCCCGGGCGATAAGTGACGACAAAATTAAACCTGGTAAAAAACAACGACCATCGAGCTTGTCTGGAATTCAGACGCTTAGCGGATTCCAAATACAGCAGGTTCTTGTGATCAGTAATAACGGTAACCGGGTGGACTGCCCCCTCCAAAAAGTGACGCCATTCTTCAAAAGCTAACTTAATGGCCAAAAGTTCCCTATTGCCGATATCATAATTCCTTTCGGCGGACGACAATTTCTTAGAAAAGAAAGCGCACGGATGCCATTTACCAGGGGACGGACCCTGGGACAATATAGCACCCACCCCTACGTCAGACGCATCCACCTCCACAATGAACGGCTGAGATGCATCTGGTTGGATGAGAACGGGTGCCGAAGCAAAACATTTCTTCAAAGAGGAAAAGGCTTGGCAAGCTTTGTCCGACCATTTAGAAAAATCCGTCCCTTTTCTTGTCATGTCAGTGAGAGGTTTGACGACAGATGAGAAATTACAAATAAATTTCCGGTAGTAGTTAGCAAACCCCAAAAAACGCTGCAGAGCCTTAAGATCCCCTGGCTGATCCCATTCAAGCACTGCTCTCACCTTTTCAGGGTCCATACGGAAACCGGAGGCTGACACCAAAAAACCCAAAAACTGAAGTTCCTGTACGGCAAATACACACTTCTCCAGTTTGGCGTATAGTTTATTGTCTCGCAAGATCTGCAACACCTGTCTCACATGCTCCTGATGAGACACAAGATCTGGCGAGTAAATTAAAATGTCGTCCAAATATACAACCACAAACAGCCCCACAAGGTGACGAAAAATGTCATTAACAAAATGTTGGAATACTGCTGGTGCAGTAGTCAGACCAAAAGGCATGACTAGGTTCTCATAATGTCCCTCCGGCGTGTTAAACGCCGTTTTCCACTCATCCCCCTCTTTTATCCTAATCAGATTATACGCCCCCCTGAGATCCAATTTAGAAAACCATTTGGCGCCAACAATTTGATTGAAGAGATCAGGAATAAGAGGGAGTGGATACGGATCTCGAACAGTAATCCGATTAAGTTCGCGGAAATCCAAGCAAGGGCGTAGGCCTCCATCTTTCTTCTTCACAAAGAAGAACCCCGCGGCTACTGGGGAAGATGAAGGTCTAATATGCCCTTTGGCCAGACTTTCAGAAATATAATCTTTCATAGCCTGCCTCTCAGGACCAGAAAGATTATACAACCTAGCTTTAGGCAACTTAGCATCAGGAAGGAGATTAATAGAGCAGTCATACACGCGATGAGGAGGCAACTCCTGACACCCCTCCTCAGAGAAAACATCCCCAAAATCCTCCAAAAAAGGAGGCAATGTACTAGGCACGACCGCACTGATGACTGTGTTCATGCAGTTGCTTTTGCAAAACTCACCCCATTGGCTTATTTCTCTGGACTGCCAATTAATCACAGGGTTATGTTTAACCAACCAAGGAAGTCCCAACACAATGGGAGTAGGTAGACCCTCCAACACATAACAAGATAATTGTTCCCTATGTATTGCCCCTACCCGAAGGTCAATGTTATGAACCTCATGAACAAAGCTACCTTGGCCGAGAGGCCTGGCGTCAATGGAGAATATAGGGATCGGTTTGACCAATACACTCAGATGCATACCTTGAGCCTGAGCAAACTGAGCGTCAACCAGATTAGCCCCGGAACCACTATCAAGAAGAACAGACAATCTCTCCACTCTCGTACAACTACCACCTCCACTGGTACAAGGAACTGAGAAGAACTGGCGGATGAAATACATACTCCCAGGTTGTCGTCCACCACACAACCTGGGATTAACAGTTTTCCGGCGACTTTTGGCTCAACAAGGCACGGGATGGACATTCTCCAACAAAATGTCCCTCTTTCCCGCAGAAAAAACATCTTCTAGTCCTGCGGCGTACCGCCAATCCCCTCCTACGAAATGATGTCCCTCCCAACTGCATAGGCTCATCCGAACAGACAAGGGGAACCTCAACATAAGGGACTTTAGTGGTAGGTGGAGAAACAACAGGGAGTGGGGTTACCTCACCCCTCTCCCGAAGCCGTCTATCAGTACGGATAGCTAAGGCCATAGCAGCCTCCAGTGAATGAGGAGACTCATACTGAGCCAAAACGTCTTTTAATTTATCAGAAAGCCCATGACAAAACTGGCTCCTAAGAGCTGGGTCATTCCACTGAGTATCTGTGGCCCATCTACGAAACTCAGAAGCAAATTCCTCTGCCGGACGATCTCCCTGCTGTATCTTACGTAATTTTGTCTCAGCAAGAGAGACCCGATCTGGGTCATCATATACCAATCCCAGGGCAGTAAAAAATTGATCTACAGACAGTAGAGCCGGGGATCCCGGAGGAAGGGAAAATGCCCAGGATTGAGGGTCCCCTTGCAGAAGTGAGATAACAATTCCCACTCTCTGCTCCTCACTCCCTGATGATCGAGGCCGAAGCCGAAAATACAATTTACATGCCTCCCGGAAGGTGAAAAATTTGTCTCGCCCACCAGTGAACCTGTCCGGGAGAGCTACTTTAGGTTCAACTCTGGTTTGCTCCAGGGGAGACAAAACTTTGGACTTAATGTTCGTCAGCTCCATGGATATCCCTGCAACTGCAGAGCAGCTGGGCTACTGGATCCATGGTAACTGGAGATAATTTTTATGGCCAGTGAAAATGTCACGCTGTCTAATGATATGTATACAATGTCAGTAAACTATTAATACAGGAACAACACTCTATACAACAACTAGTATAGCAACATCAGCATGTAAGTATAGAATAGATTTACCTGACACGATATCTGCTGAACTCAGGGTTAATCTTGAGGACTTGATGAGCTGAAACAGGAAAGAGGTGGACCGGGATCTAACCTGACCCTAAACTGGGGTCCTAACTAATCCCTCACCTTGGAGGTACTGATAATGGTTCAGAGGTCCAAGTCTCCAACCTAACCCTGTCTCCTATCAGACCCTGAACCCTGTAATCAGTCCTAAGAAGGATCCTGACTACCACCAAAGGGATATGGGCTGATCTCAGCTAAATACACAGATTAGACATATAAGACAGACAGGATAACACTCGCTTGCATACACACTCAAACACCAAAGGAACATAAATGGTCTGGGAAATAAACTCTAACCAAGTTGAGCTTAGAACAACTAAGGAGCTCACAACTAAAGTCTATACAGATTCATTCCTATCTGTGGTCTGCATGAAGGTTTCACTGGCAACTCCCCAAGCAGACAACCAGGAATTTAAAGGAAACCAATCAACAAATAATCAATTGAAGCCGGGAGAAACTGCACCCAGTCCCAGCACCGAGCACAGACAGAATTAACTCCCTAGCTGCCAAACACAAAGAAACAGCAGCTCAGCTGTGAGAAGTCAAAATGTGCAACCGCGACGATCTTCGTGGCAATGCACACATGACAGATTCATCTTGAACTGGGGAATTCAGGATTTGACTTGATAACCCAGGCATGGCATGTGAAAAGAGTTCCATGGAGTAATCTGAATTGCAGCCTGCCGCACCCTTCACTTTTGGTGGGGGTGAAGAACACAAGGAAAGGTGTTGTTCCTGACCAGGAGCCTGCACTGAAGACTCAGTGCTTGCATTTTTTGAAACTTCAGATGAGGAGGCGATAGAGCTGGAAGCTGTTTCGGCATTGTATGTCAAAACCTGTTCCTGATGCTACGGCTTTATAAGCGGTTTTACGTAGTCCCAGAAAAGGGAGCCTTCCAGGCCTTCTGGAGCCAGACGATGATGCAGGCTCAACACCTCCTGCCTTAGGTGCTATTGTGCTTTTGGCACTACCAGCAGATGCACCACCACCATCATCAATACCAGCTGGACCTCCACGCCGACGTCCGCGGCCTCTTCCACTATACTTCCTCATGTTTTGGAAAATGTACCAAAAATACCAGCAGATATATGGTACTGTATCAGAAGCGTACAGCTGTATACGGTGAAGGGGAAAATTTTAAATCTCCGTATATATTTACAGAGTCACACACAGACGCTCTCAGGCTCAGTATGGATTAGACCAGAATATAAAAAGCAGAAAAAGAGTACTGTATCAGAAGATACCAGGTGTATACAGTCTAGGGGTAATTGTAAATCTCCGTATATATTTCCGGAGTCAGACACAGACGCTCACAGGCTCAGTATGGATTAGACAAGAATATAAAAGCAGAAAAAGGGTACTGTATCACAAGCGTACAGCTGTATACAGTCTAGGGGTATTTGTAAATCTCCGTATATATTTCCGGAGTCACAAACAGATAGTCAGCATGCATTTGTCCGTGATACCAGCCAGTACACAGTAGTGTGTGAGGAGCGTACAGTTCTATATAGTGTGGGAAAAAATTAATGCTCGGTTACTGTGCAGAAAAAAATTATAAAAAAATTAGTGCTGTGTAAAAAGCAATCTGCACCGCAGTGTACAAACAGCAATACAGGTAGAAGGCAGTCTATTAACCAGCGCTGCTGCACACAAGAAAATCCTCCCCTGTCACTGGCAGGCAGCCTAATAACCAGCGCTGCTGCACACAAGAAAATCCTCCCCTGTCACTGCACACTATCTGTACAGCACAATTGCTATCAGCACAAGCACATGAGAACTTCTCTTTACAGCCCTAACTCTGTCCCTACTAATAAACAGCATCAGCAACCTCTCCCTACTGTTAAGATCGGCAGAAGTAAAATGGTGGTCGGCAGTCAGGGCTTTTGTAGACACTATGACGCCCCCCAAAGCAAGCCAATCACTGCAATGCCCTTCTCTAAGATGGTGGTGGGCACTGCCCATGTCATCTCGTTGCCCACAGTGTACGTCCTCGCTCATTGGCTGAAAAAAGGCGCCTGCTAGCATTATGGGAATACCGAGTTTGGCATTCGGGTCGACGACCGCATGGCTGACTCCACGCTATGGTCGGATTTTCGCTCGGCGAAACCCGACTTTGGCGAAGTCGGCGACTTTTGAATCTGACCGACCTGTTTCGCTCAACTCTACTCATCACCAACTGATTTGTGACCTGCCCACACCCTGGAATTCAACCTTTCATATGTTGGCAAGGCTTAGTGAACAGCAGAGGGAAGTCTCTGAATTCCAGCTTTTGAATGCCTGTCAGAGTAACACTCAGTCCCCACACATAACAACTGCCAAGTGGGTGTGGATCACTAACCTATGTGAGGTTCTTTAAAATTTTGAGTACTGCACCAAGATGGTAAGCGCTGATGATGCTATTATCAGCATAACCATCCTGCTGCTCCATCTATTAAAACGTTCACTGCAGAATCTCAAAGAGGAAGCTTTGAATGCCGAGCAGTTTCTATGGAGCAAGATTTTACTTTGGCAGATACCACACAGCCCAGCCTCAGACAATATTCTCAGGTCACATTGGGTGATGACGAGGAACAGGAGGAGGAGGAGGATGAGGAGTACCAGGAGTTTTTGCTCTACTCTACAGAGAGGACTCCCAATCCCAGCTTCATGCCTGTCCAGCATGGATGTCCTGAAGAGGAGGAGGAGGCGAGCATCGAGAGGAGGAGAGAATGGTTAGTGTTCATACTGGTGGAGATTCTGAACGTTTGACTCTTTTTAGTCTGCCACACATGGCACAGTTCATGTCCAGATGCCTTTCCCAAGACGCTCGCTTGAAATACATTTTGTCCATCCACCACAAAATACTGGTTATTCACCTTTCTTGACCTCCTGTACAAGGAGAAATTTCCTTCTCTCATGTCAGAGTCAGACATGCCATTTTCAGTGCCTGCATTCCAGAGGGCCATTGTTGAAGAGTTGCTGAAAACATTATCTTCAGACAACACTGCTGGCAGAGGTATCAGCTCTTTTCACCCACAATAAATACAGAGGAGGGACACGCTCACCAGGTGCAACTCAGGGGAGGGAGGAAATGTCCATCAACTGGGCCATTTTCATGAAACGTCACATCAGCAAGGGCTGTTTGTTGGTGTAACTATGACAATGCGGGTGAAGTTAACCAAGATGGTGAAGGAGCAGTTAAGTGACCATACCAGCGTCCTTCATGATTCTTCAGTGCCCTTTAACTATTGGTTGTCCAAGCTGCACACTTGGCCCCACCTCTCCTTGTACACATTGGAGGTGATACCATGCCCTGCCTCAAGTGTGTTGCCTGAGCTGGTTTTTAGTTTGGCCTGTGCAATCATAACAGTTAGGCGCACACACCTGTCAATGGGAAGCACAGACAGTCTGACTCTTCTAAAACTGAACAATGGCTGGATTTCCTCCGACTTTGTAAGCCCTACGGATGACAGCAACCCAACCTAAGTGCACCCCAAATGTTCTTTTTTGTAAGTCATTTGAATGTCCATCCCTTACCATCCAAACCCATTTTGCCCTGGAAATCATGTCCTACTCCTCCTGCTTCTGCAACAAGTACTTAGTGGTCATATATGTATACCCCCCGTGTGTAATGTTTTTAAATTTGTAAACCTTTGTACAGCGTGCAATGGAGAAACTTGTACTAAATATCTCTAGCAATTATAATAACTGAAAAATTTTTGGTGAGGTCCCAATCACTAGACATGAGAGAATTTGTTTGGATTTGGTTCCGAATACGATCCGATTCGAATATTGTTTTTGCAATATTCGTTGAACACAGCAGAACTTCATTTGAGTCAATGGGTGTACAAATATCTGAATATGTTCAGAGCCGAACATAAAACAAACATTTGGCACGAATAGTGTTCGAATATGGCCTGAATATGTCAAAATCGGATTCGGGCCAAAAATCAGAACAAATTTGCTCATCTCTACCCATCATGGTCTCTTTCAGCGTGTATGACACATACCCCTTGGGTAATTTTTGGAAACCTTTGTACATTGTGCAATAGTGAAACTTGTACTCCCTATCTCTAGCAATTATAATAACTGCAAAATTTATTGTAAGTTCCCCATCATGGTCTCTTTCAGCGTGTATGATACAGACTCCTTGGGTAATTTTTGCAAACCTTTGTACATTGTGCAATGGTGAAATTTGTACTCCCTAGCTCTAGCAATTCTAATAACTGCAAAGTTTATTATGAGGTCCCCATCACGGTTTCTTTCAGCATGTATGATACAGACTCCTTGGGTAATTTTTGAAAACCATTGTACATTGTGCAATAGTGAAACTTGTACTCCCTATCTCTAGCAATTATAATAACTGCAAAATTTATTGTAAGTTCCCCATTATGGTCTCTTTCAACGTGTATGATACAGACTCCTTGGGTAATTTTTGTAAACCTTCGCATATTGTGCAATAGTGAAACTTGTACTCCCTAGCTCTAGCAATTCTAATAACTGCAAAATTTATTATGAGGTCCCTATCACGGTCTCTTTCAGCATGCATGATACAGACCCCTTGGGTAATTTTTAGAAACCTTTGTACATTGTGCAATGATGAAACTTGTACTCCCTATCTCAAGCAATTATAATAATTTCAAAATTTATTGTAAGTTCCCCATTATGGTCTCTTTCAGCGTGTATGATACAGACTCCTTGGGTAATTTTTGGAAACCTTTGTACATTGTGCAATGGTGAAACTTGTACTCCCTAGCTCTAGCAATTATAATAACTGCAAAATTTATTATGAGGTCCCCATCACGGTTTCTTTCAGCATGTATGATACAGACCCCTTGGGTAATTTTTAGAATCCTTTGTACATTGTGCAATTGTGAAACTTGTACTCCCTATCTCTAGCAATTATAATAACTGCAAAATTTATTGTAAGTTTCCCATCATGGACTCTTTCGGCGTGTATGATACAAACTCCTTGGGTAATTTTTGCAAACCTTTGTATATTGTGCAATGGTGAAATTTGTACTCCCTAGCTCTAGCAATTCTAATAACTGCAAAACTTATTATGAGGTCCCCATCACGGTTTCTTTCAGCATGTATGATACAGACCCCTTGGGTAATTTTTGAAAACCTTTGTACATTGTGCAAAAGTGAAACTTGTACTCCCTATCTCTAGCAATTATAATAACTAAATACAACTGCTAAATAGCAGAATCAGCATAAAAGTATACATCTTAACCCCTCTCTGACATTAGACGTACTATCCCGTCCATGAAACCCGTGCCAATCTGACCATGGACGGGATAGTACGTCATAGGCGATTAGCTGCGCTCCCTCCCCAACTTTTGGGGTCCAATTTCTCCTGTTACCCTTGTGAAAATAAAATATTGGGGCGAAAAATTCATTTTTTCAAAAAAAAAAAAGATTTTTTATTTTTACGGCTGTGCGTTATAAACTTCTGTGAAGCACTTCGGGTACAAAGTGCTCACCACACATCTAGATAAGTTCCTTGTGGGGTCTATTTTCCAAAATGGGGTCACTTGTGGGGGGTTTCCACTGTTTAGGCGCATCAGGGGCTCTCCAAGTGCGACATGACGCCCCCAGACCATGCCATCAAAGTCTGCAATCCTAAACGTCACTACTTCCCTTCCGAGCCCTGACGTGTGCCCATACAGTAGTTTTCTCCCACATATTGGGTATCAGCGTACTCAGGACAAATTGGACAATAACTTTTGGGGTCCAATTTCTCCTGTTACCCTTGTGAAAATAAAATATTGGGGGGAAAAAAAATCATTTTTGTAAAAAAAAAAGGATTTTTTATTTTAACGGCTGTACGTTATAAACTTCTGTGAAGCACTTCGGGGTTCAAAGTGCTCACCACACATCTAGATAAGTTCCTTTTGGGGTTTATTTGCCAAAATGGGGTCACTTGTGGGGGGTTTCCACTGTTTAGGTGCATCAGGGGCTCTCCAAATGCGACATGACGCCCCAGACCATTCCATCAAAGTCTGCAATCCAAAACGTCACTACTTCCCTTCCGAGCCCCGACGTGTGCCCATACAGTAGTTTTTGCCCACATATTGGGTATCAGCGTACTCAGCACAAATTGGACAACAACTTTTGGGTTCCAATTTCTTCTGTTACCCTTGTGAAAATAAAATATTGGGGGCGAAAAAATCATTTTTGTAAAAAAAAAAAAGATTTTTTATTTTACGGCTGTACGTTATAAACTTTAGTGAAACACCTGGGGGTTCAAAGTTCTCACCACACATCTAGATAAGTTCCTTGAGGGGTCTAGTTTCCAAAATGGTGTCACTTATGGTGGTTTCCACTGTTTAGGCAGATCAGGAGCTCTCCAAACACGACATGGCGTCCAGCCAATTCTGCGATGAAAAAGTCAGACGGCGCTCCTTCCCTTCCAAACTCTGCCATGCACCCAAACAGTGGTTTACTCCCACATATGGGGTATCAGCGCACTCAGGACAAATTGCACAATAACTTTTGGAGTCTTGTTATCACGGTGAGGATTGCAAGAGAACTCACCAGTGCAATCTCCCGGAAGACGAGTGCAGAAGAAAGCTTCAGGCTCCTAGGAACGCAGGGTGAGCAAGGCAGGAGAGA
This sequence comes from Oophaga sylvatica, assembly GCA_033576555.1. Classification (NCBI taxonomy): domain Eukaryota; kingdom Metazoa; phylum Chordata; class Amphibia; order Anura; family Dendrobatidae; genus Oophaga; species Oophaga sylvatica. The sequence continues at coordinate 225,723,017 of JARQOD010000005.1, read as the reverse complement.
GATGGTTTCAGGGCCTGAATCACCTGACAGTTGAGGGGCGTGGCTTCAGCTCCAGGGAGCTAGAAGCTGAGGGAAAACTCCTAGAAAGGTAACTACGGGACAAAGTTACCCAGGGGCACAGAGAGACGTAAATCTGAACAAGCCAAGGTCAAAGCACGAGAAGACAGTATAGTACCAAGGATGAGACAGAACGGATAGTCGGGGACAGGCAGAGGTCAAAACCAAACAGACAGCAAAGGTACAGAAACAGAATCCAACAAGCAGTATCCAGAGAACAGACTGAGTCAAAACCAAAGTATCAGGCAAACCAGAACACAGCACAAACACACTCAGGGGTCAACACACTCTGCCAAGGGCGAAAGTATAACTGACAGGGATTGGAGCCTCCTAGGGCTATAAGAAGCTCTCCCCGAATCAAGGAGAGGCCACAATAATAAGCCCCAGGTGTGCAGGTAAGAGCTTGCACTGGGATCAAAACCTTAACCCCTAGCGTGCAGGTCAACCCTGCACTGGGATCATGACAGTACCCCCCTCTCAACGGGGGGCCTCTGGACCCCCAGGCTTGCCCGGGAACCTGGCATGGAAAGCCCGAACCAGGCGATCCGCATGCATCAAACGGGCCGGCACCCAGGATCTGTCCTCCGGTCCATACCCCTTCCAATGAACCAGGTACTGTACCGACCGCTGCACCAACCTGGAGTCAACGATATGCTCAATCTCATATTCCATGTGTCCCTCAACCAAAACAGGAGGAGCAGCGGACTCGGACTCCCCCCGGACTGCCTCAAAAGGTTTCAGTAGGGATTTATGGAAGACGTTAGGGATCTTGAATGAGACTGGAAGACACAACCTGTAAGCCACTGGATTGATCTTTTCCACAATCTTGTATGGGCCAATGAACTTGGGGCCCAACTTGGCTGATGGAACCTTCAACTTAATGTTTCGCGTGGAGAGCCAAACTTTCTCTCCAACCCGAAACATAGGACCTGGTGTTCTTTTCCTGTCAGCGAAAAACTTGTACCTGCCTTGAAACCTGGATATATTCCGCTGGACCTCCGCCCATGTATTCTTTAATCGCTGAACAGACCCCTCTGCCCCTGGACACCCAGAATCCAAACGAGAAAACTCACCAAAATGAGGACTAAAACCATAATTGATCAGGAAAGGAGACATACCAGTAGATTGACTCACCCGACTATTGAAGGCGAATTCCGCCAAAGGCAGTACATCACACCAGTCATTCTGTCTTGCAGAAGTCAGACATCTGAGGATCTGTTCCAGAGACTGATTAGTGCGTTCCGTCTGACCATTGCTCTCAGGATGGTATGCAGATGAAAAAGACAGAGACATCCCCAATTTCTTGCAAAAGGCACGCCAAAACTTTGCCACAAACTGCACTCCACGATCAGACACCACATTCAGGGGTACCCCATGCAACCGGATAACATGCTGTACAAACAATCTGGACAAAGTCTCAGCTGAGGGTAGTGCGGATAAGGGTACAAAATGAGCCTGCTTCGAAAACCTGTCCACCACTACCCATACCACTGTATTGCCCTTGGATGGAGGAAGATTAGTAATAAATCCATGGATAAGTGAGTCCATGGCCTTTCGGGAACTGCCAAGGGCATCAGTTCCCCAGCCGGCCGGCTATGTGAGTTTTTAGAACGAGCGTAGACCCCACAACCAGAAACAAATTTTTTTATGTCAGAGCTAAGAGTAGGCCACCAAAAGATCCTAGCCACCGCCCGACGTGTGGCAGATATACCAGGGTGAGCACTGAGCTTGGATTCATGGAACTCCTGGAGGAGTTTAAGCCAAAGCTGCTCTGGGACAAACAACTTACCCCCTGGCTTGGCAGCAGGGGCCAGAGACTGGGCCCTCTCAATCTCCTGTTCCAACTCAGACGAGACCACTGCCAACACAACCCCAGGGTGAAGAATGGAGGAAGGTGGCTCAGGGGGAGACACCGGATGAAAACTGCGAGATAAGGCATCAGCCTTGATATTCTTTGACCCCGGACGATACGTAATAGTAAACTGAAAACGGGAAAAAAAAAGTGACCAACGGGCCTGTCTGGGTGTTAGTCTCTTAGCAGACTCAATATATGATACATTTTTGTGGTCGGTAATCACAGTAACCGAGTGACTGGCCCCCTCCAAAAAGTGCCTCCATTCTTCAAACGCTAACTTGACCGCAAGAAGCTCTCTATTGCCAACATCTTAATTCCTCTCAGCAGCAGAGAATTTCCTGGAAAAAAAAGCACATGGCCTGAGGTTGGTCAGAGTGGCAGGACCTTGGGACAACACAGCACCCACCCCCACCTCAGAGGCGTCCACTTCCACAATAAATGGTTTGGACGGATCTGGCTGTACCAACACCGGAGCAGTCATAAAGCATTTTTTCAGACTAGCAAAGGCCTCTTTTGCGAGCGAGGACCAATTTTTCACATCCAAACCTTTGCATGTTAAATCAGTGAGTGGTTTGACCACCTGCGAAAACCCCCGAATAAATTTTCGGTAGTAATTGGCGAACCCCAAGAAGCGCTGGAGCCCTTTAAGATCTCGGGGTTGTACCCAATCAGCAATGGCCTGCACCTTCTTGGGGTCCATACGAAAACCCTCACAGGACACAATCAATCCCAAAAAAGATAATTCTTGAACAAAAAACACACACTTCTCCAATTTAGCAAACAGATGATTTTCCCTAAGTCTTTGGAGAACAGTTTGTACATGATTCATATGAGAATGACTGTCGGGGAATATATCAGAATATCATCTAAGTAGATAACAATAAAACGACCAATGAGATCAGAAAACACCACGTTGATGAAATTCTGAAATATGACGGGAGCATTGGTAAGACCAAACGGCATGACTAAATTTTCAAAAAGTCCCTCGGACGTGAGGAACGCAGTTTTCCATTCATCCCCCTACCTGACCCTTATCAAATTATATGCTCCCCGAAGATCCAGTTTAGAGAACAATTTTGCCCCTGATAGTTGGTTACATAAATCAGGAATCAACGGAAGGGGATACGTATTTCGTACAGTAATCTTATTTAATTCACGAAAGTCGAGATAGGGACGTAGACCGCCATCTTTTTTCTTCACAAAAAAGAACCCCGCCGCCACAGGTGAAACTGAGGGACGTATGTGTCCCTTGCGAAGACTTTCAGCAATATAATCCTTCATAGCTAAGCGCTCAGGTCCAGACAAATTAAACAGGCGGGCTTTAGGTAGTTTAGCCCCCGGGACTAGCTCGATGGCGCAGTCAAAGGGTCTATGTGGCGGCAACGTCTCGGCCTCGCTTTCTGAGAACACATCTTCGAAGTCTTTCAGGTACTCCGGAATACCTTCCAGCTCGACAGATGACACAGACACAGATTTAACAGGTTTAACCAGCAGTGCAGATTCATAACATAACTTAGAATCATTAAACCCCCATTGAACAATCTCCCCCGTTTTCCAGTTAATAACTGGGTTATGGCGTTGTAACCAGGGCATGCCCAACACCAACCCTGCTGGTAGATTGTCCAGAACAAAACAACTTAATTTTTCCTCGTGAGCAGCGCCCACTCTGAGCGAAAACAAGTCAGACATAAAGAGAATTCCCTCTTTTGTGAGGGGGGAGGAGTCAATGGCCACCACCTTGATCGGAGTCTTAAGCCTAGCTGTCCCTATCTTGCAGCGTGTGACCAATTGAGAGTCAATCAGATTGATGGATGACCCGCAGTCCACAAAGGCTGTAGAGGAAAAACAACAACCATCCACTAACAGTTCCACATGAAGCAACACCTTAGAGAACGAGGAAAAGTGTACCTGAGGGTCTGAGTAGTCTCCTCGCTGACTACCCAGACCTAGTCGTTTCCCGCCGACCGGGTTGAGGACGGGCAGACAGGACACTCCTTTTTCCAATGTCCAGCTTTACCGCAGTAGAAGCACAACTGTTCTTCCCGACGGCGTTTTCTCTTCTTTTCCTTCAGAGTGATAGCGCCCACATCCATGGGCTCAGAGACAGTCTCTTTTCCACTGGGGAACAATGTAGTCTCCACCTGCATCACCCCTCTGGCCCGCAACCTGCGGTCCATCCGGACAGCCTGGGTCATGGCGTCCTCGAGAGAGTTAGGTGGGGGGTGTAACGCCAAAGCATCCTGCAACCGCTCAGACAAGCCTCTGCGAAATAGTCCTCGGAGGGCGGCGTCCTCCCAAGAAATCTCTGCGGCCCAGCGGCGGAACTCAGTACAAAACCACTCGGCCGAGTGCTTCCCCTGACAGACACTCATCACCATGTCCTCTGCCAATCGCACTCGGTCAGGCTCATCATATATGTGCCCGAGGGCCTCAAAGAATGCATTCACGACACTCTCTCAGGGGCAGTGGGAGGAAGGGAAAATGCCCATGCTTGTGGAGACCCTCTTAATAAAGACATGATGACCCCTACCCTCTGACTTTCATCCCCAGAGGACCGTGGTCTCAAACTAAAGAAAAGTTTGCAACCCTCCATGAAGATCCTAAACTTCTTTTTGTTCCCAGAAAAGAAGTCAGGCAGTTTAACAGGTGGTTCTGAGGACACGAGCGCAACATCACTCGCCATAGCCCTCAGAGAACCAGCAGATAAAGCCCCCTGCACAGTCTCAGAAACCTGCCGCTGTGAACACGACAGCGCTTGCTGTTCCAGAGATAAATCCTGAAACATCTGCGCCCTAAACACAGCCGTGAAGCAAAAAAAAACCAAAAAAAACCTTAGTGGTCAGTTATAATATTACGGTGAGGATTGCAAGAGAACTCACCAGTGCAATCTCCCAGAAGACGAGTGCAGAAGAAAGCTTCAGGCTCCTAGGAACGCAGGGTGAGCAAGGCAGGAGAGAGATGTTTCAGGGCCTGAATCACCTGACAGTTGAGGGGCGTGGCTTCAGCTCCAGGGAGTTAGAAGCTGAGGAAAACTCCTAGAAAGGTAACTACGGGACAAAGTTACCCAGGGGCACAGACAGAGACGTAAATCTGAACAAGCCAAGGTCAAAGCACGAGAAGACAGTATAGTACCAAGGATGAGACAGAACGGATAGTCGGGGACAGGCAGAGGTCAAAACCAAACAGACAGCGAAGGTACAGAAACAGAATCCAACAAGCAGTATCCAGAGAACAGACCGAGTCAAAACCAAAGTATCAGGCAAACCAGAACACAGCACAAACACACTCAGGGTCAACACACTCTGCCAAGGGCGAAAGTATAACTGACAGGGATTGGAGCTTCCTAGGGCTATAAGAAGCTCTCCCCGAACCAAGGAGAGGCCACAATAATAAGCCCCAGGTGTGCAGGTAAGAGCTTGCACTGGGATCAAAACCTTAAACCTTAGCGTGCAGGTCAACCCTGCACTGGGATCATGACACTTGTTACCCTTGGAAAAATAAAAATTGGGGTGAAAAGATCATTTTTGTGGAAAAAATATGATTTTTAAATTTTACGGCTCTACGTTATAAACTTGTGTGAAGCACTTGGGGGTTCAAATTGCTCACCAAAGATCTAGATAAGTTCCTTAGGGGGTCTAGTTTCCCAAATGGGGTCATTTTTGGGGGTTTCCACTGTTTAGGCACATCAGGGGCTCTCCAAATGCAACATGGCATCCAATCTCAATTCCAGCCAATTTTGGTTGGAAAAAGTCAAATGGTGCTCCTTCCCTTCCGAGCTCTGCCGTGCGCCCAAACAGTGGTTCCCCCCCATATATGGGGTATCAGCGTACTCAGGACAAATTGGTCAACAACTTATGTGGTCCAATTTCTCCTGTTACCCTTGGGAAAATAAAAAATTAGTGACTAAAAGATAATTTTTGTAGGAAAAAAATAGGATTTTTTATTTTCATGCCCGGGCATTATTAACTTGTGTGAAGCACTTGGGTGTTCAAAGTGCTCACCAAAGATCTAGATAAGTTCCTTAGGGGGTCTAGCTTCCAAAATTGGGTCACCTGTGGGGGGTTTCCACTGTTTAGGCTCATCTGGGGCACTGCAAACGGAACATGACCCCCATCAACGTCTGCATTCCAAAACGTTACTACTTCCTTTCCAAGCCCTGCCGTGCGCCCAAACAGTTTCCCCCCCCCACATATGGGGTATCAGCGTACTCAGGACAAATTGGACAGCAACTTTTGGGGTCCAATTTCCTTGGGAAAATTCAAAAATTTGGGACTAAAAAATCATTTTTGTGGAAAATTGTTTTTTTTTTTTCACACCCAGGCATTATAAACTTTTGTGAAACACTTGGGGGTTCAAAGTGCTCACAACAGATCTAGATAAGTACCTTAGGGGGTCTAGTTTCCAAAATGGTGTCACTTGTGGGGGTTTCCACTGTTTAGGCGCATCAGAGGTTCTCCAAACGCGACAGGGCGTCCAATCTCAATTCCAGCCAATTTTAGTTTGAAAAAGTCAAATGGCGCTCCTTCCCTTACGAGCTCTGCCGTGTGCCCAAACAGTGGTTTTCCCCCACATATTGGGTATTGGCGTACTCAGGAGAAATTGCATAACAACCTTATCTGTCCATTTTCTCCTTTTACCCTTGTGAAAATAAAAAAAAAGTTTGTAAAAGATCATTTTTGTGGCTAAAAAGTTAAATATTCATTTTTTCCTTCCACGTTGCTTTAGTTCCTGTGAAGCACTTGAAGGGTTAATAAACTTATTGAATGTGGTTTTGAGTACCTTGAGGGGTGCAGTTTTTAGAATGGTGTCACTTTTGGGTATTTTCTGCCATATAGACTCCTCAAAGTAACTTCAAATGTGGGGTGGTCCCTAAAAAAAATGGCTTTGCAAATTTTGTTGTAAAAATGAGAAATCGCTGGTCAACTTTTAACCCTTATAACTTCCTAACAAAAAAAAATTTTGTTCCAAAACTGTGCTGATGTAAAGTAGACATGTGGAAAATGTTATTTCTTAACTATTGTGTGTGATATATTTCTCTGTTTTAAGGGAATAAAAATTCAAAGTTTGAAAATTGCAAATATTTAAAAATTTTCGCCATATTTGCGTTTTTTTCAAAAATAAACACAAGTTATATCGAAGAAATTTTACTTCTAACGTGAAGTACAATATGTCACGAGAAAACAATCTCAGAATCGCGAATATCCGTTGAAGCGTTCCAGAGTTATAACCTCATAAAGAGACAGTGGTCAGAATTGTAAAAATTGGCCCGGTCATTAACGTGCAAACCACCCTTGGGGGTAAAGGGGTTAAACTAAATGAACATTATATATTTAATATATGCTGATATAGATACCATGAATAAATGGGACAATCGCACACATACATACATTTTTATTATTCATTGGACGTTCTTTATCGCATTTTTTGAGGTTTCTCACGCTTTTCAGTATGTGTGCGATTGTCCCATTTATTCATGGTATCTATATCAGCATATATTAAATATATAATGTTCATTTAGTTTAAGATGTATACTTTTATGCTGATTCTGCTATTTAGCAGTTGTATTTATCATATTTCTTCTGTGTTTTGCACAGGTTTTGCTTTTGGCAGCATGGATTACAAAGCCAGAGAAAAAGCCTGGCTTGGACAGGTTGATCAGGTCTATGGGGGAGATGTGGCCGGCGTGCGGTCGGCTGGTGATCATAAATGGGATGAACTGTTTGATTCTATGCAGAGCCTACTCATTAAACATACTAAATTGTGGTGGAACCGTGCTCTGTTGGAAAAATACATTAGCCGTAAAATTATCCCTATGGGGCTTAGGATTCGGGTCATCCCCACGTTCCCGGTTGAGGACGCTGATTTCATTAAAAGTTGGGAGGAGGCCTGTAGCAATTGTTCAGCTGTATTGATGGAACTCTTGATTAAACGAAATACTAAGTCCATTAATGATCTTGACAAATCCATTGATAACATACAAGCTGAGTTAAAATCAGGCTGTGCTACAGATATCATGACTAAATATGAGATACAACTTGATAAAATCCTCGATTCCACTGTTAAAAGGATTCAAGAGTCTCAGGCATCCAAATTTACTAGAGATATTAAGGATTATGATTCTAAAAGGATTTAAAATTGGCGTAAACCTAATTCCAACACCCGCCAATTTCAACGAGCAACATCACATACATCAATTTCATCAGTAGGGTCACAATCTGATGCCTCCACGTCCTCCTTCTCCAACCAGGCGGGGGGTTATGTTAATAGAAGACTTAGAAATCATGGCTATTATCCATATCGAAGACGCAATAAATCTCCTGAAATTATTCAGAGAGATAATAAGGTAATCAATTTGAGCAGCCACTCCCTGTCATCGTCTGATCTGTCTTTGCTCTGGAGGGGTCTTTCTTTCTCACAGGCTGCCACTTTTGACATTTTCACGGCCACCAAGGATTTGAATTTTTTTGCATGGTCCTTACTATTCAAACGCATGTATTTTGATGATAGTTTGTCTAAATTGTTTCCGACAGAACAAGAACAAGCGGCATTAAGAATACTAGAAGATTTCTCCTGCAAACATACTGAGGTGGAGGGAGGTAAGATACCTCCATCGATTAGATCGCGCTCCAGGAAGTTCCCCCACTCACAAGTTGTAGCACTATAGATCTATTTCTTAAAGTGGTCTCACAAGAATTTAAACAAATTGACAAACGCATCTACCGTGATAATCTCACCGTGGATGAATGTTTGAGACTTAGATATCTTCAAAATCTCCCTGATGTCATCATCAAGCCAGCGGACAAGGGGGGCAACATGGTCCTTTGGCCTAGGGCAATGTACGAAAAGGAGGCTTTTCGCCAACTCAATAACTCCACTTGTTACAAACGTTTAACATATAACCCCTTGTCCGCTTTCTGCTCTGAACTCAGGGAGATTATCAATAGGGCTAACACCAATGGCATTATTACCAAAGACTTGGCTGCAGCGCTATGTGTTGATGAACCTAGGATACCAACTTTTTACCTACTTCCTAAAATCCACAAAAATAGTCTCAATCCGCCGGGCCGCCCTATTGTGTCTGGTGGAGGGAACTACCTGGAGTGTGTCAATCGATGGATTGATTCCATACTCCAACCATTGGTAGAGACCCTGCCCTCCTTCCTTAAAGACACCAATCAGTTGTTGCGCAGGATGGATGATCTCTCCATTGAGCCAGGAAGCCTGCTTGTTACCGCTGACGTGGAGTCATTATACACAAATATCCGTCACAGTGATTGTCTGCGTGCTATTGAATTATTTTTGAATTCTTCCAATTTGAGCTCTGGTATGAAGGCCCTTGTTCTTGAACTCTTGGAATTCACTTTGTCTCACAATTTCTTCATTTTTAAGGGGTCCTTCTTCCTGCAGCTCCAGGGCACAGCAATCGTGCGGCCTTTGAGCCAGCCTATGCTAATTTGTTTGAGGGCTGTGGGAGAGTGACCTCTTCCTGTCAGATCAACAGGAGTCTATGGAGCGTGTCCTGTTTTGGACGCGCTACATAGACGACATCCTCTTGATCTGGCAGGACACCCCTACATCCCTGAGTAATTTCTTTTTGCGTTTGAATGGTAACGACCAAAATATACATTTGACCTTTAAATTTGATATCGATCTGATTGACTTCCTTGATGTCATGTTGAGACGGGACCCCTCCGGGGTAATACAGACGGACATTCATAGGAAACCTACATCAACTAATATGCTGCTCCATGCGTATTCTTCTAATCCGGCACACATGGTTCGGGCGGTAGCTACAGGTCAATTTTTCCGTATTCGTCGGACGT
>JARQOD010000005.1:225611514-225713182 GCA_033576555.1 Oophaga sylvatica | reverse complement strand
TTGGAGGGATCCAATGGCAGGATATCCTTAAGGACAAAAATGTCCAGGAAGGATGGGACATCTTGAAAAATGAGATTCTCTAAGAACAATCGTTAACAATTCCGAAAAGAGGGAAGAATGGGAAGCATTTAAGGAAACCAGGATGGATGAACACAGAACTTAAACACATGTAAAAAGGAAGAAAGAAATGTTTATCAAATGGAAAGAGGGAGGCATATCTAAAGAAGAATATAATGCCATCTGCAGAACCTGCAGGGCACAAATCAGATTATCTAAAGCTGACAATGAATTAAGGCTTGCAAGAGATGTCAAAAGCAACAAAAAAGGATTTTGGAGATACGTCAAAAGTAAAAAAAAAGTCAAAGATGCTATAGGATTTTTACAGGATGAAAATGATGAAATGGTAAGAAAGGATGTTAGAAAGGCTGAACTTTTAAATTCCTATTTTGCATCTGTTTTCTCTCAGAAAGGAAATGTAACATCAACTGATCTTCACTGTCCTATTAAAGGAATAGAAGAATCCAGGATATCTATAAACAGAAAGACAGTGAGGAAACACTTAGCTAACCTAAATGAATTCAAGTTTCCAGGTCCAGATGAATTACACCCCAGAATACTGAAGGAGATAGCAGAAGAAATTCTTGAACCACTGTCCATAATCTTTGAAAATTCTTGGAGAACAGGAGAAGTCCCAGAAGACTGGAGAAGAGCAAATGTTGTTCCTATCTTCAAAAAGGGGAAGAAGGTGGACCCAGGGAACTACAGGCCGGTGAGTCTGACTTCTATACCAGGAAAGATCTTTGAACAAATTATTAAAGAACATGTATGTAAGTACCTGCATAAGAATGAAGTGATTAAACAGAGTCAGCATGGGTTTGTAACTAATAAGTCATGTCAGACTAATTTAATTTCCTTCTATGACAGAATCACTGACTGGGTGGATCAGGGAAATGCTGTAGATATAGTATATCTTGACTTCAGCAAAGCATTTGACAAAGTATCTCACACAATCCTTTTAGAAAAAATAACATGGAAGTATGGAATGGACAAGGCATCTGTTAGGTGGATTCATAACTGGCTTAGTGATCGGACCCAAAGAGTGGTCGTAAATGGCTGCACATCCAGTTGGAAGAATGTCTCAAGTGGGGTACCACAGGGCTCTGTCCTGAGCCCTTTATTGTTCAATATCTTTATCAATGATTTAGATGAAGGAATTGAGGGTAAACTGATCAAATTTGCTGATGACACAAAGCTAGGAGGGTAGCTAATACTAGAGAAGAGAGAGAGAGGATTCAAAAAGATATAAATAAACAGGAACAGTGGGCAGCAACTAACAGAATGATTTTAACCGGGAAAAATGCAAAGTACTACATCTGGGCAATAAAAATGAAAAAAGCATATACAAAATGGGAGGAATAGGGCTAAGTAACAGCACATGTGAAAAAGACTTGGGTATACTAATTGATCACAGACTGAACATGAGTCAACAGTGTGATGCAGCAGCAAAAAAGGCAAATACAATTCTAGGATGTATCAACAGAAGCATACAGTCTAGATCACGTGAGGTCATTATTGCCCTCTACTCCTCTTTGGTCAGACCTCATCTGGAATACTGTGTCCAGTTTTGAGCACCACATTTTAAAAAAGACATCAACAAACTGGAGCAAGTTCAAAGAAGAGCCACCAGAATGGTGACCGGTCTGCAAACCATATGAAAAAATAACCGTGTGCACAACCAAGAAGGTGCCAGAGTAGGTTCCCACACCGTATCTAATAGAAAATGAACTCGGCACTCAACTTTAGTATAGTGAGAATAAAGATTTTATCTCTTGGTCAGACTCATCGAAACGTTTGTCCAGTTCATGGACCCATTTAAAAGATCACAAACTAGCTGAAAGAGGCCCAGAATTGATCGGTCTGCAAACCATGTCCTATGAGGAACGGTTGCAGGATTTGGGAATGTTTAGCTTGCAAAAAAGAAGACTGAGAGGAGACTTAATAGCTGTCTACAAATATCTTAAGGGCTGTCACATTGTAGAAGGATCATCTTTATTCTCATTTGCACAAGGAAAGACTAGAAGCAATGGGATGAAACTGAATGGGAGGAGACACAGATTAGATATTAGAAAAAACTTTTTGACAGTTAGGGTGATCAAGGAGTGGAACAGGCTGCCACGAGAGGTGGTAAGTTCTCCTTCTCCTTCAATGGAGTCTTCAAGCAGAGGCTGGACAGACATCTGTCTGGGATGATTTAGAGAATCCTGCTTTGAGCAGGGGGTTGGACCAGATGGCCCAGGAGGTCTACCATTCTATGATTCTATGATTCTAAGAATCTCCATGATCTTATAAGGTCCAATGAACCTAGGCTTAAACTTTGGAGATGCAACTCTCATAGGGATATTTCTTGAGGACAACCAAATCAAGTCCCCCACTTTAAACCGAGGACCATCAGTCCTATGCCGGTTGACAAACCGTTGGGCCTTCTCCTGAGAGAGAGACAACCTCTCCACTACCTGGTCCCAAATCTGCTGCATTCGCCCCACAACAGAGTCAACACCCGACAGACAGAAGCCTCCGCCTGTCCCAATGAAAATCGAGGGTGAAACCCAAAATTGCAGAAAAATGGAGACATCAAGGTAGCAGAGCTAGCCCTATTATTAAGAGCAAACTCAGCCAAAGGCAAAAAAGAGACCCAGTCATCGTGATCAGCAGACACAAAACATCTCAAATAATTCTCCAAGGTCTGGTTTGTTCTTTCGTTTTGTCCATTGGTCTGAGGATGAAAAGCAGAGGAGAAAGATAATTGAACACCAAGTTTAGAATAAAATGTCCTCCAAAATCTGGAAACAAACTGGACTCCTCTGTCAGACACAATGTTCTCCGGAATGCCATGTAACCGAACCACTTGCTGAAGGAACAAAGGCACCAATTCAGAGGAGGAAGGTAACTTAGGTAATGGTACAAGATGTATCATCTTGGAAAACCTATCACAGATTACCCAGATAACGGTCATTCTCTGAGAAACAGGGAGGTCAGAAATAAAATCCATAGAGATACGGGTCCATGGCCTCTTGGGCACAGGTAATGGCATTAATAAACCACTAGAGCGAGAGCAAGGCTTGGAGCGAGAGCAAGTCCCACAGGACTGCACAAATTCCCTGACGTCACGAGACAAAGTAGGCCACCAAAAGGACCGACTCACCAAGTCTCTGGTACCAAAAATCCCGGGATGACCAGCCAACGCGGAACAATGAATCTCAGACATCACACTCTTCTTCCACTGGTCTGGGACAAACAATTTCCCAATAGGGCAGCGCTCAGGTTTATCCTCCTGATACCCTTCCAGAGCCAGTCTCAAATTGGGCGAGATGGCGGAAAGAACTACACCCTCTTTCAAAATAACAGTAGGATCAGATAACTCAGGAGAGTCCGCAAAGAAACTCCTCGAGAGGGCATCCGCCTTAACATTCTTAGTGCCAGGAAGAAAAGAAACCACAAAATTAAAACGTGTGAAAAACAAGGCCCACCTGGCCTGTCTAGGATTAAGTCGCTTGGCTAATTCAAGATAAACCAGATTCTTATGGTCCGTGAGGACCACCAGCTGATGTTTGGCTCCTTCCAGCCAATGTCTCCACTCTTCAAAGGCCCACTTCATGGCCAATAACTCCCGATTACCCACGTCATAATTACGTTCAGTTGGAGAAAATTTTCGAGAGAAAAAGGCACAAGGGTTACTCTTAGAGGTCTCTGGATCTATTTTGGGACAAAACGGCACCTACCCCAATTTCAGAGGCATCAACCTCCACCTGAAACGGTAGAGAAACATCAGGCTGCCGTAGAACAGGAGCAGAAGTGAATCTCTGCTTAAGTTCTGAAACGCAGAGACTGCCTCAGGAGTAGGGTTGAGCATTCCGATACTGCAAATATCGGGTATCGGCCGATATTGGCTGTATCGGAATTCCGATTCCGAGTTCCGATATTTTCGTCTTATCGGATACCGGAATCGGGATTGTCACTGTCACTGTCAGTGTCCGTCGGTCGGGTCTGTCAGGAGTCAGCGGCACTTACCTGGCAGAAGATCTCCGGCGGTCACGGGCTGGACTGCTTCATGGCCGCAATCTTCTTTCCCCGGCGGTCACATGCAGTTTCTCGCGATAACTGCAGTGACTGCTGGGTAATCACGGCCGTAAAGCAGTCAGTCCGATGACGTCACCGCCGGGGAAGCAGGTAATCAGCTGTGCTGCGTTGCGATGACAGGCTCTGCCTGTCATTGCGATGTAGCAGAGTTGGATCGTCGTGGGACTGTCGTTACTATGGACTGCGTCGGACAGGTGGTATACTGTTGGTTTGTTTTTTTTCTTTTTTTACAGGAGATCGATGGCGTCGCAGGAATGAGAGAGTAATAAAATTAATGAAAACTGTGTTGTCTCTTTTATTTCATTAAAAGACTTTTTTCTTGCTGTGTCTTTTTTTTACACATTTAATAACTTTGGGATTAATAATGGATCGGTGTCTTATTGACACCTCTCCATTATTAACCGGGCTTATTGTCACCGTGCAATCAACGGTGACATTAACCCCTTATTACCCCGCTTGCCACCGCTACAGGGCAAGTGGGAAGAGCCGGGTAAAGTGCCACAATTGGCACATCTTTTGATGCGCCAAATGTGGGGCTGCTGCAGCCTGGTATTATCAGGCTGTTGAGGGCCAAAATCCATGGGCCTTGACAGTCTTTTAATACCAGGCCGCAGCAGTCTGCATTTTACTTGGCTGGTTAACAAAAATAGGGGGGATCCCCACGCCGTTTTTTTTTCGAGGGGATCCCCTATTTTTGTTAACCAGCCAAGCTAAGCAGACTGCTGTGGCCTGGTATTATCAGGCTTGCAAGGTCCATGGATATTGGATCCTTACCAGCCTGAAAAACCAGGCCTCAGCGGTCTGCTTCATCTGGCTGGTTAACAAAAATAGGGGGGACCCCACGCCAATTTTTTTCGAGGGGATCCCCTATTTTTGTTAATCAGCCAAGATATGCAGACTGCTGTGGCCTGGTATTATCAGGCTGGCAAGGTCCATGGATCTTGGCTCCTTAACAGCCTGAAAATCCAGGCCTCAGCGGTCTGCTTCATCTGGCTGGTTAACAAAAATAGGGGGGACCCCACGCCAATTTTTTTCGAGGGGATCCCCTATTTTTGTTAATCAGCCAAGATATGCAGACTGCTGTGGCCTGGTATTATCAGGCTGGCAAGGTCCATGGATCTTGGCTCCTTAACAGCCTGAAAATCCAGGCCTCAGCGGTCTGCTTCATCTGGCTGGTTAACAAAAATAGGGGGGACCCCACGCCAATTTTTTTCGAGGGGATCCCCTATTTTTGTTAATCAGCCAAGATATGCAGACTGCTGTGGCCTGGTATTATCAGGCTGGCAAGGTCCATGGATCTTGGCTCCTTAACAGCCTGAAAATCCAGGCCTCAGCGGTCTGCTTCATCTGGCTGGTTAACAAAAATAGGGGGGACCCCACGCCATTTTTTTTTCGAAGGGAACCCCTATTTTTGTTAATCAGTTCCCTCTGACATCACTGATTGTGTCCCTGGCTGACCTGAAGTGAAAGTGGAAAGCAATCAATTAAGCTTTCCACTTAAGGGCCCGTCTCACATAGCGATATCGCTACCGAGATCGCTGCTGAGTCACTAGTTTTGTGACGCAGCACCGAGCTCACCAGCGATATCGCTGTGTGTGACATTCAGTGACGATCAGCCCCCCTGCCGGGTATCGCTGATCGTCGCTGAAATGTCAGGACCTTTTTTTGATCGCTGGTTTCCCGCTGACAGGCACACATCGCTGCGTGTGACAGGCGGGAGACCAGCGATCCGCTGGTAACCAAGGTACACAGCGGGTTTCCAGGCGCGGGGCTGTGCCTAGAAACCCGCTGTGTACCTTGGATACCAGCGCCTGATGCAGGGAGCTGGTATCCAAGGTACACAGCGGGTTTCCAAGCGCTGCGCGGTGCCTGGAAACCAGCTGTGTACCTTGGTTACCAGCGGATCGCTGGTCTCCCGCCTGTCACACGCAGCGATGCGTGCCTGTCAGAGGGAAACCAGCGATCAAAAAAAGGTCCTGACATTTCTGCGACGATCAGCGATACCCGGCAGGGGGGCTGATCGTCGCTGAATGTCACACACAGCGATATCGCTGGTGAGCTCGCTGCTGCGTCACAAAACTAGTGACTCAGCAGCGATCTCGGTAGCGATATCGCTATGTGAGACGGGCCCTTAAGCGATGTTACCCGCAGTGTCGCTGTCCCAGATCGCTGCCTGAGCTACCTGTTTGGCAGCTTAGCAGCGATCATGTAGCGATACACCAGCGATCCTGACAAGTGCATATCGTTGTCGGGATCGCTGGTGTATCGTTATGTGACACCCAGCCTTTACTCTCCTGTCAGGCAGGAGAGGAACTCATTCATTTGGGGTGTTACTGTGAGGCTGCAGCATTAGCTGCGGTCCCTGCAGTAAACATTAACCCTTTCTGAAGGATTACACCGTGGGACCTGACTGTGCATGGATAGGTAAGAATAATTTTGCTTTTTTATTTTATTTTTATTACAGGAAATGGTTTTTGCAGTAAAATAAAAGATGGTCAAAAACATGTGTCTTTATTTCATTAAAATGATTTTTAATTAAAGTGTGTGTGTTTTATTTTTATTTCATGCAATAGGATTAATAATTGATAGTTGTCTAATTGACAGCTCTCAATTATTAACCTGGCTTAAGGTCACCTTTCAATAGCAAGGTGGCTTTAACCCCATATTAACCCATTCGCCACCGCTACAGGGCAATGGGAATAGACGGGCAAAGTGCCAGAAAGGGCGAATCTAATTATAGATTTGTCTTTCCTGGGGTGTCTGGGGGCAGATGTTAGTAGCCGGGGGGGGGGCAAAATAATGGTCCCTCTCTGGGCTATTATTATCTGCCCCACTCACTGGCTTTGTCTGTCTGGTTGCGAAAATAGGGCGGGAGCCCACGCATTTTTTTTCAGCAATTTTACACCTCATATATATATATACATGTCATTGAATTTGTGACACATATATATATATATATTTATATTTGTAGTTCATACACTTCTACATAGTATAATAGCCGCTAATTCAATTGCCGGCTTTTGTGAAAATGCAGAACCCGACATGAAATGACACTTGGTGTACATAGGGTTAACCATGTCTTTTCATGTCCTTTGCTATCTAATTTGCACAAACAATTAAATCAGACTATGTGTGCAAAATTTCACACCTGTAGGGGTTAATTAAAGGTGTAAATTCGTAGCAAAAAAGTCCGTTTTTTTTACAACGAATTTACACCTTTAATTAACCCCTACAGGTGTGAAATTTTGCACACATAGTCTGATTTAATTGTTTGTGCAAATTAGATAGCAAAGGACATGAAAAGACATGGTTAACCCTATGTACACCAAGTGTCATTTCATGTCGGGTGACCCGACATGGAATGACACTTGGTGTACATAGGGTTAACCATGTCTTTTCATGTCCTTTGCTATCTAATTTGCACAAACAATTAAATCAGACTATGTGTGCAAAATTTCACACCTGTAGGGGTTAATTAAAGGTGTAAATTCGTAGCAAAAAAGTCCGTTTTTTTTACAACGAATTTACACCTTTAATTAACCCCTACAGGTGTGAAATTTTGCACACATAGTCTGATTTAATTGTTTGTGCAAATCAGATAGCAAACGACATGAAAAGACATGGTTAACCCTATGTACACCAAGTGTCATTTCATGTCGGGTGCTTCTGTCTTTTCACTGAAGCCGGCTTTACCCGGCAATTGAATCAGAGAATATTTTACTATGTAGAAGTGTATAAACTATACATATATGTATATATATATAGTGTCACAATGACATGTATATATATATATATATGTATTCTATGTGTGTATATTTAGTGTTTACAAGGAAAGAATGGGGTTTTTTTAGTTGCGATATTTTGTTCCCATAGACTTACATGGGACTTCCGGTATCGGTATCGGGTATCGCCGATATTTTAGTGATATCGGCGATACCATTCCGATTCCGATACTTTAGGATATCGGAAAGTATCGCTCAACTCTACTCAGGAGGTCAATTCACCACATCAGAACCCTTTTTCGTCAAATCTGTCAATGGTTTAACAATACCGGAGAAATTACCAATAAAATTACAATAAAAATTGGCAAAACCCAAAAATCTCTGAAGAGCCTTTAATGAAGTAGGTTGGACCCAATTACAGATGGCCTGGACCTTGACCGGGTCCATTTCATTAACAGACGGAGACAAAATGTATCCCAGAAATGAGACCTTCTGTACTCCAAAAATACACTTTGATCCCTTCACATACAGTGCATTCTCTCTCAAAATCTGGAACACAGTCTGAACATGTTTCACTAAATACATCCTAAAAATCAGTCAAAAAGTCAGGAACATCCTGAGACTGGGGAGAGGCAGAAAAAACAGGAGTGTCGGCATTAACACATTGGCAGCCCCAACTGGTCACAGACACAGATTTCCAATCCAAAACAGGATTATGAGACTGTAACCAAGGGAAACCTAGTACAATAATGTCATGCAGATTATACAGCACCAGATATTTGCAACTCTCCGGATGATCTGGTTCAACCCTCATTATCACCTGAGTAGAAAACTGGGGTTTATTCTCCGCCAAAGGGGTAGAATCAATGCCCAGTAGGGGAATAGACTTCCGCAGGGGTATCATGGGAAACCCACAACATTTGGCAAAGTCAAATTCCATCATGTTAATGACTGCTCCTGAATCAACAAAAGCCTGAGCAGAAAATGTGGACAGGGAGCAAATCAGGGTAACAGTCAACAGAAATTTAGACTGAACACTACCCAAGATAACTGAGCGCGCAAAACGTCTTCCCCGTTTAGGGCAGACTGAAAAAGCATGAGAGGCGTCACCACAGTAGAAACATAACCCTTTGCGCTTTCGAAACTCATGACGCTGTGCCCCAGAAGTCACTCTATCACACTGCATGCCCTCAGGAGCTGGCCCACAAGGCAACACTATCTCACGCTTACCTCTGCGCTAACGCAAACATCTGTCAATTTGAATAGCCAATGACATAGAATCATTGAGACCAGAGGGAGCAGGGAATCCCACCATAACATCCTTTACATTCTCTGACAGCCCCTTCCGAAAAAGGGTTGCCAAAGCATCTACATTCCATTTGGTCAGGACTGCCCACTTTCGGAATTTCTGACAGTACAACTCAGTGTCTTCAAGACCCTGCCAACAAGGTTTTTTCAGCTTGATCAGTGTCATTAGGTTCATCGTACAATAACCCCAGAGCCAGAAAAAATGCATCAATATCATTCAAAACAGGATCCCCAGGTGTCAGGGAAAAAGCCCAATCCTGAGGATCGCCGCGCAGGAGAGAGATGACAATTTAAACCTGCTGTGCTGCGTTCCCTGAGGACTTAGGCTTTAAGGCAAAAAACAACTTACAGTTATTTTTGAAATTTAGAAATTTACCCTGATCCCCCAAAAACAAATCTGGCATGGGAATCCTAGGTTCCACAACCGGCAACCCAGCAAGATAGGTAGCAATACTCCGAACCTCAGAGGCAAGCTGATCCACACGGCCAGACAACTGTGCAAGCTCCATTGAGAGAAAAAAAATCCTCCTCAGCACCCAGCGAAAAAGAGGGAAAAAAATGCAACAAACAGGGAAAAAAAAAAATCTATGACAACTCTGACAATTTTTTTTTTCCCACACTATTTTCCCTTCTGTGAGTACCATATAATTTTCAGTTTTAGCCGGTGATACTGTTATGTTTTGGTAGCTGAGGAGAGTAAGCAAAAACGGCAATACACCAGAGAGGCTGGAACCTATTGGATTGCAGTAACCTGAACTAACCACATAACTAGAGGTAGCCGTGGAGCGTTCCTACGTTGATCCTAGATGCCTCGTCACAGCCTGAGAGATAACTACACCTAAAGGCAGAAAGATGAAAGCTATCTGCCCCGGAGCAGATCCCCAAAGAAAATAGGAAGCCCCCAAACATGTAATGGCGGTTAGACAAGAGGAGGCACGGACACAGACAGAAAATAGAATGAGCAAACGCTGGGGCCCAATCTGTCTAGACAGAAAAGTACAGGAAAGGATACTCAATGCAATCCAAAAAAATCCCCTACCAACTCTACTGATTGCAAAAACGCCTGAGATCACACAACCTCTACCACCTAAATCAGGTTTCTGGTGTAACAAAACTAAGCCGCAGCCACTGAAAAAACTGGAAAAAGCAAATGAACAAACATCAGTGGCTCCAGATAAACTGAGAGGAGCACAAGCCCCCCGGAGGGGACCTGGCTGACCTCCACAGAAGTGCAGGGAACAATGCAAAAAGCAAGCACAAAAATAAAAGCAGAAAATATCTTATCTGATAGCAGAAGATGCAGGCAAGACTCAGCAAGCCTCCAAATGAGCCAGGAACCACAATTGAGACAAGAACAATTGATCACCGGCAACCATCATGGGAGGGAACCTCCCTTATATCAGACCAGTCCGTGATCCCAGATTGCCATTCCTCGCTGAAAGGTTCAGTACTGTTAGTAACCACCAGAGGGTGCCTCTGCTCAGAAACCATTTTTAGCACATTCACAACACATCTCCTTGGTTTTCTTTACAGTTAGTTCTGACACCAATCCACAAAGTCAGAAACCACCCTTCTATATTCCTCCTACCCCTGGCCCCCCACAATGCCCCTGTAGGAATTCGCTCTGGTAGACAAGAGCCGGGCACGCAGTAATGAGGCAATACACAGGCTTTAAGTCCAAAAATCAATTGTTTACTGTCTCTTTAACACCAGGTAACAAAACATCACAAAACATAAATGCATTCCAGCTTTCAATTTCACTGTTCCCAGACTCACCCTTGCATGGGACGGGCTTGACTAAGTGGCTGCAGGCCGGCAGGGACCGCCAGGTGCCATTCTCGGGTGATCTGGACTCGCTTCCGGTGCTCACTGACACACTGTAACAGAAAGTCACACTTCCAGGCTAACTCCAGCCAAGCTCCTCAACAGAACCGCGTGGTTCTCAGTGTGGGACCGTCACACGCTCCGCACACCCATGTGTTATGTCCGTGTGCTATTCAGGACCCCCGTCCAACACCCCGGCCATCAATTTCCAAGCTCCTGCTTCCAAGAATCCGATCCAACCCCAGGATATTCCAACACCGACAGACCTTCCAGGAACCTTCCAGGCAGCCCTATGCAGGACACACTCTCCACAGTCTCAGCCAGACTTCCAGAGACTCCTCAGTCTCCAACTCAATCTCCTCACCATGTGCCAAACACTGTCTTTCATACCTGTAGCCACTCCCCCAGCTAAGGCATGAAGCACATGGTCCGGTCACCTGTTCATGACCTCATCACAGGTCCTTCACAACACCTACAATCACCAGATTGCAACATTCATTCTCCCACCACCAGTGGGCGGTGTATGTGTGGTTAGCATGTCCCACCCAGCTCACAAGCTAACCCTGTAGGTTCACCCTTAACAATAATCAGAACTCTTATGGGACTACAAGTCCCAGAACATCATTAATGACCTACAGCACAGAATAGCTCTGCGACACATACTTTCCGTTTATCACCATACCAGGGACTGGTTTCCCATCCATCTCATGCCTCCATGCATAATTTGAGCAACTTACACAGTGCCCCCTAGGTGCCACATTAGTCACTACACCACACCCGCTACAATCATGGAGTCATCTGAGAATTTTTGGAGGTGACAAAAATCAGATTTATACTGAAAGTCAGCTTTATACAATGAGAAGAGGAAGGGTGACAGCACTGTACCCTGAAGGGCTCCAACACTGCCAGATACCACCTCCCCCACCCTTACAAACTGAGGCCTGTCTGTCAGGTAGTCACTTATCCAGTTCACCATCCCCTCATCTACCGCCATATCAGTCAACTTATTACGTAGTAAGAGCAACTGTAGGGTATTGAAAGCACTAGAGAAGTCAAAGAACATTGCGCGCACTGCAGTTCCATCATTGTCCAAGAACGAATGCATTGTATGTAGCATTGTATGGTGAAACTTTTACTCCCTAGCTCTAGCAATTCTAATAACTGCAAAATTTATTATGAAGTCTCCATCATGGTTTCTTTCAGCATGTAAGATACAGACCCCTTGGGTAATTTTTGGAAATCATTGTACATTATGCAATTGTGAAACTTGTATTCCCTATCTCTAGCAATTATGATAACTGCAAAATTTATTGTGAGAGTCGCCATCATGGTCTTTTTCAACATGTAAGACACAGACCCCTCGAGTCATTTTTGGAAATCTTTGTATATTGTGCAATGGTCAAATTTCTTCTCTCGATCTCTATATATTGCATTATTATATTTTTTTATTGTGTTGCCCTTTTCACGGTCTCTTTCAACTTGTATCTGCGAGCTTGATATTGATTTTTGGGTCTGCACTTGGACATTGTGTAACATCAATGCATAAATATGCTCCACACACTTCTTCAGGTTTCAGCCTTACACAGAATAATAATAAGAGTAGTGTTGAGCATTCCGATACTACAAATATCGGGTATCGGCCGATATTCGCTGTATCGGAATTCCGATTCTGAGATCCGACACTTTTTGCATTTCGGATACTGAAATCGGTCGTTGGCAGTAAAGTATATGGGGAGTTCCTGTGTCACAGAAGGAAGTATGTGACACAGGAACTTCCTGAAAGTGTCACTGTCAGTGTCGGTCAGGTCAGGCTCAGGACTCAGCACTTACCTGGCAGAAGATCCCCGGTGATCACGTCGTGGATGGCCGGCCATTACCCTCTCCTTGGCGGTAACGTGCAGCTTCTCGCGATAACTGCACGTGACTGCTGGGTACTGGGTAATCTCCGCCAGCTGTACTCTCGCGACAGCTGGCCGTAAAGAAGTCCAGATGACGTCACGGCCGGGAATCTCCTCCGGTAAGCTGCTCTGCTGTGTCTGGATGTCAGGCTGAGCCTGGCATCCAGATGTAGCAGAGCTGGACTCGTCGTGGGACACTGTTATCTTGGACTACGTTGGACAGGGAGTATTTGTGTTGGTTTGTTATTTTTGTTTTTTTACAGGAGATTGATGGCGTCGCAGGATGAGAGTGCAATAAAAAATAATGAAAACTGTGTTGTGTCTTATTTCATTAAAAGACTTAATTCTGGCTGTGTCTTTTTTTAAACGTTTACAACCTTTATGATTGATAATGGATCGGTGTCTTATTGACGCCTCTCCATTATTATCCGGGCTTATTGTCATCGTTCAATCAAAGGTGACATTAACCCCTTATTACCCCACTTGCCACCGCTACAGGGCAAGTGGGAAGAGCCGGGTAAAGTGCCACAATTGGAGCATCTTTGGATGCGCCAATTGTGGGGCTGCTGCAGCCTGGTATTTTTTGGCTGTTGAGGGCCAAAATACATGGGCCTTGACAGTCTTTTAATACCAGGCCGCAGCAGTCTGCTTTTTACTTGGCTGGTTAACAGAAATAGGGGACCCCCACGCCATTTTTTTTTCAAGGGGATCCCCTATTTTTGTTAACCAACCAAGATAAGCAGACTGCTGTGGCCTGCTATTATCAGGCTTGCAAGTTTCATGGATAGTGGATCCTTACCAGCCTGAAATACCAGGCCTCAGTAGTCTGCTTCATCTGGCTGGTTAACAAAAATAGGGGGACCCCACGCCATTTTTTTTTCGAGGGGATCCCCTATTTTTGTTAACCAACCAAGATAAGCAGACTGCTGTGGCCTGGTACTATCAGGCTTGCAAGGTTCATGGATCTTGGATCCTTAACAGCCTTAAATACCAGGCCTCAGTAGTCTGCTTCATCTGGCTTCTTAACAAAAACAGGGGGACCCCACGCCATTTTTTTTCAAGGGGATCCCCTATTTTTGTTAATCAGTTCAGGTCTGAACTGATTAGCCTGGGAAGCAATCAATTACGCTTCCCAGCTAATCACTTCCTCTCCTGTCAGCTGGGAGAGGAGCTCATTTATTCGGGAGTTTACTGCGAGGCTGTCAGTATTAGCTGCGCTCCCTGCAGTAAACGTTAACCCTTTCAGAATCATTACTTCGGGGGACCTGACTGAACACCGGATAGGTAAGGATAATGTTGCTTTATTATTTTATTTTTAATACAGGTGAACAAGGGATTCGAATGGATTTACCTGGAAAATAAAATATGGTCAAAAACTGTTTCATTATTTTATTAAAATAATTTTTAATTAAAGTGTGTGTGTTTTATTTTTATTTCATACAATAGGATTAATAATTGAGAGTTGTCTAATTGACAACTCTCAATTATTAACCTGGCTTAAAGTCACCTTTCAATAGCAAGGTGGCTTGAACCCATTATTAACCCATTCGCCACCGCTACAGGGCAATGGGAATAGACGGGCTAAGTGCCAGAAAGGGAACATCTAATTATAGATTTGCCTTTTCTGGGGTGGCTGGGGGAAGATGTTAGTAGCCGGGGGGGCACTAAATAAATGCACCCTCCCTAAGCTATTATTTTCTGCCCCACTCGCTGGCTTTGTCTGTCTGGTTGAGAAATTAGCGTGGGAGCCCACACATTTTTTTTCAACAATTTTACACTATATATATATATATATATATGTCATTGTGACACATATATATATATATATATATATATATATATATTTATAGTACACACACTTCTACATAGTATAATAGCCGCTAATTCAATTACCGGCTTTTGGGAAATTACAGACCCGACATGAAATGACACATGGCTTACATACAGTTAACCATGTCATTTCATGTAGTTTGATATATGGTTTTCACTAACAATTACATGAGTGTATGTGTGTAAAATTTCACACATATAGGGGTTAATTAAAGGTGTAAATTCGTTGAAAAAAAATGTGTGGGCTCCCGCATTATTTTCTCAACCAGACAGACAAAGCCAGCGAGTGGGGGCAGATAATAATAGCCCAGAGAGGGACCATTATTTTTGGCCCCCCTTGGCTACTAACCCCAGAAAAGGCAAATCTATAATTAGATTCGCCCTTTCTGACACTTAGCCCATCTATTCCCATTGCCCTTTAGCGGTGGCGAATGGGTTAATAATGAGTTAAAGCCACTTGCTATTGGAAGGTGACTTTAAGCCAGGTTAATAATTGAGAGCTGTCAATTAGACAACCATCAATTATTAATCCTATTGTATGAAATAAAAATAAAACACACACACACTTTAATTAAAAATCATTTTAATGAAATAATGAAACAGTTTTTGACCATATTTTATTTTCCAGGTAAATCCATTCGAAGCCCTTGTTCACCTGTAATAAAAATAAAATAATAAAGCAACATGATTCTTAACTATCCGGTGTTCAGTCTGGTCCCCCGATGTAATCCTTCTGAAAGGGTTAATGTGTACTGCAGGGACCGCAGCTAATGCTGCCAGCCTCGCAGTAAACCCCCGAATGAATGAGCTCCTCTCCCGCCTGACAGGAGAGGAAGTGATTAGTGTGTGAAGCTTAATTGATTGCTTCCCACTTTCACTTCAGGTCAGCCGGGGACACCGCACAGCATCAGTGACATCAGAGGGAATCCCAGCTGACCTGAAGTGAAAGTGGGAAGCAATCAATGAAGCTTACCACAGGATTCAGGTCTTCTCCTGTCACCGGGAGAGGAACTCATTCATTCGGGAGCTTACAGATGAGCAGGCTGCATTATTTACACTGCTTGGCTGTAAGGCAGTTAACCCTTTGTGAGGGATTACAGCGTGGGACCTGACAGAGCGGCTGATAGGTAAGAATAATGTTGTTTTATTATTTTTTCTTTATTACAGGAGACCAATGGCTTCGCATGGATTACCAGTTAAATAAGCGATGGTCAAAAAAATGTGTTTATTTCATTAAAATTATTTACTCTTCATGTGTGTGTGTTTTTTTATTTCCTTCAATAGGATTAATAATTGAGAGTTGTCAAATTGACAACTCTCAATTATTAACCTGGCTTAAAGTCACCTTTCAATAGCAAGGTGGCTTTAACCCATTATTAACCCATTTGCCACCGTTACAGGGCAATGGGAATAGACGGGCAAAGTGCCAGAAAGGATGCATCTAATTATAGATTTGCCTTTTCTGTGGTGGCTCGGGGCAGATGTTAGTAGCCAGTGGGGGCACTAAATAAATGCACCCTCCCTAGGCTAATATTATCTGCCCCCACTTGCTGGCTTTGTCTGTCTGGTTTAGAAAATACCGCGGGAGCCCACGCATTTTTTTCCAACGAATTTACACCTTTAATTAACCCCTACATGTGTGAAATTTTGCACACATACACTCATGTAATTGTTAGTGAAAACCATATAACAAACTACATTAAATGACATGGTTAACTGTATGTAAACCATGTGTCATTTCATGTCAGGTGGTTCTGTAATTTCACAAAAGCCGGCAATTGAATCAGCGGCTATTTTACTATGTAGAAGTGTATGAACTATAAATATATGTATATATATATGTCACAATGACATGTGTATATATATATATATATATATATATGTATTCTATGTGTGTATATCTAGTGTTTACAAGGAAAGAAGGGGTTTATTTTAATTCTGATATTTCTGTCCCATTGACTTGCATTGGTTTCCGTTATCGGAATCGGCGATACCCGATACTTTTTGGGTATCGGTCCGATCCAATCCGATCCGATACTTCTTGATATCCGGAAGTATAGCTCAACACTAAATATGAGTAATGAAACATGCTCTATATATATGTTGCTAGTTTGAAAAACTTACCCACACATCCCTTTATAAAGGGAAATTTGTCATAATACCTCTGTTAGCATACGCTATATACTGCTGACATACGCAGCACCCCAGTAGGTGGGTGGAGCTCCTGGGTGCAAAATCTGTGTCTGAGGATGAAACCACTGGCCTTTTCCCTATGTTATGTCCTTCCCAGTCTGCTGTCTAGGAGGCAGGCGCTGATGCCTCTTGCCCACAACCTGCAATTACACATACAGTAAGAACATTCAGCAACCACATCCACATTTTGGTCCCAGAGCAGTATTTACTTGTCCCCTTTCAGCATATATGTCTCTTCTCAAATTGTTACTTAGATAGGGCATACATATTCGTTAGAACTTTACATAGTCCGAAGCTGGACAAAGACCACTCCTTGCTTTTCCATGCTCCTAAGTGAGACTTGTGTCTGTTTATTAAACTGTTGCTTCTGCTACATTTTCTACATTTTGTTAAAAAAATGGTGGTGGGATATTAGCCAGTTTCTGTACATTTTAAGCAGGTATAAGAGACCAGGTTAATATGCTCCACAGACCTATTCAGGCTGCAGTCTTACACATATTGGAACATTGTCATTGTCATGCTATGGCCTTTACCTGAGCTCTGGAGTACTGCCTGTCACCTGAGTAATACACTCCACAGACCTCGTCATTGTTTGGGACATATCCAGTAATTACTACATTGTTGCTTAAAACCATGCAAAGGATACATTCTGCCTGTTTGGGTAGTTTCCTGAAGAAGTGCCTAGGCTTGTGCAGATTGGTCAACGGCACTCCTGTCTCTTTCCCTTGAGGAGGCTGATTTAAAGTAAAATGAGGCTTGTACATGTTCTTGACATGGTTTCAGATCTGACAGATTGACCACAATGCAGACCTTCGCTTACACTGTACTCAGAATTTAATTCAAAGGCTTTTGGTGTCTGTTAGAATCCAATTTACTGACATTAATCATACAGCTCCCCAACTCCTGTATTATATTCACTTTACAGCGGCTTCACCCGCTATGATAGTGGCTCCATTAGGATTCGGTGGCCAAAATAAACTGTGGAGCTCACAAAACTCAGATTTCATGACACCTGCTGGCCCTCTGAAAATGTGAAGTGACTGCCGTATAATGACATGGCGGTGGATGTGGTGGAGGTGCTGGGCGAAGCCCAAAATTCAAATGGTCATGTTTTAGCTGGCATTGTAAAATGCTGGGGAATAAGTATTCCTCTATCTAGTCAACAATTTTGAATGAGGGAAGGGCCTCCCAAATGTAGGAGTGAGAGGTCTCCAAAATGTAAGATGGAGGGCCACCTGAGGGCCCTTCCCAAACTCAGGTTTCACGGCACCTGCTGAACCTCTGAAAATGTAAAGTGAGGGCCGCATAATGACATGGCGGTAGACATGGTGGTGGTGGCCGACAAAGCCCAAAATTCAAATGGGCATGTTTTATCTGGCATTGTAAAGTGCTGGGAAAATGTATGTATATGTATGAGATTCATATGGGTGAAATTAAGGTGGTTGTGTATGTATTTCAGGACAACGTGATGGGGTTTAACTTGATTGACACTAGGTTCGTCCAGGTCCTGGAACTCCACATGCTCTGTCCAGACCCATACCGATAATCGCCATCGACTCGGTCCCTTTGCGACAGGGGTATTTTACTCGAGTCGACAGAGGTTTACATCTTCAGGTAGGGGCCATGCACTCTGACATAATTGACTGTTATGTGCTAGAGGGTCACTCTGCACAATCCTGTGGTAGATTGAAAGACTCTTGAAGTGGTAAAGTGGAGTGAGTATTGTCAAGTATACTGCTTGGGTACCCAGCTTGCTAGGCTTGATGCTCAGTCTGTGCCTAAATACCTGTCTAACTTTGGGGATGTGTTCTTGGAGCAGGGGTGCCAAGAACTTCCTCCCCAGCATCCTTATGACTGCGCCGTTAATCGTGTTCCTCGGGCTAAGCTGCCTAAGGGCAGACTGTATAATATCTCTCGTCCAGAGAAACAAGCCATGAAGGACTATATCACGGAGAGTTTGGCAAAGGGTCATATGAGACCATCCTCATCTTTCATTGCTGCAGGGTTTTTTAAGAAGAAAGATGGGGGTTATGCCCCTGCTTAGATTTTCACAAACTCAATCTGATCACGGTCCAATATCCATATTCGCTCCCTTTCGTTCCGGACCTCAGATTGTAGGATCAAAATGCTTTTCAAATCTGGACCTCAGGTATGCATATAATCCTATTCGCATTAAAAAGAGGGATGTGTGGAAACCAGCTTTCAATACTCCTGAGGGAGAATATGAGAACACAGTGATTCCATTTGGGTTGACAAATGCACCTGCCATCTTTCAGCACTTTCTTATTGACATCTTTAGTTACCTGGTAGGTAGATTTGTGGTGATCTATCTTTATGACATATTAATTTATTCACCTGACCTTGACTTACATCAGTTACATGTCAGGCAGGTCTTACAATTACTCAGAGACTATAAATTATTTGTCAAACCAAAGAAATGTATGTTCTCAGTGGAGGAAATCCCTTTTCTTTCCCTTTTCCCTTGTCCACTGGTTTTCGCCTGGATCTGGCGAAATTCCGGGCCTTACTGGCTTGAGATCGTCTTGCGAATTTGAAGTCGTTACAAAGATTCTTAGTTTTCACCAACAGCTACCGTAAGTTTGTCAAAACTTTTCGGTAGTAGCCAAACCTCTGATGGATATGACTAGGAAGAGAACAGACTTTTCCAAGTGGTCTACTCCGGCCAGTGAGGCATTCAATACCTTTGAAGAGGTGTTTTGCATCTGTGCTGATCCTCATACAGCCTGACTTTACTCAACCTTTTATTATCGAGGTTGACGCGTCTGAAGCGTGAGTGGGGGCTGTATTGTCGCAGGGTGTATCTCCTGGTAAATGGCGTCCATGTGTATATTTTTCTATAAAACTGTTATCTTGAGAAAAATATTATGACATAGATAACAGGGAACTCTTGGCAATCAAGTGGGTTTTTGAAGAGTGGCGTCATTTTTTGTAGGGAGCAGTTCATCCGGTTATGGTGATCACGGATCAAAAGAATCTTGTAAACTTAGAGTCTACGAAACATCTAAAGCCTCAACAGGCAATATGGGCATTGTTCTTCACCAGGTTTAACTTTTTTGTCACTCTTAGGCTGGGGAACATAAACGTTAAGGCGGATGCCTTATCTCGTTGACTTCCATGTTGAGGAAATAATTGTGAACCGGTACCTATCCTTCAAAAAGGGGTGCTTATAGCGTGTATTTGCTCCGATCTCAAAAAGAGATTGTTGACACTCAGGGGGAGGCCCCTGCTGCCTGTCTGGTAGAGAAACTGTTTATACCTGTGAATTTTCATCTAGGAGTCCTTAGTGAACATCACGATTTGGTCTTGGCCAGACATCCTGGTAATAAAGCCACCATTGATCTTCTTACTCTAAGTTTTTGGTGACCAGGTGTACATCAGGATATCCAGGAGTATGCATCCACCTGCAGTGTCTCTGCCTATTCTAAGACCTCTCGTAATCTTCCGTCTGGGTCTCTCCAATCATTGGCGAATCCCAGTAGACCTTGCACACACTTGTTGGTCGATTTTATCATGGAAATACCCGTGTCGGCAGGGAATAATGTAATTTTGGTGGTGGTGGATAGATTCAGTAAGATGTCTAATTTTATTGCATTACCAGCTTTACCGAATACCAAATCCTTGGCGTAAATTTTCGTCAGGGAAATTGTTAAATGACATGGGATCCCGACTAATATTGTTTCTGACCCGGGGGGTACAGTTTGTTTCCAAGATTTGGAAGGCATTTTGCACCCATCTGGGGATCCATCAATCATTCTCTTCTGCATTTCACCCGCAATCTAATGGGCAGACTGAATGGGTCAACCAGAATCTGGAGACTTATCTTAGGTGTTTTGTGTCTGAGAATCAGGAGGATTGTTTTGTGTCTGAGAATCAGGAGGATTAGGCTACCTACTTACCGCTAGCCGATTTTGCTGTAAATAATTGTTGACATGAGTCTACTGGTAAGTCCACATTCTTCGGGGCGTCCAGTTCCATCCTCAGTTCAGCTCATTTGGGCAGAATCATTCTTCTGGGTAACTGAGGAAGAATGGTTTTCATCATCTATTACATCCGTGTGGCAGGGGGGTTACCAATAATTTGAGGAAGATGGAGTCCACCTATAAGAATGGGGCTGATCATAGACGTTTGGTGGGTCCGTAACTGTGTGTTGGTGACTTGGTGTGGTTGTCCTCTAGGAATATTAAGTTGAAGGTTCCATCTTGGAAATTGGGTCACAAGTTTTTCGGTCCTTTTAAGATCGTAGCCATCGCCTTGCTCTGCCACCTACCTTTAGGGTCCATAATATGTTTCATTGATTTCTCCTCAAAAAATACATTGCATCTTTGGAACCATCATAACTACCACACACAATCTCCTGTCATTGTGGATGGAAACTTAGAATTTCAGATAGCAAAAATCATGGATTCTCGTTTTATTTTGTCGGTCGCTTTAGTATCTGGTAGATTGGAGGGGATACGGTCCTCAGGAGAGGATGTGGGTACCAGCATCTGACGTCCATGTAGCCAGACTGGAGGTCCCTCGTAGGAGAGGGGGTATTTTCATGGGGTTACCTCAACAGAGAGGAGCCAGAAGACTTCAGCGTCTGATTGCTCCTACTCCTGTGTTAGAGTTGGGGGATCACACTAAATAAAATATAAAAATAAAGTGCGATCGCAACCCAGGGTCCACCGTGCAGAAATGAATCTGCTGCTAGTGGGAATAATAATGGAACAAAACAGCGAGCGTTACCTTAAACACACTGTGTTAACGTCATACAGTGTGAACGGAACACAGAGTATCAAGCTCAGCTACTTCACAGAGATGTACTGTTGAGAATGCTATGTACTATACCCTGTTAAACGTCACAAGGATGTTAACACATGGATAGCACATTGTGTTACTGCCATGCAGTGTGAACAAAAGGCAGAGTACCAAGCTCAGTTACTTCACACAGAATACTAACCTAAGAATGCTAAGTACTATACCCTGTTAACCATCACAGGGATGCTAGCACGTGGATTGAGCTTGCTCTGAGACTAAATTGTACTAACTGCACATACAAATGGCGCAGATGCTGTGCCAAGAGCAAGAACTCTTATGACACTAGATATAATTTCCTGTCGCCTTTACTGAGAGGAGCATAAGGGTTGAGCTTGCTCTGTAATTTAACTGTGCTAACCGCACACATGAATAAAACAGAAGCTAAGCCAAGCGGTAGCTACCCCAGTCCTGACGCTACCGAATTTGTGCCAGACCAAAACCCTAAGCATGTAGTCAACTAGAGACTCAGGCATTGAGCCATGGCAATGAACCCTCATAAGTGTGTACCTGCCAATGTGTACAGTCTCTGAGCACAGACAAACACCAGAAAGCATGCAGACAGAATGGTATCCACCCCCGCACACCAAAACACAAATGACACTAGCGCGCCCGTGTGCACCTCTGACAGCCTTTTATACTCTAGGCTCCACCCCAAACACTCATGCCCAGTCGGTCAAGGCGTTGTCCGGCTGCCCATTTGTCCAGAAGTGGAACACCATATTATCGGATTGTTCCCTAAAGTTAATCACCTTGATAATAAAAAACGAGGAATTAGTATTACAAGAAATACAGAAAAACATTGATACCACAAAAATGGAGGCGCAACAAAAACTCATGAAGGAGAAATTTGACGAATTTTGTAAAAAGAGTAATGAAAAAATCTCAAAAGCAGAAATAAAAATCATGGAAATTAAGAAGTGTAAACTTGAACGCGATTTACATGATTATTCTGTGGACCAGGTTTATGAATGGGGCAGATGGGAGAATCTTGGCAAATCCCCCAAATCAATACTGAGACACCCCAAACAGAAAGCTGGGGGAAATCAAGCGCCCAAACAAGTTACATTTAGTTCTTCTGACCCAGAGACTTCAAATGAGACAACATCTGATTCAGATATGGAAACAACAAAATATTCAAAAAAACTCTTATTTCAAGAAAAACATACAGTTTCCTCTGCACAAAAGAAAAAACACAGAAGGAAAGGAAGGAAACACGTTAGTTCCGTGCTCCGATCCCTATGATGTCTTAACCGGTGAGCTGTACTTCATTTTTTTCTTTGTTACAGGTATACAGGTAATAGAAATGTTAAGTTAATCCTACCTACCTGCCTGCCTCATATTAATGGTTTTGAGCAGAGAAATGTTATATTCTGTCTTTATGTTAATGATTTATTTCAGGCTACAGGGTGTGCGGTACCTGGAAGAAATCCCTGCCTTCTGTCCTGATTACAATGTGTAAGACGGCGGTGTTCACACCGTGCAGTAACTGAGGCAGTGACCCAAGCAAGTCCAAAGGAAACAGCTTTTATTCAGCAACTCACGGGTAAAACAGGAAAAGTCCTCCGGTACGCAGCCGAGATAACTTCAGTCTATAAACACTGGTTGCCGGGGACAACGGCCGCGCCGGGCCGAACAGAGCCTGGCAGGTGCAGAGCCGTCCCAGGCGTGGGTTCAGCTACACACAGTCCTGTGGAGCTTTCCTGCTATGCTCCTTGCAGGGTCCCAACATAGAACCACACTACTCCTTAGTGCAGGAGTTTTAAAGACCTGTGGCAAAAGCCACTGGAAAACCCGGGTTGGAGGGAGGAGGCCGCCCCACTGCCTCCTGTGACTCCTGTGACCTCCTCCAAGAAATGAAGGCCCTGCCGGATTTTACTTAATCTGCCTTAGCCAGGTAGTCTGACTAGGTCATTGCTCACCTTCATTCCTGCATTGCAGCCGCAGCTGTGTGTGTGACTGCAATGCACTCAAATGGCTTTAATAGGTCTCTGTACACATTCTGGGGGAAATATAACGTCCCTCATCAAAGATCCCGGTCACTGCCTCACATATCCCCCCCCTCTGTTCAAACTTGTGGGGTTGAACATTTGCCACCATACAGGGTGCCCGGGACAGGGCATCCGCGTTTGCTTGCAACTTCCCAGGGCGATGTTCTACAGAGAAACTGAAATTTTGCAGTGACAGGAACCACCTGGTGACTCGCGCATTCCTCTACTTTGCATTCCTCATCCATACCAAGGGTGAGTGGTCCGTCACCAAGCGGAACTGACGCCCAAGTAAATAATAACGTAGCGATTCCAAGGCCCACTTAATAGCCAAACACTCCTTCTCTACTACGCTATAGTTTTTCCCTGCCGGGACAAGTTTTCTACTCAAGTAGGTGACCGGGTGCTCTTCACCATTCACTTTTTGTGACAACACCGCCCCTAGTCCTACCTCCGAGGCATCTGTCTGTACAATGAAGGTTTCATTGAAGTTGGGGCTGATGAGGACCGCTGTCCACACAGGGCCAACTTCATGGACTGAAAGGCTTCTTCTGCCTGAGGGTTCCACCGAACCATTACCGTTTTCTTTCCTTTCAAGAGATCGGTTAGGGCCGCCGTTCGCCCGGCAAAATTAGGTATAAACCGGCGGTAATACCCAAGGATGCCAAGGAACGCCCTCACCTGTTTTGTACTCAATGGTTTAGGCCAGTTTTTTTATGGCCTCAATTTTACTGATTTGGGGCTTGATAGCTCCTCGGCCTATCACATACCCCAAATATCGAGCTTCCTCCAGCCCTATCGCACATTTTTTTGGGTTTGCCGTTAACCCCGCGGCTCTGAGAGAATCCAGCACCGCTTGTATGTGTGTTAGGTGCGTTTGCCAGTCGGTGCTAAATATGATGATATCATCTAGATTCGCGGACGCGTATTCCTGATGAGGCTTGAGCACTATGTCCATCAATCTCTGAAATGTAGCCGGGGCCCCATGTAACCCAAAAGGTAAGACCACATAGTGAAATAGACCCTCTGGAGTTACGAAGGCGGTCTTTTCCTTCGCCGAATCTGTGAGAGGTACCTGCCAATAACCCTTGGTGAGATCGAGCGTGGTAAAGTACTGGGCCTGCCCCAGTCTCTCAATCAGTTCGTCCACCCGAGGCATTGGATAAAGGTCGAACTTTGACACTTCATTCAATTTCCGGAAATCATTACAGAAGCGTAATGATCCGTCTGGCTTTGGAATCAGTACAATGGGGCTAGCCCACTCACTCCGTGATTCCTCTATGACGCCTAACTGAAGCATTTGTTTTACCTCAGCCGAAATGGCTTGCCTCCGGGCTTCGGGCACCCGGTACGGTCTTATTCGCACCCTTACCCCAGGTTCGGTGACAATGTCATGTTGGATCACCGTAGTCCTACCTGGTAGCTCTGAGAACACGTCGGTATTGTTTTGCACCAGGGTGCGAGCCTCCCGACGCTGCTGTTTAGTGAGGGCATCACTTATCCTGACCTCCC
Organism: Oophaga sylvatica; assembly: GCA_033576555.1. NCBI lineage: Eukaryota > Metazoa > Chordata > Amphibia > Anura > Dendrobatidae > Oophaga > Oophaga sylvatica. The sequence continues at coordinate 225,687,952 of JARQOD010000005.1, read as the reverse complement.
CCTTGGATGCTTCCCTGGCTGAAGGTAGAGAACTCTCTGGTGATATGCCCGGGGTGATGTCTGTAACTAAACACTCTCGATCTTTCCAAGGCTTTAGCAGGTTTACATGGTAAATCTGCTCAGGTTTCCTCCTTCCGGGCTGATACACCCGGTAATTTACCTCCCCCACCTTTTCTCGAATCTCATATGGCCCTTGCCACTTGGCCATGAGCTTACTCTCGACTGTGGGTACCAGTACTAATACCCGATCGCCCTTGTTAAAAGACCTGACTCTGGCTCTTTTATTATATGTGCGCCTCTGGGTTGCCTGGGCATCTAACAGATGTTCTTTCACGATGGGCATGACCGCCGCGATCCGGTCCTGCATACTAGTGTCACGGGTGTGTCGCTAAGAAGATCGTCGCGATTGCACAGCCTGACTTCTCACAGCTGAGTTTCTGGTGCTGGGTGTTTTTCGGCAGTGAGGGAGTTAATTCTCCCTCTCTCTGTGCTAGACGAGGCCAGCCTCGCCCAGCTGCAATTAATGTTGCTGTAATGGGATTCCTTCAAATACCTGCCAGTCTGCTAGGGATGTGTCAGTGAAAGCATTCCTGGCAGACAAACAGAGCGGTTTGTGGTATTTTGGAGTTTGGAGTGAAGTGTACTTTGTGTGTGGTTTTTTCCCTTCCTCGCTTTATCATTTATCTCCTTACCCGTTGGTGTTCCCTCTGTTGTTGTGATGTAGTTTTGTATGCAAGGTGGTTGTTGATTTTCCCCTTGTACTGTCTCGTTCGTCTAGTACTGTGTGTGGGCTTATATTATCCCGTTCCCTGTTGTTGTGATCGGGGTCCTTCTCAGGACTAGATCACTGAGGTTCAGGGATCCTCAGGAGGTAGGGATTACGCTGGCGGCCTGGACCTCTGTACTTTTAACAGTACCTCCAGGTAGAGGGATTAGTCAGGGCCCCAGCTTAGGGTCAGCTTAGGCCCCTAACCTCCGGTATGCAGAGACAGCGTGACAACTAGCCACGTGTTCAATTATACTCTTATGTGGAGTCGGCTCTTGTTCCCATGTCTCTTTGGCTACGTCCAACAGACCCCTAGGGTGTCTGCCGTACAATAACTCAAAGGGAGAGAACCCTGTGGAAGCCTGGGGTACCTCACGGACAGCGAACATCAAATAGGGTAGCAACATGTCCCAATCCCTTCCATCCTTAGAAATCACCTTTTTTAACATGGACTTGAGGGTTCTATTGAACCGTTCTACTAACCCGTCGGTTTGAGGGTGGTACACCGAGGTGCGCAATTGTTTAATTTTTAGCAGTTTGCACAGTTCTCTTGTCACCTTGGACATAAAGGGGGTCCCCTGATCCGTCAGGATCTCCTTAGGTAGTCCCAGGCGACAGAACATGGCAAACAGTTCTCGGGCAATAAGTTTTGCCGAGATATGGCGTAGTGGTATAGCCTCCGGGTACCGGGTGGCATAGTCAACGACCACCAGTATGTGTTGGTGGCCACGGGCGGATTTTACAATGGGCCCTACCAAATCCATTGCAATCCGTTCAAAAGGTACCTCTATTATTGGCAGGGTACCAATGGACTACGGAAACTTGCAGTGGGTGAGGTCAACTGACATTCGGGGCAGGATTCGCAGTACCTTTTGACCTCCGCGTAAACTCCTGGCCAAAAGAACCGCTGCAAGATACGTTCTAGAGTTTTTTTTTCCCCTAAGTGGCCCCCCAGTAAGTGTGACTGTGCCAAATCTAGAATCACCATACGATACGACTGAGGTGCTACCAACTGTTCCACAACCTCATCCCTGATTTTATCTATCCTATAAAGCAACTCACCACTGACTCCCATGCGTGGAAATACCGTATCTGCATTGGGCTGTTGGGCTACGCCGTTTACCTCTAGCACCCTTTCCCGCGCCTGAGTCAGGGTGGGATCTTGTAGCTGAGCTGTCCCAAACGTGACCCTGGACACTTCCAGCTCGGGAATCGATGCGGTCTCCTCCACCTCTCCTGCCAGCACCTCTAAGGGAAACCTATCGGGGTCACACTCTATCCCTAAATGGGACACCCCTACGGCAGGTTCGTCGGGTACAGCATCTGTAATACATTTTACCAGGGGAGAATGGATTTTGTTTTTCCACAGAGTCCAGAACAGGGGCAAGTCTCTTCCCAACACAGACTCATAGGGAAGATTTTTTACCACTCCCACCATGTTTTATGTCTCCACATGGCGTGGACAAAACTACCTCCGTAGTTGGATACTCTCGGAGGTCCCCATGGATACATACAACCCCGACCTGCCGTCCGCTGGGGTTGTCTCCTGCCACCAGTGACCCATGTACCAGAGTCACGAGGCTCCCTGAGTCCAGGAGAGCCTCCGTATGGTACCCATTAACCAGTACCTGGCATAGTTGGAGTTCACTGTCCTGGGGGTCGAGGGTTGCTGTGCAGACGGTCTGGGCATACATTGAGACCCGGCGGCTATATCCGCAGTCCATGGGTTCCGTAGTCAGGGGACAATTAGCCATCACATGTCCCGGTCCCTGACACCGCCAGCACCTAAGGGTGGAGGTACTGTTAGGTCTTATGACAGTTTGGGATGGAACCGGTCTCCTGCCACTCTCACTCCGGGGTTCCCCTTCAGCACGGGTACGGTGCTGACTGTCCCCAGCAGAGGGACGCGACCCTTTTCCCGATTCCTGGGTTGGCAGGGATCGGCGTGACAGCCGAGAGGGGGCGGAGTCTCGAATAAAGTCTTGAGTGGCCGAGTAGCGCTCGATCAAACTGACTACCTGGTCGAGTGTGCCGGGGTCGCCTTGCCCCACCCAACGTTGGAGATAGCAGCCGGCAGAGTCCTTACCAGCTGGTCAACCACCACCCTCTCCACCATCTGGGCTGGAGACAAAGTCTCTGGCTGGAGCCACTTCTTTACCAGCTGTAGGAGGTCATAAGCCTGAGACCGCGCGGGTCGTGTCTCCACATAGGCCCATGAAAATACACGCTGAGCCCTCACGTATGTATTAACCCCCAGTCAGGCAAGGATCTCACCTTTTAGCCTCTGGTAGTCCTGGGCGTCCTCCCGACTGAGATCGAAGTAGGCCTTTTGTGCATTGCTGACCAGAAACGGAGCTACTACTTCTGCCCACTGGTCGGCGGGTAGGTTTTCCCGCTCCGCTGTGCACTCATAAACTGTCATGAAAGCTTCCACGTAGTCCCATCTTCCTCAACGCTGAGCGAACCCTGTCTCGGGCCTCGCGACGTTCAGAGGCTGGTGCCATCAAGGTCTCCCGCAGTGCAGAAATCTGTTGCAGCAACAGTTCGTTTGTTTTTTGCTGCTGCTGGTACAATAGCTGCTGTTGCTCATTGTGCCGTTGCTCCCGCTCCTGCTGTTGTCGCTGAGACTGCAGCTGCTGCTGTTGTGTAATTACCAGCTGCTTTACCAGCTCCTCCATTTTATCCACGGGGTGAGGCTGAAAAGTGGCCGGCCGGATTGTGGTCATGAAGCTGCCGGTGGGGGTATACCTCAGTCACAATGCCCGCATTCTCCACTAATTGTAAGACGGCGGTGTTCACACCATGCAGTAACTGAGGCAGTGACCCAAGCAAGTCCAAAGGAAACAGCTTTTATTCAGCAACTCACGGGTAAAACAGGAAAAGTCCTCCGGTACGCAGCCGGGATAACATCAGTCCATAAACACTGGTTGCCGGGGACAACGGCCGCGCCGGGCCGAACAGAGCCTGGCAGGTGCAGAGCCGTCCCAGGCGTGGGTTCAGCTACACACAGTCCTGTGGAGCTTTCCTGCTATGCTCCTTGCAGGGTCCCAACATAGAACCACACTACTCCTTAGTGCAGGAGTTTTAAAGACCTGTGGCAAAAGCCACTGGAAAACCCGGGTTGGAGGGAGGAGGCCGCCCCACTGCCTCCTGTGACCTCCTCCAAGAAATGAAGGCCCTGCCGGATTTTACTTAATCTGCCTTAGCCAGGTAGTCTGACTAGGTCATTGCTCACCTTCATTCCTGCATTGCAGCCGCAGCTGTGTGTGTGACTGCAATGCACTCCAATGGCTTTAATACGTCTCTGTACACATTCTGGGGGAAATATAACGTCCCTCGTAAGCGATCCCGGTCACTGCCTCACAAATGCTACCCCTCACATGTATGTCAGCTATGGCCCAAGAACCCTGCGCCTGCACCCTGCACTCCCTCAGAACTATATACCTCATCCTCCCTTCTATGTGCACTACATTCAGGGATCTTCTACGCAAGCGCCAGTAAATCACTGTGACCTCTGGTGTACATGGTGATAAGATGCTCTCCCACTTCCTCCCTGCACAGTCATCACTAGGAATCATGTGTACATAGCGATGACTATACATAGAGGAAGTTGAGACAGCACCTTATAGGTGTACACACCAGAGGTCACTGGAACGGAAGTCGCCGGCGCCTGAAGATCCCTGAATGCAGTGCCCACAGAAGGGAGGATGGGTACATATTTCTGAGAGAGTGCAGGGCGCAGGATTCCGGGGCCATAACTGACACAGGGGTCAGTATTGGGGCCCTTCTCTTTAACATATTTATTAATGACCTTGAGGGGGCATACAGAGTAGTATTTAAATATTTGCAGATGACACTAAACTCTGCAGGGTAATAAATACAGAGGACAATTTTATATTACAGGAGGATTTATGTAAACTAGAAGCTTGGGCAGATAAATGGCAAATGAGCTTTAATGGGGATAAATATAAGGTCATGCTCTTGGGTAGAACAAACAAGATGTATAATTATGTGCTTAATTGTAAAACACTGGGCAAAACTGTCACTGAAAAAGACCTGGGTGTATGGGTGGACGACAAACTCACATTTAGTGGCCAATGTCAGGCAGCTGCTGCCAAGGCAAATAAAATAATGGGATGCATTAAAAGAGGCATGGATGCTCATGAGGAGAACATAATTTTACCTCTATACAAGTTACTGGTGCGACCACACTTAGAATACTGTATACAGTTCTGGTCTCCGGTGTATAAGAAAGACATAGCTGAACTGGAGCGGGTGCAGAGAAGAGCGACCAAGGTTATTAGAGAACTGGGGGGTCTGCAGTACCAGGACAGGTTATTACACTTGGGGTTATTAAGTTTGGAAAAAATGAAGGATTAGGGGTAGTGTTGAGCGATACTGCTCGATATCTAAAAATATCGTATCTAAATGGTATCGCCGATATCACTAAATATCGTCGATATCCGATTCTGATACCGGAAGTCCCATGTAAGTCTATGGGAACAAAATATCGCAACAAAAAAAACCCTTTCTTTCGTTGTAAACACAAAATATACACACATAGAATACATATATATATATATATATATATATATATATATATATTATATATATACATGTCATTGTGACATATATATATACATATATTTATAGTTTATACACTTCTACATAGTAAAATAGACTCTGATTCAATTGCCGGGTAAAGCCGTGACATACCCCATAGAAGTCGACGGGCTCGGTGCCGAGTACCCCCAAAACCTCTGGCTCTGTGCGACTCAACTTGGGCGTCACGAACAGGATTCTGTAGCTCGCTATAAGCGAGTCCTGTGTGCCTGAATTGAACTGGTTTTGTGCTTGAGAATTGCTAAAATCATCAGAGAATGTATTTGCCATTTTTCAGCCATATCTGCGTCACGACAAGGCACTGGTAAAGAAGAAGGGCGTGCTCTTCATGGGTGTACACTCACTCAGTGGCGCGAAAACGATGGCCGACCACTGTAAATGGTACTGCAATGTAACATCGTGCCCCACAGCTCTTCAGTTCCGCCTCCTCATCCTCCTCAGTGTGCAGAAACTAACAAGAAGGTCCCGCCTCCCTACAAAAGAGGGGCCCTCTCCAGATGCTAATGACACATGTGACTTGGCAGAGATGGCTAATGGACACGAGCAGAAGTGTGAAGGGATGGAGCAGTCAGAGCTCTACCCCCACGGAAGCGACCCGATCGCCACGGAACCACCGTTGGGCACCCGGCCTGGAAACCCTCCTACGCTGCAAGAAGCGGAGGATACCCTAAGAGGCCTGGCCCGGCACCGGGAGGAGGTCGCCAGGATGGAAGCCAGCTGGCGTGCCCTAAAACTAAACTTGGAGCGGCGCCAATCCCTCTTACCTGAAGTGTCTGTACCGGAAGGTGAGGCACCCGTTCTAGTAGAGGAGCCCTTGCAATGTGATCCGGTTGACGTTGTCGCAGTGGAGGCACCCGTTCCTGCAAAAAACTCTGCACCGGCAGCACCCCAGATCCCGCTGTCTGCCCCCGTCGCTGAGACAGAAGAAGCGACACCCGTCCTCATGGAGGAGGCGGAGGCACCAGGGTTACCTGCCTTCCCGGGGACCCCCCCCCCCCCCCCCCCCCCCCCCCCCCCCCCCCCCCCCCCCCCCCCCCCCCCCCCCCCCCCCCCCCCCCCCCCCCCCCCCCCCCCCCCCCCCCCCCCCCCCCCCCCCCCCCCCCCCCCCCCCCCCCCCCCCCCCCCCCCCCCCCCCCCCCCCCCCCCCCCCCCCCCCCCCCCCCCCCCCCCCCCCCCCCCCCCCCCCCCCCCCCCCCCCCCCCCCCCCCCCCCCCCCCCCCCCCCCCCCCCCCCCCCCCCCCCCCCCCCCCCCCCCCCCCCCCCCCCCCCCCCCCCCCCCCCCCCCCCCCCCCCCCCCCCCCCCCCCCCCCCCCCCCCCCCCCCCCCCCCCCCCCCCCCCCCCCCCCCCCCCCCCCCCCCCCCCCCCCCCCCCCCCCCCCCCCCCCCCCCCCCCCCCCCCCCCCCCCCCCCCCCCCCCCCCCCCCCCCCCCCCCCCCCCCCCCCCCCCCCCCCCCCCCCCCCCCCCCCCCCCCCCCCCCCCCCCCCCCCCCCCCCCCCCCCCCCCCCCCCCCCCCCCCCCCCCCCCCCCCCCCCCCCCCCCCCCCCCCCCCCCCCCCCCCCCCCCCCCCCCCCCCCCCCCCCCCCCCCCCCCCCCCCCCCCCCCCCCCCCCCCCCCCCCCCCCCCCCCCCCCCCCCCCCCCCCCCCCCCCCCCCCCCCCCCCCCCCCCCCCCCCCCCCCCCCCCCCCCCCCCCCCCCCCCCCCCCCCCCCCCCCCCCCCCCCCCCCCCCCCCCCCCCCCCCCCCCCCCCCCCCCCCCCCCCCCCCCCCCCCCCCCCCCCCCCCCCCCCCCCCCCCCCCCCCCCCCCCCCCCCCCCCCCCCCCCCCCCCCCCCCCCCCCCCCCCCCCCCCCCCCCCCCCCCCCCCCCCCCCCCCCCCCCCCCCCCCCCCCCCCCCCCCCCCCCCCCCCCCCCCCCCCCCCCCCCCCCCCCCCCCCCCCCCCCCCCCCCCCCCCCCCCCCCCCCCCCCCCCCCCCCCCCCCCCCCCCCCCCCCCCCCCCCCCCCCCCCCCCCCCCCCCCCCCCCCCCCCCCCCCCCCCCCCCCCCCCCCCCCCCCCCCCCCCCCCCCCCCCCCCCCCCCCCCCCCCCCCCCCCCCCCCCCCCCCCCCCCCCCCCCCCCCCCCCCCCCCCCCCCCCCCCCCCCCCCCCCCCCCCCCCCCCCCCCCCCCCCCCCCCCCCCCCCCCCCCCCCCCCCCCCCCCCCCCCCCCCCCCCCCCCCCCCGGGGGGGGGGGGGGGGGGGGGGGGGGGGGGGGGGGGGGGGGGGGGGGGGGGGGGGGGGGGGGGGGGGGGGGGGGGGGGGGGGGGGGGGGGGGGGGGGGGGGGGGGGGGGGGGGGGGGGGGGGGGGGGGGGGGGGGGGGGGGGGGGGGGGGGGGGGGGGGGGGGGGGGGGGGGGGGGGGGGGGGGGGGGGGGGGGGGGGGGGGGGGGGGGGGGGGGGGGGGGGGGGGGGGGGGGGGGGGGGGGGGGGGGGGGGGGGGGGGGGGGGGGGGGGGGGGGGGGGGGGGGGGGGGGGGGGGGGGGGGGGGGGGGGGGGGGGGGGGGGGGGGGGGGGGGGGGGGGGGGGGGGGGGGGGGGGGGGGGGGGGGGGGGGGGGGGGGGGGGGGGGGGGGGGGGGGGGGGGGGGGGGGGGGGGGGGGGGGGGGGGGGGGGGGGGGGGGGGGGGGGGGGGGGGGGGGGGGGGGGGGGGGGGGGGGGGGGGGGGGGGGGGGGGGGGGGGGGGGGGGGGGGGGGGGGGGGGGGGGGGGGGGGGGGGGGGGGGGGGGGGGGGGGGGGGGGGGGGGGGGGGGGGGGGGGGGGGGGGGGGGGGGGGGGGGGGGGGGGGGGGGGGGGGGGGGGGGGGGGGGGGGGGGGGGGGGGGGGGGGGGGGGGGGGGGGGGGGGGGGGGGGGGGGGGGGGGGGGGGGGGGGGGGGGGGGGGGGGGGGGGGGGGGGGGGGGGGGGGGGGGGGGGGGGGGGGGGGGGGGGGGGGGGGGGGGGGGGGGGGGGGGGGGGGGGGGGGGGGGGGGGGGGGGGGGGGGGGGGGGGGGGGGGGGGGGGGGGGGGGGGGGGGGGGGGGGGGGGGGGGGGGGGGGGGGGGGGGGGGGGGGGGGGGGGGGGGGGGGGGGGGGGGGGGGGGGGGGGGGGGGGGGGGGGGGGGGGGGGGGGGGGGGGGGGGGGGGGGGGGGGGGGGGGGGGGGGGGGGGGGGGGGGGGGGGGGGGGGGGGGGGGGGGGGGGGGGGGGGGGGGGGGGGGGGGGGGGGGGGCTTCCTCCCCCAGGCCCCGGATCCAAAGAGGCGCCGGGGTCTGGGGGAGGCGGTTCCTCTCCCTCTGAACAGGCACTGAGAAGCTGCAGCTATGCCTGGCGATCGCTGGGTAAGGTGCTGTGCCACTGTCCCCCAGCGATTTGATAAAATCAGTGAGTCCCACACGGGGACGTAAAAAAGTTAAAAAATAAAAAAACGTTTAAAAAAAAAATCCAAAATAAATAAAAAAAAAAAAATATTCCCCAATAAATTCATTTCTCCCTTTAAATAAAAAAACAAAAACAATAAAAGTACACATATTTGGTATCGCCGCGTCCGTAATGACCCCCCCTATAAAACTGTCCCACTAGTTAACCCCTTTAGTGAACCTCTTAAAAAAAAAAAAAAAACGAAGCAAAAAATCAATGCTTTATCATCATACTGCCGAACAAAAAGTGGAATAACGCGCGATCAAAAAGACCGATATAAATAAACATGGTACCGCTGAAAACATCATCTTGTCCCGCAAAAAACGAGCCACCATACAGCATCATCAGCGAAAAAATAAAAAAGTTATAGCTCGCAGAATAAAGCGATGCAAAAATAATTATTTTTTATATAAAATTGTTTTTATTCTATAAAAGCGCCAAAACATAAAAAAATGATATAAATGAGGTATCGCCATAATCGTACTGACCCGAAGAATAAAACTGCTTTATCAATTTTACCACATGCGGAACAATAAAAACGCCTCCCCCAAAAGAAATTCATGAATTGCTGATTTTTGTTCATTCTAACCTCCCAAAAATCGAATAAAAAGCGATCAAAAAATGTCACCCGCTCAAAAATGATACAAATAAAAAACGTCAACTCGTACCGCAAAAAATAAGACCTCACATGACTCTGTGGGCCAAAATATGCAAAAATTATAGCTCTCAAAATGTGGCGATGCAAAAAACTATTTTTGCAATAAAAAGCGTCTTTTAGCGTGACAGCTGCCAATCATAAAAACCCGCTATAAATAGTAAATCAAACCCCCCTTTATCACCCCCTTAGTTAGGGAAAATAATAAAATTAAAAAAAATTTATTTATTTCCATTTTCCCATTAGGGTTAGGGTTAGGGTTGCGGCTAAAGTTAGGGTTAGGGTTGGCGCTAAAGTTAGGATTAGGGTTAGGGTTGGGATTAGGGGTGTGTTAGGGTTAGGTTTGTGGTTAGGGTTGGGACTAGGGTTAGGGGTGTGTTGGGGTTAGGGTTGGAGTTAGAATTGGGGGGTTTCCGCTGTTTAGGTACATCAGGGGCTCTCCAAATGTGACATGGCGTCTGATCTCAATTCCAGCCAATTCTGTGTTGAAAAAGTCAAACGGTGCTCCTTCACTTCTGAGCTCTGCCATGCGTCCAAACAGTAGTTTATCCCCACATATGGGGTATCAGCGTACTCTGGACCCCAAGAGTTATTGTGCAATTTGTCCTATTTCTTCTGTTACCCTTGGGAAAATAAAAAACTGGGGGCGAAAATATCATTTTTGTACAAAAAAAATTTTTTTTTTGTTTTTACGGCTGTACATTATAAACTTCTGTGAAGCACTTGGGGCTTCATAGCGCTCACCACACACCTAGATAAGTTCCTTGTGAGGTCTATTTTCCAAAATGGGGTCACTTGTTGGGGATTTCCACTGTTTAGGCGCATCAGGGGCTCTCCAAATGCGACATGACGCCCCCAGACCATTCCATCAAAGTCTGCAATCCAAAACGTCACTACTTCCCTTCCGAGCCCCAACGTGTACCCATACAGTAGTTTTCTCCCACATATTGGGTATCAGCGTACTCAGGACAAATTGGGCAACAATTTTTGGGGTCCAATTTCTCCTGTTACCCTTGTAAAAATAAAATATTGGGGCGAAAAAATCATTTTTGCAAAAAAAAAAAGATTTTTTATTTTTACGGCTGTGCGTTATAAACTTCTGTGAAGCACTTCGGGGTTCAAAGTGCTCACCACACATCTAGATAAGTTCCTTGTGGGGTCTATTTGCCAAAATGGGGTCACTTGTGGGGGGTTTCCACTGTTTAGGTGCATCAGGGGCTCTCCAAATGTGACATGACGCCCCCAGACCATTCCATCAAAGTCTGCAATCCAAAACGTCACTACTTCCCTTCCGAGCCCCGACGTGTGCCCATACAGTAGTTTTCGCCCACATATTGGGTATCAGTGTACTCAGGACAAATTGGACAACAACTTTTGCGTTCCAATTTCTTCTGTTACCCTTGTGAAAATAAAATATTGGGGGCGAAAAAATCATTTTTGTAAAAAAAAAAGGATTTTTTATTTTACGGCTGTACGTTATAAACTTTAGTGAAACACCTGGGGGTTCAAAGTTCTCACCACACATCTAGATAAGTTCCTTGAGGGGTCTAGTTTCCAAAATGGTGTCATTTATGGGGGTTTCCACTGTTTAGGCAGATCAGGAGCTCTCCAAACACGACATGGCGTCCAGCCAATTCTGCGTTGAAAAAGTCAGACGGCGCTCCTTCCCTTCCAAACTCTGCCATGCACCCAAACAGTGGTTTACCCCCACATATGGGGTATCAGCGCACTCAGGACAAATTGCACAATAACTTTTGGAGTCTTTTTACCCTTGGAAAAATAAAATTGGGGTGAAAAGATCATTTTTGTGGAAAAAATATGATTTTTAAATTTTACCGCTCTACGTTATAAACTTGTGTGAAGCACTTGGGGGTTCAAATTGCTCATCAAAAATCTAGATAAGTTCCTTAGGGGGTCTAGTTTCCCAAATGGGGTCATTTGTGGGGGGTTTCCACTGTTTAGGCACATCAGGGGCTCTCCAAATGCAACATGGCATCCAAACTCAATTCCAGCCAATTTTGGTTGGAAAAAGTCAAATGGTGCTCCTTCCATTCCGAGCTCTGCCGTGCGCCCAAACAGTGGTTCTCCCCCACATATGGGGTATCAGCGTACTCAGGACAAATTGTACAACAACTTATGTGGTCCAATTTCTCTGTTACCCTTGGGAAAATAAAAAATTTGTGACTAAAAGTTAATTTTTGTGGGAAAAAAATAGGATTTTTTATTTTCATGCCCGGGCATTATAAACTTGTGTGAAGCACTTGGGGGTTCAAAGTGCTCACCAAAGATCTAGATAAGTTCCTTAGGGGGTCTAGTTTCCAAAATGGGTCACTTGTGGGGGGTTTCCACTGTTTAGGCTCATCTGGGGCACTGCAAACGGAACATGACCCCCATTAACGTCTGCATTCCAAAACGTTACTACTTCCTTTCCAAGCCCTGCCGTGCGCCCAAACAGTTTCCCCCCCCACATATGGGGTATCAGCGTACTCAGGACAAATTGGACAACAACTTTTGGGGTCCAATTTCCTTGGGAAAATTCAAAAATTTGGGACTAAAAAATCATTTTTGTGGAAAATTGATTTTTTTTTTTTCACACCCAGGCTTTATAAACTTCTGTGAAACACTTGAGGGTTCAAAGTCCTCACAACAGATCTAGATAAGTACCTTAGGGGGTCTAGTTTCCAAAATGGTGTCACTTGTGGGGGGTTTCCACTGTTTAGGCGCATCAGGGGCTCTCCAAACGCGACATGGCATCCAATCTAAATTCCAGCCAATTTTAGTTTGAAAAAGTCAAACGTCGCTCCTTCCCTTACGAGCTCTGCCGTGTGCCCAAACAGTGGTTTTCCCCCACATATGGGGTATTGGCGTACTCAGGAGAAATTGCATAACAACCTTATCTGTCCATTTTCTCCTTTTACCCTTGTGAAAATAAAAAAAAGTTTGTAAAAGATAATTTTTGTGGCTAAAAAGTAAAATATTCATTTTTTCCTTCCACGTTGCTTTAGTTACTGTGAAGCACCTGAAGGGTTAATAAACTTCTTGAATGTGGTTTTGAGTACCTTGAGGGGTGCAGTTTTTAGAATGGTGTCACTTTTGGGTATTTTCTGCCATATAGACCCCTCAAAGTGACTTCAAATGTGAGGTGGTCCCTAAAAAAAATGGCTTTGTAAATTTTGTTGTAAAAATGAGAAATCGCTGGTCAACTTTTAACCCTTATAACTTCCTAACAAAAAAAAATTTTGGTTCCAAAATTGTGCTGATGTAAAGTAGACATGTGGGAAATGTTATTTCTTAACTATTTTGTGTGATATATTTCTCTGTTTTAAGGGAATAAAAATTCAAAGTTTGAAAATTGCAAAATTTTAAAAATTTTCGCCATATTTGCATTTTTTTCAAAAATAAACGCAAGTTATATTGAAGAAATTTTACCACTAACATGAAGTACAATATGTCACGAGAAAACAATCTCAGAATCGCGAAGATCCGTTGAAGCGTTCCAGAGTTATAACCTCATAAAGAGACAGTGGTCAGAATTGTAAAAATTGTCCCGGTCATTAACGTGCAAACCACCCTTGGGGGTGAAGGGGTTAAGGACAATATAAATTGCCTTACATAATAACAATATGTGCACAATAGACAGACATAGATCATTATGAATATTAATAATGCATTTAAACATTATCCATATATAGTAAATTTACATAATATATGTGTAACATAAACACCATATGCATAAATGTGTACCACCATCACATACATATATATACAATTTGCATCAAAAAAATAAAAAGAAAATATTAATAAAAAATAAATAATAATAATATACAAATTAAATACAAAAAAATAATAAATAAAAAAATAAAAATAAAGAACAAAAAATACAAAAAGAAAATATAAATGGTGGACGCTGTCGAGGTGTGAAATCTTCGACTTGGAATAAGTCATGGTGCCATGGTATGCAAAAGAACTGGAAACAGCCAAGAAGAAATGTGGATCAGGCAAATATCTAAACAAAAACAAAGAAATTAGCAACAAAATAATGATTAAAAACAACCACCCTCCCCTAAAACCAGATGCCATATAACTGAAAATTGGACTACCTCATATTGTACCTAAAGAAATGCTCCAAACCCAAAGTTTTCATTATGGCCGAATGGTGTGATAGTGCCCAATCGGTATATCCATCGACTCTCTAATTGGGCTAAAGCTTTCCAGTATTGCCCCCTCGAATCCCCAAAGTCAAGGAATCAATCCCTTTAATCTTCAACAATCCCGCATTGCATTGATGGTATTTTTTGAAATGTCTTGCCACTATCGCACCATTCTGCCTTAATGAAAACTTTGGGTTTGGAGCATTTCTATAGGTACAATATGAGGTAGTCCACATTTCAGTTATATGGCATCTGGTTTTAGGGGAGGGTGGTTGCTTTTAATCATTATTTTGTTGCTAATTTCTTTGTTTTTGTTTAGATATTTGCCTGATCCACATTTCTTCTTGGCTGTTTCCAGTTCTTTTGCATACCATGGCACCATGACTTATTCCAAGTCGAAGATTTCACACCTCGACAGCGTCCACCATTTATATTTTCTTTTTGTATTTTTTGTTCTTTATTTTTATTTTTTATTTATTATTTTTTGTATTTAATTTGTATATTATTATTATTTATTTTTTATTAATTTTTTCTTTTTATTTTTTTGATGCAAATTGTATATATATATATATATGTATATACGGTATATATATGGTACACATTTATGCATATGGTGTTTATGTTAAACATATATTATGTAAATTTACTATATATGGATAATGTTTAAATGCATTATTAATATTCATAATGATCTATGTCTGTGTCTGTCTATTGTGCACGTATTGTTATTATGTAAGGCAATTTATATTGTCCTTAAAACACCTCATAGGCACGTTTAAATATTCAACTCCTTTTTAATTAGCCGGTTATTCAAAATATATTCACAAATTAGTAGTAACACGAATTAATTATATGGTGCAATATATGGGAAGGATTTGGTGGTGTGAACACGGTCCCTTTGACGTGCGCACACAGAACTGTGGTCTGGCTGGATCTCCTCACCTCTGGCAACAGGCTAGATCGTGATTCTTGTGGGAGTCATGCATCTCGCCGCGCCGGAGAGGGGAGGTCCCATGTAGCTATGACGCCAGTCTGTGATGCGCCATCAGTTCATTGGTCCGATGCTCGATGGGAGGTGTTACATGGGGTCCTCCCATTTCATTCGCAACGAGCGGCTCCATGGTAGGATAAGAGGAGTTTTTTCACTCTATTGGTTTGCGATCTGCGCTTCAGAGAGGATTCTTTTTGAAATGTTGTTATAATTGAGACAGGGCGCTGATGTGATATGGAGTTTGCAATGTAAATGGGACGACGGTCATTGTGAGCACCCACGTGGGTATAAATAGGTGTGTGCAATACACTGGTTTTGATTGGTCTATGGGGAATGGGCAGAGACAAACATGCCCTATAGCTTTTGTAATTGGATGTTAAAGCTTATATGCAGGAGTCTTTTGATTGGATAGCAGCCATTTAAAAGGGCACATGATCCCCTCCTTGGTATACACGCCCCCGGAAGAAGAGCATTCGAAACGTGCGTTGGGGTTAGAGACGCAGCGTTCCTTCACCCAGCCACTTTGGTAAATACTATGATTGTTCTAAATACCTTTTTCTTTCTATAGTAGCAATGATGGCACTTTAATATACGGTATGTTACCGTTTATGAAAGAGAAAATAGTGATTTAGTTATTCTTTGGAGTCAGCAGGTATTTTTTCCTTACCTATATGGGACATAGTTGATAGGACTATATTTGCAATAGCCTATGGTCTGTCTCCTTTTGTTCAATCTATTAGGCACAAAGAGCACTTTATTAAATAATCTATGTTGGCAATTTATGAACATATTGCCTTGCCATCAATAAATATATTTGCTATAGCTAATTTTGATTATATTCCATATAAACCATTGATGTTTTTTGATGGATATGGGTGGGGTGAATTTACTGTGTCATTTCTGGATATGAGGCAACCCTTTTATTAAGTGTTTTGTATGTGTTTCAATAAAAATTGTTTCTATATATACACTCCTGTGCCCTTTTTTGGTATTTATTAAAGGGTATTGGTTGAATAGTCATGGCACATGCATGGATCACCAGTGGACAAAGCTCAAGCGCGGGTCAGAACCATACTGCACAAGTGCGGTGCGGTGACGACCTGTGCATGCATTTGCACAATATTATCAATGCTTGTGGACTTGTCACGCTCCTGAATTAGGTCAGTATATGATGTTATTTATTTTAATAAAACTTCTGGAGGGATTATGGGGGCATCAAAAATTTTGGGAGTCATTATGCAGTTTGGAGACTACTATGAGGGCCATCATATAGTGTGGGAGCCACTATCTATTTTGGGAGTTAATTTATGAGCCAATATGCAGTTTGGGGCTAATACAGGGGCCATTATAGAGTGTGGGAGATAATGTGGGAGATATCACATAGTGTGGGGACTACTGTGGGGACCATCATACAGTGTCAGAACTACTGTGGGGGCTTTTATAAAGTGTGGGAATTACTGTGAGAGCCATTATACAGTGTGAAGGTTACTGTGTAGGCCATCATACAGTGTGAGGACTACTGAGGCGGTCAAAAATAAAGTGTTGAAACAACTGAGCGGTCCTACATACAGTGTGGGGAGAATTTAGGGGTCCATCCTACAGTGTGTCGGCCGTCATGTGCTGACTACTAGAGGGTCAATCATACAATTTGAAGACTATTGAGGGGTCCATTCTACAGTGGGGGGGCTACTGTGGAGGCCATCATACAGTGTGAGGACTACTGTGGGAGATCCTCATACAGTGTGAGGGCTACTGTATGGGCCATTATACAGTATGAGAGCTAATGTGGAGGCTACTGTGAGGACCATTGTGGGGTCATTATACCGTGTTTTGGGGGAGCGGTGAGGACATCATATTATGTATAGGGGAGCTGTGTGGGTGTCTTACTGTGTAAAGGGCTGCTGTTATGTTTTGGTAGCTGAGGAGAGTAAGCAAAAACAGCAATTCACCAGAGAGGCTGGAACCTATTGGATTGCAGTAACCTGAACTAACCAAACAACTAGAGGTAGCCGTGGAGCGTTCCTACGTTGATTATAGACGCCTCGTCACAGCCTGAGAGATAACTACACCTAAAGGCAGAAAGATGAAAGCTATCTGCCCCGGAGCAGAGCCCCAAAGAAAATAGGAAGCCCCAAAACATGTAATGGCGGTTAGACAAGAAGAAGCACGGACACAGAAAGAAAATAGAATGAGCAAACGCTGGGGCCCAATCTGTCTAGACAGAAAAGTACAGGAAAGGATACTCACTGCAATCCAAAAAAACCCCTAAAAAATACCAACTCAACTGATTGCAAAAACACCTGAGATCACACGACCTCTAAAACCTAAATCAGTTCTCTGGTGTAACAAAACTAAGCAGCAGCCACTGAAAAAACAGGAAAAAACAAATGAACAAACAACAGTGGCTCCAGATAAACTGAGAGGAGCACAAGCCCCCGGAGGGGACCTGGCTGACCTCCACAGAAGTGCAGGGAACAATGCAAAAAGCAAGCACAAAAATAAAAGCAGAAAATATCTTATCTGAAAGCAGAAGATGCAGGCAAGACTGAGCAAGCTTCCAAATGAACCAGGAACCACAATTGAGACAAGAACAATTGATCACCAGCAACCATCATGGGAGGGAACCTCCCTTATATCATACCAGTCCGTGATCCCAGATTGCCACTCCTCGCTGAAAGGTTCAGTACTGTCAGTAACCACCAGAGGGAGCCTCTGCTCAGAAACCATTTTTAGCACATTCATAACAGTACCCCCCCTTGAGGAGGGGTCACCGAACCCTCACTTGTGCAACCAGGTCGATCAGGATGGGCTCGGTGATAGGCACGGATCAGTCTCCTAGCATGGATGTCCGAAGCAAACACCCAAGAATTGTCCTCCTGACCATAACCTCTCCACTTAACCAAATACTGGAGTTTCTGTCTAGAAAAACAAGAATCCAATATTTTCTCAACCACATACTCAAGATTGCCCTCAACCAAAACAGGGTCAGGAGGCGCAGCCATAGGAACTACTGGCTCGACAAACCTCTTCAATAAGGACTTGTGGAACACGTTATGGATCTTAAATGTCCCTGGAAGAAGCAAACGGAAGGAAACAGGATTAAGAATCTCCATGATCTTATAAGGTCCAATGAACCTAGGCTTAAACTTTGGAGTTGCAACCCTCATAGGGATATTTCTTGAGGACAACCAAACCAAGTCCCCCACTTTAAACCGAGGACCATCAGTCCTATGCCGGTTGGCAAACCGTTGGGCCTTCTCCTGAGAGAGAGACAACCTCTCCACTACCTGGTCCCAAATCTGCTGCATTCGCTCCACAACAGAGTCAACACCCGGACAGACAGAAGCCTCTGCCTGTCCCGAAGAAAATCGATGGTGAAACCCAAAATTGCAGAAAAATGGAGACATCAAGGTGGCAGAGCTAGCCCTATTATTAAGAGCAAACTCAGCCAAAGGCAAAAAAGAGACCCATTCATCTTGATCAGCAGACACAAAACATCTCAAATAAGTCTCCAAGGTCTGGTTTGTTCTCTCGGTTTGTCCATTGGTCTGAGGATGAAAAGCAGAGGAGAAAGATAATTGAACACCAAGTTTAGAACAAAATGTCCTCCAAAATCTGGAAACAAACTGGACTCCTCTGTCAGACACAATGTTCTCCGGAATGCCATGTAACCGAACAACGTGCTGAAGGAACAAAGGCACCAATTCGGAGGAGGAAGGTAACTTAGGTAATGGCACAAGATGTATCATCTTGGAAAACCTATCACAGATTACCCAGATAACGGTCATTCTCTGAGAAACAGGGAGGTCGGAAATAAAATCCATAGAGATATGGGTCCATGGCCTCTTGGGCACAGGTAATGGCATTAACAAACCACTAGAGCGAGAGAAAGGCTTGGAGTGAGAGCAAGTCCCACAGTACTGCACAAATTCCCTGACGTCACGAGACAATGAAGGCCACCAAAAGGACCGACTCACCAAGTCTCTG
Organism: Oophaga sylvatica; assembly: GCA_033576555.1. Taxonomy (NCBI): domain Eukaryota; kingdom Metazoa; phylum Chordata; class Amphibia; order Anura; family Dendrobatidae; genus Oophaga; species Oophaga sylvatica. The sequence continues at coordinate 225,669,354 of JARQOD010000005.1, read as the reverse complement.
GTACCAAAAATCCCGGGATGACCAGCCAACGCGGAACAATGAATCTCAGACTTCACACTCTTCTTCCACTGGTCTGGGACAAACAATTTCCCAAAAGGGCAGCGCTCAGGTTTATCCTCCTGACACCCTTCCAGAGCCTGTCTCAAATTGGGCGAGATGGCGGAAAGAACTACACCCTCTTTCAAAATAACAGTAGGATCAGATAACTCAGGAGAGTCCGCAAAGAATCTCCTCGAGAGGGCATCCGCCTTAACATTCTTAGTGCCAGGAAGAAAAGAAACCACAAAATTAAAACGTGTGAAAAACAAGGCCCACCTGGCCTGTCTAGGATTAAGTCGCTTGGCTGATTCGAGATAAACCAGATTCTTATGGTCCGTGAGGACCACCACCTGATGTTTGGCTCCTTCCAGCCAATGTCTCCACTCTTCAAAGGCCCACTTCATGTTCAATAACTCCCGATTACCCACGTCATAATTACGTTCAGTTGGAGAAAATTTTCGAGAGAAAAAGGCACAAGGGTTACTCTTAGAGGTCTCTGGATCTCTTTGGGACAAAACGGCACCTGCCCCAATTTCAGAGGCATCAACCTCCACCTGAAACGGTAGAGAAACATCAGGCTGCCATAGAACAGGAGCAGAAGTGAATCTCTGATTAAGTTCCTGAAACGCAGAGACTGCCTTAGGAGGCCAATTCACCACATCAGAACCCTTTTTGGTCAAATCAGTAAATGGTTTAACAATACCGGAGAAATTACCAATAAATTTACGATAAAAATTGGCAAAACCCAAAAATCTCTGAAGAGCCTTTAATGAAGTAGGTTGGACCCAATCACAGATGGCCTGAACCTTGACCGGGTCCATTTCAATAACAGACGGAGAAAAAATGAATCCCAGAAATGAGACATTCTGTACGCCAAAAAGTCACTTTGATCCCTTCACATACAGTGCATTCTCTCTCAAAATCTGGAACACAGTCCGGACATGTTTCACATGAGAGTCCCAGTCATTGGAAAAAATCAAGATATCATCCAAATAAACAATCAGAAATTTATGCACAAATTCCCTGAAAATATCATTCATGAAGGATTGGAAGACGGAAGGAGCATTAGTGAGCCCAAAGGGCATCACTAGGTACTCAAAATGCCCCTCTGGGGTATTAAACGCCGTCTTCCATTCATCCCCGTGCTTAATGTGAATAAGGTTATATGCCCCTGAGGTCAAGCTTGGTAAACCAACTAGCACTTTTCACTGTGGAAAACAGGTCAGAAATCAAGGGTAACGGATATTGATACTTCACAGTGATCTTATTCAAGAGACGATAATCAATACACGGCCTCAATGAACCATCCTTTTTGGCCACAAAGAAAAAACCGGCACCCAAGCGTGAAGAGGATGGTCTGATATGACCCTTCTCCAATGACTCCTTGATATAAAATCGCATAGCATCGTGTTCAGGTACAGACAAGTTAAAAAGGCGACCTTTAGGAAATTTACCACCAGGCACTAATTCAATAGCGCAATCATAGCTCCTGTGAGGGGGCAAGGATGCAGATTTACTTTCACTAAAAACATTCGAAAAATCAGTCAAAAAGTCAGGAACATCCTGAGACTGAGGAGAGGCAGAAATAACAGGAGTGTCGGCATTAACACATTGGCAGCCCCAACTGGTCACAGACACAGATTTCCAATCCAAAACAGGATTATGAGACTGTAACCAAGGGAAACCTAGTACAATAATGTCATGCAGATTATACAGTACCAGAAATTTGCAACTCTCCTGATGATCTGGTTCAACCCTCATTATCACCTGAGTAGAAAACTGGGGTTTATTCTCCGCCAAAGGGGTAGAATCAATGCCCAGTAGGGGAATAGACTTCCGTAGGGGTATCATGGGAAACCCACAACGTTTGGCAAAGTCAAAATCCATCAGGTTAATAGCTGCTCCTAAATCAACAAAAGCCTGAGCAGAAAATGTGGACAGGGAGCAAATCAGGGTAACAGTCAACAGAAATTTAGTCTGAACACTACCCAAGACAACTGAGCGTGCAAAACGTCTTCCCCGTTTAGGGCAGACTGAAATATATGAGAGGCGTCACCACAGTAGAAACATAACCCATTGCGCTTTCGAAACTCATGACGCTGCGCCCCAGAAGTCACTCTATCACACTGCATGGGCTCAGAAGCTGGCTCAGAAGGCAACACTATCTCACGCATACTTCTGTGCTCACGAAAACGTCTGTCAATATGAATAGCCAATGACATAGAATCATTGAGACCAGAGGGAGCTTGGAATTCCACCATAACATCCTTTAGATTCTCTGACAGCCCCTTCCGAAAAAGGGCTGCCAAAGCATCATCATTCCATTTGGTCAGGACTGCCCACTTTTGGAATTTCTGACAGTACAACTCAGTGTCTTCAAGACCCTGATTTAATGCCAGCAAGGTTTTTTCAGCTTGATCAGTGACATTAGGTTCATCGTACAATAACCCAAGAGCCAGAAAAAATGCATCAATATCAAACAGGATCCCCAGGTGTCAGGGAAAAAGCCCAATCCTGAAGATCTCCACACAGGAGAGAGATGACAATTTGAACCTGCTGTGCTGCGTTCCCTGAGGATTTAGGCTTTAAGGCAAAAAACAACTTACAGTTATTTTTGAAATTCAGAAATTTAGCCCGATCCCCAAAAACAAATCTGGCATGGGAATCCTAGGTTCCACAACTGGCAACCCAGCAAGATAGGCAGCAATACTCTGAACCTCAGTGGCAAGCTGATCCACACGGCCAGACAACTGTGCAAGCTCCATTGAGAGAAAAAAAAATACTCCTCTGCACCCAGAGAAACAGAGGGAAAAAAAAATGCAACAAACAGGGAAAAGAAAAAAAAAATCTCTGACAATTCTGACAATCTTTTTTCTTTCCACACTATTTTTCCCTTCTGTGAGTACCATATAATTTTCAGTTTTGGCCGGTGATACTGTTATGTTTTGGTAGCTGAGGAGAGTAAGCAAAAACGGCAATACACCAGAGAGGCTGGAACCTATTGGATTGCAGTAACCTGAACTAACCACACAACTAGAGGTAGCCGTGGAGCGTTCCTACGTTGATCCTAGACGCCTCGTCACAGCCTGAGAGATAACTACACCTAAAGGCAGAAAGATGAAAGCTATCTGCCCCGGAGCAGATCCCCAAAGAAAATAGGAAGCCCCAAAACATGTAATGGCGGTTAGACAAGAATAAGCACGGACACAGACAGAAAATAGAATGAGCAAACGCTGGGGCCCAATCTGTCTAGACAGAAAAGTACAGGAAAGGTTACTCACTGCTATCCAAAAAAACCCTTAAAAATACCAACTCTACTGATTGCAAAAATACCTGAAATAACACGACCTCTACCACCTAAATCAGTTCTCTTGTGTAACAAAACTAAGCCGCAGCCACTGAAAAAACAGGAAAAAACAAATGAACAAACAACAGTGGCTCCAGATAAACTGAGAGGAGCACAAGCCCCCAGAGGGGACCTGGCTGACCTCCACAGAAGTGCAGGGAACAATGCAAAAAGCAAGCACAAAAATAAAAGCAGAAAATATCTTATCTGAAAGCAGAAGATGCAGGCAAGACTCAGCAAGCTTCCAAATGAACCAGGAACCACAATTGAGACAAGAACAATTGATCACCGGCAACCATCATGGGAGGGAACCTCCCTTATATCAGACCAGTCAGTGATCCCAGATTTGCACTCCTCGCTGAAAGGTTCAGTACTGTCAGTAACCACCAGAGGGAGCCTCTGCTCAGAAACCATTTTTAGCACATTCATAGCAGGCTGCTGTTTGCCCATCATATTGTGTATAGGGAAGCTATGGGCCCATCATACTGTTTATATAGGAGTTGTGGACCCATCATACTGTGTAAAAGGTAGCAGTTGCACCATCATACTGTGAATAAGGGAGCTGTGGTCGAGTCATACTGTATATAGGTGAGCTGTGGACCTGTAACGACCCTGTCAGCGCCAGCGAACTGCCACGGCTGAGCAGGGTGACTCACCCACACTGTGGAAGGGCCCGGGGTCAGATGCCGCAGGGGGGGCTCCGGCAGACGGGACCAGAGCAGCGTGGTGAGAGTAGCAGTAAGCAAAAGGACCTTCGATCATGTGACCACAGGGGGCGGGGCCTAGCGTTCTGCTACTGGAGGTGAGTGCAGGACTTTACAGGGACCCTGGATTAGTGAATAGGGAAACTCAGGTCAGACAAACGGGGGTCATACACGGAGAGGACGGCGCAGTACAGAAGGGGCGAGCAGAGAATAGTCAGAACATAAGCCAGGAGTCATACACAAGATAGCAATGCAGTACAGGAGGGATAAGCAGAGAATTGTCAGGACAAAGGCAAGAGGTCATACACGAGATAGCAACGCAGTACAGGAGGGGCAGGCAGAACTCGTAACGGGAACAGAACCAAGTCAAAACCAAGCAAGCATAAAGAATCACAAGCACAAAACACAGGGTCACACACACTCGGCCAAGGGTCAAAGTATAAGCGACAAGGAATGGCCCCACAATGAGGCTATAAGAAGCCTCCCAGAATCCCAGAGTGAGGCCATCCAAATTAACCCTTTACCTACCTTTTCCCACAAACTCAGCAAACCATGACAGGACCCATCATATTATCTATAGAGGAGCTATTGGCTCATTATACTGTGTATAGAGGAGTTTTGAGACCATGATACTGTGTATAGAGGTGCTGTGGGTCCATCTTACTGTGTGTAGGGGATCTGTATATGGGGATACTTGGGACATTAAATGTTAAATGAGCACTTAAGCGTCATTGCTATAGAGGCACTCAGAGTATTGTAACAGTCAAAGTTGCATATGGGGCATTACTACTTTCTACAGGTGAAAGGTGGACACTGTTTTCTAGGGAACTTGCAAAGGGCATTAATATTTTCTAGGGGCAATTTTACCATCTATAAAGCACAGAGTTTGTGTAGGTTAAGAATACATGAGGATGGTGCAGGAAATGTGAGAAGTCAAATGTGTCATTGTTGCATCTCTGCAGACGAAGATGTTATATTGGCCTGGGCAGATGGAAAAGATGAGAAAAGTGAATGACTATCAGAAATAACATCAGATGTAAGTCACTATACTGTAGATATCATAACTGTAACCACCTATATGTTCTGCAGGACTGAAATATCCACTATATGGTCACCATATGGTGGTAATATCAGCGTTGATCTTTGTGTATAGATTAATTTTCAGTAATAACCTGGCTACCTGCTGAAGTTCCCCTATCCATCTCAATTATGGTGCACCACCTTTTTTGCAATCAGGGCTACCTGGTTAGGGGCCCAATCAGATGTTTTGCCCCCTGAGCAGGACCCCTAGCTACAACATGGAAGATATGTGAAGTGGCTTAGAGCTGTACTTCAGATACTAGATAGCAACTTGTACATGGAGGATGGGCACATCTGTCAGATAGGATATAATGACCTGTCTGCCATATTGTCTCAGTGAGAAAGAGACAAAGCAGCGAAGATGGGTAAGAAGAGTTTGTTACCTGAAAGTAGGTGATGTATGTCACCGAGAGTATGGCAAGTGACTGCTGCTTGAAGCTCTCATGGTCAGTAAGATCAGTTGAGCTGTGTTGACACCCAAAAGCGGTGCAAAGCAAGTAAAAAATTGTGCCACTGCATGACATGAAGGTTTAGACTTAAGCCCCGTCTCACATAGCGAGATCGCTAACGAGATCGCTGCTGAGTCACTAAATTTGTGACGTAACAGCGACCTCAATAGCGATCTCGCTACGTCTGACATATACCAGCGATCAGGCCCTGCTGTGCAATCGCTGGTCGTGCAAGAATACTCTGTACATTTTTTTAGTCGTTGAGGCCCCGCTGTGTTGCATGTATCGTCCTGTTTGATACCTTAACCAACGACCTTTCTAGCGACTTGTTGCTAGAAACAAGGGCGTGCTTTTGCGTTGCCTTTTCCGCGCCCCTCAGCTCCGATTGGCGGTCACTACTGCGTTTTGATTGGCGGCGCTACTTCTCATTGTTCCCGATTGCGTGAAGAAGGCAACGTAGCTGCGCTCCTGTTCATTGTTCCTGGCAGTCTAGCAGCACTTGTGGTTTGTTCCTGCTTGCGTCCTGCTTTACGGATCTAAGTAGTGTTCTCGGCTGCGACTCCAAAAGCATTTTATATATTCTCCCACGGCATTTTGGACAGCTATACTTTGTGCACTGTAAGTATATTTGGGGTCTCAAATGCGTTTCAATTGTATTTTATTTTAATGCCAATTACTAATTATTAGCTAACATTGCAAAACTATACACTGTGAAAGGTATACTTTTTGGGTCTCAAATGCGATTCCTATTGTCTATTTTAGGGAGTCTCGGGTGGGATCTCAAATACGTTTCCATTTCACCTAATTTAAAATTGTTCTAGGACACCTACCTATTGTCTATTGTCTGTTATCATTGCTCTGGATGGATGGAGGGAGGGTTTGGCTTCTATCGGTGTACATGTGCTTTTTCATTGGCAGCCATTTTAGGGGGTCTCGGGTGGGATCTCAAATACGTTTCCATTTCACCTAATTTTAAATTGTTATAGGACACCTACCTATTGTCTGCTATCTTTGCTCTGGTGGGAGGGAGGGAGGGCTTGGCTTCTACCGGTGTACATGTGCTTTTTCATCGGCAGCCATTTTAGGGGGTCTCGGGTTGTGTCTCATTTACGTTTCCATTTGAACTCAATTTATAGGACACCTACCTATTGTTGTTTTTTTTTTGTTTGTTTCAGTTTGCCCCATCATGAACAATGCAGAGTTTGCTATTGTGGTTGCTGCATTGCTTGTTGAGGAAGCACGGCGTCAAGATGAAGCATGGATGCTGGAGAGGCGTTCTAAAAGAAAACGTCGCATGTGGACCAGAGAGTGGCTACAGAAGAGGTCCAAATTTTCACACATGCAACTGGTGAAAGAGCTTCAGGATAAAAATCCACATGATTTCTGCAATTATCTGCGGATGTCTGAGGAATCCTTCACCTATTTACTTGGAAGAATTACTCCACTTATTGAACGGAAGGATACAGCGATGCGTGCTGCCATCCCAGCAGATGAAAGATTGGCAGTCAAGCTGCGATTCCTGGCCACTGGACGCTCTTTGCAAGACTTGCATTTTTCTTCCGCCATTTCAAGGCCACTGCTGAGCGTTCTCATTCTGGAAACGTGCACGGCAATGTTCAGTTGTCTACGTAGCTACATGTAGTTTCCCAACACGGAGGCAGAATGGAGCAAGATTGCCAACGATTTTGATCAGCTATGGCAGTTCACAAACTGTGGTGAGGCTTTGGATGGGAAACATGTCCGTATAACTCAGCCACCCAACAGCGGATCATATTTCTTCAACTATAAGGGCTATTTCAGCATCATACTGATGATGGCCCTTGTTAACGCAAATTCTGAATTCATTTGTGTAGACGTTGGGATGAATGGAAGGGTTTCCGATGGTGGAGTTTTGGAGCATACGTTTTTTGGAGAGCGTTTACATAACAGTGAACTTCACTTGCCTCCTAACTCTGAGACTATAGGAAACCTTAATTTTGTTTTTATTGGCAACGAGGCCTTCCCGCTTCATTCCAATCTCATAAAACCTTTCCCTCAAAAAAGTCTCACACGGGAAAGGAGAATTTACAACTACCGTTTGTCAAGAGCACGTCGGGTTGTGGAGAATGCCTTTGGTATCATGGCCAATCGCTTCCGCATTTTTCACACACCGATTAACATGAAGCTGGAATCAATTGACTCTGTAGTTTTGGCCTGTTGTGTGCTTCACAATTTTCTTCGCCGGCGTGATTCTATGTCATACTGTCCTCCTGGCTTTGGGGACTCTGTGAATGAAACGAACGGAGAAGTGCAGTTGGGCGAATGGCTGGCAAGCGAAAACGCAATTGCTGGCCTTTGACCATTGGGACCTGGACGAAGCATCCAGGATGCGAAGACCTGCAGAGACAATTACTGATTATTTTAACGGTCCCGGTGCTGTGACTTGGCAGCATCAGAACCTATAGTGGACTACTACTGAGATTGTTTACTTACTTTAATTCGTTAATAAATTTGTATAACTTAATGTGTTTTTCACTTATTGTTAATTTGGTTTCTCAACAGTACTTTCATTGTTTAAAGTAACATATACTCAAATTTATGAGTAATGAGGTAATATACAGTAACATGATGAAATACACAGTAATATGAGGTAATACACAGGTAACATCTACTATATAATCGTCTATTTCTGTCTGTCTGTAACGGAAAGCCGGCGTCGCTGATTGGTCACACCCGGCCGGACACGACCAATCAGCGACTGGTTCAGTCCATGTAAACCCCAGCAGCAGCCTCCACAGTCGACAAAACGTCAAAAATTGAGATAAATGAGGTATCGCCGTAATCGTACTGACCCGAACAATAAAAATGCTTTATCAATTTTACAACATGCAGAACGGGAAAAAGGCCCCCCCCAAAGAAATTAGTGAATTGATTTTTTTTTTAATACTAACCTCCCAAAAATAGAATAAAAAAGCAGTCAAAAAATGTCACGTGCCCAAAAATGGTACCAATAAAAAACGCCAACTTGTACCGCCAAAAATAAGACCTCACATGACTCAGTGGGCAAAACTTTGCAAAAATTATAGCTCTCAAAATGTAGTGATGCAAAAAATTTTTTTTCCTATAAAAAGTGTTTTTTAGCGTGACAGCTGCCACACATAAAAGCACACTATAATAATACATCAAGACCCCTTTAAAACCAAAAACATACCCGCGCTCCCGTCTGACCGGGGACGCTGTATAGAAGAGACGTTATTTCTGGGACGCAGTAGCGTCTCCGTTCTAGCCGCATTCATGCGTTTACTACAGCTGTTCACGCGAGGACGCAGTGGAGTCCTCTAACCAGTCGGGCCATGTCACATGTTGAATCGCAAACTGTGGGCGGCGCTGATGCGTCATGGGCGAGATTTACGTCGTTAATGCGGCCTAGCTCAGTACATGAGGCAGGAATATGGCGGCCAGGAGACGTAGTGCACCGTGGGGGGATGCTGAGGTCTGCTTTCTCATCAGAGAGATGGACAGGAGGGACTACTGGTGCACTGAGCACCAAACACATCCAGTCCTCCACAAGCAGGCAGTGATGCGAAGGATCAGATGGGGCCTTGCTAGGAGATTTGGCGTGTAGCGGTCCACAACACAGATCTACAAGAAGCTGGCTGATCTGCGGTACAGATCCAGCGACCGCATCACCAGCATCCGTGCACAGAGGCAGGCCCGTCGTGGTGAGTGACATTAATTACAATGCAGTAATACAATATAATGCACATCATATACTGGAACATTATATGGGGCTCATCATACACTGGAACTTCATATATGGGGCCCATCATATACTGGAGCATCATATAGGGGTTCATTATTTATGGGGCATCATATCGGGCCCTTTATATATGGAGCATCATATGGAGCACATATGGAGCCTATTCTGTATGGAGCATTATATGGGGCTCATCATACACTGGAACTTCATAAATGGGGCCCATCATATACCAGAGCATCATATAGGGGTTCATTATTTATGGGGCATCATATCGGGCCTTTTATATATGGAGCATCATATGGAGCACATATGGGGCCTACTCTGTATGGAGCATTATATAGGGCCCATCATACACTGGAACTTCATAAATGGGGCCCATCATATACTGGAGCATCATATAGGGGTTCATTATTTATGGGGCATCATATCGGGCCCTTTATATATGGAGCATCATATGGAACACATATGGGGCCTATTCTGTATGGAGCATTATATGGAGCCCATTCTGTATGGAGCAATAAATAGGACCCATTGTAAACTTTATGAAGCTTTATATGCGACTAATTATACTGTATAATAGCCATAATCAACCAAGTTAGTAGAAGGAGTATTCCACTCAATTTTATTTTTTTTCAGCAGCACCACCATCACCTGCTGCATCACCAGCTGCACCACCATCACCAGCAGCTCCTTCATCAGCAGCAACCCCTTCTCCTGCTGCTACCCCTCCTCCAGTGATTGGGTCATCGACATCTTCACCCAAAATGACCTTTTCTCCAGCGTCAGTCGCCGCAAAACCGTAAGTAAAACAGCAAACATGTAACTTTAGTTGATGTTGCCACAGAATTGCCTGGTTAAATTTTACCATTACCTCCACAGAAATCCCCACTGCCCAGGACCTGTTATCCTCCCACCGGCGGATGAGGTCTGCAATAGCTGCGACCTTGGCAGCCATGCACCAGAATGGAGTGATGCTGGAGCGGTTCGTGGCTGGCCTCCACCAGGGGGGCATGTAATTTTTTTTTTTTTTATGTATGTATATATGTATGTTATTGTTTTTTTTATGTTAATATTTCCTATTTTTTGGTTTTAGATATATATATATATATATATATATATATATATATAAATATTTACATATATATATATTTTCAATTAAAAAAATATATAGTTATACTTTATAACTGCAGCAGTGTCAACTTCTTTCAAAAACCAAAAATAGAACTATGAAAGCAAACAAAAGAAAAGAAAACACAAGTTAAAAAAAACATTGTTCTAACACTTTTTAAATTGTAAAAAAATATAGAAAGTAAAATATTAAAAACACACCCATTATATCTGGGCATCTTAAGCTTGAGTACCGCCCTTATGGCACACCTGACCTGCCCTCAACCCATCCTATTTGTTTAAATAAAAGAAAAATTATGTTTCATCACTCACACCCATTATAGCTATGCATCTGTATAGAAGCACCCCCTCCCTCCCACCAGAGCAATGATAGCAGACAAAAGACCAAGCCCATTACCCCACCAAGTTGTCCTGCCAGCTTAATTCATGATAGACGACAGCAAGTTTTAATACAAAATTTTTTTTATTACAAAACAACTCTTTCAACATAATCATTATTTAATAAACTGTACAATTAAACAAAAAAAAATACAAAAAAAAAAAACAAGGAAAACGCCGCTACAAATCCTGGTACTGGGTTTCCTCATGGAAATGATGTTGCCTGGGCGTAGAAGACATTGGGGTCAAAAAAGATTGGGAAAACACAGGATACTGAGGGGGGGGGGGAACGCCAGGTTTTGCGGAGGACCAATCCTCCGCACAGGTGTGCTCCTATGTGGATCCGTCATTTGTGGCCATGACTGGTCCCGATCTACCGCACTCTGTATTGTTGATGACTCGTCTAGCTGACCTTGTGCCGCTTTACTGAGTGCTTCGAAGATCACTCTTTCCGCATGGATCCTTTGTCTAGGATCCAGCTTACCGAGTCGATCAGCCGTAAAGTTAGCAAATGTGTCCGTGCAGGTTTTATTTTGATTTACTAATATTTGATTGGCCAAAGCCAACAGATCTGGGAATGGCTGGCCGGCCGCCTTTCTTTTTCGACTTAGAGGATGTCTACGAGGTGCTGGAGAGGGCGCAGACTCTTGACTAGACTCCTCACAAGGCTCCGCTATACGTTCCGTAGACATGTCCTCATTTGTTGGGGTCACCATTTCCTCTTGATGGTACTGCAGAAAAAGAGAAAAGAAAAAAAGAAAATAACGGTTAAAGCAAAACCAAAATAAATATTTTACATCATGCAGAAAGGAAATACATTAGTTAGCATTGTGGCATTGGATTTATCATGACCGGCACGGGTTAACTCAATGTACGTAATGAGAACGTAGTCGGGCAAAAAAAATAAAAAGAAGAGTAGTGTACTTATCTGAACTGCAAGGGAAAACTTTTGCAAACTGCAGAATTAAACAGGTAAAACCTTAGTTACTATTTTTCTATGTAACTACGCATATAAATACAAATGTAAATTGCTATATTCAGGGAAGCAAAGAAGCTACTTACATCTCCAACCGGGGAGTCAGGATCATTATGGATCGCCGGGTCTGGTTCCAGGGTCTGACGCACTGATGATAAGGTTGCCCTTGGTAGCTCCTGGTCATGGGTAAGTCAAAGTACCACAAAGTACACAAAGTACCAAGTAAGTCAAAGTACCACAAGGAGGGCACATAAACCTCATTCGTGTTGGCACCGGACTTACTTGACATCTCCACCTTGTTGAGCTCCTTCTTGTAAACGGTGCGTAGACCTTGGATTTTTTTCCGGACAAGTCTTTCATCCACCTTCTCTGATGGATTATGACGTTTGAAGAGCTCAATCATCTTCTCGTATGCCTCTCTTTTTTATTTCTGTTGCTGTAATCGGCCGACTTAATTTTCCACAGGCAGGGCAGAGACCGATACAGCTCGATGAGCTCACGAACAAACTCCTCACTATTGTAAGACATCTGAAATAAAGAAAAGAATACAGTGAGCATACATGGAAAATTAGAAAAAATATAAAAATTTATAACTAACATTTGAAGGACCCTACAATAAAAAAGCACATGCACACTGGGGTAGAAGCCAAGACCACCCTCCATCCCTCCAGAGCAATGATAGCAGACAATAGACAATAGGTAGGTGTCCTAGAACAATTTTAAATTAGGTGAAATGGAAACGTATTTTAGATCCCACCGAGACCTCTTAAAATGGCAGCCGACGAAAAAGCACATGTATACCGGTAGAAGCCAAGCCCTCCCTCCATCCCACCAGAGCAATGATAGCAGACAATAGACAATAGGTAGGTGTCCTAAAACAATTTAAAATTAGGTGAAATGGAAACATATATGAGATCCCAGCCGAGACCCCTAAAATGGCTGCTGACGAAAAAGCAAATGTACACCGGTAGAAGCCAAGCCCTCCCTCCATCCCACCAGAACAATGACAGCAGACAACAGACAATAGGTAGGTGTCCTAGAACAATTTTAAATTAGGTGAAATGGAAACGTATTTGAGATCCCACCCAAGACCTCCTAAAATGGCTGCCGACGAAAAAGCACATGTACACCGGTAGAAGCCAAGCCCTCCCTCCATCCCTCCAGAGCAATGACAGCAGACAACAGACAATAGGTAGGTGTCCTAGAACAATTTAAAATTAGGTGAAATGGAAACGTATTTGAGATCCCACCCAAGACCTCCTAAAATGGCTGCCGACGAAAAAGCACATGTACACCGGTAGAAGCCAAGCCTTCCCTCCATCCTTCCAGAGCAATGATAGCAGACTATAGAAAATAGGTAGGTGTCCTCGAACAATTTAAAATTAGGTGAAATGGAAACCTATTTGAGATCCCACCAGAGACCCCCTAAAATGGCTGCCGACGAAAAAGCACATGTACACCGGTAGAAGCCAAGTCCTCCCTCCATCCCACCAGAGCAATGATAGCAGACAATAGACAATAGGTAGGTGTCCTAGAACAATTTTAAATTAGGTGAAATGAAACGTATTTGAGATCTCACCCGAGACCCCCTAAAATGGCTGCCGACGAAAAAGCACATGTACTGTTAGAACTCTCCTGTTAGGTTTTTTCTATCTTGCTGGTCACATGACCTTTGTGGCCTATTTAATCCTGCTCCGCCCTTCTGGCTTTGCTGGACTTCATTGTAATTACTACTCTTAAGCTAGCCGTGTGCTTTGTTACTTTTCTACATTAGTTTTGCCTGGTCTTTTGACCTCTATGTTCTATGTTTGTTTTTCTTTTTACTGCTACACCTTCTGTTAGGAGGTGTCCATCTTTTCTCCCAGTCCCTAGTTCTTGTAGGGTTCCCTCCCTCGCATCTATAGGTCTTCGTACAGACTAGCTGAGGACTTTAGCGGGTCTGATCGCAGGATCAGGTTCCCCGTTACATCATAGGGATCGAGCTTAGTTCTAACATAGGGACAGATATCCCTTTCTTTCCTTAGTGCTTGTAGCAGAACATAACAGTAAGTCCAGCCCAAGAAAATACCTCTAAGGAGAGATTTCCTGTTTCCCTAATGGTGTCGGTTCAGGAGTTGGCTCAACGCCTGCAGGGATTCTCTCTGGAGGTGTCCGAGGTTCAGCAACACGTGAGTAGCTGTTCTGCAGCACATTTCGTGGAGCCAAAGGTACGTATGCCTGATTTATTTTTTGGTGAACAACAAGATATTTTTTCTTTTAAAAATGCTTGCTTGTTGTATTTTCATTTAAGACCCAGATCCTCTGGTGATGAATCACAGCGCATAGGGTTCATAATATCACTTTTGCACAAAGAACCTCAGGAGTGGGCCTTTTCTCTGCAACCTAGTGATCCATGCTTTAGATCAGTGGATAGTTTTTTTACTGCTTTGCATGTCAGCTCCAAGTCTTGAGAGGGTCTGTACTGACATTGGAGAGCCCATGGAGATTGGAGCGATGGCACCTCGCTCTCAGGAAAAAGACCGCAGGTTTTCTGAAGGTTTGTGCTTTTATTGCGGCAAATCTGACCATTTCATTAAGAACTGTGTGCTTGGTATGAACAAAGAAAAAAAAAGGTCAGTTCCGCCCGTATAGCCTGTTTAAATACTAAGGGCGTCTTTCTTTCTGCCACTACTACTGCGACTCAGGAAGAATTAATGGATTTTCGGGTATTTGTCGATTGTGGTTCTACTCTGAATGTGATTGATGGGGGATTCTTAGAAAAACTTAAATTAAAAACCCAAACTTTTGTCATCCCCTATTGCCGTGGTTTCTGTTGATGGCTCTCCCTTGAAGAATGTTACTCACAAGGTCTGTGAATTTCCCCTTACTATTAATGGTGTTCATCAAAAGAATTTGGATTTGGTAGTATTGAATAATTTACCTTCTCCGGTGATTTTGGGGTTACCCTGGTTAAAATTGCACAATCCTGTTCTGGATTGGTCTACCAATGAAATTAAGTCCTTGAGTTCTAAGTGTTATGACAAGTGTTGTAACGGGCGTATTGCTGCTGTGGATAAAGGGGAACTACCTGTACCTATCCAGGATTTTTGGAAAGTTTTTTCTGAGAAAAAGCACATGTACACCGGTAGAAGCCAAGCCCTCCCTCCATCCCACCAGAGCAATGATAGCAGACAATAGACAATAGGTAGGTGTCCTAGAACAATTTTAAATTAGAGTATGCTACCAGAGAAGCCTGACAATATTGAACAGGACACTGTACAATTGTAAATAAGTTTATGTAACTTTAAAGTTTAACTCTAATTTCATGAGAATTTGCAGAAGAATGTGTGTCTCCCATCCTTTCCCTCTACAATATCCATAGAATCATATAAAGAACCAACTATTAGTCATTTCCTAACTCTGTAATGTGAAAGTCGGTATTCACTAAAGATAGATTTCATTACCCATGAATTAAGAAGGAAAGATCAACCCATAAGGCAAACAAAAATGTCTCTATTGCTTATTTTCATTTATATTATTGGTTTATGAAATAAAAAATAAAGTGATCGACTTAATCGACTGTGCTTCATGATCCAGTAAACCATAGTTGCCCCTAGCTAAAAGACTGTGATGCGCTTTGTGCATTCAGAGATGAGTTCTTAGAGTATGTTTACATGCAGTGTTTTTGCATCGTTTTTCTCATGCAAATAGGAAACAGCATTTTACTTTACCAGCAAAACGTATGAGATTCAAGAAATCTCATGCACACGCTTGTGTTTTTTTTTCCTGACTGCATTTGACAACTGTGGCTTTTTTCTAATTTGCAGCATGTTAATTCTTTCAGTGCTTTTGCAGTGTTTTAACAGTGTTTATTCATCGATAGAAAGCAATGAGAAAGTGCAAAAATAATGCAAACAGGTTTTGCTCTGTTTTTTTTTTATCTTTTTTGCTGCATTTCTCCATTTGCTGTGGACAAATCACATATAGTTGAAACTAGAATTTTACATACACTGTTAAGGTCTGCGGAACGCACCAAATAAATATAAATAATATATGCGTTCGCAGCTCGGGGTCCACCGTGCAGGCAGAGCCTGCTGCTAGTAAGTTGACAAGATATGGCGATATAAGCGAGCTCTGTTACTTCACAGAGTCGCAGACATAGGCATTGTGGCACTATATGGCGGTATGAGCGAACTCTGTTACACCACAGAGTCGCTAAGGTAGAGACGCAGAGATAGAGACTGTGTCCTGTTAACACCACAGGGGTACACAGATAACTGCTGTGCAGATAGCAGTCCGTGATCATGCATTCAGCAACGCAAACAAGCAACTCCTCACCAGAGTAGCGGTTATTCTAGAGGCTAATTCAGCCAAGCCCTGAACACGTGCAAACAAAACTCCTTACCGGAGGTGTCGGTATTCTAGGGGCTTATTTCAGCCGAGCCCTAACCGCATGTGTGCATGATCACACTGGCGCAAAGCACATAACACAATTGATACTAGCGTTTGGCCATGCGGCCATGCAACCCTTTTATAGCAGCAACTACAAGACCTTCCAGAAAAGGACCAATGAGAAACTGTTTCAGAACCTCAGCAGTTTCAGGACTTTCCTGGCAGACTAATTGGAGTTGCTGCATTACCTGAGCATGTGACCCTGATCTCCAATGAGAGATCTTACCTTGGGCATGCTCAGAAGGGGAAACGCAGGACTTAGTCCTAAAGACGTCTGCTCGCCGCTGACCAGTACTGGCTACAATAGCAGAACCTGTAGAGGTAGCAGTAATCCTCTGCATAGTATTAGACTGGGCGAGACGCTGGGACCGACGTCTCTGCTGAGCAGAGTCCACTGTGGCCGGAGACGGATGGGAGACCGCAGTGGGGATGGTTCGAGATTCCCCTTGTGCAGCAGCGGGAACTCGACCCCTAACATACACTATATAAAAAGATACATGCATGTTTTTCTCAATATCTGACATGAAAAAAGAATAAACCTTTCCCGTTTTAG
Source organism: Oophaga sylvatica (assembly GCA_033576555.1). Taxonomy (NCBI): domain Eukaryota; kingdom Metazoa; phylum Chordata; class Amphibia; order Anura; family Dendrobatidae; genus Oophaga; species Oophaga sylvatica. Next base: position 225,652,531 of record JARQOD010000005.1, on the reverse strand, counting down.
GTCAATTAGGATTACTATAATTATTAATATTTGACAAATGCCAGAATAATGACGGAGAGAAAATGTTTTAAGGCATTTTTATTACTTACTGCAAAGTCAAAAGTTTACATACACCAAGATTATGGGAAAGTCTCAAGCTATCAGTCAAGATATCAGGAAGAGAATTGTGAACTTCCACAAGTCTGGCTCATCCTTGGTACAATTTCAAGATACCTTAAGATGCCTCTATCATCTGTACAAACAATTAGACCCAAGTACAAACAAGATGGAAATTTCCAGCCATCATATCACTCAGGAAGGAGACGGGTTCTGTGTCCCAGAGATAAACGTGCTTTGGTCTGACATGTGCATATCAACCCAAGGACAAAAGCAAAAGACCTTGTGAAGATGATAGAAGAAGCTGGTAAGATTGTGTCAATATCCGCAATGAAACGAATACTGTATTAACATGGGCCGAAAGGCCACTCTGCCAGGAAGAAGCCATAACTCCAAAAGAAACATAAAAATGCCTGATTAATTTTTACAAATGCAGAAAGGAGCACATACCTTAAATTTTGGAGACATGTCCTGTGGTCTGATGAAACTAAAATTGAAGGTTTTGGGCATAATGATCATCGTTACATTTGGAGGAAAAAGGGAGAAGCCTGGAAGCCTAAGAACACCATCCCAACTGTGAAACACAGGGGTGGCAGCATCATGTTTTGCAGTTGTTTTGCTGCAGGAGGGACTGGTGCACTTCACAAAATAGATGGCAACATGAGAAAAGAAGATTATGTGGCAATACTGAAGCAACATCTCAAGACATCAGCCAGAAAGTTAAAGCTTGGGCGGAAATGGTTCTTCCACACGGATAATGACCTGAAGCATACTGCCAAAATGGTAACAAAGTGGCTTAAGGATAACAAAGTCAATGTTTTGGAGTGGCCATCACAAAGCCTTCAATCCTATTGAAAATTTATGGGCAAAGCTGCAAAGGCAGGTGCAAGCAAGGTGACCTACAAATCTGGATCAGTTACACCAGTTTTGTAAGGAGGAATGGGCCCAAAAAGATTGATCAACTATTGTGATAACCTTGTGAAGGATATCCCATATGTTTGACCCAAGTCATTCAGTTTAAGGGCAATGGTGCCAAATACTAATGAAATGCATGAAAACATTTGACCTTGCAGTAATAAAAATGCCTTTAATCATTCTTTCTCTCTCATTATTCTGGCATTTGGCAAATATTAATAATTATGGTAATCCTAATTGACCCAAAAAGGGAAAGGTTTATTCTGATGTCATGTCAGATATTGAGAAAAACATGCATATGTGTCTTTTTATATAGTGTTTGTAAACTTCTGGTTTCAACTGTATATAATCAGCCATAAAACCCCGAATCTATAAAACGCAGCAAAAAAAAAAGTGAATCAAAACGTTGGTTTTGAATGCAGTCGTTATACTGACAAGAAAGCAGGTTTTAGCTGCTGAAAAAATGCAGCAAAAATACTAGCCTTACTGCTAGGGACAAAGTGCATAGTTTATTAAAGGTGGTCAGACACCATCCAGTGCAACTCTTAAGGGTATGCCACACTAAACAATATCGCTAACGGGATCGCTAAAAAACGTCACTATTTAGCGATCCCGTTAGCGATATTGTTCAGTGCGGCAGCTTCCAGCGACGAGCTTCCTGCTGTGATCTCGCTCGTCGCTGGAATCGCTCCGGACCCTATTTCATCGCTGGCGCTCCCGCTGGGTAAGTATCTAATTGCTGTGTGGCACCTTTTCTTAGCGATTTAGCGGTACTTTTGTACCGCTAAAGTCGTTAAGAAGATCGCTAACGGCGATAGCGTCGTTAACTATATCGCTAAATGTGGCCGCATTTAGCGATATAGAAACAATCCCGCTAGCGATCTCATTAGTATGCAACGCTAACGAGATCGCTAGCGGATAGCTTAGTGTGGCAGTACCTTTAGGCTACATTCAGACGTTCAGTTTGTTCATTTTTCAGCAGAAAAGTATAATACAAACACATGCACCACTTCTGCATTTATCATCCACTTGTGGTTTTGGATTGCAAATACTGAGGCAAAATACTGAATGTGTGAACCTGGCCTTATAATAATCTATTAAAGACAAGATTTCAATTCTCGTTGGATTAATTATTTTAAAATGCTCACATTGTTGTTCTTTTTTTAAATTACCGTATATACTCGTGTATAAGCCGAACTGTGTATAAGCCGACCCCCCTAATTTTGCCACAAAAAACTGGGAAAACTTATTGACTCGTGTATAAGCCGGGTGTATAAACTGCCCTCCTGCTCTGTGCTGCCCCCGTCCTGCTCCTTGCTCCCCCATCCAGCTCTGTGCTCCCCCATTCTCCTCTGTACTCCCCCCTCCTGCTCCGTACTCCGCTGTGCTCCCCCATTCCTTCTCCGTCCTCCTGTGCCCCCCCGTCCTGCTCCGTGCTCCTCTGTGCCCTCCATCCTCTCCCCCCGTCCTGCTCTGTGCTCCTCTGTGCCCTCCATCCTCCCCCGTCCTGCTCCGTGCTCATTGTCCTCTTCCATGCCTCCCCCATCCACCGATCCCCCCCCCATCCTCCTCCATGCTTCCCCCGTCCTCTGTTTTCCCCCGTCCTCCTCTATGCTTCCCCCGTCCACCGTTCTCCCCCCCTGTCCTGTTCCGTGCTCCTTGTCCTCTCCTCCATCATACTCACCCCTCCCCGTGCCATCGCTGAGCGTCCCTGCAATCCTGCGTTCTCCCCGGCTTCCTGCAGCTCTCCCCGGCTTCCTGCAGCTCTCCAGCACTGAGCGGTGATGTAATACCGCTCATTAAGGCCATGAATATGGAGGCCACGCCTATGGGAGTGGCATCGCGTCCATATTACATGACCTTAATGAGCGGGTATTACATCACCGCTCAGTGCAGAAGAGCTGCAGGAAGCAGGGGAGAGCTGCAGGAAGCCGGGGAGAACGCAGGATTGTAGGGACGCTCAGCGATGGCACGGGGAGGGGTGAGTATGATGTCCCAGCCACCGGCTCCTGCCGCGGCATCCCCTCCCCCGCTGGTTTCTGCCCTATGACTCGTGTATAAGCCGAGGGGGCATTTTCAGCACGAAAAAAGGTGCTGAAAATCTCGGCTTATACACGAGTATTTACGGTAAATCACTATGAACGCTACTCATATTTATATACCACAACACTGTGTTTAATTTGTATGTGACAGATTCACATTAATTAGGGCTTGAACCATTTTATTGGTATGTTAATCTTTCTGATTGTGCTTAATGAATGTTTACCATGAAACTGAACTAATGCTGGAACCTACAGAGATTTATAAGGGAATTTGGCATTACATGATTCGCCTGCTTATCTGTCTGTCTATATGCACTGTATGGGCAATAGTTTTGGCACCCACCTTTACATTATCGAATTTACATTGTTCATTTAATTCCTTCATAAAATATTCCTAATTCTAAATCTTAAATATTCCATGATTAACTATGGGTTGCGCTACCTGAAAATGGAAGTGTTTAGGAAATACAGAAACTCACCTTTGAAGAGGCAGATCTTGTAAAAAAACAGATGGGGTCACTGAATCCTGAGATTTAGAGTGCATAAAAGTCACCCACCAACAGTCTGATGACTCAATATCCGCAGAGCTCCAAACCTCCTCTGGCATTAATGTCGAGTTTCACTGGAGCCTCCACAGTCAAGAAGCAGCATGCAAGGCTTATATCACTAAATCACTAATCATTAACCCCTTCAACCAAGAACGATTTTTCATTTTTTTAGTTTTCATTTTTCTTTCCCTTCTACCAAGATCCATACATTTTTTATCTTTCAATCCACATAGCCATATAAGTGCTTGTTTTTTGTGGACGAGTCGTACTTTTGAATTACCATGCTCAACTGCATGGTAAAACTGACCAGGCATTATGATTCTCCAGGTCAATATGAGAATGCAGATAAAAAACATGTACATTATTTTTTTTTTAAGTGGTGAAAAAAAAAATCCGAAAATTGTAAAAAAGTTGCTTTTGCTACACATTTTAATGGCACATGATGGCTGATTAAACCAGCCATCATAAGTAAGTAAAGATGCGGGCTCGGTGTGCGAGCTCACATCAAAGTCAGATAAATGTTTTTTGACATACATCTATGTCAAAAGTCATGAAGGGGTTAAAGGGATTGTCTAATCTTACAACTCTGCAGTTTCTCTATGTGAGTTCTCAAATTGCACACACTGCATACTATTAGGAATCTGTGATGCTGGTGTCGGGAGCATGCGGTCATGGCACTGCAAGTATGTCATACATAGACTTCCGGCCAAATTCCGACTACACTGTTTTGGGCTTCGCTACACACACTTATATTGAGCAAGGCCATGCCTATCTAGTCGGAATGTGGCTGGGAATATGCACATTGTATACTTGTTGTCACATGACCACCCACCACCCAGTGCCGACTCAGGAGAATTCTGACGGCACACAGTGCACATGATGTTTGCAATGAAAAAGAGTGACTGTAGACTTGTAGTTTAAGACCGGACAACCCATTTAATGCCAAGCATGGGATGAAGTGTTGTAAAGTATGCCTCTACTGCATTTTGGAGCAGTAGAAAGGAATTCTGTGGAGTGACAAATCAAACTTCTTTATATGGCAGGCTTTTAACTAGTTTGGATGTAGCACATGCCATGAGAAAATTACCTGCCTGATTCCGTTGTGCTAACTGTAAAGTTTAGTGGAGGATCAATAATGCTATAAATTTGTTTTTCAGGGGGTGATCTAGTTTCCTTTAAGGGAAATCATAATGTATAATTGTATGCCGTCAGCTTTATGGGAATAGTTTGGGAAAGCAAGGTCCATAAAGAAATGATTTGGTGAGTTTAGTTTAGATGAACGTCATTGTCCCACACAGAGACCTGACCTGAACTCTTTCTAAATCCTTTGGGATGAGCAAGAATGGAGATTGCAAGCTAGTCCCTCTTGTCCAACATCAGTGTCAGACCTCGCAAATGCACTTCTGGATAAACAGACAAAAATCCCCACAAACTCACTCAACAACTTTCCATGGAGTGGAATGGGTTTTAGCTTCAAAGGGCTTGGTTGAAAGTGGGCACAGTAATGTACATCGATTTAAAATGGAATGTCATAATGCTCCTGTAGGCCTAATGAATAAGTGTCCCAATAATTTTGTCAATTTAGTGTATCTATCCCTTATATTTAGCAGTTTAAACTATTAAATATAATTATGCATAGTTAATGCAAGCTTACTAAAATATGCTCATTGTAAATTAAGAAAGGTATTGATTAATTAGTATTTTACCATCTTGTCTGTACTCTGCCACAACTGCTTTACTGCAGCACATAAATAGATCCCTGCATTCACTGTGCCTCATAAAATAATAATGAACACCAATCAAATATAAAGTACACTGGAATTAAATAGTACAATTTATTACCCTGGTTACTGTAGAAACTGATAAGGATATTTTTCATCTGCTTATTATAAGCTGTGTTTTTGAGAAAAAGAAATATATTGCAATTGAACACTGTAACCCCTTAACAATGAAGCCTGTTTTCACCTTCCTGACCAGGTCAATGTTTAGAATTCTAACCAGTGTCGCTATATGTGGTAATAACTCTGTATCGCTTTAATGGATCTTACTAATTTTGGGAATATTTTCTCAGGACATATTGTACTTTATGATAGTGGTAAAATTTGTTTCATACAACTTGGGTTTATTTGTAAAAATATCAGAATTTTGGCAAAAATTTTGAAAATGTTATTTTCACACTTTTCATTTTTTTCCCTAAACCAGAGTTATGTCATGCAAATTTGTTAATAAATAATATTTTCCATATATCTACCTCATCAATTATTGAAACATATTTTTTTTGTTAGAAAGTTACAGTATAAGGGTTCAAATTTGAACAGCAATTTCTCATTTTTCAAAACAAAATTTACACAATCATTTGTTTTAGAACACATTGAGTGACTTTGAGGGGCTCATATGACAGAAAATTCCCCAAATTGACACCATTCTAAAAACTACACCACTCAAGGTCCTAAAAAACAATTCAAAAAGTTTATTAACCCTTCAGGTGCTTCATAGGAACTGTGGAAGGAAAAAAATAAATATTTTACTTTTTTCGCAAAAAATTCAATTTAGACCCAATTTTTTTATTTTCACAAAGGTAACAGGAGAAATGAACTCCACAATTTGTTGTGCAATTACTGCTAAAAACGTTGATACCACGTACAGGTGCTTCTCACAAAATAAGAATATCATCAAAAAGTTAATTTATTTCAGTTCTTCAATACAAAAAGTGAAACTCATATATTATATAGAGTAATTGCAAATAGAGTGATCTATTTCAAGTGTTTATTTCTGTTAATTTTGATGTTTATGGCTTATAGCCAATGACAACCCAAAAGTCATTATCTCAGTAAATTAGAATACTTTATAACACCAGCTTAAAAAATGATTTTAAAATCCGAAATGTTGGCCTACTGAAATGTATGTTTAGTAAATGCAATCAAAAGACCATTTTGGAAACTAGACCCCTCAAGGAACTTATCTAGATGTGTGGTGAGCATCTTAAACCCCCAGGTGTTTCCCAGAAATTTATAGCATTTAGTCGTGAAATTAAAAAATCACATTTTTTCCTCAAAAATTTTATTTTAGAACCAATTTTTTTATTTTCACAAGGGTAGCAGGAGAAAATGGATCACAAATATTGATAGGCAATTTTCTCCTGAGTACGCCTATAGCCCTTATGATTTTGAAAGATGCTGTTTGGGTGCAGGACAGGGCTTGGAAAAGAAGGAGCATCTTTTAACTTTTTAACGCAAAATTGGCTTGAATCATTAAGGGAAGCCATGTTACATTTTTAGAGCCCTTTGTGTGCCTAAACATTGGAAACCCCACAAGTGATGCCATTTTGGAAACTAGACTCCTCAAGGAATGTATCTAGATGTGTTGTGAGCACCTTGAATCCCCGATGCTTCACAGAAGTTGATAACGTAGAGCTGTGAAAGCCACAAAAAAATTTTCTCCCCAAATTTTGCATTTTCACACGAGTAAACGGAGAAAAGGCACTGTACAATTGGTTGATCAATTCCTTCAGATTACACCGATACCAATTATGTGACAGATAACTACTACTTGAGCGCAAGGCATGGCACAGAAGGGAAGGAGCATCATTTGACTTTTTGAATGCAAAATTTGCTTTAATCTTTAGCGTGCGCCATCTCACGTTTGGAGGGACCTTGATGTGTCTAAACAGTGGAAAACCCCACAAGTAACCCAATTTTGGAAACTAGACCCCTCAAGGATTGTATGTAGATGTGTGGTGAGCACATTGAATACCTAGATCCTTCACAGAAGTTTATAACTAGTGATGAGTGAATACATTCGGCACCATTCGTTACTCGCATGAATAGTATGGTATTCGGGCTATTCATTTCTCGGCGAGTAATTAGGAATTCACCTTGGTATATTCGAGTGACCCACCCAGCCTATTTGGCTCTTTATTTGCAGCCAACGAACATGCTGGGCTGGCTTGCCAATCACAGTAATGCAGACGCCATCTTTGGTGTGGCATTACTGAGATTGGCTAGCCTTCCAGTGTCATAGGGATATCTAAAGTCTGCTGGCGCCATATTGCGCACATTGCAGCTGGAAACAGCATAGGGAGAGCGTAAGAAGAGGGTAGTTTGAGCTTAGGGAGAGTGATAGGAGCTTATATTAAGCATTATTGATTCCAAAAAGCTCTTTTAAGAGCTGAAGATTGTGAAGATTAGTTGTTTGATAGGTGGGGATAGCATAGAGAGAGCTTTAATAGAAGTGAGAGTGAAAGACAGGCACTTGGGTGTTCTCATCATTGGAAGTACATGCTGCAGATCTCTGCTATTTTCCACCGTGTTGTACATTAGTTAGTATTACGAACAGACTGTGGGATTAGAGTGAAATAGGGAGGGTTTCATCCAATACCAAAATATAAAAATCAGCTATTTGTAGAGGCAAATATTATTAGGTAGTACCAGCATATACAAAACCATTTTTTGGTAGCTACATATTATTCCTGTGTAGCAGCCTGTATATTTTTTTACCACCAAATAATATTCCTCAGTGCCAGAATATAGTAACATCCATTTTAAAATCTAATTGCTAAATAATATTCCTCATCTATTGCTTAAATATCTAATATGTGTCTAGCAGTTGTGCGACTGACGCAAAACCTCTTGAGCTACGGAATCGTCACTATTTTCCATTAATTTTCCTGAGTCTGCTGTTGGCATGTCTCATAAAGACGATGTAAAAAAATCCCCCAAAATTATATTTTCAAAAAAATAGCATACCTTTATCTAGCAGTTGTGCGACTGGGCAATACGTGCAGAGATAATCAAACGTCACAATTTAGCAGTGGAAATAATTTTTATTAGTCCACTATTGAAGTGTGTCAGCAAGAATATCTAAAAATTATCATAACCTTCTATTGGTTTAATAAATAGCGTATCTTTATCTAGCAGTTGTGCGACTGGTGCAATCTGTGTAGAGATAATCTTACGTGACAATTTAGCACTGGTAATAGTCTTCATTACTCCGCATTTGGAGTGTGTCAGCAAGGCGATCTAAAAAAAGCATAATTTTCTATTGGACTAAAAAATAGTGTATCTTTATCTAGAAGTTGTGCCAATTGCGCAGTCAAGATAGAGATAATCTTACGTGAAAATTTAGTAGTGGCAATAATCTTCATTACTCCGAATTTTGAGTGCGTCAGCAAGGCAATCTAAAAAAAATCATAATTTTCTATTAGTTTAAAAAATAGCGTATCTGTTAGAATTTATTTAGTTTGACCATCTGCCATCTTGTTGTGGTTTCTGGCTGCTTGTCTTTTTCTCCTGGTGCTGGGCTTGTCGTTGGTCAGGTGATTGCATCACCCTTTATTATCCTGCACCTGCCACCCAGTCCTTGCTATAGACATCAGTGTTAATCCGCTTAAGTTCTGGCTAGGAGCTTTGATAGCTTTGTGTTATACTTTGTGCAGTTCTGGAAAGTCTAGTTCTGCTTGCTTAGTCTTTTTTTTCCTTTTGTTTCTGCAGCTTCCTCTATTTCCCTGCTAGGAGGTGTTAGAGGTCGAGTTCCCGCTTCTGCACAGGGGGAATCTCGAGCCATTCCCGCAGCGGTCCCCCATCCGTCTCCGGCTGCAGTGGAGTCTTCTCAGCAGAGGCGTCTGTCCCAGCGTCTTGCTCAGCCTTGTACTGTGCAGAGGTTTACTGCTGCCTCTCCAGGTTCTGCTATTGTGGCCAGTACTGGTCAGCGGCGAGCAGACGTCTTTAGGACTAAGTCCTGCGTTTCCCCTTCTGAGCATGCCCAGGGTAAGATCTCTCATTGGAGATCAGGGGTCACATGCTCAGGTAGTGCAGCAGCTCATATTGGTCCGCCAGGAAGGTCCTGAAACTACATGTGTTCTGAACAGTTTCTCATTGGTCCTTTTCTGGCAGGCCCTGTAGTTGCTCCTATAAAAGGGTTGTATGGCCATGCGGCCAAGCGCTAGTATCAATTGCATTATGTGCTTTGCGCCAGTGTGATCATGCACGCATGTGGTTAGGGCTCGGCTGAAATAAGCCCCTAGAATGCCGGCACCTCGGGTGAGGAGATTTGTGTGCACATGGTTAGGGCTTGGCTGAAATAAGCCCCTAGAATACTGGCTTCTCCGGTGAGGAGATTGCTTGATTGCGTTGCTGTCTGCATGATGACGGACTGCTGTCCACACAGCAGTTATCTGTGTATCCCTGTGGAGTTAACAGGACACAGTACCTATCTCTGCGTCTCTACCTCAGAGACTCCGTGGTGTAGCGGAGTTCGCTTATACCGCCATATTGTGCCACAGTATTTATATTTGCGACTCTGTGAAGTAACAGAGTTTGCCTATACCGCCATCTTACCAGCAGCAGGCTCTGCCTGCACGGTGGAACCCGGGCTGCAAACGCACCCACTATTTATATTTATCCGGTGCGTTCCGCAGACCCTAACAGGAGGTCACCTGTTTTTGAGAAACCTCTTATAATGCTGGACCCAGTCTCTCACGATAGCCCCGTCGACAGCGGGGAGCCAATGCAACTTGGAGCGATGTCCTCTCGTTCCCAGGAGAGGGAGAAGAGGTTCTCTGAGGGGCTATGCTTGTATTGTGGTAAGGCTGACCATTTTATTAAGCAATGCGAGGTTCACATACAGAAAGAGAAGAAAAAAAAGGTCAGTAGGAGCAACACTCCCGTTCGTATTGCATTTTTACGGTCCGCACGAGTTTTTTTTCTCTGTAATTCCACCTATCGTGGTCATTCCATTGATTTTCAGGTCATGGTGGATTGTGGTTCTGCACTGAATTTGATTGATTAACAATTTGTAGGCAAATATAAATTTGATTCTGAACGATTGTCACCCCCTTTTCCTGTTGTGGCGATTGATATTACTCCCCTGGAGCATGGGTGCGTGTCTCGAAAGGTCACTGGGTCCCCACTTATTGTCAATATGGAAAATCAGGAGTGTATTGACTTGTTTGTACTGGATAAATTACCTGTTCCAGTTGTCCTGGGTTTACCCTGGTTAAAAATGCACAATATTTTACTATACTGTTCGTTAGTGTTGAGCATTCCAATACCGCAAGTATTGGGTATCGGCCGATATTCGCTGAATCGGAATTCCGATACTTAGTTCCGATATTTTCCATATATCGTATACCGGAATCGGAAGTTCCCATAATTCTTTGAGAGACAATGTGATTTTAGTCAGCCAATGAGGAATCCTAAGAAGTGTGTGGCACATCCTGTACTGCTGCGGTCATGTTAACTAATGGCATGGCTGTGATTGGATGCTGAAATGATGTCAGAATGCACTATAAAAGGCGCCGCCGCCATTTTAGCGTCACTGTGCTGTGAACTCAGTTAGGGAAAGAACGCTGCTCTGCTGACTCTGAGGGACAGTTAGAGATTGCGATTTAGTGTACTGTGCTTTAGGCAGGCTAGTTTACCACTGGCTGTGTAAAGCTTCCTTTTGCCTGCAGTGTTGTTTTAACAGCTCTGCAAGGTGTGTGTGAGTGCAGGTGACGCTGCAGTTTGCTCTGTATGCAACGCTGTCTGTAGGCATCTGCACGTGTCACTCACAGACTCTTTTTTTTTTTTCTTCAGTGTATAAAAGGCGCCGCCGCCATTTTAGCGTCACTGTGCTGTGAATTCAGTAAGGGACAGAACGCTGCTGTGCTGACTCTGAGGGACAGTTAGAGATTGCGATTTAGTGTACTGTGCTGTAGGCAGGCTAGCACCAACCGCTGTGTAAAGCTTCCTTTTGCCTGCAGTGTTGTTTTAACAGCTCTGCAAGGTGTGTGTGAGTGCAGGTGACGCTGCAGTTTGCTCTGTATGCAACGCTGTCTGTAGGCATCTGCACGTGTCACTCACAGACTCTTTTTTTTTTCTTCAGTGTAATTCTTGCTGCTCCATGTAATTGAAATAATAGTGTGACGCGCTTCCATCCGTATACAATACCTTGGTTGCAAACACTATAGAAGTCCACAATGGAGCCTTTCACAGCAAGTGAACAGTTGTGTTTCAGTGTTCACTGCAGTCTGTGATTTTTTTTTTTTTTTTTGAGTGCAGATCACGCTCCAGTTACTTCAACTAATGCTGCGTGTACTCTGCTGAGTGTCTGTCACTGGCTCATCCTTGTAATTTTTCAAAAATTGCTGCTGCTTTATTCTATTTTAAATTTACAAAAATATATTAGTGTGACGCTCTTCCATCAAAATACAATACATTGCTTGCAAACTTAATAGAAGTCCACAAAAAGGCCTTTCACAGCAAGTGAACAGTTGTGTTTCAGTGTTCACTGTAGTCTGAGGTTTCATTTTTTTGTAGGAGTGTAGATCCCGCTCCACTTCAACCACCGCAGCGTGTACTCTGCTGAGTGTCTGTCACTGGCTCATCCTTGTAATTTTTCAAAAATTGCTGCTGCTTTATTCTATTTTAAATTTACAAAAATATATTAGTGTGACGCTCTTCCATCAAAATACAATACATTGCTTGCAAACTTAATAGAAGTCCACAAAAAGACCTTTCACAGCAAGTGAACAGTTGTGTTTCAGTGTTCACTGTAGTCTGAGGTTTCATTTTTTTGTAGGAGTGTAGATCCCGCTCCACTTCAACCACCGCAGCGTGTACTCTGCTGAGTGTCTGTCACTGGCTCATCCTTGTAATTTTTCAAAAATTGCTGCTGCTTTATTCTATTTTAAATTTACAAAAATATATTTAGTGTGACGCTCTTCCATCAAAATACAATACATTGCTTGCAAACTTAATAGAAGTCCACAAAAAGGCCTTTCACAGCAAGTGAACAGTTGTGTTTCAGTGTTCACTGTAGTCTGAGGTTTCATTTTTTTGTAGGAGTGTAGATCCCGCTCCACTTCAACCACCGCAGCGTGTACTCTGCTGAGTGTCTGTCACTGGCTCATCCTTGTAATTTTTCAAAAATTGCTGCTGCTTTATTCTATTTTAAATTTACAAAAATATATTAGTGTGACGCTCTTCCAGAGGACAGCGTTTGTTGGCCATTTGTGAGTCTGCAGCACATGGTTGATTTCATGCTGCACTGCCTGAGAAACGACCGCTGAATCGGCCACATTCTCACCACGTCAGATTATTGGGTGTACACCCTCCTAGACCCTCGCTACTGGGACAACTTACAAAGCCTCATCACACCGTTGAACCGGGACCGTAAAATGTTGGAGGACCAAGACACACTGTTGAAATCCATAATGTTCTCCATTCCAGCCGAGAGCGCTGCTGCTGCTACTGCTTTACAAAGCAGCTCTGTGCGTCGAGGCATTGTAGACACCTCTGCAACAAGAGAGAGCACAAGCAGCGCCTCTGCACAGGGCAAGAGCTGTATGTTACAAATGTGGCAAAGTTTTGTGACAGCGCCACCAAGGTGTACACCATAGTGATGGGAAATCTAGTTAATTTTGGTGATTAGTTCACCATGAACTAGTTCACTGAAAAGATTAGTTCAAAAGATTAGTTCATTTAGTTCAGTTTTTCTCCACCCTATCCTGTGAGGAGTTGATAGGAAATGCATCATGTGACCTCTGAACTAAATGAACTAGATGAACTGCTGAACAAAATGTTCTATTGAGAATGACTCAGGACAGCCTAGTTCAATCTGATGCCTCTGACTGAGCCCAGCAGTGCCACATAATGATTGTGTATGAGGGGGCTGAGAAGCAGTTCAGCATCCACCATTTTAAGAACAGAACAGGGTCAGTGTTAAAGATTTTAGCAAGACTGATCTTCTAGGCTAGAGGCATGAACTACACACAGAAACACTCTCTCATACACACATATGAGCTGTGTCTGTGTACTGTGTGTGCAATTTCATTTTTTATTGATACAGTAAAGATGTATGCCTTTAGTGGTCACCTACAATCCAAATCTGGAGGTGCTAAGGGGAGCTGCACGGAAACTACAACCTTTACTACAAAAAGATGCCCGGTTACAATCCATATTTCCAGACCCCCCACTACTGTGTTTTAGGCAGCCCCCAAATCTAAGAAGCATCATTGTCAGAAGTTCCCTGTCCTCCCCAACAGCTGCAGGAACCTTGCCTTGCAATCAGAAGAAATGCAAAACCTGTCCATTTATAATGACCACGGACAAGATAAAGATCCCCAACTCACATCAGGACTACAAGATACCAGGTACTTTCAGCTGCATCACATCTAATGTTGTGTACCTAATTATATGTACTAAATGTCCAACTGGGGGTCTGTATGTGGGGGAGACCGGGCAAAAACTGAGAACAAGGATGAATTCTCATCGCCACGCAATAAGAGAAAAAAGAATGGATCTACCTGTGGCAAAACATTTTTGCTCCCCTGATCATAGCATGTCAGATATGAAAATACTGGTACTAAGAAGCAGATTCACATCTCAAAGGCAGAGAAGAATTTGCGAATACAAATTGATGGTGACCTTTGACACTCTTAATGCTGGAATGAACCTGTCACATGGTTTTATGGCCTATTACATCAATTAAGGAATTTACTCCAAATACCCTGTGAAAACATCACAAAACATTACCAGACCCCAATCAGAGGGTAATAAAACTTTCTCTCCTTATCTATGAATTGTTCCAATATTTATGCTCATTCCTCTGCCATAATGACTATTCTGCTTCACGTCACTTGTCTTACCTATTGCATTTTTTCTGTGTTTTTGTGTATAAATATGTGATTCTTCAGATTTTGTATTAGTTCAGCCTGATGAAGAGACCAGAGTAGTCTCGAAAGCTTGCAATTTGTTACCATCTTTTCAGTTAGCCATTAAAAGGTATCAACCACTGAGGACTCTCAACTCTAAATATTTTTTATTGATAATATTATTATTACTGTTATATTTGTATTTGATGTGTGGTATGCTTTGGAGGTGCTGGCTTGCCCTGCTGCCAGTGTATTATCTGAGCGCGTCTTTAGTGCTGCAGGTGGTGTACTAACAGACCGTCGCATGCGACTATCCTCAGACAATGTAGACCGGCTTATTTTTCTGAAAATGAACAAGGCATGGATCTCACCTGAATTTGCCTGTCCGTTTTCAGATTAAATAACTGTTTGCCAACGTTTTCCAAGTCTCCTGTTATGTTCATCTTTCTACCACCTGAACTCTACTCCCTGGGCTACAACACTGCCAGTCACAGGGGAATGATCATTTACAAAACAAAATGTTATCCCCAACAAATAGTAGCGCAACGACTCCAGTGCCCACTTTATCGCCAGGCACTCTCTCTCTACAATGCTGTCTCTGTTTTTTGATGGAGTAAGTTTTCGACTCAGGAAACTAATGGGATGCTCCTCCCCGTTAAGCTCCAGTCCTGAGACAACACGGCACCCAGACCTACCTCTGACGCATCAGTCTGGACAATGAATTCTCTTTTGAACTCGGGTGTGCTCAAAACTGGTGACCCACACAGTGCCCCTTTTATTGCCCCTGTTGATGACCCCTTGCTGATTTATTAACCGGCTCCACCAGATCCATGGGTATTCTCTCAAACTGGACCTCTAAAATTTTTAATGGCACCAAGGGACTTACTAAATGAGGCTGAGGACTGTGTATCTGGCGCATGCGACAAGAGTTACAATACCGTTTAACTTCTTGATAGACCCCCAGCCAGTAAAACCGTTGTATAATTCTGTGTAGGGTTTTCTTTTGGCACAAATGTCACCCTAGTACATGCGCATGCGCTAAGTCCATTACCAACCTCCGATATGACTGCGGTAGCAGCAATTGCTAAAAAATTTCAACATGTATTTTATAAACCTGATACAGCAAATCTTGGTTCAGCTCTAATTGTTTAAATACTGTAGCTGCCCCGGGGTGTTGGGTTCCCCATTGACAACCAGTAAATTTTCACGGGCTAGACTCAACGTAGGGGCCGCGTAGTTGCGCCTTAACAAATTTGTCACCTGTCACATTTAAGTATTACAATTCAGGTCCCGGTGTCAAATCTTCCATCTCCCCAACTAACACTTCGATAGGAGAGGGGTTTTCCTACTCCACCGAAGGCAAAGGTAATACTGCCCACTGCACACATGTGTTATGCATAGTGAGACTGATAGTAGCCAACAAAGTAGCTAACAAAGGCCACTTGTGATCGCCCTATCAGCGTAGGAACAATGCTACTCAAAAGATCTGCCATGATCCTGGACAAAATCTTGATATAATGGTCAATGAGTGAGAATGTACGATAGGATCCAGGCAGATGTGAAGGTTTGTTTGGTTTTAGTAGCAACTTCATGTGTGACATGTTTGAATGGCTGGGCAACCCTCCTGTCTCCAATATATGATTGAAGGTGCGTACCAATGTGGACGGGATATCCTCACTCAATAATTTTAATAATTTGGCTGTAAACCCGTCAGATCCTGGAGCTTTCCCGTATTTAAAGTAACTTATCGCCGCTGTCACTCCCGTCACCTCAATTTGTTTTTTTAAAAGGAGAAGCTGATAGTTTGTGATGGATGGTAACCGTATTCCATCTACAAAGGTGTTACCCTCCTCACTATCCGTATGTTCCACCTTATATAAGTCTGAGTAGTATTCTTGTAGAATGGTGTTTATGGTTCGAGGGTCTGTGTTCATGATCCCATGTTTATTCGTTAACGCTGTAATATGTTGATGACGAATGTGATTTACTTTCGCTAGTCGTGCTAATAGTCTCCCTCATTTGCTACCATAACGATATACATCGGCTCTATAATTGTTATTACTGCTTGTCTCTCGTCGATATACCCATACGTGTAAGTCAACCTTAGCCTGCTTACATCTATTTTTAACCTGTGTTGATGAACTTGTCTTGTTTGCCGTGTACCTATCGCGTAATATCCTGCTAGCCTGCGAGTAGTTTGTCGCCATCTTCTTTTTTAGCGTTGTCTGATAACCTATTAGTTTCCCGCGCATTACTCCCTTCCATGCTGCCCATAAAAGTTCCGGCCTATCCCTAGTATCTCCATTAACCCTTACATATTAAAAACACCATTGCTTCACATGATGTCGAAACTTCTCATCCATTAACAAATAGGTCGGGAAGCGCCAAGTTTGGTTTGGCCCCATCTGCACCATATCTGGCAGGGTCACTGATACGGGCGCGTGGTCATATATAGCTACGCTGTGCACATCTGCCTCTTCCACTCCCCTTAATAGCTCCTGTGCTAGCAATATATAATCTATTCTGGACCAAGAGTCATGTGGCGCCGAATAGAATGAATATTCACTGCCATCTGGGTTCAGGTGTGTCCAAATGTCTACAAAGTTACTCGTGTCTAGCAAGGGTTATTATAAACATGTGTCATGTGATCGCACATTCATTCGCATCGACCTACAGTTCTTCACTGGTTCGATTCACCATATTTAAGTCACCACCGTGGGTGGTTTTAATGCTCTCCTATCGGCCTGATATGCTTGGATACCTGGGATAAATTCAGGAACGTCTCCAAACTCCCTACTCACATGTCAGCGCAGGAACCGTAAGAGGGAACGTGCTTGTTTTGTTGCGCATAGGTGGAGTTTTATACAGTAAATGATTACTGCTGTCTTATTTTTGCGTCCCAAGGGCAGAATAAGTCTGCGTAACGTTACATTTTACAGACACTCATATAATAGACACACGCTACCCTAACCGTGACACAAGGAAGGTATTGTTGTGGGATAAAGCCGCCATTTTAGCGTCACTGTGCTGTTAATTCAGTTTGGGACAGAATGCTGCTCTGCTGACTCTGAGGGACAGTTAGAGATTGCGATTTTGTGTACTGTGCTTTAGGCAGGCTACTTTACCAACCGCTGTGTACATCTTCCTTTTGCCTTGCAGTGTTTTTTTCACAGCTCTGCAAGGTGTGTGTGTGAGTGCAGGTGACGCGCTGCAGTTTGCTCGGCATACAACGCTGTATGTAGGCATCTGCACATGTCACTCTCAGACTCTTTTTTTTTTTTTTTTAGTGTAATTCTTGCTGCTCCATTCAATTGAAATTATAGTGTGACGTGCTTCCATCCGTATCCAATACATTGGTTGAAAACACTGTAGAAGGACACAAAAAGCCCTTTCACAGCTAAGAGTTGTGTTCACTGTAGTCTGAGATTTTAATTTATTCAATTTTGATCACGCTCAAGTTACTTCTTCAAGCAATGCTGCTTGTACTCTGCTGAGTGTGTCTTACTGCCTCATCCTTGTCAGTTTTCTCGAATTGGTGTACATGTACATCAAAGTAGTCTTCATTTTGATCGAAATCCAAGCAGGTACCCGGACACTCTATGGCTGCTTTTGTACGGTGGACTGGCTCCAACATTCAATAAGACTTAAGATGCAATCGGGCACCTTGTCAAGGCCCAATCCTCTTCTCCCTCTGATATAATAATAATAATAATCTTTATTTATATAGCGCCAACATATTCCGCAGCGCTTTACACTTTAACAGTTTCAAAACACAAGTCATAGGTAACGTTAACAATACAATAATTAAAGCAAAATAAGCCGACCCTGCTCGTGAGAGCTTACAATCTACAATGAGGTGGGGGAGATACAAAGTACAGGTGTGTATATATAATGGTGCATTTCCAATGATGGTTCAGCCATCTTGAGGGAGTGAGGCATGGATGGAGGTAGTGAATGGGCTCCACATACACACTTAAACATAGAACGACTTTGGTTATTGAATGTGATAGGCCACTCTGAACAAATGTGTTTTGAGGGAGCGCCTGAAACCAGGCAAATTGTGGATAGTCCTAATTTCTTGTGGTAGAGCATTCCAGAGGATTTGCGCAGCGCGGGAGAAGTCTTGGAGTCGGGAGTGGGAGGTACGGATTACTGCAGAGGTTAGTCGAAAGTCATTTGCAGAGCGCAGCAGTCGGTTAGGCCGATAGATAGAAATGAGGGAGGAGATGTAGGGGGGTGCTGCACTGTGGAGAGCTTTGTGGGTGAGAACCAGTACTTTGAATTGGATCCTATAATGAATGGGCAGCCAGTGTAAGGACTGGCGAAGAGCGGACGCGTCCGAGTACCGATTAGCCAGATGGATGACCCTGGCTGCTGCATTAAGGATGGACTGGAGAGGGGATAGTCGAGTAATGGGGAGGCCAAGTAATAGAGCATTGCAGTAGTCCAGGCGGGAGTGGATCAATGCTACAGTGAGGGTTTTTGTTGTTTCCATGGTGAGAAAAGGGCGGATTCTAGAGATGTTCTTTAGGTGTACACGGCAAATATCTAACAAACAGGTCATGCTGGAGAGACTTGCACCTACTGCCACTCAGGGTCTTCAGCTCCTTTGTGAGAAACTAATGTTTGGCCAGCCAGTATATCAAATAAAGTTCATGAGAAATGGGAACTGTGGTTGGCTTCACTTTTGGT
Organism: Oophaga sylvatica; assembly: GCA_033576555.1. Taxonomy (NCBI): domain Eukaryota; kingdom Metazoa; phylum Chordata; class Amphibia; order Anura; family Dendrobatidae; genus Oophaga; species Oophaga sylvatica. The sequence continues at coordinate 225,633,605 of JARQOD010000005.1, read as the reverse complement.
ACTGGGTGCTAATACCAAACCATGGTGTGCCATTCAATGGATATTCCTGGCTGGTTGGAGACAAGCTCATTCCCACAGAAAAGTACCAGAAAGCTAAGGATATGGTGGCCTCTCTCAACATGAAGGAGTTTGCTCGTTGTCTAGGAGACCGACCACCCTGCTGTGTACCTTGTCAACGTTGTGTTGAAGCTTGCAAGGATTAAGAGGTTACAGTGGTAAGTCTGGTTTTTACTAAAGATCCTGCTGTGTATTATAGTTTTTATGTTTAAAAAATTTTTTTATCTTAGGAATGTTAAATAAATTTTTCTTTTTTTTTTTAAATACAATGTATCTTATGAATGTTAAATATTTTATTTTTTTTTGATAAAATAAAATGTATCTTATGAATGTTAAATAACCATATTTTTTTTTTTTTTCAGGTATTTGATCTACCGTAGCTAGTTGCTGATCGTTGACTCTACACCCCTCTCCCCAGAATGTTACTCGGGTTATGGGGAGAAAATCACCGCTATTCCAGACTGATTTCATGTTAATGTGTCTGCCTCTTACACAGCACACAGCACTTGATGTTAGTTTATCTTTTTCCTAAATTATTTGTTACACTGCCCTTCTCACATTTAATTTGCACTTTTTTTTTAAGCACAAGTTTTTTTACACTTCCTTGTTCTGTAAGTAGGCTTAATGGTTAAATGTTTTATACTAGATGTAAATATGTAACATGTAAATTTTATATTAAGATTTTGCAAATTATTAGGTACACACCATCAGTCTCTTTCGTCCCCTCTCCCTTAGAGTAGCGGTAATATATCGGACCCCAGGCTCGCCCACACAGTTCCTTGACCACTTCTCTGCCTGGCTGCCACACTTTCATGTCCTCAGAAGTACCAACCCTTATCCTTGGAGACTTCAACATCCCCATTAACAGCCCTACTTCCACACTCAAAACACATTTGTTCAGAGCGGCCTATCACATTCACTAATCAAAGTCATTCTACGTGTAACTGTGTGTGTGTGTAGCCCATTCACTATCTCCATCCATCCCTCACTCCCTGAAAATGGCTGGACCATCATTGTAAATAAACCATTGTATATAAACAACTGTACTTTGTAGCTCCCCCTCCTCATTGTAGATTGTAAGGTCTCACGAGCAGGGGCGGCTTATATTGCTTTAATTATTGTATTGTTAACGTTGTCACTTATGACTTGTGTTATGAAACTGTTAAACTGTACAGCGCTGCGGAATCTGTTGGCGCTATATAAATAAAGATTATTATTATAGAGGCCCACTCAGTAGTGGTGAAGTGAACGGCGCAAATTGCGAGTTGATTGCAACTGATGCAGCTGATACTCCATTACTGCTGGCTGCTGCTCACACAACCGCTCCAACATATGTAACGTGGAATTCCACCTGGTGGGTACGTCACATATGATGTGATGTTCAGGAAGGCAAAATCTGCGTTGCAGAGCTGCAATGCGCGATCTGGCCATGGTGGAATGTCGCAAGTTAGCGCACTGTAGGCGGACCTTGTGCAGCAGTGCATCAAGATCCGGATAGTCCCTCAAAAAACTCTGGACGACCAAGTTTAGCACATGTGCCAGACATGGTATGTGAGTGACGTTGCCTAGGCCCAGACCTGCCACCAGATTTCGGCCATTGTCACACACTACCAAGCCTGGCTGGAGATTCGCTGGCAAAATACACATGTCGCTCTCTTGCTTTATGGCATTCCAGAGCTCCAGCGCTGTGTGGCTTTGATTCCCCATGGAAATTAATTTCAGGATGGCCTGTTGACGTTTGGCCACGTCTGTGCTCATATCGGTCAACAGGCTCGCTGTCTGGGTGTTATGTTTGACACCAATCTCTCCTTCACCTCCCATATACAATCTGTTGCCCGCTATTGCCACCTACACCTAAAGAACATCTCTCCCGAATCCAAGACTTCTCCCGCGCTGCGCCAATACTGTGGAATGCTGTACCCCAAGAAATTAGAACTATCCACAATTTGCATGTTTTGGGGCGCTCACTCTAAACACATTTCTTCATAGCGGCCTATCACATTCACTAATCAAAGTCATTCTATGTGTAAGTGTGTGTGTGTAGCCCATTCACTATCTCCATCCATCCCTCACTCCCTCAAAATGGCTGGGCCATCATTCTAAATACACCATTGTATATAAACACCTGTACTTTGTATCTCCCCCACATATTTGTAAATTGTAAGCTCTCACGAGCATGTGCGGATTATATTGCTTTCATTATTGTATTGGTAACGTTGTTACTTATGACTTGTGTTCTGAAACTGTTAAACTGTAAAGCGCTGCGTAATCTGTTGGCGCTATATAACTAAAGATTCTTATTAAGCGTTCACGGGTCCATGTGGAGGTAGACCGTGACGGCTCCTGCAACGATGTTTCTGAGGAAATGGAGAAGGAGGAGTCAATGTGTACAGACTTGATTCCCGCAATCCTTGTAGTTGCCTGAACACGTACAGCGCCACTCGAAGATCTGTACCCGGCTCCACAACATTGACCCAATGGGCAGTAAGGGAAAGGTATCGTCCCTGGCCATGGGTACTGGTCCACGCAGCGGTGGTCAGGTGGACATTGCTACTGACGGAGTTTAGTAGCGCATGTTTAATTTTAACCTCAACAACATGCTTTTGCAGACCAGGGACGGCTTGCCTGCTGAAATAAAATCAGCTTGGCACATTGTATTGTGGGACTGCCAATGCCATTAAGTTCCGTAAACTGTCAGTCTCCACCAGCCTGAATGACAGCATTTCAAGGGACAGGAGTTTTGCAATGCCAGCATTCAGAGCCTGTGCTCGTGGATGGTTTGCCGAGATTGGGCCTACACCCGATACGCCACAACCTGACACCCACAGATAAACAAGCCATAAAATCTCTGAAAGATAACCCCAACATTATTATTAAACCAGCAGATAAGGGGGGTGCTATCGTTATTATGAATAAGACCCAATCTATTGCCGAAATTCATAGACAACTGTCAGTTAACCTAACCTACAGACAACTCAATTGTGACCCTACATTTTACATCTGTCAAAAAATTGATCGTATCCTGACAAAACATCTTTAATTGATCACCATAGACTGTAAGACTATGACATTCCTTAATATTCAATACCCCATCACCCCTGTTTTCTACACACTCCCAAAAATCAACAAAAAACTACATTATCCACCCGAATACCCTAGAGGGATAATTCTCCGTGTTCTACAGTATCACCCAAATGTTTAACATGTTGCCTAATTCCTATGTATATATATTCTTCACCCTATGTATTTATTGTATATATTGTATATATTATACATTGTCATTGACTGTAAATTTTTCTATCTCTTCCAGCGACTATTTGATAAAGGCCACTGCGTTGCCCAAAACGTCAGTCAGTAGTCTCATAGCTATTTTCTTTTTTCACATCAAGTGTGCAATAAAAATTTCCAATTTAACCATATTTAGACTTGAGAGTCCTCAGTGGTTGATACCTTTTAATGGCTAACTGAAAAGATGGTAACAAATTGCAAGCTTTCGAGACTACTCAGGTCTCTTCATCAGGCATAGACTAATACAACATCTGAAGAATCACATATTCAGATGTTGTATTAGTCTATGCCTGATGAAGAGACCTGAGTAGTCTCGAAAGCTTGCAATTTGTTACCATCTTTTCAGTTAGCCATTAAAAGGTATCAACCACTGAGGACTCTCAAGTCTAAATATTTTTCTATCTACTGGCTAACACGGTACGAAGATACACATCTTTCCTATATCAATTTAACCATGACATATGCAGTTAAACTTGTGCAGTGATTCTCTATAGACTGTACATCTTCAGTGTGTCTTTGTAACTCAACTACGTGTTTTCTCCGCACATGTTTACACATATTTGTGGTATTGAGGTTACTGACACTTTACCTCTTTTTACTTTTTGATTACACAGCTTGCATTTGACATAGCAAATATCATCTGCAAGTGTGTGAAAAAAGGACCACGCAGTGCAAGTCCTGGGAGCGTCCGTTTAGACTTTTGTAAGACAAATCCGAACAGGTGCCAAAATGGAGGCTACAGGCAACAGAGTATGCAGCCTAACTCTCCCTCCTGTTTGTACCGTTGGGGCAATCGCTTCCTCAGAGCTGCTACCACCACCTTCCTGTTCCTCACGCCATGTTGGGTCTTGGACCTCATCATCTCCACTAACCTCTTCCAACACCTGCTGCTGTTGGGTGGTCTGGCCACCACCATGCTCAACAGAAACTGGCACCTGAGTCTCATCATCATCAGATGCGTTCTGCGGTGTGCTGACCATCGGCACTGTCTCACCCGCCTCTTCAGATTCAGAGAGACACAGCTGTTGCGCATCACTGCATACTCCCTCTTCTTCACATTCCAGAATGCTGCTTGGCTGTGCCCCTGTTTGCAAACCAACAGATTCTGAGAACAGAAGCAGAGACTCAGCTGGCTCCTGTACAGAACTCTCTGACAGACTGGGCAATTTGGCAGGCGGTGAAGAGACAGATGGTTGATCAACAGTGCTGTGTTCCTGAGAGGAGGTGGAAACAATTGAAGTCGATGCATTGGACCCTGGGCTCCAACACCGCCAGTTGTTGCCTGTAAGTGCTGTTAGCACAGTCAACACTTGCTCCTGTGTTACTGGGGTTGAGTAATGGCAGCTGTTCCCCTGCTGTGTGTACGACAAAAAGTCATGCTGCCTCCACCCTGTCCTCCTCTCATCCCTGGGCTCCAACACCGCCAGTTGTTGCTCGGAAGTAATTGGCACGGGTACTGACTCATGCCCACCCTGGTTACAGCACCACAGCTGTTTCCTGGCAGTGTCAACGTAAATTAGCCTCAAATAAGTTGTCCTGTCATGTTGCATTCCGGTTATCCGACTCTATGGTGCCTGCAGTTTAGGTGATTCCTATGTGTGCTGTGGGATATGTAAATAAAGGCTCTTTCCGTTGTGAAAATAGGACAAGCACCCACTGTAGGACTGTGTGATTTGGTAACTGCAGACGGCTTGCGGCCTGTCAACTTACATTTTCATGGGTGCCTTATGGTACCCGTCCGAGTTCCAGTACCGTCAGCTGGTTCTCCACAGTGCCTTTGGCCTAGGTGCCTCCATCTCGGTATCCGAGTTCCTGCAATGTCTGCTTGTCCTTGGTAGTGCTTTGGAGCACAGGTACCTCCTGCTTAGTAACCGTGTCCCAGTAACGTCAGCTGGTCCTCGGTTGTGCCATTGGCTCTTTTCCTTCTGCTGCCCCTCCGGGTTCCAGCACAGTCAGCTGGTCCTCGTTACTTGCATTGGCTCTTGTACCTTCTGCTACCCGTCGGGGTTCCAGTGCCGTCAACTGGTTCTCCGCAGTGCCTTTGGCCTAGGTGCCTCCATCTCGGTATCCGAGTTCCTGCAATGTCTGCTTGTCCTTGGTAGTGCTTTGGAGCACAGGTACCTCCTGCTTAGTAACCGTGTCCCAGTAACGTCAGCAGGTCCTCGGTTGTGCCATTGGCTCTTTTCCTTCTGCTGCCCCTCCGGGTTCCAGCACAGTCAGCTGGTCCTCGTTACTTGCATTGGCTCTTGTACCTTCTGCTACCCGTCCGGGTTCCAGTACCGTCAACTGGTTCTCCGCAGTGCCTTTGGCCTAGGTGCCTCCATCTCGGTATCCGAGTTCCAGCAACGTCTGCTGGTCCTTGGTAGTGCTTTGGAGCACAGGTACCTCCTGCTTAGTAACCGTGTCCCAGTAACATCAGCTGGTACAAGGTTGTGCTACAAATACAAGATACAGAACAAGAGACACAAGAACAATAAGCAGAAGATCTAAAGGCAGAAGAACATGAAGTATAAGACCAAAATGAAGAGCAAAATATATGCTCTAAATTATAAGCAGAAGAAGACTAAGCAGTGTATGGGGGTGAGTCCGTTCCTCCTCGTGGTGCCCCTGGTAAATGCCTGATGCTGCAGGCTAAACTGAACACGGACAAATACTGTTGTAATTTAAATCTTTTGTGGCAGCAAGAACGGAACGATGAAAAAATCATACTTTTACAGATTACAAGTACAGGAATCTATGTCACAAATAAGAATATGATGAAGAAGATGAAGGACTATAATATGAAGAAGAATAATAGTTTAAAAAGAACAATATGAGTAATGTTAACAAAAACATGAAAAGCAAGAAGTTTTAGAAGAAGATAAAGAAGGTGAAAATGAAGAATAATTTGATGACAAAGATGATGCTGCTGAAGATTATGAAGGAGAAAGTGTGTCAAAAGTTAAAAAGGTGAAGAGCATGGAAGTTGTGAAACATACATATTTGCCAAAATAGAAAAAAGGTTAACAACATTGTCAATTTCTTCGTCAATCCGAACGTATTTCCTAAAAAAAAAAAATTAATGCTATTCCATTGGATTGGGTTAAACATCTATGCCTTTAATGTCTCCTCAACCTCCCCCAATACATTCTACATTACTCTTTGTTGTTTTCCTTCATGTACAATTAACCTACAAGGCTAGAATGGGGTTTTTTTAATTTCGATATTTTGTTCCCATAGACTTACATTGGACTTCCGGTATCGGTATCGGGTATCGCCGATATTTTTTGGGTATCGGCGATACCATTCCGATTCCGATACTTTTGGATATCGGAAAGTATCGCTCAACTCTACTGTTCGTCTGATATTATAAGGTCCTGGGGTCAGGGGTGTTATGTTAAATGTTGTAATGTTCACATTGCTGCTGTTGTGAAGAGAGAGCTACCTGGAGCCATTCAGGATTTCTGGAAGGTTGTTTCAGAAGTTGAGTCGCAAGCTCTACCACCCCATAGAGATTACGTTTGCGCTATTGAGTTCATCCTAGGTGCTACACTCCCTAAGAGTCGTTTATTTAATCTGACAATTCCTGAAAGGGAGGCCTTAAAGGAATACCTACAGACTAGTTTGGCTGCAGGTCATATAAGACCCTCTAAGACTCCTGTGGCTGTAGATTTTTTTTTATCAAAAAGAAGGATGGGAGCCTTAGATCGTGTCTGGATTTTCGGGAGATTAATAAGATCACTGTACGCAATCCTTACCCATTGCCGCTAATTCACGATTTGTTTAACCAACTAACTGGAGCTAAGTTGTTCTCTAAGATTGACCTTTGTGGGGCATATAATTTGCTGTGAGTGAAGGAGTGCGATGAATGGAAGACAGCATTTAATACCTCGGAGGGTCATTTTGAGTGTCTGGTGATGCCTTTTGGCCTTACTAATGCGCCTGCATTTTTTCAAAATTTTATTAATCACATTCTGAGGCCGTTGATAAAGTAGGAGTGTTATTGTTTATTTGGACGATATTTTGATCTATTCACCTGATCTGGAGTCGCATTTGCAAAGAGTCCACAAAGTTCTACAGATTTTGAGCGAAAACAACCTCTTTGCTAAATTGGAGAAGTGCGAGTTTGTGGTACAGAAAATGAGTTTTTTGGGGTACTTGGTCTCCAGTGATGGGTTTGAGATGGACTCGGTGAAGGTTCAGGCAGTACTGGATTAGCCTAGGCCTGAATGTTTAAAGTCTGTTCAAAGATTTTTAGGGTTTGCCAATTATTAAAGAAAATTCTTAAATAATTTTTCTGTTATTGTTAAACCCATAACTGATCTCACCAAGAATGGTTCTAATACTGTTCAATGGTCCACTGAGGCAGTGGAGGCCTTTGAGCATCTCAAGGAGAGGTTTAGCTCTGCTCCTGTTTTGATCCAGACAGTTGAGACCAAGCCTTTTCTGGTAGAGGTTAATGCCTCATCAGTAGGGATGGGGGCAGTTCTGTCCCAGGAGGGAGAGGATGGGGTGCATCCCTGTACTTTCTTTTCTAAAAATTTTATCGGAGACGGAGCTCAACTATGATGATGGGAACCGAGAGTTACTGGCTATTAAGCTCGCGTTTGAGCATTGGCGATATTTTTTGGAGGGGGCTAGACATCCGATACAGGTTTTTACTGATCATAAAAATCTGATTTATCTGAATGCTGCTAAATGTTTGAATGCCCGTCAAGCTATGTGGGCACTGTTTTTTGCCCGGTTCCATTTATCCGTAACATATATCCCAGCACAAATAATGTGAAAGCGGATGCTTTGTCTCGTAGTTTCTCTCCAGCAGTTAATACTGAGAAGGAGGAATGTATTTTGCAGAGATGGGTGGCAGCATTGGGTTCTGAGTTGGAGAATAGCATCCTAGAAGCCCAGAATTCTGCACCAACAAACACTGTATGGTAAATTATTTGTGCCCAAAGCCTTGAGGAGAGCTTTGTTTGCTGAATGTCATGAGTTTCGGTTGGTGGGTCATCCAGGGATTTCGGAAACTATAAAGTCAATCGGTCAAAGTTTCTGGTGGCCAGTGTGGCGTAGAGAAATCATCAAGTGGGTGCGTCAGTGTACGGTGTGCGCTAGGTCGAAAGCCTCTCATGCCCCTAGCTCGCCATAGACGCAACTTGCTATGGATTTTATCACTGATCCGCCGGTTTCTGGAGGTTTTTCTGTCATCTGGGTTGCTGTGGACTGGTTTAGTAAGATATGTCATCTGGTCCCGTTCAATAAATTACCCTGCGTCAAGACTCTAGCTAAGACATTTGTAAAAGAGATTGTCAGGCTCCATGGTGTTCCCATGGACATTGTTTCCGAAAAAGGACCACAGTTTGTGGCTCGCTTCTGGCGTGCTTTTTGTGACAGATTAAAGGTTCATTTCAGGGTCAGCTTCTCCCCCCCCCCCCCCGCTCTATTCCTGAGTTGCAGACCTGTAACAGTATCTTTATCTAGCAGTTGTGCGACTGGCACAAAAGCCTGCAGAGATGCGCAAATGTGACTATTTACCTGTAATTTATGTCAGTATGCTGTTAAGGTGTATAATAAAGCTGCAATCTCAAAAAAAATAGCCACACATTGCTAGATACAGTGAATTTGTACATAACACCTCTGTGAGGGTACTTGTTAAAAATAAAGCCAGTATGTTTTGGTTTCATAAGCGTAAAACATTCAATATGAGAAACAGTGACATTAAGGGAAGTGGATATGGTGGTGCCAGCCAAAGCCGTGTGACAGATCCGAAGGTGAATGTATCTTATTCTAGATTCCTGTCAAAATTTGGTCAGCGCTCTACACCACCAATGAACCCAGACAAGTACAAGGATGTATAGTCATGGCCAAAAGTTTTGAGAATGACACAAATATTATATTTTCACATGATCTGCTGCCCTCTGGTTTTTATGTGTGTTTGACAGATGTTTTTATCACAAACAGAAATATAATAATTGCAAACATATGAGTAACAAAAGCTTATATTGACAGTTGGAATGAATTAATGCAGCAAGTCAATATTTGCAATGTTGACCCTTCTTCTTCAGGACCTCTGCAATTCTCCCTGGCATGCTCTCAATCAACTTCTGGACCAAATCCTGACTGATAGCAGTCCATTCTTGCACAATCAATGCTTTCATTTTGTCAGAATTTTTAGGTTTTTGTTTGTCCACCCGTCTCTTGATGATTGACCACAAGTTCTCAATGGAATTAAGATCTGGGGAGTTTCCAGGCCATGGACCCAAAATCTCTATGTTTTGTTTCCTGAGCCATTTAGTTATCACCTTTGCTTTATGGCAAGGTGCTAAATCATACTGGAAAAGGCATTGTTGATCGCCAAACTGCTCTTGGAGGGTTGGGAGAAGTTGCTCTTGGAGGACATTCTGGTACCATTCTTTATTCATGGCTGTGTTTTTAGGCAAGACTGTGAGAGAGCCGATTCCCTTTGCTGAGAAGCAACCCCACACATGAATGGTTTCAGGATGTTTAACAGTTGGCATGAGACAAGACTGGTGGTAGCGCTCACCTTGTCTTCTCCGAATGAGGCGTTTTCCTGATGTCCCAAACAATCGAAAAGGGGATTCATCATAGAAAATAACTTTACCCCAGTCCTCAGCAGTCCACTGCCTGTACCTTTTGCAGAATATCAGTCTGTCCATGATGTTTTCTGGAGAGAAGTGGCTTCTTTGCTGCCCTCCTTGAGACCAGGCCTTGCTCCAAGAGTCTCCGCCTCACAGTGCATGCAGATGCACTCACACCTGCCTGCTGCCATTCCTGAGCAAGCTCTGCACTGCTGGTAGCCCGATCCCGCAGCTGAAACACTTTTAAGAGACGGTCCTGGCGCTTGCTGGTCTTTCTTGGGCGCCCTGAAGCCTTTTTGGCAACAATGGAACCTTTCTCCTTGAAGTTCTTGATGATGCGATAGATTGTTGACTGAGGTGCAATCTTTCTAGCTGCGATACTCTTCCCTGTTAGGCCATTTTTGTGCATTGCAATGATGACTGCACGGTTTCTTTAGAGATAATCATGGTTAACAGAAGAGAAACAATGATGCCAAGCACCAGCCTCCTTTTAAAGTGTCCAGTGGTGTCATTCTTACTTAATCATGACAGATTGATCTCCAGCCATGTCCTCATCAACACCCACACCTGTGTTAATGGAGCAATCACTGAAAAGAGGTTAGCTGGTCCTTTTAAGGCAGGGCTGCAATGACGTTGAAATGTGTTTTGGGGGATAAAGTTCATTTTCTAGCCAAATATTGACTTTGCAAGTAATTGCTGTTAAGCTGATCACTCTTTATAACATTCTGGAGTATATGCAAATTGCCATTAGAAAAAGTGAAGCAGTAGACTTTGTAAAAATTAATATTTGTGTCATTCTCAAAACTTTTGGCCATGACTGTAGTGAGCTGGATGGCAAACAAAGGCTTCCACATGGTCTTCCACACAGTCCAGTCTCAGTAGTCAAGAGGATGGGCCACTGAATCCTCAGCCTGTTCCTCTTCCCTCCCACCCTCAAGAGTCCAAGGAGACATATGACCCCAATGCTGGCCACTCTGAGGAACTGTTTAATTTGTCAGGACTCTCAATGTGCACCATTAAAGAGGGTCATGAGGAGGTGGAGTGCAGTGATTCCCAAACATTTCAGCACCCACGACCAGGAGAAAGCCACATTGTAGATGGTCAATTAATGTCTGAAGAGGTGGAGGATAGTCATGACGCACAGTTGCCATTAGGTCAGGCTCAAATCACAACTCAGAAGGAGGATCATATTGAAGAATTGGAAGATAATGTGGTAGATGATGAGGCCACTGATTCAACCTGGTATGGTGGTGCGCCTAGCGAGCATAATAGTGCAGAGAGGGATGGATCTGTAGCAAGGAAACAGGCAAGAAGAGGGAGTGGTTTGACCAGAGGTAGAACTCCGTCAACTGTTCCACAGAGATCCCCCACTCGGCTAGATAACAGGCCATGCGTGCCAAGTGTGCATTGTTCCCCTGTATGGCAGCTTTTTTCTGAAAGTACATCAGATAAAACAACTGTAATTTGCAGCATCTGCCAAACCAAGCTAAGATTCGGCAAGAACACTGCCAAACTGAGCAGCACCAGCATGCAAAAGCACTTGGCAGCCAAGCACTCTAGTAGGTGGGCAGAACACCTGGGTACAAAATCTGAGTCTGAGAGTCAAACCACTGCCCCTTCCCCTATGTTATGGCTTTACCAATCTGCTAACCATGAAACAGGTGCTTAGGCCTCCTGCCACAACCAGTGGTGGCACAAACACAACAGTCAGCAACCACGTCCAGTTCATTGTCCCAGCACAGCATTCAGTTGTCCCTGCCCTAGACATTTACCAGGAAGCAGAAATATCCAGCCACCCACCCACAGGTCCAAATGCTAAACACCCACATTGCCAGATTGCTTGCATGGAAATGTTGTCATGTGGGAATTGAGTCTTTCCGCGACCTCTTGGTGATGGCAGCCCCATGGTACTCGATTCCCAGCTGCCACTATTTTTACAAGTGTGTCGTCCCTGCGTTAAAATAAGCACGTGTTGTTACATAATATCAGCCTTGCTCAGGGAAGTTCCACCTAACCACAGACACGTGGACAAGTTCTTATGGACAGGGATGGTACATTTCCCTGACGGCACACAGGGTTAAACTGGTGGAGTCTGGGACAGAGTCAGAGTCTGGCACATCACACATCTTACCCACAGCAAGAATAGCGGGCCCAACTTCTATCAGGGTTTCAGTCTCCTAGTATTCCAGTTCCTGTCTCTCCTCCTCCTCCTGCCAATCCTCAGCTTCCCTATCACTCCCCAGCTGGGAAATTTTCAGCACTGCCTTGGTGAAGCGGCAGCACGCTCTGCTGAAGCTCTTCTGTTTAGATGACAAAGCTCACAACACAGCTGAGATTTTGAAAGGGATAAAAGAACTGACTGATCAGTGGCTCTCCCTGCTGAACCTCCAACTAGGTCTGGTTGTGTGCTATAATGGGCACAACTTGGGGGCGGCTTTAAAGCTCGGCAAGCAGGTACACGTTCTATGTATGGCCCATGTGCTGAACTTGGTTGTGCAGCTGTTTTTAAAAACATGCCTAGACTTGTCTGACATAATTACCAAAGGTACGCTGTTATGTTACGGTAGCTGAGGAGTGCAGGTAAAAAAGGAAATACACCAGAGCAGTTGGAATCTATGAGATTGCAGTACCCTGACTAACCACCGCAACTAGAGGCAGCCGTGGAGCGTTCCTACGATGGTCCTAGACGCCTCGTCACAGCCTGAGAAACTAACTACACCTAAAGATAGAAATAGGAAAGCTATCTGCCCCGGAGCAGAACCCAAAGATAATAGAAAGCCCCCAAACATGTAATGGCGGTTAGACAAGAGGAAATACTGACACAGAAAGAAAATAGTATGAGCAAACGCTGGGGCCCAAACTATCTAAATAGAAAAGGACAGGAAGGGTACTTACTGCAATCCCAGAAAACCCTGAAAAACACCAACTCTACTAATTTCAAAATCACCTGAGATCACACGACCTCTACCACCTAAATTAGTTCTCTGGTGTAACAAAAACAGCAGCCACTGAAAAAACTGCAAAAAGCAAAAGTACAAAACACAGTGGCTGGACTAAACTGAGAGGGCAAAAGCCCCCGGAGGGGACCCAGAAGGCCCCCACAGAAGTGCAGGACAAAATGCAAAAATATAGCAAAAACACAAAATAAGAAATTGTCTTATCTGATAGCAGGAGATGCAGACACGACACAGCAGGCTACAAGGGAAACTGGAAAGAAGGATTCAGACCAGAACAATTGATCACCGGCAACCCTGATGGGAAAATGATTCCCTTAAATAAGACCAATCAGTAACACCTGATTCCCAATCCTCACTAGTACCGCTTGTAACCACCAGAGGGAGCCTCTGCTCAGAACTCATCTCAAACCCATTCACAACAGTACGCCGTGTCAGCGGACATTTCCGAAAGTCATCTCTGGCTTTTGTCAATCTTGCTTTGCTGCAGTAGCGCTTTAATTTGCCTCGTCACCGACTGATTTGTGACCTGCCCGCGCGCTGGAATTCAACCTTCCATATGTTGGCAAGGCTTAGTCAGCAGCAGAGGGAAACCTCTGAATTTCAGCTTCTCAATGCCTGTGAAAGTAACACTCAGCCCCACACATAACAACTGTTGAATGAGCGTGGATCAATGACCTATTTGAGGTTCTTCAAAACTTTGAGTACTGTAACAAGATGGTAAGTGCTGATGACGCTATTATCAGAGTAACCATTCGGCTGCTTTGTCCATTAAAACGTTCCCTGCAGAATCTCAATGAGGAAGCTTTGAATGCTGAGCAGGTGGTTATGGAGTGAGATTGTACAGTGGCTGATACCACACAGCCCAGTGTCACACAATATTCCCAGGTTTCATTGAGCGATGACGAGAAACAGGTGGAGGAGGATTAGCAGGAACAGGAGGTTTTGCTCTGCGCTACAGAGGGGACTCCCTATCCCAGTTTCTTGCCTTTCCAGCATGTGTCATGAGGAAGAGAGGATGGTTAGTGTTCTTCCTGGTGAAGATAGTGGACGTTTGACTCTTTATAGTCTGCTACACATGGCAAAGTTCATGTCCAGATGTCTTTCCCAAGACCCTCACGTGAAAGACATTTTGTCCACCTTGAAATCCTTACTGTGCACCTTTCTTGACCCACAGTTAGTGTTGAGCGATACGATACCGCAAGTATCGGGTATCGGCCGATATTAGCTCTATCGGCCTTTCGATACTTAGTTTCGATATTTTCCATATATCGTATACCGGAATCGGAAGTTCCCATAATTCTTTGAGAGGCAATGTGATTTTAGTCAGCCAATGAGGAATCCTAAGAAGTGTGGGCACATCCTGTACTGCTGCGGTCATGTTAACTAATGGCATGGCTGTGATTGGATGCTGAAATGATGTCAGAATGCACTATAAAAGGCGCCGCCGCCATTTTAGCGTCACTGTGCTGTGAATTCAGTAAGGGACAGAACGCTGCTGTGCTGACTCTGAGGGACAGTTAGAGATTGCGATTTAGTGTACTGTGCTGTAGGCAGGCTAGCACCAACCGCTGTGTAAAGCTTCCTTTTGCCTGCAGTGTTGTTTTAACAGCTCTGCAAGGTGTGTGTGAGTGCAGGTGACGCTGCAGTTTGCTCTGCATGCAACGCTGTCTGTAGGCATCTGCACGTGTCACTCACAGACTCTTTTTTTTTTCTTCAGTGTAATTCTTGCAGCTCCATGCAATTTAACTATTAGTGTGACGCGCTTCCATCCGTATCCAATACATTGGTTGCAAACACTATAGAAGTAGACAAAGGAGTAGCCTTTCACAGATTGTGAACAGTTGTGTTTCAGTGTTCACTTCAGTCCGTGTTTTTTATTTTTTGAGTGCACATCACGCTCCAGTTACTTGTTCAAGCACTGCTGCTTGTACTCTGCTGAGTGTGTCTCAGTGCCTCATCCTTTTCATTTATCTCCAATTGGTTCTGCTCCATTCCATTTAAAATATAATCTATTAGTGTGACGCGCTTCCATCCGTATCCAATACATTGGTTGCAAACACTATAGAAGTAGACAAAGAAGTAGCCTTTCACAGATTGTGAACAGTTGTGTTTCAGTGTTCACTTCAGTCTGTTTTTTATATTTTTGAGTGCACATCACGCTCCAGTTACTTGTTCAAGCACTGCTGCTTGTACTCTGCTGAGCGTGTCTCAGTGCCTCATCCTTTTCATTTATCTCCAATTGGTTCTGCTCCATTCCATTTAAAATATAATCTATTAGTGTGACGCGCTTCCATCCGTATCCAATACATTGGTTGAAAACACTATAGAAGTAGACAAAGGAGTAGCCTTTCACAGATTGTGAACAGTTGTGTTTCAGTGTTCACTTCAGTCTGTGTTTTTTATTTTTTGAGTGCACATCACGCTCCAGTTACTTGTTCAAGCACTGCTGCTTGTACTCTGCTGAGCGTGTCTCAGTGCCTCATCCTTTTCATTTATCTCCAATTGGTTCTGCTCCATTCCATTTAAAATATAATCTATTAGTGTGACGCGCTTCCATCCGTATCCAATACATTGGTTGCAAACACTATAGAAGTAGACAAAGGAGTAGCCTTTCACAGATTGTGAACAGTTGTGTTTCAGTGTTCACTTCAGTCTCTGCGTAATAACCACACTTAGGCCTTATAACTTTTCTGACTTTCTTTATCAATCTACCAAGATGAAGAAGTCAGTGAGTAAGGCACGTGGTCGTGGCCGTGGAGTTTCAGCAGGGAGAGGACGTGGGGATTCTGTGGCTGCTGCCGCCCTCAGTGACACAGCATCCACCAGTTTTACCCATGAGCGTTCCTTTATGCGCACTTTGGTAGGAGCTCGGCATGCCCCCCTGCTGCGGGAAGAACAAATTGAAGCCGTTGTTGGTTGGATGGCAGCCAATGCATCGACTTCAATTCCTTCCACCTCCTCTCAGGAACACAACACTGTTGAGCAACCATCTGTCTGTTCACCGCCTGTCAAATTGCCCAGGCAGTCAGAGAGTTCTGTACAGGAGCCAGCTGAGTCTCTGCTTCTGTTCTCAGAATCTGTTGGCTCGCAAACACGGGCACAGGCAAGCAGCATTCTGCAATTTGAAGAAGAGGGAGTATGCAGTGATGCGCAACAGCTGTGTCTCTCTCAATCTGAAGAGGCGGGTGAGCCAGTGCCGATGGACAGCACACCGCAGAACGCATCTTATGATGATGATGAGACTCAGGTGCCAGGTTTTGTGGAGCATGGTGCTGCCCAGACCATCCAACAGCAGCAGGTGTTGGAAGAGGGTAGTGGAGATGATGAAGTCCGAGACCCAACATGGCGTGAGCAACAGGAAGGTGGTGGGAGCAGCTCTGAGGAAGAGATTGTCCCAACGGTACAAAGAGGAGGGAGAGGTAGGCTGCAGACTCGCTTGCCTGTAGCCTCCAGTTTGGCACCTGTTGGGAGCAGTTCTCTTAGAAATGTCAAAATTGGCGCTCCCATGACTTGCACTGCGTGGTCCTTTTTTGACAGACTTGTAGATGATATTTGCTATGTTCAATGCAAGCTGTGTAAGCAAAAAGTTAAAAGAGGTAAAAATATCAGTAACCTGAATACCACAAATATGTGGAAACATGTACGGACAAAGCACGTAGCTGAGTTACAAAGACACACTGGAGATGTAGGCCAACCTACAGCAGCACCTACATCTTCAGGTCGTGTTGGAGCCTCTACCTCCAGCTCACACACACCTGGTTCGGCTTCCTCACAGGATCTCCATGGAAGAACCTCGGTCACTGTTGTTCATAGACAAACTGTTATTCCACCCACAGCAGCAAGTTCACAGTCATCGTCACACTCCAGAACAAAAAACAGCCATCGGTACCACAGGCATGGGATAAAAGACGGCCCTACTCGGCAAACCATCCACGAGCACAGGCTCTGAATGCTGGCATTGCAAAACTCCTGTCCCTTGAAATGCTGTCATTCAGGCTGGTGGAGACTGACAGTTTCAGGAACTTTATGGCATTGGCAGTCCCACAATATAATGTGCCAAGCCGATTTTATTTCAGCAGGCAAGCTGTCCCTGCTCTGCAAAAACATGTCGAGGGAAACATTAAACATGCGCTACTAAACGCCGTCAGTAGCAGGGTCCACCTGACCACCGATGCGAGGACCAGTACCCATGGCCAGGGACGATACCTTTCCCTCACTGCCCATTGGGTCAATGTTGTGGAGCCGGGTACAGATCTTGCCAGTGGCGCTGTACGTGTTCTGCCAACTCCAAGGATTGCAGGAATCCAGTCTGTACACATTGATTCCTCCTCCTACTCCAGTTCCTCAGAATCATCGCTGCACGAGCCGTCACGGTATACCTCCACATGGACCCGTGAACGCTTACCTGTTGCGACCGATATGAGCACAGCCGTGGCCAAACGTCAACAGGCCGTCCTGAAATTAATTTCCATGGGGAATCGAAGCCACACAGCGCAGGAGCTCTGGGATGCCATCAAGCAGGAGAGCGACGTGTGGTTTTTGTCAGCTAATCTCCAGCCAGGCTTGGTAGTGTGTGACAATGGCCGAAATCTGGTGGCAGCTCTGGGCCTTGGCAACCTCACTCACATACCATGTCTGGCACATGTGCTCAACTTGGTCGTGCAGAGTTTTTTGAGGGACTATCCGGATCTTGATGCACTGCTGCACAAGGTCCGCCTAGAGTGCGCTCACTTGCGACGTTCCAGCATGGCCAGATCGCGCATTGCAGCTCTGCAAGTCAGATTTCGCCTTCCTGAACATCGCATCATATGTGACGTACCCACCAGGTGGAATTCCACGTTACATATGTTGGAGCGGTTGTGTGAGCAGCAGCCAGCAGTAATGGAGTATCAGCTGCAACAGGCGCAATCAACTCGCAATTTGCGCCGTTCACACTTCACCACTACTGAGTGGGCCTCTATGAAGGACATCTGCGACGTTTTGCGTGCGTTTGATGTCTCAACGCGGATGGCGAGTGCAGATGATGCACTAGTCAGCATGACTGTCCCCCTTATCTGCCTGCTTCAGAAATCACTGAAAGCACTAAAGGAAGAGGTTTTGGAAGAGGTGGAAGATGAGGAGTCACAAATTCAATTACCTTCAGGACAGTCAGCGCAACGTGGTTCCTCACAAAGGGCTGGGCAGGGCTCACTTTGTGAGGAGGATGAGGAGGAGGAGGAGTCAATGGAGGAGGAAGAAATCCCTACAGAGGGAGGTACACAACGCTCTAGTCAGTATGTAGAGCGAGGGTGGGGTGATGCAGAGGAGGCAGAGATGACGCCTCTTCCAGAGGACAGCCTTTGTTGGCCAGTTGGGAGTCTGCAGCACATGGTTGATTTCATGCTTCAGTGCCTGAGAAACGACCGCCGCATCGCCCACATTCTCACCACGTCAGATTATTGGGTGTACACCCTCCTAGACCCTCGCTACCGGGACAACTTACAAACCCTCATCACACCGGTGAACCGGGACCGTAAAATGCAGGAGTACCAAGACACACTGGTGCAATCCATACTGTTGTACATTCCAGCCGAGAGAGCTGCTGCTGCTGCTACTGCTTTACAAAGCAGCTCTGTGCGTCGAGGCAGTGTAGACACCTCTACAACAAGAGGGAGCAGAAGCAGCGCCTCTGCACAGGGCAAGAGCTGTTTGTTACAAAGTGGAAAAGTTTTTGTGGCAGCGCCCGCAAGGTCACACCACGAGACGGCCAGTCCCCAAAGGAAAACGTTTCCGTAAGTGGTGCGACTATTGGCTTTCCCCTAAGTGTACTCCCAGAGCCCTTCCCCTTTCAAATTTTGGGTCTCTATTGGTACATGGCCGAGTTAGCCGTATGCATTGGGGTGTGGTTGCCCTGTGCCAGTGTTTATTGAGCGTGTCTTTAGTGTCAGGTGGTGTGTAACAGGACCGTCGCATGCGACTATCCTCAAGAATGTAACCGGTTACTTTTGGAAAATGAAAAGGCATGGATCCCTGAATTTGTCTTCCGTTTTCAGATTAAATAATGTTTGGCAACGTTTTATGTCTCCTGTTAGTTCATCTTTCTACCACCTGAACTTATCCTGGGTTCAAACCCCATTTGTTGCTTTAAGTTTTGGCAGGGGTATGATCATGGCCGCCGGTTACGCACGCGCTGTTTCTGGCGTGTGACGTCAATTATCCCCAATAAGTTGTGCTGTCGGTTGCATTGGGGTTAGCCACTTATGGTGCCTGCGTTTGGTGATTCCTATGTGTGTTTGGGTATGTAAATAAAGGCGGTTCCATTGTGCAATAGGACAACACCCCTGTGGACTGTGTGATTGGGGGTAATGAGGCGGCTTGCGTCCGTCAACTTACTTTTTGGGTGCGTTTCTTCATGTCGGGGTCCAGTACCGCAACGGGTTTTTCCCCCAGTGCTTTGGCCTAGGTCCTCCATCTCCGTTCCGAGTTCCCACCAACGTCTGTGGTCCTTGGTATGTTTGGAGCACAGGTACCTCTTTAGAAGTGTCCAGTAACGTCAGCTGGTACTCGGTTTGTGACATTGCCTTTTTTTCTGTACTCGTCCGGGGTCCAAACCGTCAAGGTTTCCCCCATGCCTTTGGCCTTGCCTCCTCTCCGATCCGAGTTCCACCAACGTCGCGGCCTTGGTAGTGCTTTGGAGCACAGGTACCTCCTGCTTAGTAACTGTGTCACAGTAACGTAGCTGGTACTCGGTTGTGAAGCCCTTTTCCTTCTGTACCCGTCGGGTTCCAGACAGTCAGTGGTCCTCTTTTCCATTCTCTCTTGCTCATCTGATACCGTCGGGTTCCGAACCGCAGCGTTTTCGAATTGCGACCTTAAAGACCACCCAAAGAAGATGAGACAACAAGGACGCGGCTGAAGCCAACCAGCCTGAAACCTCCAAAGAAAAAATTAAAAGATTACCCAAAAGACCCAAAAGGACAAGAAGGTTAGACAAATACAAGATCAGAAAAGGCAGAAGAACAATAAGAGAAATCAAAAAGCAAAGAACATGAAGTATAAGACCAAAATGAAATGCAAAATAAATGCTCTAAATTCTAAGCAGAAGAAGATAAGCAGTGTATGGGGGGGTCCTTCCTCCCGTGGTGCCCCTGGAAAATGGCTGCTGCTGAGGTAACTAAACCACGGACAATATGTTGTAATTTAAATTTTTGTGCGCAGAACGGGAAGGATGAACAATTCATACTTTTACAGATTACAAGTACAGGAATCTCTGTAAAATAAGAATATGATGAAATGAAGGGAAAGATGAAGAATTTGAATATAAGAAGATTAATTGTTTAATAATAACAATTGAGTAATGTAAACAAAAACATGAATGCAAGAAGTTTAAGAAGAAATTAAGAAGGTAAATGAAGAATAATTTGATGAAAGATATGTGCTGGAAGATTAGAAGGGAAAGTGGCACTGGCAAAAGTTAAAAATGAAGAGCAGGAATTGTGAAACATAATATTTGCCAAAATAGAAAAAAGGTTAACAACATTGTCATTTTGTTATCAATCCAAAGTATTTCCAAAAAAAATTATTTAAAGCTATTCAAGCATTGGGTTAAAATGTATGCCTTTATTGTCCCCAACCTCCCCCCAAAACATTTACATTATCTTTGTTGTTTTCTTCATGTACAATTAACCAACAAGGAAGATTTTTTTTTAAGTCGTATTTGGTTCCCAAGACTTAATTGGACTTCCGGTTTGGAATGGATATCGCGAATTTAGTGATTCGGGTACCCTTCCGATCCGTATTTTTAGATACGAGCAGTATGCTCAACACTACCCACTACAATTGAAATTTGCTTTTAAGTGGGAGAGTGTATTTTCGGATGCATGCTGGAGGGCCAAAGTGAAAGTCTTGCTAAAAAGTTACCCTCAGACAATGGGCAAAGGGTTTTGGGCCTTTTCACCGACAAGTAGAGTTGAGCGAAAAGGTCGGTCAATTCAAAAGTCGCCGATTTCACCAAAATCGGGTTTCGCGAGCGAAAAAACCCACCATAGCGGAAGCGGCTGTGCGGTCGTCGACCGAGCGCCCAAAGTCGGTTTTCCAATAATCGGGCGGTTTTTACCAATGAGCAAGGCGTACATGTGGGCAATGAATGACATGGGCAGCGGGGCCCCATATCTTAGAGAAGGGCTTTGGGAGTGTTACTTGTTTGGGGGGCTCAGAAATGTTATCAAAGCCCCTGACGCTGACCGCCATTTTCTTTGCCAACTTAACAGTAGTGAGAGGTTTGTGACGTTTTATCTAGGGAGAGATTTAGGGCGGGAAAGAGAAGTTTTATTGTTGTGCTGATAGCAATTGTGCTGTACATTAGTGTGCAGTGCAGAAGAGGATTTTTCAGTCCAGCACGCTGGTTATTGGCTGCCGCCAGTGCAGGGGAGGATTTTTTTTTGTGTGCAGCAGCGTTGGTTAAAGGCAGTAGCGTATTGTGTGTGTACATCTGGAGATGCTTTTTACACAGCATAATACTTTTATCTTTTTTTCTGCCACAGTTACCGAGCATTCATTTTTTCCCACACGTTAGGCGTAAGCTCCTCACAACTACTGTGTCCGGCTGGTATCCGGACAAAAAATGATGACTATCTGTGTGTGCTGTGGAAATATATCGGAGATTGAAATTTTCCTCTAACTAATACACCGGTATTTTGATACAGTACTTTTTTCTGCTTTTTGTATTCTGGTCAATACATGTGAGTGGCGACTGTGTGTGATCCGGAAATAAAATACAGAGATTTACAATTACCCCTACACGTATACAGCTGACCTTCTGTACAGTACCATTTTTGCTTTTTATATTCTGTCTAATCCATATGAGCTGAGGGCGTCTGTGTTGACCCTGAAATTAATCAAAGTTTACAATTACCCCTACACTGTATACAGCGTATGCTTTGAACGTCCGTTTTTTGCTTTTAATTTGGTCTAATCCATACTGAGCCTGAGGATCTGTGGTGATCGGAAATATAAAGGAGATTTACAATTACCCCTACCGTATACGCGTACGTTCTGTACAATACTTTTTTGCTTTATTTATTATGGTCTATACACCTTTATCTTCTGAACAGTACCCTTTTTGCTTTTTGTATTCTGGTTAATCCTATGAGCCTGACACGTCTGTGTGTGACTCCTGAAATAATCAGGATTTACAATTTTCCCCTATACTAATACACCTGGATTTTGATACAGT
>JARQOD010000005.1:225544152-225611414 GCA_033576555.1 Oophaga sylvatica | reverse complement strand
GGACTTTTTGCCGTTCACACAGCAGGGGAACAGCTGACATTACTGAACCCCAGTAACAGGGGAGCAAGTGTTAACTGTGCTAACAGCATTTCCCGAGAAACAACTGGCGGTGTTGTAACCCAGGGATGAGAAGAGAACATGGTGGAGGCAGCAGGACTTTTTGCCGTTCACACAGCAGGGGAACAGCTGACATTACTGAACCCCAGTAACACAGGAGCAAGTGTAGACTGTGCTAACAGCACTTCCGAGAAACAACTGGCGGTGTTGTAACCCAGGGATGAAGAACAGAACAGGGTGGAGGCAGCAGGACTTTTTGCCGTTCACACAGCAGGGGAACAGCTGACATTACTGAACCCCAGTAACACAGGAGCAAGTGTAGACTGTGCTAACAGCACTTCCGAGAACAACTGGCGGTGTTGTAACCCAGGGATGAGAACAGAACAGGGTGGAGGCAGCAGGACTTTTTGCCGTTCACACAGCAGGGGAACAGCTGACATTACTGAACCCCAGTAACACAGGAGCAAGTGTAGACTGTGCTAACAGCACTTCCGAGAAACAACTGGCGGTGTTGTAACCCAAGGATGAGAAGAGAACATGGTGGAGGCAGCAGGACTTTTTGCCGTTCACACAGCAGGGGAACAGCTGACATTACTGAACCCCAGTAACACAGGAGCAAGTGTAGACTGTGCTAACAGCACTTCCGAGAAACAACTGGCGGTGTTGTAACCCAGGGATGAGAACAGAACAGGGTGGAGGCAGCAGGACTTTTTGCCGTTCACACAGCAGGGGAACAGCTGACATTACTGAACCCCAGTAACAAGGAGCAAGTGTAGACTGTGCTAACAGCACTTCCGAGAAACAACTGGCGGTGTTGTAACCCAGGGATGAGAACAGAACAGGGTGGAGGCAGCAGGACTTTTTGCCGTTCACACAGCAGGGGAACAGCTGACATTACTGAACCCCAGTAACACGGGAGCAAGTGTTAACTGTGCTAACAGCACTTCCGAGAAACAACTGGCGGTGTTGTAACCCAGGGATGAGAAGAGAACATGGTGGAGGCAGCAGGACTTTTTGCCGTTCACACAGCAGGGGAACAGCTGACATTACTGAACCCCAGTAACACGGGAGCAAGTGTTAACTGTGCTAACAGCACTTCCGAGAAACAACTGGCGGTGTTGTAACCCAGGGATGAGAAAGAAACATGGTGGAGGCAGCAGGACTTTTTGCCGTTCACACAGCAGGGGAACAGCTGACATTACTGAACTCCAGTAACACGGGAGCAAGTGTTAACTGTGCTAACAGCACTTCCGAGAAACAACTGGCGGTGTTGTAACCCAGGGTCAAGGAGGGTGTAGGCATAAAATATTGAGTTATTGCCTTGTTACGTGGCCATTGCAAATGTATGTACTTCAAACAAGAATAAATGAAGTTTTACTACAACAATAAAATGATAAATTTCAATTACAAGAATAGAAAAATATTTATACTTGACAGTCCTCTGTGGTTGATAACGTTTAATGGCTAACTGAAAATATGGTAACAAATTCAAAGCTTTCGAGACTACTCAGGTGTCTTCATCAGGCTAAGAGTAAAGCCAAAAATGAAGAATCACATATTTCTACACACAACAGGACACAGGAATAGCTAAGACAAGTGAGGGAGGGACAAGTGAGGGGAGACCGGCAACAAAAAGGAGAACAACGATGAATTATCAGCGCCACACAATCACAGTAAATTAATGAATTTAGCTGTGGCAAAAGACTTTTGTATGCCCGCCCGGTCATAGCATCATGGATATGGAATTACTGTTATTAAAATATAACTTCAAATATGAGAAACGTACAAAGGTTTCAGAATATAAGCTCATCATGACCTTTGACACTGTTAGTGATGGAATGAATAGATCACATGGATTTATGTCATTCTATATCATTAAGGAATCTGCGTCTATGCCCTTCCAGGGTCATGAAAACCCCAAAAAATACGCCAATGAGAGGGCAATCAAACTTTCTATCCTTATCTAGGAACTGTTTGAATATTTATGTTCATCCCTGTGAGATAATGACAGTTCTGATACACGTCACTTACTTGTCTTACCTATTGCAATATTCCTGTGTCCTGTTGTGTATAGAAATATGTGATGCTTAATTTTTTTAGTTAGTCTTTCCCTGATGAAGAGACGTGAGTAGCCTTGAAAGCTTGCAATTTGTTTCCATCTTTTCAGTTATCCATAAAAAGGTATGAACCACTGCTGACTCTGAAGTCTAAATATTTTTCTATCTACTGGCTAACACGGTACAAAGATACACATGTTTTCTAATTTCAAGAAGGAAAAATAAAGAAAATACAAATCTAAAGCATATATGCACATGCCAAAAATAAATGGAACAACACAACACCCAAAAAATTGGTAACAAAATATAGTGTTGTAAATTTAAGAATAAAAGTACATTTTTTTTTTTATGAATAATGCTTAAGGAACGCAATGTTAAACTATAACATAGTGAAGACAATGGATTTTGTAATAGTCACTCATCATCATCATCGCAAATTTTATGTGACAGTCACAGACAATTTAATTATTTAAGTTCATAAAATCGTAACTTTCTATAGCATGTATGACATGTCCAGCATGACTCATCAATGTGATTGATGACACAATAATGTACAATAAAAAATAACCATTTAAAAAAACATTAGGCATTGTTTGTCACAATTTAAGTGTGTGCCTGCAAGTGTAGGTGAAACAAAGGCTACGGATAGCAAAGGTATATTCTATGTCTGTATCACACAGTGGACAGCCTCTGATGGGTAATGCCGATGTTATACTGTACGTCAATAAAGTCTGCGGCTGAAATCATGCATTTTTTGCTTGTAGAGTGTTGAAGAGGGTAAAAGAATGTCTGTTTGCGCAAAGCTTTATCCGTCAACACTACCTTCCTACTGTCACGCGTAGGGTAGGGTAGCGTGTGGCAATTAGCTGACTATCAAATGTGAGGTTAGGCTGCGTTATTGCGCACTAGGGACGCCAAAAAAAATACAGCAGTAATAATTTAATGTGTAATACTACACTATGACAAACCAAAAAATTACGTTCCCTCTTTAACAATGTACAAGACTAACAAGCCTAATGGTTGACGCTGACTTAATTGAGATACAGTATTACATCAACATTGTCCATGAGTAACTATGCACTGTGATACCTATATACCAGTATTAATTTATATCTCTTGTGGTTGTTTCAACAGCACTTGCAGGTATAAGTACCTATTGTCAGTATGCATGATGCACTTTCTAGATGTAATAATTTATTATTGGACATTATTACCATGTTTACATGCTGGCCATTTCATATATGGTGTTTGAAGTTACAGTTGGCATCAGTATGTGTATTTTATAATGTCTGTCATAAATAAAACTCGTCATGATGATGATGAGGATGTAATGATTCGTACATCCATTGAGTGCATTATCTTACAGGTACAGATAAAGTTCTTTAAAAGCATTAATTCATAAGTCTGAAATGTACTTTTATGCATTAATTTAAAAATGTGAAGAGTAGACTATGTTTTATTTTTTGTTACCATTTCTAATAGACATGTGCAGATATGCGCTGTGATGACAAATTATTATTTGTCCATATTTTTCTTAAAAATTTATCATTCTAGGCCTGCAAAACTTCACAATTTCATGTTTTCAGCATAACAAGCAGGGTGACGGCTCTTCCCTATTTGGAGCATGTTGGTCATGTGTTTTTCTGTCCATGTGTCGGGAACAGGACACTTCTTGCCGTTGACACAGCAGGGGAACAGCTGGCGTTACTGAACCCCACTAACAGTAGAGCTTGTGTTTTGTTCTGTGGACACGACACTTCTGAGCAGCAACTGGCAGTGTTGGAGCCCAGGGAGTAGAGTTCAGGTGGTAGAAAGATGAACATAACAGGAGACATGGATAACGTTGCGAACCAGTTATTTAATCTGAAAACGGACAGAGAAATTCTGGCGAGATCCATGCCTTGTTCATTTTCAGAAAAGTAAGCCGGTCTACATTATCGGAGGATAGTCGCATGCGACGGTCTGTTAGTACACCACCTGCAGCACTAAAGACGCGCTCCGATAATACACTGGCAGCAGGGCAAGCCAGCACCTCCAATGCATACTGGCTAAGCTCTGGCCATGTATCCAGCTTAGAGACCCAAAACTTGAATGGGGAAGAGCCATCTGGGAGTACACTGAGAGGCAAAGCCAAGTAGTCTGTCACCATCTGACGGATACGTTGCCTCCCGCTGACTGGAGCCCTCTCGGATGGTGTAGACATTTGTGGCGCTGCCACAAAACTTTGCCACATTTTGAACATACTGGTCTTTCCCTGTGCAGAGGCACTGCGTGTGCTCCCTCTTGTTGCAGAGCTCTCTACACTGCCTCGACGCACAGAGCTGCTTTGTAAAGCAGTAGCAGCAGCAGTGCTCTCGGCAGTAAGGTAGAACATTAGGGATTGCACCAGTGTGTCTTGGTACTCCCGCATTTTACGCTCCCGGTTCAACGGTGTGATGAGGCTTTTGACGTTGTCCCGGTAGCGAGGGTCTAGGAGGGTGTACACCCAATAATCAGACGTCGTGAGAATGTGGGCGATGCGGCGGTCGTTTCTTAGGCACTGCAGCATGAAATCAACCATGTGCTGCAGACTCCCAACTGGCAAAGAAACGCTGTCCTCTGCAAGAGGCGTTATCTCTGCCTGCTCTGCATCACCCCACCCTCGCTCTACATACTGACTAGAGCGTTGTGTACCTCCCTCTGGAGCGATGTCTTCCTCCTCCATTGACTCCTCCTCCTCATCCTCCTCACAAAGTGAGCCCTGCCCAGCCCTTTGTGAGGAACCACGTTGCGCTGACTTTCCAGAAGGTGATGGAATTTGTGACTCCTCATCCTCCACCTCTTCCAAAACCTCATCCCTTATTGCTTGCAGTGTTTTTTGAAGCAGGCAGATAAGGGGGACAGTCAGGCTGACTAGTGCATCATCTGCACTCGCCATCCGCGTTGACTCATCAAACGCACGCAAAACGTGGCACATGTCCTTCATAGTGGCCCACTCATTAATGGTGAAGTGTGGACGGCGCAAATTGCGTGTTGATTGCGCCTGATGCAGCTGATACTCCATAACTGCTGGCTGCTGCTCACACAACCGCTCCAACATATGTAACGTTGAATTCCACCTGGTGGATACGTCACATATGATGCGATGTTCAGGAAGGCGCAATCTGCGTTGCAGAGCTGCAATGCGCGATCTGGCCATGCTGGAACGTCGCAAGTGAGCGCACTCTAGGCGGACCTTGTGCAGCAGTGCATCAAGATCCGGATAGTCCCTCAAAAAACTCTGCACGACCAAGTTGAGCACATGTGCCAGACATGGTATGTGAGTGAGGTTGCCAAGGCCCAGAGCTGCCACCAGATTTCGGCCATTGTCACACACTACCAAACCTGGCTGGAGATTCGCTGGCAAAAACCACACGTCGCTCTCCTGCTTGATGGCATTCCAGACCTCCTGCGCTGTGTGGCTTCGATTCCCCATGGGAATTAATTTCAGAACGGCCTGTTGCCGTTTGGCCACGGCTGTGCTCATATCGGTCGCATCAGGTAAGCGTCCACGGGTCCATGTGGAGGTAGACCGTGACGGCTCCTGCAGCGATGATTCTGAGGAACTGGAGTAGGAGGAGGAGTCAATGTGGACAGACTTGATTCCGGCAATCCTTGGAGTTGGCAGAACACGTACAGCGCCACTCGCAAGATCTGTACCCGGCTCCACAACATTCACCCAATGGGCAGTGAGTGAAAGGTATCGTCCCTGGCCATGGGTACTGGTCCACGCATCGGTGGTCAGGTGGACCTTGCTACTGACGGCGTTTAGTAGCGCATGTTTAATTTTTGCCTCAACATGCTTTTGCAGACCAGGGACGGCTTGCCTGCTGAAATAAAATCGGCTGGGCACATTGTATTGTGGGACTGCCAATGCCATTAATTCACGGAAACTGTCAGTCTCCACCAGCCTGAATGACAGCATTTCAAGGGACAGGAGTTTTGCAATGACAGCATTCAGAGCCTGTGCTCGTGGATGGTTTGCCGAGTATGGCCGTCTTTTATCCCATGCCTGTGCTACCGATGGCTGTTTTGTGGCCTGGGTGTGTGAGGATGACAGGGAACTTGCACCTGTGGGTGGAATAACACTGTGTCTCTGGACAACAGTGACAGAGGTTCTTCCATGGCGATCCTTTGAGGAAGCCTTACCAGCTGTGTGTGAACTGGAGGAAGAGGCTCCAACAGGAGCTGAAGATGTAGGTGCTGCTGTAGGTTGGCCTACATCTCCAGTGTGTCTTTGTAACTCAACAAAGTGCTTTGACCGCACATGTTTCCACATATTTGTTGTATTAAGGTTACTGACACTTTTACCTCTTTTAATTTTTTGATTACACAGCTTGCATTTGACATAGCAAATATCATCTGCAACTGTATCAAAAAAGGACCACGCAGAGCAAGTCCTGGGAGCGCCCGGTTTGGCTGTTGTAAGAGAACTGCTCCGAACGGGTGCCAAACTGGAGGCTACAGGCAAGCGAGTCTGCAGCCTACCTCTCCCTACTGTTTGGACCGTTGGGGCAATCTCTTCCTCAGAGCTGCTCCCACCACCTTCCTGTTCCTCACGCCATGTTGGGTCTTGGACCTCATCATCTCCACCACTACCCTCTTCCAACACCTGCTGTTGTTGGGTGGTCTGGCCAGCACCATGCTCAACAGAAACTGGCAACTGAGTCTCATCATCATCAGATTCGTTCTGCGGTGTGCTGACCATCGGCACTGGCTCACCCGCCTCTTCAGATTCAGAGAGACACAGCTGTTGCGCATCACTGCATACTGCCTCTTCTTCACATTCCAGAATGCTGCTTGGCTGGGCCCCTGTTTCCAAGCCAACAGATTCTGAGAACAGAAGCAGAGACTCAGCTGGCTCCTGTACAGAGCTCTCTGACTGCCTGGGCAATTTGGCAGGCGGTGAAGAGACTGATGGTTGTTCAACAGTGCTGTGGTCCTGAGAGGAGGTGGAAGGTATTGAAGTCGATGCATTGGCTGCCATCCAACCAACAACGGCTTCAATTTGTTCTTCACGCAGCAGGGGGGTACGCTGAGCTCCTACAAAAGTGCGCATAAAGGAACGCTCACGGGGAAAACTGGTGGATGCTGTGTCACTGGGTGCGGCAGCAGCCACAGAATCCCCACGTCCTCTCCCTGCTGCAAATCCACGGCCTCGACCACGACCACGTGCCTTACTCACTGACTTCTTCATCTTGGTAGATTGATAAAGAAAGTCAGAAAAGTTAAGGCCTAAGTGTGGTTATTCCTCACAGACTACAGTGAACCCTGCAGACAACTGTTCAGTATCTGTGAAAGGCCCCTTTGTGTAGTTCTATAGTGTTTGCAACCAATGTATTGTATACGGATGGAAGCGCGTCACACTAATAGATTATATTTTTTTCCACTAAAATGGAGCAGCACCAATTAGAGAAAAATGTGAAGGATGAGACAGTGACACACGCTCAGCAGACTACAACCGGCAGTGGTTGAAGTACAAACTGGAGCGTAATCTGCACTCACAAAATGAAAAGCTCACAGACTACAGTGAACACTGAAACACAACTATTCACTATCTGTGAAAAGCTCCTTTGTGTAGTTCTATAGTGTTTGCAACCAATGTATTGTATACGGATGGAAGCGCGTCACACTAATAGATTAGTTTTTTTTCCACTAAAATGGAGCAGCACCAATTAGAGAAAAATGTGAAGGATGAGGCAGTGACACACGCTCAGCAGACTACAACCGGCAGTGGTTGAAGTACAAACTGGAGCGTAATCTGCACTCACAAAATGGAAAGCTCACAGACTACAGTGAACACTGAAACACAACTATTCACTATCTGTGAAAAGCTCCTTTGTGTAGTTCTATAGTGTTTGCAACCAATGTATTGTATACGGATGGAAGCGCGTCACACTAATAGATTAGATTTTTTTCCACTAAAATGGAGCAGCACCAATTAGAGAAAAATGTGAAGGATGAGGCAGTGACACACGCTCAGCAGACTACAACCGGCAGTGGTTGAAGAACTAACTGGAGCGTGATCTGCACTCAAAAAATCAAAACCTCACAGACTGCAGTGAACACTGAAACACAACTATTCACTATCTGTGAAAAGCTCCTTTGTGTAGTTCTATAGTGTTTGCAACCAATGTATTGTATACGGATGGAAGCGCGTCACACTAATAGATTAGATTTTTTTCCACTAAAATGGAGCAGCACCAATTAGAGAAAAATGTGAAGGATGAGGCAGTGACACACGCTCAGCAGACTACAACCGGCAGTGGTTGAAGAACTAACTGGAGCGTGATCTGCACTCAAAAAATCAAAACCTCACAGACTGCAGTGAACACTGAAACACAACTATTCACTATCTGTGAAAAGCTCCTTTGTGTAGTTCTATAGTGTTTGCAACCAATGTATTGTATACGGATGGAAGCACGTCACACTAATAGATTTGATTTTTTTCTAATATAATGGAGCTGCACCAATTCCACTAAATAAAATAAAAAAAAAGAGTCAGTGACACGTGCAGATGCCTACAAACAGCGGTGGATGCAGAGCAAACTGCAGCGTCACCTGCACTGTCACACACACACCTTGCACAGAGCTGTTAAAACAACACTGGCAAAATGAAGCTTTACACAGCGGTTGGTAAACTAGCCTGCCTCAAGCACAGTAGTACACAAAATCGCAATATGTAACTGTCCCTCAGAGTTAGCAGAGTAGCGTTCTGTCCCTTACTGAGTTCACAGCACAGTGACGCTAAAATGGCGGCGGCGCCTTTTATAGTGCATTCTGACATCATTTCAGCAGCCAATCACAGCCATGCCATTAGTTAAGATGACCGCAGCATTACAGGATGTGCCCACACTTCGTAGGATTCCTCATTGGCTGACTAAAATCACATTGCCTCTCAAAGAATTATGGGAACTTCCGATTCCGGTATACGATATGGAAAAAGTATCGGAATTAAGTATCGGAATTCCGATAACGCGAATATCGGCCGATACCCGATACTTGCGGTATCGGAATGCTCAACACTAGTGTTGAGCGATACGATACTGCAAATATCGGGTATCAGCCGATATTAGCTATATCGGGCTTTCGATTCCGAGTACCGATATTTTCGTCATATCGGATACCGGAATCGGATTTGTCACTGTCACTGTGAGTGTCCGTCGGTCGGGTCTGTCAGGAGTCAGCGGCACTTACCTGGCAGAAGATCTCCGGCGGTCACGTCCTGGACTGCTTGATGGCCGCCATTATCTTCTCCCTGGCGGTCACATGCAGTTTTTCGCGATAACTGCAGTGACTGCAGGGTAATCCCGGCCGTAAACCAGTCCGATGACGTCACCGCCGGGGAAGCAGGTAATCAGCTGTGCTGCGCCGGGATGACAGGCTCTGCCTGTCATTCTGATGTAGCAGAGCTGGATCGTCGTGGGACACTCGTTACTATGGACTGCGTCGGACAGGTGGTATACTGCTGGTTTTTTTTTTCATTTTTTTACAGGAGATCGATGGCGTCGCAGGATGAGACTGTAATAAAAGTAATGAAAACTGTGTTGTGTTTTTTATTAAATTAAATTTTTTTTTTTATTAACATTCACCCGTCCGGGTACATCAACAATTTAACTATTTACATACAGGGACCCTGTCCGGGTTATTTATAATTCTTTGGCAGGGGTGTTCCAGGTACCACCTGGTACTCTTCTGATGCTTGCCAAACATCCGAGACACCAAGGACCACCAGGACCTGATGATGTCGTGTGGCCTGTACAGTCAAGTCGTGACCCGCTATCTGTGTCTGTGTGGCCACCTCTTTCATCTCCCTCCGGGTCTGGAGCCCTATGTCACGGACTGAACGAACCCAGGGGGCCTAACAGGCGCCGGGTACGGGCCAGCTATAGTTATCATGTCCATAGCTGGGGCTGCTGAGGAGACCACTGAGGGAGGCTGGGGAGATTTACGGCGTGGGGTGGGCACTTGTGCAGAGGCCTGGATGTGGGAGGCTGAAGGCTCCGAGGGTCTCACAGGTTCCTGACACTCTGGGGAGTAGGGGTCGCACCTGGTAACATTTAGGGCGTACCATCCATTGTAACCCCAGTGTCGGGTGTAAGTCACCAAGTCTCCTGGCAACAGGTCCCTCCCCGGGTGTCCTTCTGGGAGGTGAGTCTCCACGTCCCGCCGGGTCACAAAGACTTCTAAATAAAGTCCAGGCTCCTGGATGAAGCCCCAACCACCTTTCAATTTAAAGCTCCGTACTGCACCCTTACGCCGCGGCTCCCACAGGGTTCCTTTATCTTTTCTCATCCGGTCCTTATCTGCCCGGTCCTTCTCCAGGTGACGTTGCCGAAGCTTTTGGGATTCTCGCTGCTCCCTTTGTCGCTCTGCTTCCCGCTCCCAACGTCTCCACTCTTCCTCCTGACGCCGGTTGTAATTCTCCTCCACCAGCTGCTCCATGTCTCCACCATCAAATGCCAGCTTACGATGCCCGGTTTGCGGCAGCTCTCCTGGCGCCCCCAGTCCTGGTGGCGCTCACCTGTGGCGGAAGCAGCCGGCTCTGGAACAGATGACAGTCGGGGCTCCGGTACAGACAGGTAGACCTCTGGTGCCTGCGCGGCCTCCTCCATGAGGACGGGTGTCGCTTCTTCTGTCTCAGCGACGGGGGCAGACAGCGGGATCTGGGGTGCTGCCGGTGCAGAGTTTTTTGCAGGAACGGGTGCCTCCACTGCGACAACGTCAACCGGATCACATTGCAAGGGCTGGGATGCCCGCCCGGACTCCTCTACTAGAACGGGTGCCTCACCTTCCGGTACAGACACTTCAGGTAAGAGGGATTGGCGCCGCTCCAAGTTTAGTTTTAGGGCACGCCAGCTGGCTTCCATCCTGGCGACCTCCTCCCGGTGCCGGGCCAGGCCTCTTAGGGTATCCTCCGCTTCTTGCAGCGTAGGAGGGTTTCCAGGCCAGGTGCCCAACGGTGGTTCCGTGGCGATCGGGTCGCTTCCGTGGGGGGAGAGCTCTGACTGCTCCATCCCTTCACACTTCTGCTCGTGTCCATTAGCCATCTCTGCCAAGTCACATGTGTCATTAGCATCTGGAGAGGGCCCCTCTTTTGTAGGGAGGCGGGACCTTCGTGTTAGTTTCCGCACACTGAGGAGGATGAGGAGGCGGAACTGAAGAGCTGTGGGGCACGATCTTACATTGCAGTACCATTTACAGTGGTCGGCCATCGTTTTCGCGCCACTGAGTGAGTGTACACCCACGAGGAGCACGCCCTTCTTCTTCACCAGTGCCTCGTCGTGACGCAGATATAGCGGAAAAATGGCAAATACATTCTCTGATGATTTTAGCAATTCTCAAGCACAAAATCAGTTCAATTCAGGCACACAGGACTCGCTTATAGCGAGCTACAGAATCCTGTTCGTGACGCCCAAGTTGAGTCGCACAGAGCCAGAGGTTTTGGGAGTACTCGGCACCGAGCCTGTCAACTTCTATGGGGTATGTCACGGCTTTACCCGGCAATTGAATCAGAGTCTATTTTACTATGTAGAAGTGTATAAACTATAAATATATGTATATATATATATATATGTCACAATGACATGTATATATATATATATATATATATGTATTCTATGTGTGTATATTTTGTGTTTACAACGAAAGAAAGGTTTTTTTTTGTTGCGATATTTTGTTCCCATAGACTTACATGGGACTTCCGGTATCGGAATCGGATATCGACGATATTTAGTGATATCGGCGATAACATTCCGATACGATATTTTTAGATATCGAGCAGTATCGCTCAACACTAGTCGCCATTAGTGTTGAGCGATACGATACTGCAAATATCGGGTATCGGCTGATATTAGCTGTATCGGGCTTTCGATTCCGAGTACCGATATTTTCGTCATATCGGATACCGGAATCGGATTTGTCACTGTCACTGTGAGTGTCCGTCGGTCGGGTCTGTCAGGAGTCAGCGGCACTTACCTGGCAGAAGATCTCCGGCGGTCACGTCCTGGACTGCTTGATGGCCGCCATTATCTTCTCCCTGGCGGTCACATGCAGTTTTTCGCGATAACTGCAGTGACTGCAGGGTAATCCCGGCCGTAAACCAGTCCGATGACGTCACCGCCGGGGAAGCAGGTAATCAGCTGTGCTGCGCCGGGATGACAGGCTCTGCCTGTCATTCTGATGTAGCAGAGCTGGATCGTCGTGGGACACTCGTTACTATGGACTGCGTCGGACAGGTGGTATACTGCTGTTTTTTTTTTTCATTTTTTTACAGGAGATCGATGGCGTCGCAGGATGAGACTGTAATAAAAGTAATGAAAACTGTGTTGTGTTTTTTATTAAATTAAAATTTTTTTTATTAACATTCACCCGTCCGGGTACATCAACAATTTAACTATTTACATACAGGGACCCTGTCCGGGTTATTTATAATTCTTTGGCAGGGGTGTTCCAGGTACCACCTGGTACTCTTCTGATGCTTGCCAAACATCCGAGACACCAAGGACCACCAGGACCTGATGACGTCGTGTGGCCTGTACAGTCAAGTCGTGACCCGCTATCTGTGTCTGTGTGGCCACCTCTTTCATCTCCCTCCGGGTCTGGAGCCCTATGTCACGGACTGAACGAACCCCAGGGGGCCTAACAGGCGCCGGGTACGGGCCAGCTATAGTTATCATGTCCATAGCTGGGGCTGCTGAGGAGACCACTGAGGGAGGCTGGGGAGATTTACGGCGTGGGGTGGGCACTTGTGCAGAGGCCTGGATGTGGGAGGCTGAAGGCTCCGAGGGTCTCACAGGTTCCTGACACTCTGGGGAGTAGGGGTCGCACCTGGTAACATTTAGGGCGCACCATCCATTGTAACCCCAGTGTCGGGTGTAAGTCACCAAGTCTCCTGGCAACAGGTCCCTCCCCGGGTGTCCTTCTGGGAGGTGAGTCTCCACGTCCCGCCGGGTCACAAAGACTTCTAAATAAAGTCCAGGCTCCTGGATGAAGCCCCAACCACCTTTCAATTTAAAGCTCCGTACTGCACCCTTACGCCGCGGCTCCCACAGGGTTCCTTTATCTTTTCTCATCCGGTCCTTATCTGCCCGGTCCTTCTCCAGGTGACGTTGCCGAAGCTTTTGGGATTCTCGCTGCTCCCTTTGTCGCTCTGCTTCCCGCTCCCAATGTCTCCACTCTTCCTCCTGACGCCGGTTGTAATTCTCCTCCACCAGCTGCTCCATATCTCCACCATCAAATGCCAGCTTACGATGCCCGGTTTGCGGCAGCTCTCCTGGGCCCCCCAGTCCTGGCGGCGCTCACCTGTGGCGGAAGCAGCCGGCTCTGGAACAGATGACAGTCGGGGCTCCGGTACAGACAGGTAGACCTCTGGTGCCTGCGCGGCCTCCTCCATGAGGACAGGTGTCGCTTCTTCTGTCTCAGCGACGGGGGCAGACAGCGGGATCTGGGGTGCTGCCGGTGCAGAGTTTTTTGCAGGAACGGGTGCCTCCACTGCGACAACGTCAACCGGATCACATTGCAAGGGCTGGGATGCCCGCACGGACTCCTCTACTAGAACGGGTGCCTCACCTTCCGGTACAGACACTTCAGGTAAGAGGGATTGGCGCCGCTCCAAGTTTAGTTTTAGGGCACGCCAGCTGGCTTCCATCCTGGTGACCTCCTCCCGGTGCCGGGCCAGGCCTCTTAGGGTATCCTCCGCTTCTTGCAGCGTAGGAGGGTTTCCAGGCCGGGTGCCCAACGGTGGTTCCGTGGCGATCGGGTCGCTTCCGTGGGGGGAGAGCTCTGACTGCTCCATCCCTTCACACTTCTGCTCGTGTCCATTAGCCATCTCTGCCAAGTCACATGTGTCATTAGCATCTGGAGAGGGCCCCTCTTTTGTAGGGAGGCGGGACCTTCGTGTTAGTTTCTGCACACTGAGGAGGATGAGGAGGCGGAACTGAAGAGCTGTGGGGCACGATCTTACATTGCAGTACCATTTACAGTGGTCGGCCATCGTTTTCGCGCCACTGAGTGAGTGTACACCCACGAAGAGCATGCCCTTCTTCTTCACCAGTGCCTCGTCGTGACGCAGATATAGCGGAAAAATGGCAAATACATTCTCTGATGATTTTAGCAATTCTCAAGCACAAAACCAGTTCAATTCAGGCACACAGGACTCGCTTATAGCGAGCTACAGAATCCTGTTCGTGACGCCCAAGTTGAGTCGCACAGAGCCAGAGGTTTTGGGAGTACTCGGCACCGAGCCCGTCGACTTCTATGGGGTATGTCACGGCTTTACCCGGCAATTGAATCAGAGTCTATTTTACTATGTAGAAGTGTATAAACTATAAATATATGTATATATATGTCACAATGACATGTATATATATATATATATATATATATATATATATATATATGTATTCTATGTGTGTATATTTTGTGTTTACAACGAAAGAAAGGGTTTTTTTTTGTTGCGATATTCTGTTCCCATAGACTTACATGGGACTTCCGGTATCGGAATCGGATATCGACGATATTTAGTGATATCGGCGATAACATTCCGATACGATATTTTTAGATATCGAGCAGTATCACTCAACACTAGTCGCCATTCATCACTATAGCTACGCTTGCGGCAGCTCATTGTCTCCTGGTTTTCAGCCTGGACAGTTGCATAATGCCACCATCCAGTTTGTAAACCAGATGTCACAGAGATGGATTACGACGTGGGACAGTATGGATTATCTTCAAGTTGGAAAGGTGTGTGATATGGTTGCTAATTATTTTTTATTTTTACAGGGGACAAGGCCTTCAATGGATTAGGCATAAAGGTGAGTATAACTTTGTTTTTTATTTTTAAATAAGTGTGGAAAGCAGGGTGTTATGTTTAATTTCAAATAAAGGATTTTATTCTTGCTGTGTGTTTAATTCAAATCTTAATATGGGATTAGTAATGGGGGCATCTTCATTACTAACGCCTAGGCTTGATATTAGTTAACAATACAAAATTGACATCATCCCCACAGATATTACCCCACTTGCCATTGCCACAGGGCAAGTGGGAAGAGCAAGGCTAAGCGCCAGATATGCCGCATGTTATGGATGTGCCATTTCTGGAGTTGCTGACGGCTGATGTTTGTAGCATGGGGGGGGGGCAATATCTCTAGCCCCTTCCCAGACTATTAATATAAGCCCACAGTTGTCTGTTTAGCCTTTGCTGTTAAGGGCCAGTGGAACGCACCTAATAGATATTAAGGAAAGGTGCGTTCGCAGCCCGGGGTCCACCGTGCAGGTAGAACCTGCTGCTAGTAAGATGGCGCAAATAGGCAGTATGAGCGAACTCTGTTATCCCACAAAGTTGCAGATGTAAATGTCGTAGCACTATATGGCGGTATAAGCGAACTCTGTTAGTCCACAGAGTCGCTAACTAAAACGTTGTAGCGCTATATGGTGGTATAAGCGAACTCTGTTACTTCACAGAGCTGCTGTGACAAAGACTGTGTCCTGTCAGACTTACAGGCGACACAGATGACCGCTAAGCGATTGCAGTCTGTGGTCATGCAATACACACAGCAAACTCCTCACCGGAGGTGCCTGTATACTAGGGGCTTATTACAGCCAGAGCCCTGAATCCAAACACACAAACTCCTCACAGGAGGTGCCGGTATTCTAGGGGCTTATTTCAGCCGGGTCCCTAACCACATGCATAAGACCACACTGGCACAAGCACGTTACAGACATGATACTAGCACACGGCCGTGCGGTTATGCAACCCTTTTATAGTAGCCACGAGTACAAGACCTTCCAGAACGGACCAATAGAAAACTGCTTCAAAACACAATCAGCTTCAGGACCTTCCTGGAGGACCAATAGGAGACGCAGCTGTATCTGAGCATGTGACCCCTGATCTCCAATGGAAGATCTTGCCCTGGGCATGCTCAGATGGGTAAACAGAGGACTTAGTCCCAAAGCTGCCTGCTTCAACACTGGTTACAACAGAGGATCCAGGAGAGGCTGCAGCAAGTCTCCGCACAGCATCAAACTGGGTGAGACACTGGGACCGACGTCTCTGAGCAGGCTCCACTGCAGCCGGAGATGGATGGGGGACCGCAGCGGGAATAGCTCGAGATTCCCCCTGTGCAGAAGTGGGAACTCGAACCCTAACATTTGCTGGTTTGAATTGATAGGAGGACCCTCTGTAATTTTTTTCTTGTGTCCCCTGTAAATTCTAACCAAAACCAGTAAGATGAAAATGCACTAACAGGATTCAGCCGGCCTCCATTATGTAGGTTGGGACAGCACAGGTGCCACATACTGATGAGAGCAGCCACTCACAAAAAAGGTAAAAAAAATAAAAAGATAATAATGTATATAATAAATACATAAATGATGTATTGGTTGATATTTTGGACAAAATAAAGAAGCTCGCAACCCAACGCCAAGTGTCCTGATGCTTGCGAGTCCTAAATCTATCCCAAATCTGAATACCTAAACATAGAAAAATTTAAAAAAACACACATACTAGAGAAAACAGCCTAACCATCTTACTGGTTTTGGTTAGGTTGTTTTCTCTGATATGTGTTTTTTTTTATTTTCTATGTATTTATTATATACATTATTATCTGGCAATACTGTTAGAGTAATATGATGAGGCAATATAGTTTGGGATTTTTAATTCTACCCATGGTCGGCTCCAGGTTTTCATGGGCCCTGTGCGAAAGAGTCTCAATGGGCCCCTTTAACACATACCACAATTCATGATGCACAGATACGGCAGAGAAATATAGGTATATAACAATGCCAAACATTTCACTTACTTCATACATTACATGAATAATATCTATTGTAAATTCTACAATAGCTCAAAAGACTAACAGTGTAGTCATCCATACAGTATTATGGGAACCACATAGTACTCCATACAGAATAATGAGCTCCATATATTGCTCCATACAGTATTATGGGCACCCCATAGTGCTCCATGAAGAATAATGAGCCCCATATATTGCTCTATACAGTATAATGAGCTCCATATATTGCTTCATACAGTATTATGGGCACCACATAGTGTTCCATACAAAATAATGAGTCCCATATAATGCTCCATATATAATGGGCCCCATATAATACTCTATATATAATGGACCCTATAAGATGCTCCATATATAATAGGCCCCAAATGATGCTCCATATATAATGGGCCCCAATGTGATGTTCCATATATAATGGGCCCCATATGATGTTCCATATATAATGGGCCCCATATGATGCTCCAGTATATGATGGGTCCATATATGATGCTTCAGTGCTTGATGGGTCCCATATAATGCTTCATATATAATGGTCCT
Organism: Oophaga sylvatica; assembly: GCA_033576555.1. Classification (NCBI taxonomy): domain Eukaryota; kingdom Metazoa; phylum Chordata; class Amphibia; order Anura; family Dendrobatidae; genus Oophaga; species Oophaga sylvatica. The sequence continues at coordinate 225,593,950 of JARQOD010000005.1, read as the reverse complement.
ATATATGATGCTCCAGTATATTATGGGCCCCATATAATGCTCCATATATAATGGGCCCCATATATGATGCTCCAGTGTATGATTGGCCCCATATAATGCTCCATATATAATGGGCCCCATATATGATGCTCCAGTGTATGATAGGCCCCATGTAATGCTCCATATATGATGTTCCAGTGTATGATGGGCCCCATATAATGCTCCATATATAATCGGCCCCATATATGATGCTCCAGTGTATGATTTGCCCCATATAATGCTCCATATATAATGGGCCCCATATATGATACTCCAGTGCAGGCTGCCACTAGGAATTTCGGGGCCCCATACTGGCAAAATTTATGGGGCCCCCCTTGAGACTTCGCCCAGGCTCCACCCCCCAGTTCCGCATCCACCCTAGCTCCTCCTCCACCACGCAAACCTTCCAAAATCCCTCCGCCCTTTCATGGAAAAACTTCACTTCTGCACCATGCCCTCACCAATGACACATTCAGGCTATGTGCACACGTTCAGGATTATTTGCGTTTTTTTTGCGGGAAAAAACGCGTCAAAAACGCATGAATTAAGCATCCTATCATTTAGAATGAAGTCCGCAATTTTTGTGCACATGGTGCGTTTTTTTCCGCGAAAAAAACGCATCTCGGAAAAAGAACCAACATGTTCATTAATTTTGCGGAATTCTAGCCTTTTTCCCGTTATATTATTGACCTAGAAAGTTTACCGCGGAAAAAGTCCGTTTTTGCTCAGGAAAATTCTGCAAACATTCCTGAACGTGTGCACTTAGCCTAACACCAATCACTCGATGAATATGCACCATTTTGCTTGTTTAGTATAATACACCCCATAGTCCTCCATATATTATAATGTGCACCACAGTCCTCCATATTGTAAAGTGCACACCACATAGTCCTCCATATAATATAATGTATCCATAGTCCTCCATATAGTATAATACACTCCTAATAGCCCTCAATATATTAAAATACACTCAGTCATCCATATAGTATAATACACTCCTCATAGTGCTCCATATAGTATAATGCACCGCCATAGTCATCCATGTAGTACAATTCACTTCCCATAGTATAATGCACCCCATAGTTCTTCATATGGTATAATGTATTCCCCATAGTCCTCGATACAGTATAATGCAGCCCACAAATAGTATAATGCAGTCACCCTATAGAGCATAATGCAGCCACCCCACAGAGCATAATGCAGCCACCCCACAGAGTATAATGCAACCACCCCACAGATTATAATCTAAACCCCCATAGAATATAATTGAGCCCCCTTATATAGTATAATGTAGCCCCTCCATAAAATACAATGTAGCCCTACTCATATAGTATAATGCAGCCCCCATAGAATATAATGTAACCCCCTCATAAAGTATAATGAAGCCCCCATACAATATAATCTAGCCCCTCATAGAATACAATGTAGCCACCTCATAGAATATGATGCAATCACCCCTCATAGAATATAATAAATATAATACAGCCCCCCATAGAATATAATGTATCCCCGAATAGAATATCATACAGCCTGCCTCCCCAAAGGAATATAACGTAGCCCCCCATAGTATATAACACAGCCACAAAGTATATAACACAGCCACATATATTGTATAACACAGCCACCCTATAAAATATAATATATCCCCCCATAGTATATAACACAGCCCACATAGTATACAGCAGGGCCCACATAGTATATAGCAGGGCCCACATTGTATATAGCAGGGCCCACATAGTATATAGCAAGGCCCCCATTTTACAGCAGGGCCCCTATAGTAGACAGCAGGGCCCCCATAGTATACAGCAGGGCCCCCATTGTATATTGCAGGGCCCACATTGGATATAGCAGGGCCCCCATAGTATACAGCAGGGCCCCCATTTTACAGCAGGGCCCACAATGTATACAACAGGGCCCACATAGTATATAGCAGGGCACATATAGTATATAGCAGGGCCCACATTGTATACAGCAGGGCCCACATAGTATATAGCAGGGCCCACAGTATATAGCAGGGCCCAAATTGTATATAGCAGGGCCCCCGTAGTATACAGCAGTGCCCACATAGTAAATAGCAGGGCCCACATAGTATATAGCAGGGCCCACATAGTATATAGCAGGGCCCACATTGTATATAGCAGGGCCCCCATAGTATACAGCAGGGCCCACATAGTACATAGCAGGGCCCACATTGTATATAGCAGGGCCCACATTGTATACAGCAGGGCCCACATAGTATATAGCAGGGCCCACAGTATATAGCAGGGCCCAAATTGTATATAGCAGGGCCCACATAGTATATAGCAGTGTCCACATAGTATATAGCAGGGCCCACAGTATATAGTAGGGCCCAAATTGTATATAGCAGGGCCCCCGTAGTATACAGCAGTGCCCACATAGTATATAGCAGGGCCCACATAGTATATAGCAGGGCCCACATAGTATATAGCAGGGCCCACATTGTATATAGCAGGGCCCCCAATAGTATACAGCAGGGCCCACATAGTATATAGCAGGGCCCACATTGTATATAGCAGGGCCCACATTGTATACAGCAGGGCCCACATAGTATATAGCAGGGCCCACATAGTATACAGCAGGGCCCACATAGTATATAGCAGGGCCCCCATTGTATATAGCAGGGCCCCCATAGTGTATAGCAGGGCCCACATTTTACAGCAGGGCCCCCATAGTATATAGCAGGGCCCACATTGTATATAGCAGGGCCCACATAATATATAGCAGCGCCCCCCATTTTACAGCAGGCCCCCCATAGTATACAGCAGGGCCCCCATTGGATATAGCAGGACACCCATAGTATACAGCAGGGCCCCTATAATAGACAGCAGGGCCCCCATTTTACAGCCCTCATCTCTCCTCCCCCCCCAGGAATGTCCACACAGCAGGACAGATTTATAAAAAAAAAAAACACTCCTCACCTCATCCTCGTGCCAGCGCTGCTCCCTGCTCCTGTCTCCTGCTCTGCCCAGCACACAGTGAGCGCGCTGTGTCAGAGGCAGAGCAGGGAATGATGGGAGAGGGAGTGTCAGCTGACGCTCCCTCCTCCATCATCGCTTTGAACTGTACTGGCAGACGCCGGTATAGTTCAATGCAGCGGCGGGGGGAGTCGGCGCTGGGGGCAGGCGGGCCCCCCTGCCACACAGGGGCCCCCATAGCGGCTGCGTGATGTGCCGCTAGCTGGGGGCCCCTTGAGGTGCAGGGCGAGCCTCAAAATGTTGGGGGCCCCCGGGCCCGAGCGCAGACCTGCGTGCTCGGGCGGCGGGCCCCCCCTAATGACCGGGCCCCATACAGCAGTAAGGGTTCTCATGCCCTGATGGCGGCCCTGCTCCAGTGTATGAAGGCCCCATATGATGGTCTCCATATATTGCGCCAAACATAAAAAAATAAAAAGTGAAATACCTCTCCTCACAGGCCGCTGCTCTGCTAGAAGCCCCAGTACTGGCAGAGGCATCGGGCCCTCATAGCATGCCGGTGTCCCCGACTGTGAGTGGGCCCCCCTGCCTGCTCAGGGACACGGTACTTGCCCGGGTGCGCCGGGTGCTGACGCCAGCCCTGATTCTACCAATAGTCTATCTCTGGCAAAGTCTTTCGATGGCAGCAGAAAATTTAAGAAAATTGCTTTTCAGTTCTTTTTCTTTACCTCTTAGTTCTTCATGTACATGTCATTTAAAGATACTTGGTTATTCAGGTAACCAAACACCAAATGTGAACAAAAATCTCTATACAATCCAACTGTTCGTTATGCTTACTGTTTCCAGGGTAACACATGCATTATTATCCACCAGATACAGCTTCACTGAATTCTATACAGTATGTAGGAGAGTCACCTACTACATGAGCAGCGATTCTAAACAGATATATGACACGACATGCCATATATATACACGTTATCACTGCAAGGTTTTTTTATACACTTTCATGTTACTGTAGGCTTTATAATACTTCCAAATATAATTCTACAGACAATACCTGAACAACCTAGGTGCTTTTTTTGGGGTAATCCTTTTTTATCTGTACTGTGGAGACAAAAATAATTGAAAGGACCTCACTATGAGAAGGGTTGTGGACAGACTTGTCTCGACCAACTTTTTCAATAGTGTTCATCAGACAATGTGTGACTGATACATATACCATTTAAAGGGAATCTGTCACTAGGTTTTTGCCACCTAATCTAAGAGCAGCATAATGTAGAGACAGAGACCCTGATACCAGTGATGTATCATTTACTGGGCTGCTTTTGATAAAATCACTCTTTTATCAGCAGGAGATTATCATTAGAGTACTAGTGAACTTGCAGCAAGGTAGTCAAGCATAGTCTTAAGGGCCCGTCTCACATAGCGATATCGCTACCGAGATCGCTGCTGAGTCACTAGTTTTGTGACGCAGCAGCGATCTCACCAGTGATATCGCTGTGTGTGACATTCAGCGACGATCAGCCCCCTGCTGGGTATCGCTGATCGTCGCTGAAATGTCAGGACATTTTTTTGATCACTGCTCTCCCGCTGACAGGCACGCATCGCTGCGTGTGACAGGCGGGAGAGCAGCGATCCGCTGGTATCCAAGGTACACAGCGGGTTTCAAGGCGCGGGGCTGTGCCTAGAAACCCGCTGTGTACCTTGGATACCAGCACCCTGATGCAGGGGAGCTGGTATCCAAGGTACACAGCGGGTTTCCAGGCACAGCGCAGCGCTTGGAAACCCGCTGTGTACCTTGGATACCAGCTCCCTGCATCAGGGCGCTGGTATCCAATGTACACTGCGGGTAACTAAGCGATGTTACCCGCAGTGTCGCTGTCCCAGATCGCTGCCTGAGCTGCCTGTTTGGCAGCTCAGCAGCGATCATGTAGCGATACACCAGCGATCCTGACAGGTGCATATCGTTGTCGGGATCGCTGGTGTATCGCTATGTGAGACCCAGCCTTTAGTCTCTGTATAACTCCTCCTCCACCACTGATTAGCAGCTTTTTGTGAACGTGTTCAGAAAGCTACCAATCAGTGGTGTGGGCGGGGTTATGCAGAGCTCAGCATTCAGAGAACTGGTAGATCTGCAGGAGAGAAAAAGAGTGATTCTATCAAAATGACAGCAAGTAGCTCAGTAAATGACACATCCATGGAATCAGGGTCTGAGCCCCTACATTATGCTGCTGTCAGATGAGGTAGCAAAAACCTGGTGTCAGATTCCATTTAATATTGGTATTAGTATGAGCAACTGGGAAAGATGAACACTATCAATGCAAGTCATCGTGGCCAAGAAGTATCAAGGTCATTGATAGTCTTAGATAGTCATTATTAAATGCTACACGCATTGGCCTTTTGCTCTGTAATTTCTCATGGGAATCATTATACCTAATTATCTGAATAAAACACAGTTAAATACTGCATTAGATAGTCATCATTAACCAAGTTTTTCTTCACATTGAGCTTTTTCCTTTGCTAGCTGGTAAACACACATGCATTATCTGAGAATATAGCAATCGATATGTTGCTTTCAGCTTTGTATGCTAACTGCATTTACTGTATATATCTAAGCACTGTTTCAAAGCCACTGCACTGTTCGGCTCGAGTTATAGATTTCTAGCAAAATATGATTGAAATACTCTAGATACATATTTTGCATTCACAAAGATGGAGAAAGAATAAAACAAATGTAGTTTATGTTTAGACATTAGTGCTTTCTATTTTAAGATGACTTCAATGTCTGCCGACATTCCAACAGATTGATTTCTTCATACTTTCTATTAGAATTGAGCATTTTGGTTTCACGGTGCTTCAACAGGACTTGTCACCAGGTCAAAAGTGGCCAGATTTTGCTCTCATTATATTCGCATTGCTCGGCCATTTTTTCTTCTAAATCGTCAGTGTCTCTTTTTACGGTCTATGCAGATTATATAAACATACCAGAACCGATTACATAAAAGAACCATATTCTCAAAAAAAGAGAGGGGGATACTCTCACAACGAGCTATATAAATACATGTGAACAACAGAGAGCTTGATAATCCCAACTAATCATGTATAATAATAATAAAGATTAAATTTTGCCACATCAAATTAATAGAAAATATCTTTATTCATAACAAAATGCAAACAGGCAAAATAGTGCAGATATAAAAAATCCGTACAGCGAAAGTCATTATATATTGGAAAAATCAAGTGGGCAATAATACAACCTAGCAAAGGTAGGCAAACAATCTAACTAAATAGGGGCACCCGGGACTATTACTCAATAATAAAAATAAATATATGTGTGCCAGAGTGTCCCCATAGAGAATATGTAAAAGGTAAGAGGAGATATTAAAGTAGTCATCACGTTAACTGTTTGTTAACCCAGTAGATACAGTCATGGCCAAAAGTTTTGAGAATGACACAAATATTAATTTTTACAAAGTCTACTGCTTCACTTTTTCTAATGGCAATTTGCATATACTCCAGAATGTTATAAAGAGTGATCAGCTTAACAGCAATTACTTGCAAAGTCAATATTTGGCTAGAAAATGAACTTTATCCCCCAAAACACATTTCAACATCATTGCAGCCCTGCCTTAAAAGGACCAGCTAACCTCTTTTCAGTGATTGCTCCATTAACACAGGTGTGGGTGTTGATGAGGACATGGCTGGAGATCAATCTGTCATGATTAAGTAAGAATGAGACCACTGGACACTTTAAAAGGAGGCTGGTGCTTGGCATCATTGTTTCTCTTCTGTTAACCATGGTTATCTCTAAAGAAACATGTGTAGTCATCATTGCAATGCACAAAAATGGCCTAACAGGGAAGAGTATCGCAGCTAGAAAGATTGCACCTCAGTCAACAATCTATCGCATAATCAAGAACTTCAAGGAGAGAGGTTCTATTGTTGCCAAAAAGGCTTCAGGGTGACAAAGAAAGACCAGCAAGCGCCAGGACCATCTCTTAAAAGAATTTCAGCTGCGGGATCGGGCTACCAGCAGTGCAGAGCTTGCTCAGGAATGGCAGCAGGCAGGTGTGAGTGCATCTCAAGGAGGGCAGCAAAGAAGCCACTTCTCTCCAGAAAAAACATCATGGACAGACTGATATTCTGCAAAAGGTACAGGCAGTGGACTGCTGAGGACTGGGGTAAAGTTATTTTCTCTGATGAATCCCCTTTTCGATGGCTTGGGACATCAGGAAAATGCCTCATTCGGAGAAGACAAGGTGAGCGCTACCACCAGTCTTGTCTCATGCCAACTGTTAAGCATCCTGAAACCATTCATGTGTGGGGTTGCTTCTCAGCCAAGGGAATCGGCTCTCTCACAGTCTTGCCTAAAAACACAGCCATGAATAAAGAATGGTACCAGAATGTCCTCCAAGAGCATCTTCTCCCAACCCTCCAAGAGCAGTTTGGCGATCAACAATGCCTTTTCCAGCATGATGGAGCACCTTGCCATAAAGCAAAGTTGATAACTAGTGTTGAGCAATATTGCTCGATATCTAAAAATATCGTATCGAAATTGTATCGCCGATAGCACTAAATATCGTCGATATCCGATTTCGATACCGGAAGTCCCATGTAAGTCTATGGGAACAAAATATTGCAACAATAAAAACCCTTTCTTTCGTTGTAAACACAAAATATACACACATAGAATACATATATATATATATATATACATGTCATTGTGACATATATATATACATATATTTATAGTTTATACACTTCTACATAGTAAAATCGACTCTAATTCAATTGCCGGGTAAAGACGTGACATACCCCATAGAAGTCGACGGGCTCGGTGCCGAGTACCTCGAAAACCTCTGGCTCTGTGCGACTCAACTTGGGCGTCACGAACAGGATTCTGTAGCTCGCTATAAGCGAGTCCTGTGTGCCTGAATTGCACTGGTTTTGTGCTTGAGAATTGCTAAAATCATCAGAGAATGTATTTGCCATTTTTCCGCCATATCTGCGTCACGACGAGGCACTGGTGACGAAGAAGGGCGTGCTCTTCGTGGGTGTCACTCACTCAGTGGCGTGAAAACGATGGCCGCCCACTGTAAATGGTACTGCAATGTAACATCGTGCCCCACAGCTCTGGAGTTCCGCCTCCTCATCCTCCTCAGTGTGAGGAGGTCCCGCCTCCCTACAAAAGAGCGGCCCTCTCCAGATATGACACATGTGACTTGGCAGAGATGGCTAATGGACACGACGAGCAGAAGTGGGAAGGGATGGAGCAGTCAGAGCTCTCCCCCCACAGAAGCGACCCGATCGCCACGGAATCACCGTTGGGCACCCGGCCTGTAAACCCTCCTACGCTGGAAGAAGCGGAGGATACCCTGAGAGGCCTGGCCCGGCACCGGGAGGAGGTCGCCAGGATGGAAGCCAGCTGGCGTGCCCTAAAAATAAACTTGGAGCGGCGCCAATCCCTCTTACCTGAAGTGTCTGTACCGGAAGGTGAGGCACCCATTCTAGTAGAGGAGCCCTTGCAATGTGATCCGGTTGACGTTGTCGCAGTGGAGGCACCCGTTCCTGCAAAAACCACAGCACCGTCAGCAGCACCCCAGATCCCGCTGTCTGCCCCGGTCGCTGAGACAGAAGAAGCGACACCCGTCCTCATGGAGGAGGCCGCGCAGGCACCAGAGCACTACCTGCCTGTACCGGAGCCCCGACTGTCATCTGATTTAGAGCCGTCTGCTTCCTCCGCAGGGGAGCGCCGCCAGGACTGGGGGGCAACAGGAGAGCTGCTGCAAACCGGACACTGTAAGCTGCAGTGGAGTGGTGGAGACATGGAGCAACTGGTGGAGGAGAATTACAATCGGCGTCAGGAGGAAGAGTGGAGACGTTGGGAGCGGGAAGCAGAGCGACAAAGGGAGCAGCGAGAAACCCTAAAACTTCGCCAACGTCACCTGGAGAAGGACCGGGCAGATAAGGACCGGATGAGAAAGGATAAAGGAACCCTGAGTGAGCCGCGGCGTAAGGGTGCAGTACGGAGCTTTAAATTGAAAGGTGGGTGGGGCTTCATCAAGGAGCCTGGACTTTATTTAGAAGTGTTTGTGACCCGGCGGGACGTGGAGGCTCACCTCCCAGAAGGACACCCGGGGAGGGACCTGTTGCCAGGAGACTTGGTGACTTACACCCGACACTGGGGTTACAATGGGTGGTACGCCCTAAATGTTACCAGGTGCGACCCCTACTCCCCAGTGTGTGAGGAACCTGTGAGACCCTCGAAGCCTTCAGCCTCCCACATCCAGGCCTCTGCAAAAGTGCCCACCCCACGCCGTAAATCTCCCCAGCCTCCCTCAGTGGTCTCCTCAGCAGACCCACCCATAGACATGATATCGATACGTGGCCCGTACCCGGCGCCTGTTAGGCCCCCTGGGGTTCGTACAGTCCGTGACATAGGGCTCCAGACCCGGAGAGAGATGAAAGAGGTGGCCACACAGACCCAGATAGCGGGTCACGACTTGACTGTACAGGCCACATGACGTCATCAGGTCCTGGTGGTCCTTGGTGCCTCGGATGTTTGGCAAGCACCAGAAGAGTACCAGGTGGTACCTGTAACATCCCTGCCAAAGAAGTCTAAATAACCCGGACAGGGTCCCTGTATGTAAATAGTTAAATTGTTGATGTACCCGGACGGGTGAATGTTAATAAAAAAAATAAAATTTTTAATTTAATAAAAAACACAACACAGTTTTCATTACTTTTATTACAGTCTCATCCTGCGACGCCATCGATCTCCTGTAAAAAAATGAAAAAAAAAAACAGCAGTATACCACCTGTCCGACGCAGTCCATAGTAACGAGTGTCCCACGACGATCCAGCTCTGCTACATCAGAATGACAGGCAGAGCCTGTCATCCCGGCGCAGCACAGCTGATTACCTGCACCCCGGCGGTGACGTCATCGGACTGACTGCTTTACGGCCGGGATTACCCTGCAGTCACTGCAGTTATCGCGAAAAACTGCATGTGACCGCCAGGGAGAAGATAATGGCGGCCATCAAGCAGTCCAGGACGTGACCGCCGGAGATCTTCTGCCAGGTAAGTGCCGCTGACTCCTGACAGACCCGACCGACGGACACTCACAGTGACAGTGACAAATCCGATTCCGGTATTCGATAAGACGAAAATATCGAAACGAATTATCGAAAGGCCGATAGAGCTAATATCGGCCGATAGCCGATATTTGCATTATCGTATCGCTCAACACTATTGATAACTAAATGGCTCAGGGAACAAAACATAGAGATTTTGGGTCCATGGCCTGGAAACTCCCAAGATCTTTATCCCATTGAGAACTTGTGGTCAATCATCAAGAGACGGTTGGACAAACAAAAACCTAAAAATTCTGACAAAATGAAAGCATTGATTGTGCAATAATGGACTGCCATCAGTCAGGATTTGGTCCAGAAGTTGATTGAGAGCATGCCAGGGAGAATTGCAGAGGTCCTGAAGAAGAAGGGTCAACACTGCAAATATTGACTTGCTGCATTAACTCATTCTGTCAATATAAGCTTTCGTTACTCATATGTTTGCAATTATTATATTTCTGTCTGTGATAAAAACATCTGTCAAACACACATAAAAACCAGAGGGCAGCAGATCATGTGAAAATATAATATTTGTGTCATTCTCAAAACTTTTGGCCATGACTGTATATTTGGTATGGCATCATCGCCAAACATACTGGGAACCATCAATAAAGCGTCATGCGTGCATAGAAATCAAAAATATATGAGCCTCTTACCCATTGATGCCAAGACCGATGTGCAATTGCCCCCGACGCGCGTTTCACTATTGCTTCCTCAGGGGGCCATACCAAATATATCTACTGGTTAACAAACAGTTAACGTGATGACTACTTTAATATCTCCTCTTTCCTTTTACATATTCTCTATGGGGACACTCTGGCACACATATGTATTTTTATTATTGAGTAATAGTTATTCAGTCCTGGGTGCCCCCATTTAGATTGTTTGCCTGCCTTTGCTAGGTTGTATTATTGCCCACCTGATTTTTCCAATATATAATGACTTTCGCTGTATGGATTTATTATATCTGCACTATTTTGCCTGTTTGCATTTTGTTAGGAATAAAGATATTTTGTAATAATTTGATGTGGCAAAATTTAATCTTTGTTATTATTATATATGATTAGTTGGGATTATCAAACTCTCTGCTGTTCTCATTTATTTATATAGGTCTTTGCAGATTACACTGTGTGCAGAATTATTAGGCAAATTGTATTTGAGAGGATTCTTTTTATTACTGAACAACAACTATGTTCTCAATCAACCCAAAAGGCTCATAAATATCAAAGCTTAATATGTTTGGAAGTTGGAGTGGGTTTTTTTTAGATTTGGCTATCTTAGGAGGATATCTGTTTGTGCAGGTAACGATTACTGTGCAGAATTATTAGGCAACTTAATAAAAAACAAATATATACCCATCTCACTTGTTTATTTTCACCAGGTAAACCAATATAACAACACAAAATTTAGAAACAAACATTTCTGACATTCAAAAACAAAAGCAAAAAAATCAGTGAGTCAGTGACCAATATAGCCACCTTTCTTTACGATGACACTCAAAAGCCTTCCATCCATAGATTCTGTCAGTTGCTTGATCTGTTTACGATCAACTTTGCGTGCAGCAGCCACCACAGCCTCCCTGACACTGCTCCGAGAGGTGTACTGTTTTCCCTCCCTGTAGATCTCACATTTTATGAGGGACCACAGGTTCTATGTGGGGTTCAGATCTGGTGAAAAAGGGGGCCATGTCATTATTTTTTATTCTGTTAGTCCTTTACTGGTCAGCCACGCTGGGAGTATGCATGTGATGGAGCATTGTCCTGCATGAAAATCATGTTTTTCTTGAACGATACCGACTTTTTCCTGTACCACTGCTTGGAGAAGGGGTCTTCCAGAAACTGGCAGTAGATCTGGGAGTTGAGCTTCACTCCATCCTCAACCCGAAAAGGTCCCACAAGTTCATCTTTGATGATACCAGCCCATACCAGTACCCCACCTCCACCTTGCTGGCATCTGAGTCGGAGTGGAGCTCTCTGCCCTTTACTGATCCAGCATCGGGCCCATCCATCTGGCCCATCAAGAGTCACTCTCATTTCATCAGCAATAAAACCTTAGAAAAATCAGTCTTAAGATATTTCTTGGCCCAGTCTTGACATTTTATCTTATGTTTCTTGTTCAAAGGTGGTCGTTTTTCAGCCTTCCTTACCTTGGCCATGTCCCTGAGTATGGCACACCTTGTGCTTTCTGATACTACAGTAACGTTGCAGCTCTGAAATATGGCAAAAATGGTGGCAAATGGCATCTTGGCAGCTTCACGCTTGATTTTCCTCAATTCATGGGCAATTATTTTGCGCCTTTTTTTATCAACACGCTTCTTGCGACCCTGTTGGCTATTTGCCATGAAATGCTTGATTCTTCGGTGATCACGCTTCAAAAGTTTTGCAATTTCAAGACTGCTGCATCCCTCTGCAAGACTTCTCACAATTTTTGACTTTTCAGAGTCTGTCAAATCTCTCTTCTGACCCATTTTGCCAAAGGAAAGGAAGTTGCCTAATAATTAAGCACACCTTATATAGGGTGTTGATGTCATTAGACCACACCACTCCTCATTACAGAGATGCAAATCACCTGATTTACATAATTGGCAGTTGGCTTTCAAGCCTATACAGCTTGGAGTAGGACAACATGTATAAAAAGGATGATGTGATCAAAAACTCTTTTGCCTAATAATTCTGCACACAGTGTAGTCTAAAGGCATGACCCAGAAAATCTGTGAGCCACGTCCACCTGGGTAAGGACCATATATATTTGTACTAAATAAAAAGTCCATACTTCTGGAGCTGTATGGCGGGTTTAAAACAGACAAACAAATAAACAAGAAAAATTTGGACATGTAAACAGTGGGAATAAAGTAAGAACAAAAACTGTCTCCTTATGACCCGGTGAAAGATCCTTTTTAAATGTAATTTATACCCAATGATACAGTGGATCAGAACCAAAAACAGCATCTTATGTATCATGTACTCAACCTGTCTAGCAATGTACTACTGTGTGCAAATGCCTGTAATGAAGAATATTACATTCAGAAACTCCTTTTTGCTGTTGTAAGATTGTTTCAATGTGTAGATATAAGAGACAGTAGTGCTATGTTTGCCTATAATTGTTACCTGGACCTATGAAATAAGGTTGATTGGCCATATATGCACAAAAGGTCTATGCCGTGACCAGAGAGAAACAGTACGGGGGCCCCTGTTCAATAATAGTTTATGGCCCCTTTATTCTCCAATAGCTTATCACAGAACACATATTGTGTCCCTAAAGCAATCCAACAGTTCTTGAGAACTATGAAATTATAACCTAGCATGCAGTCTCATGAACAATAGCATGCTACTTTTAGGATAGCACTGGACCCTCTTAGTTAGGGGCCTCTGTTTAACTGCACTTGTTGCGCATATAGAGTGCCATCCTTGGTCTGTGTGATTCTCTATGTATCGCTTTCTCTCTTTTCTCTGTTTTATTCATGTGTGCAAAAGTACGCCTTATGCCTAAAATTTTAAACAGCTGTTCACTAAATAAATATATGTTCTGGCTGTCATCTATCAATCATTTAACCGTCCCATGGAACATTACATACTATTTTATTTATGGAAGTGAAAGGATGTCTCAGTCACCGTCAAATAAAGACTGATCACTGCAATTGTCTTCCCAATTGCGACATATAGCTGTGAGACGTGAACACACATGAAAGCAGACAGAAGAAAGATTTATACCATTGAGCTGTGGTGATGGAGAAGACTTCTAGGAAGGTTATGTACAACTAGGATCATCAACAAATATGTTCTTGAAACTCAGAGAAACCCAGAGATGTTCCAGAGAGAAACTGGCCTATTTAAGACATGATTAAGGCAAATTGCTCAGAATGGGTAATGGTAAAAGGAAGTGAGAGGCTAAATGCCTGTTGGATGAATATCATCAAGAATGGCACATGAATAAATATCAAGCAACTGAAAGAAGTCAAGAAGCCAGAAAAGCCTGGTAAGTACTGGTCTACAGAGTATCTAAGATCGGATATGACTAAATGGATAGATTGACAATTTCTTAAGCTCCCGTCTCACATAGCAAGATCGCTAGCAAGATCGCTGCTGAGTCACAAGTTTTGTGACGCAACAGCGATCTCCCCAGCGATATCACTGTGTGTGACACGCAGCAACCATCAGCCCCCTCTGGGTATCGCTGATCGTCGCTGGAAGTCCTGGACATTTTTTTGATCGTTGGTCTCCCGCTGGCCAGCACGCATTGCTGCGTGTGACAGGAGGGAGACCAGCGATCAGCGAGCTGGAGCTGGTAATCAAGGTACACATCGGGTTTCTAAGCGCCGCTCGGCACCTAGAAACCCGATGTGTACCTTGGTTACCAGCTCCCTGCACCAGCGCGCTGGTATCTAAGGTACACTGCGGGTAACTAAGCGACGTGCATCGCTTGTTACCCGCATAGTCGCTGTCCTGATCGCTGCTGAGAGCTGCCTGCTTGGCAGCTCACCAGCGATCATGTAGCGACACACCAGCGATCCTGACAAGTTCATATCGTTGTCGGGATCGCTGGTGTGTCGCTATGTGTGACGGGGCCCTTAGAATGTCATAATGAGTTTTGTAAAGCTAACCTAGGGTTATTCTCAGGTTGTGTCTCTAGCAGCACACTGATTTCCAAAGTCCTTACTTCCTTATTGATGGGGGCTGACACTCCTTTTTGATTGACAGTTCTGCATCAGTAGCTTCTTCCCACTGCTCAGCCTATGCTACTTTGACACATTAACAATCTGTCGGTGCTTGTTCTGAAATCTATTCAGATATCACTATATTTGCACATAAAGATAACAGTGCCTTTGAACATGTATGGCTCAAGTGAAAACAACTGGGGTCCAGGGAATTATGATTTTGCAGAACTGATAACAGGTCAAGAGCTGGCTGGGAGTAGGAAGGAGGTGAGACGCTAACTTCTGCATAGAAATCAATGAGCTGGATAGAGCTGATTGGGATCTCAGGAATTAACTCCTCAGCCTGAATGTAACAATTGTGCATTTATCAGTTTGAGCAACACTAGCTTGAGACAAGGTTCACCATCTTCTAGTAATCCAGACAGATGCAATTCAGTGCAGACAGCAGAACGCTTATAAATGGGTATGGTTTTACTTAGAAATTTCATTAAAGATTTGCTGATCTTTTTATTTAGCAATGATTTAGCTTAAATTACATAAAACTACAAGAACACTTTAAGTCAGATAACATACACATTGATCAACATAACTCAATAATACCGATCATGTGTTCTTTATTAACACCTAATTGCTCTGATTCACAGAAATGATACTTATACTGATAGATTGGTTGGAGTTCACAGTATTGTGCAGGAGTGAAAACTAAAAAAAAATAAAAAAGAATGAAATCCCCTTTCAGGTGCTGTTTGACATCAAAACTGCCCTTGAATAGAATAGAAGTCTTGGTGCAGTTGTAAGGCTGCTTTCACACATCAGGATTTTTGAATCAGGCGCGATCCGGCGTGTTTTTAAAAAAACGGATCCGGTACCGGATGTGTTTTTTTTTAGCATTGACTTACATTAGCGCCAGATTGCGCCTGATGTCACTGCGTTGCATCCGTTTTTGGCCGGATCCGTCGGAATTGTACATTCCGGCGGCCGGACAAGACGCTTGCTGCAACGTTTTTTTTTTTTCCGGAGGCGCCTGACAGTGCCTGAATCGGCACTTCAGGCGGCCGGAAACAATGCAAACCTATGGAGCCAGACCAGATTTTTGACAAATCCGTCAGAAAACTGATCCGGAGTCCAAGGTCTCTCTCTCTCTCTCTCTCTCTTTCTCTCTCTCTCTCCTCAGTCCGGACATTCAAGCCTGCATTTTCAACATGGAAACTTTATATTTCCGGGTTGAAAAGGTCAGGACGGATCAGGCAAAAAGCCTGATCAGTTGCATCAGTTTTTTAAAATCAGCGCCGGATCCGTCCTATCAGGCATAGGACGGATTATGCCTGATTCAAAAAAACTGATGTGTGAAAGTAGCCTAAGAGAATGAATAAACGCGGGGGTGCCTTTCCTGCTTAGGCTCTGGAACCATCGGGACTGTCACCTGTTGCAGGGGGGTAAGCTCTTTAGCAAAGGACCAGGATCTGGTGAGGTGTGTTGGGGGCGGAGCCAGAGGGAGTTGCGCTGCGCGCAAAAAGGGAGAGAGCCAGGTGACAAGGGAGCTGTGTAGAAAGACGTGTGCGGGTCTGACAGGAGAGACAAAGTACCCAGGGAGATCAGGCCCATCAGACATTTCCCTAAGTGAGACACCAGTTGGAGCTAGACTACATTGTGCTCCTGCTCCGTTATCCGTCCCGGCTATTAGTTTCGCTGACCAGCAAGCTGTGACTGTGACACGTGTGCCGCGCACAGTTAGACAGACGGCTAGGCATGAACCTTGTGAGCAGACTCCCAGACATACCGCAGGGCGAGGAGTCGTCCCATCAGTTCCCTCCTCTGGACTAAGTACCGTGCTAGATACTTGTGAGCAGTGGAATCTTGCTTTTACCTCAGAGACTGAGACGAGACTACACGTGCTGCTGCCAGTGCCATCGTTGGATACCTGCCTGTCAGAGACTACATCTAGATGCTCAGCGCCACTGTTGCCGATGCCACTGTTGGAACACTGCGACACCGCATGCTGGAGGATCATCGTCTATTAAGTCATATTACTTTTAATCTGAACTACCGTCGCCCCTTAATCCCGCCTATCGTGTCACTCACCCAGTTCTGCTTCATTCCCTGCCACTTCCCTGTATCCCTTTGCTCCCTGCGTGGAGGCCATTGTTTTTTGTTATAATAAATCTGTTAACTTTTGATCTGCCTCCTGTCCATGGTGACATCCCGCGTTCCTGCGATATCTACACAGTCCTGTTGTCCTCCTTTTTCACCTTAAACTTTGCCCTTGGTGCAGATCCCTTGGAGTTCATGTTTCACCGTCCTTTAGGGTAGGTTCACACGAGCATATAAAAAATCATTCAGCGTTTAATTCAGAAAAGTGGGACAATTTTTTTCTCACTTGTCAGTTGTGTGCACTTCATATATAGTCTGTTTAATTTCTCAGCAGCTATTAATCATTTACAGTTTCCTAAGGTTCAGAATTGTATTGTACCCATAAAAATCGGATGCTATACTATAGCTCTGTATGGCATCTGATCTTTTTTTTTACGCATCCATAGACTTGAATGGTTGAGTCTCAGCCAACTTATAGAACAAACTAGTGCATGCTGCTATTTTTTCAAATGCAGACTTGGTAAGTGAAAAAAAAAATACTCATCTGCACTGCTTCCATTGAATAACATTGATACAAGTGCTGTCCGTTTTTTCACAGACAGCACTTGGACCAAAAATAAGGTTGTGTGAGCAAGCACTTAAAGGATACCTTTCACTTCAGAAACAGTATTTAATTGCAGAAACAGGGTTAATTTGTAAGTTAATAACATTACAATGCTGCCTAACTGAAAGTGCAGCTACAGTATCACTGTCCTTGATTGGCCAGCAAACTCGCCTGACCTAAACCTCATAGAGAATCTATGGGGTATTGTCAAGTGGAAGATGAGAGACACCAGACACAACAATACAGACGAGCTGAAGGCTGCTATCAAAGCAACCTGGGCTTCCATAACACCTCATCAGTGCCACAGGCTGATCACCCCCATGCCATGCCGCATTGATGCAGTAATTGATGCAAAAGGAGCCCCGACCAAGTATTGAGTGCATTTACTGAACATACATTTCAGTAGGCCAACATTTCGGATTTTAAAATAATTTTTCATGCTGGCGTTATAAATTATTCTAATTTACTGAGATAATGACTTTTGGGTTGTCATTGGCTGTAAGCCATAATCATCAACATTAACAGAAATAAACACTTGAAATAGATCACTCTGTTTGTAATGACTCTATATCATATATGAGTTTGCAATTTTTGTATTGAAGAACTGAAATAAATTAACTTTCTGATGATATTCTAATTTTGTGAGAAGCATCTGTATATAGTCATATGTACTCCAATATACATCTAATCATTTTAAAACTGTAACTCAATTGAATTATTGAGATTCATATAAAGTATTCTGCAGTTATTTCAAAGTCTGCCTAGTATATGACTTTTGCATTATAGTGGGAGTTTTGTTGAAAATTTGGGGAGCTTCCTTGCTCTTAGTTTTGCACTTACCAGCATCCGTTTTCATCTGTTCTCGGCGCCACTCCACTCGGTCTCCAGCACTTTGTGAAATGCCGGGTTGCTGCAGTGTTTGCTGAGTATTACAGAAGTTGCAACTCATTGTAAGTATATTAGAGTCAGAATGAGGCCAGAACGAGGGTCTCATATACTTACACTGAGAGCTCGTGACCGTTACCTCTTACTTCCGGTTAGTCAGAAGTTGTGGGCATAAGATGGCGTCGCGGGACCAGAGCGGCATAAAAAAAGATGAAGATGATGGAGGGTTAGAATAAGATTGAAGGAAGGGACCTTACATTAGTAGTAACACTCCAACACTGAAAAAAACACTGGAATTGTGTTTTAATCGAAAAATGAGACCTTCATGCAGCAATATACTTTCTTGCAAACTCGTGTATGCCTTGGCCAGATTCGATAGACCCCATTATACATGAATAGGTCCTTTGGGCACCATCGCTGTCTGTTCTGGGATAAATCTAGGTTTTCATTATGAATGGAAACCATAACCCAGATATGAATAAACCCCTTATACACAAAAGCTTTTGAAACAATGAGAATGTAGAAATATTGACCCTGTCATGTAACTTTATTTTATGCTTTTTTAAAACATTTGCAATTTATTTTTCTGTGCATACAGTGACATGTAAAAATTTGGGCACCCCAGGTCAAAATTACTGTTATTGTGAACAGTTAAGCAAGTTGAATATGAAATGATCTCTAAAGGGCTTAAAATTAAAGATTACAAATTTGCTTCATATTTTAGGCAAATAAAAGTTATATTGTAAATTTTTACAGTTTACAACATATAGGAACGGACCCAGAGAGAAGAGGGACGCTGTGCAAGAACAATATTTGGGCCCTTTGTCGTCTTGTAGCTCATCATAATGCGCAATTCCTTAGAGGTGGTAGTCGGCCCCCTTACCTCTTGGGCCCCTGTTCTGCTGCACAGGTTGCACCACCCTTGCATATATAGGCACATGAAATCCCTGAGACATTATGATATGCTCCAGCATCTCTTGCCCATGCACCCATAAAACTGTGCATCGCTAGTGAGAATGAGCCTTAAAATGTGTTCACAATTGTAAACATAATAAACTCAGTTTACAGCCAATAATGCAAAAATGTTTCATTTCCACCTAATCTGCTGCAGTCTCAGTTAGACAGAAAAGAACAATAAACCTTTTCTTTCTTATGCTCGGATAGTAGGATTGAAGGGAAATTCTGTCCTTTTTTAAACATGTATTTATCTGAGAAGTTAAAAAAGAACAAAATCATCAGAAACTTGACTTCTAGAGTTGTGGACACTAGATGGCAGCAGCATCACACAAGTTTCCCTTTCGCCCCCTTTTTTTTATTATTAAGGACTGCAATCACCTCTGTGGCACTCACAACCGTATAGCAAAGTCAGCTTCCTCCAATGCCCATTTTCTTTATTAATCCTATTCAAATAGAGCATATGATCTCTCTGCGCCTCTGCACCCAAAGCCTAGTGGATCAGTTGGAAAACTTGTTTGAACAATTAATATGAATTTCCTCTGATCAAAAGCTTCTTATAGATGTGGATACTGATGCTTTAACCCCTTCACAACCACATAGAAATAGCTACGACGGCAGCCTGGCAATCCGTAGCAGCTTGATCATTCTGCCGGCGAAGAGAAACACGGCATTATGTTAATTCTGCAGATGAAGCACAATAACTGTAATGATAGCCATATCTGTGTAATGCTTCTCAGCAGACATATTCAGTAGAATACAATCTGAAGCACATGTGACAGGGGTTTCTTTTCCCGGCTGCTCTGTGTTACACTGCTCCCTTGGTACTTTTCTATTTTTGCAGGAAAGTGCAGCTTGGTTTTTAAATATTCTACAAGTTAGCAAAGGCAGAAAGAGTTCAAAGACATCAGCAAAAGTCACAGGCTGTGAATGTGGAATTATGTGAAAGCTTTTAATAGGAGATATCCTTCTTAGCTCCACCAGTCATTACTGATGACACTGCTATCAGAATCCATCCAGTCTCAAGGAGACATCAGTTCTTCGCTTCTATATAAAAAAAAGAGGGTCAATTTGTCCTGATCAAGAAGTGTAAATGAACTATCCAGACACTTAATAAGGTTCCAAGGTCCTTTATATTCCTGGCTATTCTTCAAGATCTATCTAGCCATGGAACAAGTGATCACTTTAATTAGGATTCATTATGTGGTCCCCAGACTTGTGCTGAGATCACTGCAACAGTCCTATAGCAATGACAAGGAAAAGCAAGCAGCTACCAGCAGAAAGCCTAGAAACAGCTTGGCTGCTGAGAGAGGAGACACACACAGTGTGCTGCTGACTCCTCAGCTCCTTCTGCATCTCTTCCAAGACACACACTGCCTGCACTGAGCACAGCTTATGGACTACAAGTTGGCTGAAAGTTTAACTCTTGCAGATTGAGCATTTCATGCTATAGGGATGGTTCCTGCTGCATCTCCCAGTGATGTCATGTGAAGGAACCTAGTGCAAGCTGTCTGCCATTCCATCATCTGTGTCTAGTATGTGGGGCTTTCCTCCTGCAGATGGAATGAGACTGATGCTAGGGAGGTCTCTGTGCAGCTTCAGTCTCTTTCCCCTCTTTGTGCTCAGTGATGGTTGAGTCCAGCTCCTTCTGCTGCCTGCTCTGCACAGTGTAGTGTCTGCTGCGATCTCTGCTCTCCAGCCACGATCCTCCTGCCTTGCTCTGGATCAGACCTGACTGTATTCACACTGCCTGAGTCGCTGTCCGTTCAGCACCAGTAATCCCCAGCTTCTCCCATTGCTTGGACCTCACCAGGAAGGTGTCTCCTGCTGCTGCTTGCTCTCCTGCAGAGGCTCGTCTGGACCTTCATGATGACATGAGAGGCAACTTCAGGTGGCGTCATACTCTGGATCACTTCTCCATTTTCTGGTTATTTGATTGTATTGGTGATCAATCTGGAGAACGGTGAAATATCGTTGAGGAACCCGTGTGGATGTGTGGAGACTACAGAGACATGACTGCGCTGGGGACATTGAAGTATCTGCTGTTTGTGTGCATAGGATTCCTCACTGCAGCTAAGGGTAAGATTTATGCCCATTACTTAGTTATGTCAGGGGCTTGTTGTAGTGCTGATCAACCAGTGTGGCCACTGGATGGCTGAGGTGGAAGCCCCTTAAGTTAGACATAGTGAATTGAGAGCTGCAAGGAGCAGCCATAAGCCTGGATTCTGGCAAATCTAGAAGAGGTTAATATGGAGATCTATGCATTGTGTGATAAATGATGTGCTAACTCCATATGGCTAAGGTGCTAGCCCCCCCGCTCCCCATTAGTGGGTTACATGGCAGACTTTTTAGCTGTATGTATTACACATGAACCTGTGAGGATCTCACCAATGATGGATACTTAGATGGTGAATTGATGATCATTGCATTGTGTGATGAAGGATGTGGTTACAACACATAGTTAAAGTGGTGACCCTCAAGTCCTATATTAGTGGGTTACAGAGCAGACTTTTCAGCTGTATGAATTACCCATGAACATGTGAAGATCTCACAAATGATGGATAATTAGATGGTGTATTGATGATCATTGCATTGCGTGATGAAGGATGTGGTTACAACAGATAGTTAAAGTGGTGACCCTTAAGTCCTATATTAGTGGGTTACAGAGCAGACTTTTCAGCTGTATGAATTACCCATGAACATGTGAGGATCTCACAAATGATGGATACTTAGATGATTTAGTGATGATCATTTCATTGTATGATGAAGGATGTGGTTACACCAGATAAGTAAAGTGGTGACCCTCAAGTCTTATATTTGTGGGTTACTGACCAGACTTTATAGCTGTATGCATTACACATGAACATGTGAAGATCTCACCAATGATGGATAATTAGATGGTGTATTGATGATCATCAAATTGTGTAATGAAGGTTGTGGTTACACCAGATTGGTTACGTGGTGACCCTCAAGTCCTATATTAGTGAGTTACAAGTAAAAAGAAGCAGGCTTTTGGCTCAATCTGAAGTGAATCTGGATCCTGGAAATGCTACTTTAAATAAAGGGAAAATGTAATGGCATATTTTTGGGGTTACATAGGTTAGCTAAAGTGATAGCTCTCAAATTGAAGAAGTAGACTTTTAGATGTTTGGAATAGATGTGGATCTGCACAATGGCAATGCTGATTTTTTTTTTTTACAAAAGGGTTCTTGGTGATCTATCTATACACAGTGTGATAAAGGATGTGATAACTCCAGGGCAGTGCACTAAACAGTAATATACTTAGGAGCCTAGAGAAAAATGGGATGTAGTCATATTTCACTTACTGTACCAGTGTCTGCATCCACCTTATAGGGAGATTTACTGCACAGAGCTTATGATGTTTTACTCAGTAATCAATCTCCACCAGATAATTTATTGTAACAAGTTGCCACCATTAATGGCTTTCTGTATGGTATTGTGTGGAAATAGAAAATAGACAATATTCCAACACAGTTCTATATGGATTTCTTATCTTACCGGTACTTACATTTATGTCCTTGTTTATCAGCTTCTTTCCTTTTCATTAATCAAAAGTAGTTTTAACTTTTGACATATATGCTCCTTACATGAATTAGGCTTCCATTTTTTGCAGTTGTTACACTTTGTTATATACATTGTGCCATGGAATGAGTTAAAAGGTGTAATGATATTACTAAACTGACTGGGGTCTAGTCCTAAACAAGCGCTCCTTGAACCAATGGGAAAAGTATTGGCTATTCAGTTGTATTATCTATTGCCTTAAGGATTTATTAAATCACCAGTTTATGATAATAATGCCAAAGGTAGCTCATAGTCAAAGCTTTCTTTGGAGAATTAAGCATGGCAAGCCCCTCTTTTAGTAGACAACCTTGCTAAATTCATATATACAGAATTAAAAAATACGAGCATTCTATTCAAGTACATACACATGTTAATATATCACTTCTGGCTGTGAGGTGTGATGCCCTCCCAGGATCTCAGAGTCATAGTTGTGTGTACAATATACTTATGTGGAGTATTGCATTGACCTTTATTTGTACAGCATGTCTAAACATCAGCCTCTTGTTAGTGCACAACCTTGGTCTGCAAGGCTTTTTTATATTATTTATGCTATTCTTTACATGAACAACACTTTTTATTACCATAAATCTATGCCAAAGAGTGCCTTAGTTTTCAATTTTATTAATGAAGGTCTAGAATACAGTGTGACTATACAGAACATGACTATGCCTTTTGTACATGATGTCCTTCCTGAGTAAATAATGTAACTCAATGCCAATGTGCATATATGCAAGTTGACGATGTGTAGGTTGTATATTACAATGTGCTCAGGAATAAAATATAGAGTATAGAGATGGACTCATTATTACCAATTGGTTACATGGTATACGCTGAAGGCGACCTTGCAATGTGATCTGGTAATGAAGAAGCAGGAGGAAGTGTGTGATGTTCTCTGTGCAAGCTCTGAATACATCTCCAGACTGAGCAATTCTGTGTAGCCTGTAGATGCAGCAGACATGCTGTGTGCAAGAGGCTGTGTGTGGGCTTTTCTTCTCAAATGTTCCTTCTTTTCCACTCTCTCGCTTTCCCAACAGTAATTTATAAGTTCAGTTCAGACTTTATTTTGTGTGTGTGAAGGTGGGTATCATAACTTTTAAGGTTAAAATGTCAATATATCTAAATTTATATCCCATCCCTCTACAGATAAGGGATTTGTCTATTGTAATTTTGATGTGAAGTAGACTGGTGTGCACATTCAGTATAAGGCTAGGGTCATTTTCTCTTATTTGAGAAAATGGGGCCAATTATGTCACTCACGTTCTGATCCAACGCTCATTGGAGTTCGATCAGAGAGTGATGAGAAGATAGTTTAATCCTGTTTTCTCGGAATTCTCGGACTCATTGACATGCATGGCCGAGTGTGATCCCAATATAGGATGCAAATAGGATTTTTTCCTGGTACGAGGAAAAAATTGGACATGTGCACGGCCCCATCGAATAACATTGGTCCGAATGCGATCAGAGGTTTTGCCGGTTAGCACTAGGACTGAAAATGCCATCTTCTACACAAGCCCTAAAGCATGATTTATAGAATATTCATCTGTGACTATTGTAAAGCAATATCTTCCAGCAAGCACAGACTGGATCTGTAGCAGCACAAGGAGTTGGAGAACATTATTAGAGAGCATAGTGGTCACTGAGGCCATTAAATATAATGAATCCTTTCCATAAATCCGCGAGATCTATACACAAGTATGACTATTATGGTTCAATTTGTTTCCTATGCTGTGTTGTAGTCTTTAGGGATTTCAGTCCATTTCCCTAAACAAAGAAAGTCATACTAAACACAAGACGTATGACCAAATGTCTTTCTTAGGGGTATAAAGTTCTTGAAGGCATATAATATGCTCTGTAGAGTGAAGAATTCAGGCTTTGCTGTTTATTCAACCATAATAAAGCGGGTCGGAACTCTATTTCATTTAGGCTTTTCTCTGTTTCATTTCATATGAATGTCTTAAGAGTGAAATGGTCATCGGTGAAGTCTCAGGTGCGTTGCACTGGCTGACCTGATTTCAGTAGTGTGCCTCCTAGCTTCATGCTCAGGATGAAGGCTCTGGTAAATCCAGGCACCTGCAGCAGACCTGATGCTGGAACGGTTTGAGCACTAGCTTGCAGGTTTTAGCATAAATCCTTACATACTTTAATAAACCCAGACATGATGGATTTGAAACTTGGCATTTACACACATTTTGAATTCATAAGCTGTGGTGTGTATGGAATTTAGAAGTCTTCATATTTCACTGTCACTGTTCTCTGCATAAGCAAACAGAATCTACTGTACTGTACATTGTGCGCTGCTTTGTAGGAACATATATCTATGCATGACTCGATAAGCTATCGATTTGCAGTTCCCCTTGACCTCACCATATGTATTGTAACGCTTCATCTGGCATTTTAATACTATCCATGCTTACAAGAATGAGATCTTACTCAATGTAAATGCCAGCTGCACATCTGAAGTCATTATGCATGAAAATAACACTATGAAGAAAGAAGGTATCAGAGATACTGCTTATGCTAAATAGAGGTTAACTGAGGTATAGAAGCAGAGATTCATTGGAAAATGCATACAGATGACAGAACATGCATTTTTCATTATGAATATCTGCTCATCTTGTTAACACATCTGTCAGAGTACTGGAATTATATAGTTAACAGCAAGAATGTCTTTACTGCTATATCTTTAAAACTGGTGGGTTGCGTCAATCAGAAGGGTGTTTAGTAGACTATCTTTGGTTGCCAGGCAACACTAATGTTTGATCATTTTTCATTGTTCAACTTCGTCATACAAATGTATATTTCTTTCTCTGATAAATGCCATAAAGAGCATTTCCGCCCAAAATGCAGTTTTTATACAGATGCAAAAAAGCGTACATGTAAAAAGTAAATAATTCAGAGGGTATTTCTTTACAACAGTATCCCATATCATTTTTCACCATTCCTAAACTGAGGTTGCTAGAAACACTCTGGGTGGTGAAGTGCAGAAATGAGTGATGTGTGGTGTGTGACTCCCTATATTACCATGCAACATTGTAAATAGGTTTTATACCAGTGTACAGGCTGGAAAGCATAGAATTAAGGATAAGGTGTATTTGCTCCATTAAAAATTAATTTTAGTATACATAAAAATTAAAAGGGGCAAAGATCAATATTGTAAGTTGGTTATCCCTATTTATCTCACTACTGGGATTCCCACCGATCATAAGGGTATTGAATGTTGTGGCGTTTGAGCATTTTCTCTCTTTTGCATAGTTCCTGATTTAAAGCCTCTACTATAGAATAAGAAGATGAATAACGATAGTTGCATTTCTTCAGGTTTTTATATGTGAAATCTTTCAGCATTCCTTGCTGCCTCAATGTCAGTATCCAGCTAAGAGCAACCCTCCAACCCATCTAGAAATTGACTACAGATAGCTATTGCATATGCCTCATATCTGGTGCCTTGCTTTTGATCTTCACTTCTGCCTTTTTCAAGTGCTGAGGCAGCTTCCTTTGAGACCAAAATACTCACTGCTGTCTGTGAAATAGTCAGAAGCTCTGAAGCACACGTCCATTTTATAAGGACATTCTGTCAGTGGTTACCTGGCAGCTCTAAAACGACTACCATGGACAGGTGTAGCACAAGAAACCTTGCTTACCAGATCCCAGGGGTTGCCCTGGGCTTCATCCTTTAAACTCTGTACAAGGATCAGGACTTAAACGGGCTCTTGGGCTGGGGCAATTAGCCTTTAATCAGTGGTTCAGGCTGGCATGAGTGGTTAGGTAGCTGGGCAGCACAAAGAGGGCAGAAAAAGTACAAAATCTGAATATATAAGAATAGTCAGACACACAATCTGAGGTCAAAACAAGGAATAATGTTACAACAAGGCACAAACAGACAGGAGTGAATCATAGAAGCACAAGACTATATCTGGCAGCTACCAGCAGTAAGCTGGGAGCTTAAGTAGAGTGTGGTGCTCGCCAGTTGTCTGGAATCAGCTGAGAACTCAAGATGGGCAGCACATACACCCACACTGTCAAATTGATGGCACTGCAAATCCCAGTAACCCTAATCTAAATGGTTGGATAGAGCCTGCACCATCCAGAACTTCTGGTTCTAACATCTCTTCTATGATCAGTTCAGAATAAATGTGGCAGCACATGGCGTCAAAAGAAGATATTGCAGAATCAGGTCCTTGTGGAGATTGACGCATAGGCATGGCTTACACCATCGTTAATGACCTCAGTGATTCTTTCATTACTGCTGTCTGTAACAGTGAGAGGTGGCAGTGGAGGTACAGAGAAGGATGATTCAGACTTTTCACCGCATCCTCCATGAGACTGCAGTGGGTATTTTTGTCCTAGAAGAAGGACAGATGCAGGGACAAAAAGCAGGGTAGCTATGGTGTCCAAGCATTAGTCACATATAGGCTAACATATAGGCTAAGTTTTTACCTACTCAGGAGTGTTTAAAAAATGTAGTATTTAGGCAAGGACCTGAAAAGTATTCTGTCTTACATAGGAAAAATAAATTGTCTCCAGCTCATCTAAACTTATTGGGGTATGTTCAACCACAAATTTGCGAACTGTTTCCTTTAACAAACAGAACTTTGACTACAACTCTGAAATATAATAAAGCATGTTACCTGAAGAACTCAGGAAAATAAGTAACTCAGAGTAGCTACCAAAATACTGAAATGTTTCTGTATAGTAGTTTGCCATCTATGTATAAATTGCTAAACGGTCTTTAATGGTGGACATACACAATAGGAACTAAATCATAGACTTTAATGCAGTAGTAAGCAATTATCTTGATGCATTTTGAATACATATTTAGTAGTCGGTTGCTTTTGTACAGCAGACCAATAATATGCAAAGTGGTCACTTGTGCTTATGTTAGTGCTTCTTTCTTGATATAATGGGTAAAGGGGCTGAATGCAAAGCTTTTACTGGTTAAATGCTGTTGAATGTTCAAGCTGTACAGCGGATTTCTAAAGCTGATCAGGAAGCAGTCAAGCTATAGTCACAGAACAGATAATCTGAAAGAAGGACCAAGTCAGATCTTGGCTTTTCAACAAGTAGTACAGAGCAAGGTATTGAAATATAGGACAGGAGAAAGTAGTGGATACAGAATTAAGTAATAGTTATAATAAAGTAGCCATTATTGCAGGTGTATTTGGCTATCACAATATATATATATATATATATATATATATGTATATATATATATATATATATATATATATATATATATATATATTGCAATTTATGTCAATGGAGCAACATTTACAGCATTTACTTTCATCTTCTGTAAATCATTGAACACACGTTGGCCTATTTGGAGTTCTGAGAATTATGTACATATTCAGCCCACTACATATTAGAATGAACATCAGTAGTTTCTAGTGTCTTAATGGTGAAATATATACAATGTCAAAAACTTGGTATTAGAGAGGAGTGCATACGAACAAGTTAAAATTTTCCTGTTCGTGCATGTTTTCCTGAGAAATTTAATTTGTCTCACTTCTCCCTAAAACAGGATAAACTCATTAGGCGGTAATTACATGTGAGGTGCACAATATTAAAGAGGGATCAAATGTAACATATCTAAATGTAGATTGGCGCTCTCCGCGAAGTATGATAAAAGAGCGGTTTATTTTATTTGCATTGTTGAAAGGTATACAAAAAGAGCAATATACGTAGCCCATGGCTGTTTGATGCACAGAATGCTTTCTCAAGGTCCATCGCTGCGTGGTTCATTGCTATGCCACTTTTTTCTAAATGAGTAATCCAAGGCAGTGTTCACATGTCCTTATATATTATTTCTATTTGCCTGCACTTGGCAGCAGTTGATTGGTGAGTCACCTATTAATTAAGAATCAAGCCTTGCTCAAGTTTCAGCACATTGAGAACCTACAAGGCTTTTGAGCAAGGTTTGTACTTGCATCATTGCCATATGCATACATTTTTAGGTTTAATTAAAATTGACTAATGCAATTCTTTATATCTTGAGAAATAATTGTGAACTTGGCTCACCAGTTCCAACATAGTCAATGCAACAGAACAATTGTAAAGTCATGTCTAAATACAGAGCCATAGCAAAGTATTTTGGTGCTCTAGGCATATGAAGCCAATGGCTCCTTTTCCCACCCCAAAACAAAACAAAGGAATGGCTCAGGGACTAAGGTAACAGTACCCATAATGAACATCCCCTTCCCCTCCAATTAGTTAGGTAGCAAACTCTGAAGACCTCTTCCACTAGAATTGTTGGCTTTTTCACAAACAAAATCAATAATTTTTTGCTGACCATTTACACAATACAGTGGAAAAAATAGTGATATTCATCCCTGATGTCTTATATTTTAAGTGTAGTACCCAAGGATAGCTATCGAAAATAATAAACAGTAACTATGATTGGGGTCATTTAGTTTTGATTAAGGTGTCCAGTATTTGGCATATACCCTAATGGAAAATAAACAGGCTCCCATTGCAAATAAAGGGATATGTCTGATGGTTTTTGCGTCTGTCATTCGACAAATACAGCTTGCAAAAAATTGATGGTGGCTCTGGTGATGTATTCAGGTTCTGGTGATATTCATGTAATGATTGTTCTGGTGCTCTACTCATCTAGTGATGATGATTCTGGTGATATCTTCATCACCAGAACCATCATCAGTACATGAATACGGAGCCAAAATAGTCATCAGTACATAATTAGAGCACCAGAGCCATGAATCGTACATGAATACGGCACCAGAAACATCATCAGTAAATAAATACATCAACAGAACCACCATCAGTACATGAATTCATCACCAGAACCACCATTAGTATATGAATGCATCACTAGATCCACCATCAGTACATGAATACCTCAACAAACCCACCATTAGTCCTTGACTACTTCACCAGAACCACTATCAGTAAATTAATAAGTTACCAGAACCTCCATCAGTACATGAATACGTCACCAAAACCACCATAAGTACAAGAATATATGACCAGAACCAAGAGTACTTGAATACAAGAACCAAGCTTAGTACAATGATCGATTGTAATATCAAGCCAGCCCTATAAACAATTATATAGTATGAACCTACAACCCTACAACTCCCAGCATGTTCTTAACAATGGTAAGGAGATACTGGGAGTTGTTATTAACAGCTATCATCAGACTATGGACCATACATGAACCACTGATGAGAATTAGTCAGTATCACAAATAAACATTTATATCCAGGTACCTTATAGATTACATCTTCTCTGGAGTAATCTCTTTGTTTTCATCTCAATCTTGTCTAGATTCCATGATGACTTTTCACAACCACAACTGTTCTCTGCAGACCTTCCTCTTATCTTTTGCAGCACATCCCAACACAGTAAACTTAAAAATAACAGTGTCAATAAAATGCTCTCTATATAAAGGGTATGCCACACTAAGCGAGATCGCAAGCGAGATCGCTAACGAGATCGCTACTGCATCACCATTTATGATGCAGTAGCGATCTCGTTAGTGACTTAACTGTGTGTGATATGTAGCAGCGATGTGGCCCCTGCTGAGATGTCGTTGATCGCTTATGAACGTTCTGAGCCGTTTTTTGGTCGTTGGTGTCCCTCTGGTGAGCCTGAATCGCTGAGTGTGACACCCTTTATGAAAGACTTCACCAGCATCGCAGGTGGGACTAGGTTTTCCCAACGACTGCAGAGGTCGTTATACAGAACGTTGATGAGATCTGTTTGGAATCTAACTAGCGATCACATAGCGATCGCACTAGCGATCTCGCCAGGTTAAGTCGTTGTCGAGATCGCTAGTGCGATCGCTAAGTGTGGCAGTGCCTTAAAAATATCTTTTTATATTATAACCTAAATAAGCCTCCTATGGTATAAAACCTCCAACCTGTCTATCATTATCAGCTATAACACTAAACCATCTGCCCTTATGAACCAGGTCTATACCGTGGCTGTCACCTCTCTAATTTTCCATTACACTTTCTATATCTCTACACTGTCCCCCTAACATGCTAACACCTCTACATATTGTGCCTCCATTTGACGCTGTCCTCTCTCCATATCCATTCTGTGTTGCTTTTCACACTATGGCCTCATACTACCCATCATGCTGCCCTCTTCAAACTGTAACCACTCCTCACACTGTCCCCTTACAC
The DNA here is from genome assembly GCA_033576555.1 of Oophaga sylvatica. Taxonomy (NCBI): domain Eukaryota; kingdom Metazoa; phylum Chordata; class Amphibia; order Anura; family Dendrobatidae; genus Oophaga; species Oophaga sylvatica. Next base: position 225,562,954 of record JARQOD010000005.1, on the reverse strand, counting down.
AGTATGATGGTCATCACAGCCACCCATATAGAATGATTTCCACAACAATCCCCAATATATAGTATGGTGAACACAGCAGTTTCTGCATATAGAGTATGATGTCCACCACAGACCCCCAAAACAGTATTGTATAGTCCAAAACTACCCTAATATATGCTATGATGGCCCCACAGCACCTCATACAGTTTTATGGTCCACAAACAACACCCCAAACAGTAAAAAATTATGATATTAACCAAAGTCCCCTATCTAGTATGGTCACCACAGCCCCCAGTATAATGACTTCCACAGCCCCATATACAGTATGGTCACCACATGTCCTCATATATATAAGTCATAATGATTTCTACAAAAATCCCCATTATATAGTATGGTCACCACCGCAGTCTCTCTATATATGGTATGATGTCCACCACAGACCCCCCATAAATAATATAGTCTAAAACTACCGTCATGTATACTATGATGGCCCCACAGCACCTCATACAGTATTATGGCCCTCAAATAACACCCCAAACAGTAAAAAATTATGATATTCACCAAAGTCCCATATCTAGTATGGTCACTACAGCCCTCAGTATAATGACTTCCACAGCCCCATATACAGTATGGTCACCACAAGTCCTCATATATACTTTGCTGTGCCCCCTTCACAGCCCCTCACTTCATTGCTCAATTGCATATCCCCTCATTTCATGGCTCCTGTACAGCGCACAAATAATGGCCCCCTGACACTGCCTCTCATTTCATGCCCCCCTGCACAGACCCTCATTTCATACCCGCTGCACAGCTCCTTATTTTATGTCCCCCTGCATAGCCCCTCATTTTATTCCCCCCTCTGTACAGCCCCTCTCTTTATTCCCCCTTTCTGCACAGCCCCTCAGTTTATTTCTTATTCGCAGAGCCCCTCAATTTATTCACCATCTGCGCAGTCCCACCATTTTTCCAGCCCTCTGCACAGCCCATTGGTTTATTCTCCCATCTGCACAGCCCTTCAGTTTATTCCCTCCATCAGAATAGGCCCTCTTTTTATTCCTCCATCAGCACAGTCCCTCAGTTTATTCTCTTATCTGCACAGCCCCTCATTTTATCAACCCATCATAAGCACAGCCCTCATCTCATTTTATTCCCCCCATCAGCCCAGAACCTCTACTAACTTTTCCCCCCTCACTTTATCCCCCTCTGAACAGTTCCTCACTTTATGTACAACAGGTTATGACTAAGAAGTTTTACTTTGAAACGCGTTAACCAAGACTAATTTTAACTTTTATCTCTCTTTGTGACTTTTTCTTTGGATGTTACAGCCGATTAGTAGATAATGTGGATTCTTTTTATGCAAATACTTTTTACATTAAAAAGTACAGCAAGTAAAGTAATCACAGCTCCGGGTCCACCATCTCCTCTTCTGTGAAGTGCAGCAGTGAACGCTGGATGGCACACAATGGTGTCAATCCATGACGGTGCCTGATGGAACTGGCGTGCATCTTGCTGGAGAGCCTGACTGAGCAGCTCTTCTGCTCTCGTCCGGGCGGCACACACAGCAATTGTATTCATGACAGATGCGAATACAGTTGGGGTGAGTGGTGTCAGTCACCGACACTGCTCTCCTGTGTGCCCACACCCTGGCCATCACTGTGCTGAATATCTTTGGAAAATGCCAGGGGACTGCAGAGATTCAGCAATATTTTTTTCAAAGTGCGCTCCCCTTTGGTAGGCAGGAAATGGCACCCTATGCAGGTGTCTAATCTTTCTATCTCTCATTCTGACCCTGTCTAAATATCATTCAATATTACAGACAAGTGAATATAATTCAGAATGTGAATTTTTTTTGGCAATTTGCTCCACACAATTCAGCAAAATAGTGACGAGCTGTTCACCTTTTCTGCTGAACTGTAGAGATCGGGCAAAGTGTGAAAAAGTAAATGAATACTCACTCCACCACTCATTCATCTCACTGCTCCTGCTGCCTACCCTTTGGTCTTCCGTATCTCTTCTTGTTTAAATCTTTCCTTTTCATGTGCATCTTCTTCTACCTGTTTCACCCTGAGAGACCCCAAAAAATAATTAGGAACATTTAATTTGCATAGAATAACTTTGATACAAACTGTTAATCTCTGATAAATTTGCATGATGGTCGTGAAGTTTAAGACTGCTGTTTGTGAACACTAAAATATGATATGGGATGAAATGAGATGGAATAAAGAATCAAATAGCAAATAATAAAAAAATTCTTTCATAAAACATACAGTTATGCAGAATGAAATACATGTTCATATTACTTTAATTTTAAAAATTCATAAACGGATATGTGCACCGCAAAACAACCAACTATTCCTGCCATGCACATTTGCATCGAGGAGCGCCGCATCACATATCTGTCATAAGTAGGACCAGGAGATTTATAAATGCAGTGATACTACATTTGGTATATCACATTATGTAGAAGACTTTATCTTTTGAATATTTGAACATAGAATGAATTTCTATCACATTGATGTATTTCTTTTGCTGTTAGATGTTTCACGCACATTAGGCAGTTAGTGCTGTTTTTATGCAACTGATTCTGCTAGCAGGAAAGGGGTAGCGCTCTTGCATTAAATTCTATGTTTTATTCTAGCATCCTTCATAGCATTCCATGTTGTAAAATAGAGTATGAGAGAGAAACAACTATTTACTAATGATTAGTGTTGAGCGATACTGCTCGATATCTAAAAATATCGGATCGGAATGGTATCGCCGATATCACTAAATATCGGCGATATCCGATTCCGATACCGGAAGTCCCATGTAAGTCTATGGGAACAAAATATCGCAACTAAAAAAAACCTTTATTTCCTTGTAAACACTAAATATACACACATAGAATACACATATATATATATATATATATATATATATACATGTCATTGTGACATATATATATATATACTTATATGTATAGTTTATACACTTCTACATAGTAAAATATCCTCTGATTCAATTGCCGGGTAAAGCCGGCTCCTGTGAAAAGACAGAAGCACCCGACATGAAATGACACTTGGTGTACATAGGGTTAACCATGTCTTTTCATGTCGTTTGCAATCTGATTTGCACAATTACATCAGTCTATGTGTGCAAAATTTCACACCTGTAGGAGTTAATTAAAGGTGTAAATTCGTTGTAAAAAAAACGGACTTTTTTGCTACGAATTTACACCTTTAATTAACCCCTACAGGTGTGAAATTTTGCACACATAGACTGATGTAATTGTTTGTGCAAATCAGATAGCAAAGGACATGAAAAGACATGGTTAACTCTATGTACACCAAGTGTCATTTCATGTCGGGTTCTGCATTTTCACAAAAGCCGTCAATTGAATTAGCGGCTATTATACTATGTAGAAGTGTATGAACTATAAATATAAATATATATATATGTGTCACAAATTCAATGACATGTATATATATATATATATATATATATATATGAGGTGTAAAATTGTTTAAAAAAAATGCGCGGTCTCCCGCCCTATTTTCGCAACCAGACAGACAAAGCCAGCGAATGGGGGCAGATAATAATAGCCCAGAGAGGGACCATTATTTTTGGCCCCCCTGGCTACTAACATCTGCCCCCAGACATTCCAGAAAAGACAAATCTATAATTAGATTCGCCCTTTCTGGCACTTTGCCCGTCTATTCCCAATGCCCTGTAGCGGTGGCGAATGGGTTAATATGGGGTTAAAGCCACATTGCAATTGAAAGGTGACCTTAAGCCAGGTTAATAATTGAGAGCTGTCAATTAGACAACTATCAATTATTAATCCTATTGCATGAAATAAAAATAAAACACACACACTTTAATTAAAAATCATTTTAATGAAATAAAGACACATGTTTTTGACCATCTTTTATTTTACTGCAAAAACCATTTCCTGTAATAAAAATAAAATAAAAAAGCAAAATTATTCTTACCTATCCCATGCACAGTCAGGTCCCACGGTGTAATCCTTCAGAAAGGGTTAATGTTTACTGCAGGGACCGCAGCTAATGCTGCAGCCTCACAGTAAACCCCCAAATGAATGAGTTCCTCTCCTGGCTGACAGGAGAGGAAGTGGAAAGCTTAATTGATTGCTTTCCACTTTCACTTCAGGTCAGCCAGGGACACAATCAGTGATGTCAGAGGGAACTGATTAACAAAAATAGGGGTTCCCTTCGAATAAAAATTGGCGTGGGGTCCCCCCTATTTTTGTTAACCAGCCAGATGAAGCAGACCGCTGAGGCCTGGATTTTCAGGCTGTTAAGGAGCCAAGATCCATGGACCTTGCCAGCCTGATAATACCAGGCCACAGCAGTCTGCATATCTTGGCTGATTAACAAAAATAGGGGATCCCCTCGAAAAAAATTGGCGTGGGGTCCCCCCTATTTTTGTTAACCAGCCAGATGAAGCAAACCGCTGAGGCCTGGTTTTTCAGGCTGGTAAGGATCCAATATCCATGGACCTTGCAAGCCTGATAATACCAGGCCACAGCAGTCTGCTTAGCTTGGCTGGTTAACAAAAATAGGGGATCCCCTCGAAAAAAAAACGGCGTAGGGGTCCCCCTATTTTTGTTAACCAGCCAAGTAAAATGCAGACTGCTGCGGCCCGGTATTAAAAGACTGTCAAGGCCCATGGATTTTGGCCCTCAACAGCCTGATAATACCAGGCTACAGCAGCCCCACATTTGGCGCATCAAAAGATGTGCCGATTGTGGCACTTTACCCGGCTCTTCCCACTGCCCTGTAGCGGTGGCAAGTGGGGTAATAAGGGGTTAATGTCACCGTTGATTGCACGGTGACAATAAGCCCGGTTAATAATGGAGAGGTGTCAATAAGACACCGATCCATTATTAATCCCAAAGTTATTAAATGTATAAAAAAAAGACAAAGCAAGAAAAAAGTCTTTTAATGAAATAAAAGAGACAACACAGTTTTCATTAATTTTATTATACACTCATTCCTGCGACGCCATCGATCTCCTGTAAAAAAAGAAAAAAAAAAACCAACAGTATACCACCTGTCCGACGCAGTCCATAGTAACGACAGTCCCACGGCGATCCAGCTCTGCTACATCGCAATGACAGGCAGAGCCTGTCATCGCGACGCAGCACAGCTGATTACCTGCTTCCCCGGCGGTGACGTCATCGGACTGACTGCTTTACGGCCGCGATTACCCAGCAGTCACTGCAGTTATCGCGAGAAACTGCATGTGACCGCCGGGGAAAGATGATGGCGGCCATGAAGCAGTCCAGGACGTGACCGCCGGAGATTTTCTGCCAGGTAAGTGCCGCTGACTCCTGACAGACCCGACAGACGGACACTGATAGTGACAGTGACAATCCCGATTCTGGTATCCGATAAGACGAAAATATCGGAACTAAGTATCGAAAGGCCGATAGAGCTAATATCGCCGATACCCGATACTTGCGGTATCGTATCGCTCAACACTACTAATGATACAAAGATTATCGTGACTCATAAATTCATAGTGCACCATCTTGATAACTTGTCACAACGGACTATCTCACGAGGATGAAGATAACATTGTACAAGCCATTTACTGATGTCAAGTTAAAGCAAATATGTCATCAGGATTTTGCTAAGTAAACTACAGGAATTGTCAGGCTGTTACACTGATTAAAATGATACGGGGTGCATAAATCCATCTTGTGGTTCTTGTTTAATCTGTTTGCAGTTTTGAGTTAAAGAGATGCTCCTACTCCGGGACATGCCTGTAGGCGGGTCTTTTTTTTTGGTGCACTGGCCTTATCATGGCCTTAAATGACACGTCACTGAGCCTTCAGTGACCTGCCTCCTATTGTAAATACTGCACCTGTGTATTTGATATTCTGGCTTTCAAAAAGCAAATTTTGCTTAAAAAAAATGTTGCTCGTCCAGTAGCATCTATTGGCAAGCAGTGTTCTCAAACTACCCGTGTGCTGCCCACTGTGTTCCGAGGACTAGTGCGGGAGCATGCACAAGAAGAGGAAATTGTCACCATTTAACACAGCACACATAGTGGGCAGCACATGTGCTGATAAAGAGCAGTGCTTGCCGATAGATGCTACTGCGCATGCGCTACCACTGGCACCATTTTGTTAAAGAAAAAAATTTTTTTGGAAGACCAGAATATTAAATGCACAGACGCAGTATTTAAAATAGAAGGCAGGTTATTGAAGGTTTATTGACCTGTCGTTTAAGCCCAAGTTGATGATGATGGGACTGGAGCAACCAAAAAAAGACCCACCCACAGGCATGTCCCAGAGCACGAGCATCTCATTAACTCAAAACGGCAAAGACAGATTAAACAAGAACAACAAGACAGATTTCTTACACCCAGGTATCATTTTAATCAGTGTAACAATGCCAACCTGATAATTACTGTAGTTTACTTAGCAAAATCCTGATTACAGGTTCACTTTAAGTGTCAACATAAGGCTCCTTTGTGCCCTGACTTTCCATTGACATGTTGAGTCAAGGTACCCTTTGCTGGATCTGTAACTGAATTTCCAAAGTGTAATAATGGACAAATACAATGTTTGTTAATTACTACATAGAACAGAAGAGAAAATTTGATCTTAGTACTTTATTTTTCATTATTGAATTGCGGGTATTTTTTTTAGTTTTGTTGTCATAGAGGTTTTTACATACAGTAAGTGTCAACTGAACTTGCAGTTATATTGGTTGTCCCTTTGGAAGAACCTCCAAGTTAAACAGTCATTTTGTTGACTTGCACCTAGTGTGAAAAGAAAGTTTGTTGTTAGCTGCTCCGAAACTACATTTCTTCGATAATAAACACCAGTGTTAAAATTATTTTTCCTAAAAACTACTGCAAAGTTAAATTATTCATTTAAAAATAATAGTTATGAAGATGCATTAGGCACTTATGTCATTTCTGTAAATACTATAAATTTGTGATAAATATGGATCAAACTTAGCAGCAGAATTAGACAGATATCAACCTTACTCTTTCCTTAACTGCTGTAGGCTGCTGTGGATTCAGTCCCACACCCATATAGCCACCTCTCCAATTAGATTCTTTTCAGATGTAGCTTCACTTCACAGGCTAAATGGGTTCAAGAGAGTTTTGTTTTCTTAATAGATGGAGGTCCCACCTATGGGATATGTATGACATATCATGTGGTATGCTATCATTTCCTAAAGTAACCCCACTTATGTAATCTGAAAGTACCATATTGAGCACAGAACCTGATTACAGTGATATGTAACTTATTAGGTTGTGTTTTGCTGTTTCAATATAATCAGTGCTTTATCAGCAAGAGATTATCATGAGAGGACAACTGACCTTGTGCCTCCAAGTCCAACATAAGCCCGGGTCTCACATAGCGATACACCAGCGATCCCGACAACGATCAGGATCGCTGGTGTATCGCTACATTATCGCTGCTGAACTGCCAAACAGGCAGCTCAGGCAGCGATCAGTACAAGGGACACTGCGGGTAACATCGCTTAGTTACCCGCAGTGTTCCTTGGATACCAGCGCCCTGATGCAGGGAGCTGGTAACCAAGGTACACAGCGGGTTTCCAGGCGCTGCGCCGTGCCTGGAAACCCGCTGTGTACCTTGGATACCAGCTCCCCTGCATCAGGGCGCTGGTATCCAAGGTACACAGCGAGTTTCTAGGCACAGCCCCGCGCCTGGAAACCCGCTGTGTACCTTGGTTACCAGCGGATCGCTGGTCTCCCGCCTGTCACACGCAGCGATGCGTGCCTGTCAGCGGGAGACCAGCGATCAAAAAAATGTCCTAACATTTCAGCGACGATCAGCGATACCCAGCAGGGGGACTGATCGTCGCTGAATGTCACACACAGCGATATCGCTGGTGAGCTCGCTGCTGCATCACAAAACTAGTGACTCAGCACCGATCTCGCTAGCGATATCGCTATGTGAGACGGGGGCTTAAGCCCCTAGCACTGATTACCTGCTATTTATCACTATGCAATGTACACAAAAAGCTGTGGTATGAGTGGGATTATACACAGCTCAACAATTGAGCTCTGCTAGGTCTACAACTGAGAAAACTGTGACTTTATCATACATATTAAAACTGATACATCACTGGATTTATGGTTTCTGTCCCCACCTCATGCTGCTTTCAGATTACATAGTAAAAACCTGCTGACAAAAAAACTTTAAATGACAACTATTGTTTTAATTTTTCTTTTTTCTTTTCAGAAATCATACTTGTGAATATAAGAAACTTTGTCATACATCTTAATAGAGAAATCTGCTCCATTCGCTACCTGGACTGATCATTCATGCCCCAAATTATCAATTCACGTGTAATATCTGTCTTCAGTGGTTTCAGGTTTTCCTATTAATGAGATAGAAGTTGACAGTTGGTGCTCATAAAGTTCTGTGGTAAACATTAAGGGTATGTGCACATGTTGCAGATTAGCTTAAGGAATTTTCTTCAGAGAATCTGCATCTCCTGGCAGAAAACGTAGGCCAAAACGCTTGTGGATTTCATGCGGAATTGATGCGTATTTCTTGCGGATTGTGATGCGTTTTTGCTGTGTGGATTTGTGAGGTGGTATTGGGAATGCATCATGTTTTTGAAGTTTTTCCCTTGTGGAGGAGAGAGAGAGTGAATGTGCCTGACTAAAAACTTTGCTGTGGATCCGCAAAAAAGTATTGACATGCTGTGGAAAATAATCCGCAGCCAATCTGTGCGGATTTTTCCACAGCATGTGCACAGCAATTCTTCATTTCACATTTCATTATATTGGCTGTGCATTACACTGTGCATTTGATGCAATTCCACGCGTCCAAAAATGCTGCAGCAATGCAACTAAATCCGCAACGTGTGCACATACCCTAACTGTCATTTCATGAGAATTTACAGCAGAATATTTGCCTCTAGCTCCTCATCATCCATAAAGTTTTAAAAGCACCAACTGTCATCTACTAATATCAGTAATGGAAGAATCTGTCTTCACTCAATACAAATTTTACAGATTTTACCCATAAAATGAGAGTGATAGAACAATCCAGAAGGTAAAATAAGCATATATCTCTGTTAAGATATACACTGTTCAAAAAAATAAAGGGAACACTTAAATAACACAATGTAACTCCAAATCAATCATACTTCTGTGAAATCAACCTGTCCAGTTATGAAGCAACAATGATTGTGAATCAATTTATCCAGCTGTTGTGCAAATAGAACAGACAACAGGTAGAAATTATAGGCAATTAGCAAGACAACCGTTATAAGGGAGTAGTTCTGCAGGTGGTGACCACAGACTATTTCTATGTTCGCATCCTTTTTGGCTATTGTTTTGGTCACTTTTGCATTTTGTCATTGCTCCCACCCCTAGAGGTTCGGTAGCATGAGGCGATGTCTACAACTTACATAAATTGCTCAGGTAGGGCAGCTCATCCAGGATGGCATATCAAAGTGAGCTGTGGCAAGAAGGATAGCTGTGTCTGTCAGTACAGTTTCCATAGCATGGAGCAGGAGACAGGCCTGTACACCTGGAGATGTGGAGGGAGCCATAGGAAGGCAACAACCCAGCAGCAAGACTGCTACCTCCTCCATGTGCAAAGAGTAACAGGAGGAGCAGTTCCAGAGCCATGCAAAATTACCTCCTTAGGCCACCGATATCCATGTGTCTGCTCAAACTCTCAGAAACGACTCCATGAGAGTGGTATGTTGGCCACATGTCCACAAATGGGTGTTGTGCATACAACCCAACACCATGCAGGGCGATTGGCATTTGCCAGAGAACACCAAGATTGGCAGATTCAACATTGGCATCCTGTGCTTTTCACTGATGAGAGCATGTGACAGACATGACAGAATCTGGAGACGCTATGGAGAACATTCTGCTGCCTGCAATATGCTCCAGCATGACCGATTTGGCAGTGGGTCAGTAATGCTGTGGGGAGGCATTTCTTTGGCAGGCCACAGAACTCTCATGTGCTCACCAGAGGTAGCCTGACTGTCATTAGGTACCGGGATGAGATCCTCAGACCCATTGTGAGACCATATGCAAGTGCAGTGGTACCTGGTTCCTCCTGATGCATGATAATGCTAGGTCTCGTGGCTGAAGTATGTCAGCAGCTCCTCCATGATGAAGGCATTGATGCTATGGACTGGCTTGTACGTTCGCAAAACCAGAATCCAATCAAGCACCTCTGGGACATCATTTCTCATTCAATCCACCAATGCCATGTTGCACCACAGACTGCCCAAGGAGTTAACTGATACTTTAATCCAGATTTGGGAGGAGATTCCTCAGGAGAACATCCGCCTAATTATCAGTAGCATGCCCAGGTGTAGGGAAGTCATACAGGCACATAGTTGCCACACACACTACTGAGCATCATTTCCTTGTCTTGAGGCATTTTCACTGAAGTTGGATTAGCCAATAATTTGATTTTCCACTATGACTTTGAGTATCATTCCAAATCCAGACTTCCATGGGATATTACTTTTGATTGACATTGATCATTTTTATGTTTTATTGTTCTCAAGGCATTCCACTATGGAATGAATAAAGATTTGCAACTGGAATATTTCATTCAGTGATATCTTGGATGTGTAATTTTAGTGTATTTATTTTTATGAGCAGTGTATTACAAAGTGGCATATTTTTACATGTATTATTGAATTATTAAATATAAAATGAAAACAATTACTCTTTAAATCAAATACATTAGTTACTTTAAACATGAGCTGTTCTTACTATGTGTTATAGTAAATTTTGTGGACTGCTCAATCTGCAATGTTAATTGGCAATAAGTGAAGTAATAGATAATAAAAAAAATATTTAACCACAGGTCTTAGAGCTGCATCTCTTTTGCAAGCATATGTTTGGCCTCCTGTTTCACATTTTTCCAGTAAAAATATCGCATTTCATGGAATAGGACATCTAAATCTAGCTAGAAATGACCTTATGTGCATGAGAACAATAATATTATTTAGAAAAATTGAGAAGAAAATGTCAAATCTTTGCACACACTACTATAAACACAGCATGCTTTCCATTACCAGTGACTGCATAGATGTTAGTGTTTGATTTTCTCAAGATCCAACCAGCATCCGTCTAATCAATCTCTGTATGCACATATGTTTGAGCAGGATTGGTGCGCCAGCCTTGTTTTTAATAATCATCAGAAGAAAGTTTGCATTGTGAGTGTTTCTTGTTTTGTAAATGAAAAGTACAATATAACCTAAACCATAAATAGTGTCATAGCTGCAAATACAAAAGCTGCAATTTTCTATTTCTGCTTGTCTAGGTCTGAACTGACTATTTTTAAGGGAGGTTTAGCACCACCAGCAAAGTTGTTTGCAGTGCCTACAGCTGTCAGCGCACACGCTGAATATTCTATTCTAACTTGATACTGCTTCTTTCACATAGAGTCTAGAAAAGCTCTCTTCCCAGGAGGCAGTCTGTCATTACTTGTGACATGTATATTGTATTTTCTACAGTATATGGACTTACGAGTTGGAGTACATTCATTTTATATTCATAAAGCATATATAGCATGAAATGTGAAAATGTATGGATTTAGGTTGGATTGAGCACTATTAATATGATTAGCTGTTTCCCTGGATGTATGGTTGTTTGTACTCTATATAAGAATTAAACTTGGGTATGGCATTCAATTTTTAGCCATTTATATTTTGGAAATACAATTCTATGGGAATTCACACATGCATACCATTAATAAAAATATTTTTATGACACTGGAACCTTTCAAAAGATGGAATATATCAGGAATCCAGTAAGTAGGCAATTGTAGTATAAAGCAAAGGTGAACTTAAAACATAACCTTTAATAAATTCATAAAAAACAACCAAAAATGTGAGTCACCCAATCTAAAATGCAATAGAAGATGCTAACAATTGGATCAATATTGTTTATGCTCTCCTATAGTTCTGAGAACTGAAAACAGCATCTTCATATAGGATGGATAAAACCACTCATAATAATCTCAATGCTGATAATAAGACAGCATTGAGAGTAGAAGGGCCTCATGTCTCTATAGTATAGCACCACAGCACTTTAATACAAGCTAGTCCCCTGATGAAATCGCATGGAGGAAACGCGTCGGGACACCTCTTTAGGGCAAGGGCAGGGCGTATTATGTTATAGGGCTAGTTGTGGACTGCCCTTGTTAGGGCAGGAGCTTGGGGGTTAGTCTATTGATAGCCCCTTAGGAAGTGACAGGGAATTGTCCTCCTGTCTGATGCATCAGAGATCCAGTGCAACACATGTGGTTTCTGAAAAGGCTCCTGCTCTCTTCTCACATGATATGGTGAGATCGTTCCTTTTTTCTTTCTCATCAATATTAAGAATTATCATTAGTGTTGAGCGATATTGCTCGATATCTAAAAATATCGTATCGAAATTGTATCGCCGATAGCACTAAATATCGTCGATATCCGATTCCGATTGCGGAAGTCCAATGTAAGTCTATGGGAACAAAATATCGAAATTAAAAAAAAACATTCTTGCCTTGTTGGTTAATTGTACATGAAGGAAAACAACAAAGACTAATGTAAAATGTATTGGGGGAGGTTGAGGAGACAATAAAGGCATACATGTTTAACCCAATGCATTGGAATAGCATTAATATATTTTTTTTTGTAAATACGTTTGGATTGACTAACAAATTGACAATGTTGTTAACCTTTTTTCTATTTTGGCAAATATGTATGTTTCACAACTTCCATGCTCTTCACCTTTTTAACTTTTGCCAGTGCCACACTTTCTCCTTCATAATCTTCAGCAGCAGCATCATCTTTCTCATCAAATTATTCTTCATCTTCACCTTCTTAATCTTCTTCTTAAACTTCTTGCTATTCATGTTTTTGTTTACATTACTCATATTGTTATTATTAAACTAATTAATCTTCTTCATATTCAAATTCTTCATCTTCTTCCTCTTCATCTTCTTCATCATATTCTTATTTGTGACAGAGATTCCTGTACTTGTAATCTGCAAAAGTATGAATTGTTCATCCTTCCGTTCTTGCTGTCACAAAAGATTTAAATTACAACAGTATTTGTCCGTGTTCAGTTTAGCCTGCAGCAGCAGGCATTTTCCAGGGGCACCACGAGGAGGAACGGACTCACCCCGATACACTGCTTAGTCTTCTTCTGCTTAGAATTTAGAGCATATATTTTGCTCTTCATTTTGGTCTTATACTTCATGTTCTTCTGCTTTTTGATCTTTTGCTTATTGTTCTTCTGTCTCTTGTTCTGTATCTTGTAGTTTGTCTTAACCTTCTTTGTCCTGTTGGTGATCTTCTTCTGGGTAATCTTTTATTTTTTCTTTGTGATGGTGTTCAGGCTGGTTGGCTTCATGCTCGTCGTCCTTGTTGTCGTCATCTTCTTCTAGGTGGTCTTTAATGTCGTCTAATTTCCGAGAAACAGCTGACATTACTGGAACCCTGACGGGTATCAGATGGAGCAAGAGACAATGGAAGTAACGAGGACCAGCTGACTGTGCTGGACCCCGGACGGGTAGCAGAAGGAAAAGAGGCAATGTCACAACCGAGTACCAGCTGACGTTACTGTGACACGGTTACTAAGCAGGAGGTACCTGTGCTCCAAAGCACTACCAAGGACCAGCAGACGTTGCTGGAACTCGGATACGGAGATGGAGGCACCTAGGCCAAAGGCACTGGGGAGGACCACTTGACGGTACTGGACCCCGGACGGGTAGCAGAAGGAAAAGAGGCAATGTCACAACCGAGTACCAGCTGACGTTACTGTGACACGGTTACTAAGCAGGAGGTACCTGTGCTCCAAAGCACTACCAAGGACCTGCAGACGTTGCTGGAACTCGGATACGGAGAAGGAGGAACCTAGGCCAAAGGCACTGGGGAGAACCACTTGACGGTACTGGACCCCGGACGGGTAGCAGAAGGAAAAGAGGCAATGTCACAACCGAGTACCAGCTGACGTTACTGTGACACGGTTACTAAGCAGGAGGTACCTGTGCTCCAAAGCACTACCAAGGACCAGCAGACGTTGCTGGAACTCGGATACGGAGATAGAGGCACCTAGGCCAAAGGCACTGGGGAGAACCACTTGACGGTACTGGACCCCGGACGGGTAGAAGAACGCACCCATGAAAATGTAAGTTGACAGGACGCAAGCCGTCCGCAGTTACCGAATCACACAGTCCTACAGTGGGTGCTTATCCTATTGTCACAATGGAAACCACCTTTATTTACATATCCCACAGCACACATAGGAATCACCTAAACTGCAGGCACCATAGAGTCGGCTAACCCGAATGCAACACGACAGCACAACTTATTGGAGGATAATTGACGTTCACACTGCCAGGAAACAGCTGTCGTGCTGTAACCAGGCTGGCCAGGAGTCAGTACCCCTGCCAATTACTTACGAGCAACAAATGGCGGTGTTGTAGCCCAGGGAGTAGAGTTCAGGTGGTAGAAAGATGAACATAACAGGAGACATGGAAAACGTTGCCAAACAGTTATTTAATCTGAAAATGGACAGGCAAATTCAGGTGAGATCCATGCCTTGTTCATTTTCAGAAAAGTAAGCCGGTCTACATTCTCTGAGGATAGTCGCATGCGACGGTCTGTTACTACACCACCTGCAGCACTAAAGACACGCTCAGATAATACACTGGCAGCAGGGCAAGCCAGCACCTCCAATGCATACTGGCTAAGCTCTGGCCATGTATCCAACTTAGAGACCCAAAATTTTAAAGGGGAAGAGGCATCTGGGAGTACACTTAGAGGGAAAGCCAAGTAGTCTGTCACCATCTTACGGAAACGTTTCTTCCTGGTGACTGGAGCCGTCTCGGATGGTGTAGACCTTGCTGGCGCTGTCACAAAACTTTGCCACATTTGTAACATACAGTTCTTGCCCTGTGCAGAGGCGCTGCTTCTGATCCTTCTTGTTGTAGAGGTGTCTACACTGCCTCGACGCACAGAGCTGCTTTGTAAAGCAGTAGCAGCAGCAACAGCACCTCTCTCGGCTGGAATGTACAACAGTATGGATTGCACCAGTGTGTCTTGGTACTCCTGCATTTTACGGTCCCGGTTCACCGGTGTGATGAGGGTTTGTAAGTTGTCCCGGTAGCGAGGGTCTAGGAGGGTGTACACCCAATAATCTGACGTGCTGAGAATGTGGGCGATGCGGCGGTCGTTTCTCAGCCACTGAAGCATGAAATCAACCATGTGCTGCAGACTCCCAACTGGCCAACAAAGGCTGTCCTCTGGAAGAGGCGTCATCTCTGTCTCCTCTGCATCACCCCACCCTCGCTCTACATACTGACTAGAGCGTTGTGTACCTCCCTCTGTAGGGATTTCTTCCTCCTCCATTGACTCCTCCTCCTCCTCATCCTCCTCACAAAGTGAGCCCTGCCCAGCCCTTTGTGAGGAACCACGTTGCGCTGACTGTCCTGAAGGTAATTGAATTTGTGACTCCTCATCCTCCACCTCTTCCAAAACCTCTTCCTTTAGTGCTTTCAGTGATTTCTGAAGCAGGCAGATAAGGGGGACAGTCATGCTGACTAGTGCATCATCTGCACTCGCCATCCGCGTTGAGACATCAAACGCCCGCAAAACGTCGCAGATGTCCTTCATAGAGGCCCACTCAGTAGTGGTGAAGTGTGAACGGCGCAAATTGCGAGTTGATTGCGCCTGTTGCAGCTGATACTCCATTACTGCTGGCTGCTGCTCACACAACCGCTCCAACATATGTAACGTGGAATTCCACCTGGTGGGTACGTCACATATGATGCGATGTTCAGGAAGGCGAAATCTGACTTGCAGAGCTGCAATGCGCGATCTGGCCATGCTGGAACGTCACAAGTGAGCGCACTCTAGGCGGACCTTGTGCAGCAGTACATCAAGATCCGGATAGTCCCTCAAAAAACTCTGCACGACCAAGTTCAGCACATGTGCCAGACATGGTATGTGAGTGAGGTTGCCAAGGCCCAGAGCTGCCACCAGATTTCGGCCATTGTCACACACTACCAAGCCTGGCTGGAGATTAGCTGACAAAAACCACACATCGCTCTCCTGCTTGATGGCATCCCAGAGCTCCTGCGCTGTGTGGCTTCGATTCCCCATGGGAATTAATTTCAGTACGGCCTGTTGACGTTTGGCCACGGCTGTGCTCATATCGGTCGCAACAGGTAAGCGTTCACAGGTCCATGTGGAGGTATACCGTGACGGCTCGTGCAGCGATGATTCTGAGGAACTGGAGTAGGAGGAGGAATCAATGTGCACAGACTGGATTCCTGCAATCCTTGGAGTTGGCAGAACACATACAGCGCCACTGGCAAGATCTGTACCCGGCTCCACAACATTGACCCAATGGGCAGTGAGGGAAAGGTATCGTCCCTGGCCATGGGTACTGGTCCACGCATCGGTGGTCAGGTGGACCCTGCTACTGACGGCGTTTAGTAGCGCATGTTTAATGTTTCCCTCGACGTGTTTTTGCAGAGCAGGGACAGCTTGCCTGCTGAAATAAAATCGGCTTGGCACATTATATTGTGGGACTGCCAATGCCATAAAGTTCCTGAAACTGTCAGTCTCCACCAGCCTGAATGACAGCATTTCAAGGGACAGGAGTTTTGCAAGACCAGCATTCAGAGCCTGTGCTCGTGGATGGTTTGCCGAGTATGGCCGTCTTTTATCCCATGCCTGTGTAACCGATGGCTGTTTTTTGTTCTGGGAGTGTGACGATGACTGTGAACTTGCTGCAGTGGGTGGAATAACAGTTTCTCTATGGACAACAGTGACCGAGGTTCTTCCATGGAGATCCTGTGAGGAAGCCGAAACAGGTGTGTGAGAGCTGGAGGTAGAGGCTCGAACATGACCTAAAGATGTAGGTGCTGCTGTAGGTTGGCCTACATCTCCAGTGTGTCTTTGGAACTCAGCTACGTGCTTTGTCCGTACATGTGTCCACATATTTGTGGTATTCAGGTTCCTGATATTTTTACCTCTTTTAACTTTTTGCTTACACAGCTTGCATTGAACATAGCAAATATCATGTACAAGTCTGTCAAAAAAGGACCACGCAGTGCAAGTCATGGGAGCGCCAATTTTGACATTTCTAAGAGAACTGCTCCCAACAGGTGCCAAACTGGAGGCTACAGGCAAGCGAGTCTGCAGCCTACCTCTCCCTCCTCTTTGTACCGTTGGGACAATCTCTTCCTCAGAGCTGCTCCCACCACCTTCCTGTTGCTCACGCCATGTTAGGTCTCGGACTTCATCATCTCCACTACCCTCTTCCAACACCTGCTGCTGTTGGATGGTCTGGGCAGCACCATGCTCCACAAAACCTGGCACCTGAGTCTCATCATCATCATAAGATGCGTTCTGCGGTGTGCTGTCCATCGGCACTGGCTCACCCGCCTCTTCAGATTGAGAGAGACACAGCTGTTGCGCATCACTGCATACTCCCTCTTCTTCAAATTGCAGAATGCTGCTTGCCTGTGCCCGTGTTTGAGAGCCAACAGATTCTGAGAACAGAAGCAGAGACTCAGCTGGCTCCTGTACAGAACTCTCTGACTGCCTTGGCAATTTGACAGGCGGTGAACAGACAGATGGTTGCTCAACAGTGTTGTGTTCCTGAGAGGAGGTGGAAGGAATTGAAGTCGATGCATTGGCTGCCATCCAACCAACAACGGCTTCAATTTGTTCTTCCCGCAGCAGGGGGGCACGCCGAGCTCCTACCAAAGTGCACATAAAGGAACGCTCACGGGGATAAATGGTGGATGCTGTGTCACTGAGGGCGGCAGCAGACACAGAATCCCCACGTCCTCTCCCTGCTGAAACTCCACGGCCACGACCACGTGCCTTACTCACTGACTTCTTCATCTTGGTAGATTGATAAAGAAAGTCAGAAAAGTTATAAGGCCTAAGTGTGGTTATTACGCAGAGACTGAAGTGAACACTGAAACACAACTGTTCACAATCTGTGAAAGGCTACTCCTTTGTCTACTTCTATAGTGTTTGCAACCAATGTATTGGATACGGATGGAAGCGCGTCACACTAATAGATTATATTTATTTTAAATGGAATGGAGCAGAACCAATTGGAGAGAAATGAAAAGGATGAGGCACTGAGACACGCTCAGCAGAGCACAAGCTGCTTGCTTGCTGCTTGAACAAGTAACTGGAGCGTGATGTGCACTCAAAAAAAAAAAACACAGACTGAAGTGAACACTGAAACACAACTGTCCACAATCTGTGAAAGGCTACTCCTTTGTCTACTTCTATAAGAGTGTTCGCAACCAATGTATTGTATACGGATGGAAGCGCGTCACACTAATAGTTAAATTGCATGGAGCTGCAAGAATTACACTGAAGGAAAAAAAAAATAGTCTGTGAGTGACATGTGCAGATGCCTACAGACAGCGTTGCATGCAGAGGAAACTGCAGCGTCACCTGCACTCACACACCTTGCAGAGCTGTTAAAACAACACTGCAGGCAAAAGGAAGCTTTACACAGCGGTTGGTGCTAGCCTGCCTACAGCACAGTACACTAAATCGCAATCTCTAACTGTCCCTCAGAGTCAGCACAGCAGCGTTCTGTCCCTTACTGAATTCACAGCACAGTGACGCTAAAATGGCGGCGGCGCCTTTTATAGTGCATTCTGACATCATTTCAGCATCCAATCACAGCCATGCCATTAGCTAACATGACCGCAGCAGTACAGGATGTGCCCACACTTCTTAGGATTCCTCATTGGCTGACTAAAATCACATTGCCTCGCAAAGAATTATGGGAACTTCCGATTCCGGTATTCGATAAGACG
>JARQOD010000005.1:225420974-225544052 GCA_033576555.1 Oophaga sylvatica | reverse complement strand
TAAAATTATCTTCACCTTTTAAATTTTTGCCGTGCCACCTTTTCCCTTTTCAAATCTTCACAGCAGCATCATCTTTCTCATAAAATTTTTTTTCATCTTCACCTTCTTAATCTTCTTTTTAAACTTCTTGCTATTCATTTTTTGTTACATTACTCATTTTGTTATTATTAAACTTTTATCTTCTTCATATTCAAATTTCTTCATCTTCTTCCTCTTCATCTTCTTCATCATATTCTTATTTGGACAGAAAATCTGTACTAGTATTCTGCAAAAGTAGAATTGTTCATCCTTCCGTTCTTGCTGCCCACAAAAGATTTAAATTACAACAGTATTTGTCCGTTTTTCAGTTTAGCCTGCAGCAGCAGGCATTTTCCGGGGGCAACCACGAGGAGGAACGGACCACCCCGATACACTGCTTAGTCTTCTTCTGCTTAGAATTTAGAGCATAATTTGCTCTTAAATTTTGGTCTTATACTTCATGTTCTTCTGCTTTTTGATTTTTTTGCTTATTGTTCTTCTGTCTCTTGTTCTGTATCTTGTAGTTTGTCTTAACCTTCTTTGTCCTGTTGGTGATCTTCTTCTGGTAATCTTTTATTTTTTCTTTGTGATGGTGTTCAGGCTGGTTGGCTTCATGCTCGTCGTCCTTGTTGTCGTCATCTTCTTCTAGGTGGTCTTTAATGTCGTCTAATTTCCGAGAAAACAGCTGACTTACTGGAACCCTGACGGGTATCAGATGGAGCAGAGACAATGGAAGTAACGAGGACCAGCTGACTGTGCTGGACCCCGGACGGGTAGCAGAAGGAAAAGAGGCAATGTCACAACCGAGTACCAGCTGACGTTACTGTGACACGGTTACTAAGCAGGAGGTACCTGTGCTCCAAAGCACTACCAGGACCAGCAGACGTTGCTGGAACTCGGATACGGAGATGGAGGCACCTAGGCCAAAGGCACTGGGGAGGACCACTTGACGGTACTGGACCCCGGACGGGTAGCAGAAGGAAAAGAGGCAATGTCACAACCGAGTACCAGCTGACGTTACTGTGACACGGTTACTAAGCAGAGGTACCTGTGCTCCAAAGCACTACCAAGGACCTGCAGACGTTGCTGGAACTCGGATACGGAGAAGGAGGAACCTAGGCCAAAGGCACTGGGAGAACCACTTGACGGTACTGGCCCCCGGACGGGTAGCAGAAGGAAAAAGGCAATGTCACAACCGAGTACCAGCTGACGTTACTGTGACACGGTTACTAAGCAGGAGGTACCTGTGCCCAAAGCACTACCAAGGACCAGCAGACGTTGCTGGAACTCGGATACGGAGATAGAGGCACCTAGGCCAAAGGCACTGGGGAGAACCACTTGACGGTACTGGACCCCGGACGGGTAGAAGAACGCACCCATGAAAATGTAAGTTGACAGGACGCAAGCCGTCCGCAGTTACCGAATCACACAGTCCTACAGTGGGTGCTTATCCTATTGTCACAATGGAAACCACCTTTATTTACATATCCCACAGCACACATAGGAATCACCTAAACTGCAGGCACCATAGAGTCGGCTAACCCGAATGCAACACGACAGCACAACTTATTGGAGGATAATTGACGTTCACACTGCCAGGAAACAGCTGTCGTGCTGTAACCAGGCTGGCCAGGAGTCAGTACCCTGCCAATTACTTACGAGCAACAAATGGCGGTGTTGTAGCCCAGGGAGTAGAGTTCAGGTGGTAGAAAGATGAACATAACAGGAGACATGGAAAACGTTGCCAAACAGTTATTTAATCTGAAAATGGACAGGCAAATTCAGGTGAGATCCATGCCTTGTTCATTTTCAGAAAAGTAAGCCGGTCTACATTCTCTGAGGATAGTCGCATGCGACGGTCTGTTACTACACCACCTGCAGCACTAAAGACACGCTCAGATAATACACTGGCAGCAGGGCAAGCCAGCACCTCCAATGCATACTGGCTAAGCTCTGGCCATGTATCCAACTTAGAGACCCAAATTTTAAAGGGGAAGAGGCATCTGGGAGTACACTTAGAGGGAAAGCCAAGTAGTCTGTCACCATCTTACGGAAACGTTTCTTCCTGGTGACTGGAGCCGTCTCGGATGGTGTAGACCTTGCTGGCGCTGTCACAAAACTTTGCCACATTTGTAACATACAGTTCTTGCCCTGTGCAGAGGCGCTGCTTCTGATCCTTCTTGTTGTAGAGGTGTCTACACTGCCTCGACGCACAGAGCTGCTTTGTAAAGCAGTAGCAGCAGCAACAGCACCTCTCTCGGCTGGAATGTACAACAGTATGGATTGCACCAGTGTGTCTTGGTACTCCTGCATTTTACGGTCCCGGTTCACCGGTGTGATGAGGTTTGTAAGTTGTCCCGGTAGCGAGGGTCTAGGAGGGTGTACACCCAATAATCTGACGTGCTGAGAATGTGGGCGATGCGGCGGTCGTTTCTCAGCCACTGAAGCATGAAATCAACCATGTGCTGCAGACTCCCAACTGGCCAACAAAGGCTGTCCTCTGGAAGAGGCGTCATCTCTGTCTCCTCTGCATCACCCCACCCTCGCTCTACATACTGACTAGAGCGTTGTGTACCTCCCTCTGTAGGGATTTCTTCCTCCTCCATTGACTCCTCCTCCTCCTCATCCTCCTCACAAAGTGAGCCCTGCCCAGCCCTTTGTGAGGAACCACGTTGCGCTGACTGTCCTGAAGGTAATTGAATTTGTGACTCCTCATCCTCCACCTCTTCCAAAACCTCTTCCTTTAGTGCTTTCAGTGATTTCTGAAGCAGGCAGATAAGGGGGACAGTCATGCTGACTAGTGCATCATCTGCACTCGCCATCCGCGTTGAGACATCAAACGCCCGCAAAACGTCGCAGATGTCCTTCATAGAGGCCCACTCAGTAGTGGTGAAGTGTGAACGGCGCAAATTGCGAGTTGATTGCGCCTGTTGCAGCTGATACTCCATTACTGCTGGCTGCTGCTCACACAACCGCTCCAACATATGTAACGTGGAATTCCACCTGGTGGGTACGTCACATATGATGCGATGTTCAGGAAGGCGAAATCTGACTTGCAGAGCTGCAATGCGCGATCTGGCCATGCTGGAACGTCACAAGTGAGCGCACTCTAGGCGGACCTTGTGCAGCAGTACATCAAGATCCGGATAGTCCCTCAAAAAACTCTGCACGACCAAGTTCAGCACATGTGCCAGACATGGTATGTGAGTGAGGTTGCCAAGGCCAGAGCTGCCACCAGATTTCGGCCATTGTCACACACTACCAAGCCTGGCTGGAGATTAGCTGACAAAAACCACACATCGCTCTCCTGCTTGATGGCATCCCAGAGCTCCTGCGCTGTGTGGCTTCGATTCCCCATGGGAATTAATTTCAGTACGGCCTGTTGACGTTTGGCCACGGCTGTGCTCATATCGGTCGCAACAGGTAAGCGTTCACAGGTCCATGTGGAGGTATACCGTGACGGCTCGTGCAGCGATGATTCTGGAGGAACTGGAGTAGGAGGAGGAATCAATGTGCACAGACTGGATTCCTGCAATCCTTGGAGTTGGCAGAACACATACAGCGCCACTGGCAAGATCTGTACCCGGCTCCACAACATTGACCCAATGGGCAGTGAGGGAAAGGTATCGTCCCTGGCCATGGGTACTGGTCCACGCATCGGTGGTCAGGTGGACCCTGCTACTGACGGCGTTTAGTAGCGCATGTTTAATGTTTCCCTCGACGTGTTTTTGCAGAGCAGGGACAGCTTGCCTGCTGAAATAAAATCGGCTTGGCACATTATATTGTGGGACTGCCAATGCCATAAAGTTCCTGAAACTGTCAGTCTCCACCAGCCTGAATGACAGCATTTCAAGGGACAGGAGTTTTGCAAGACCAGCATTCAGAGCCTGTGCTCGTGGATGGTTTGCCGAGTATGGCCGTCTTTTATCCCATGCCTGTGTAACCGATGGCTGTTTTTTGTTCTGGGAGTGTGACGATGACTGTGAACTTGCTGCAGTGGGTGGAATAACAGTTTCTCTATGGACAACAGTGACCGAGGTTCTTCCATGGAGATCCTGTGAGGAAGCCGAAACAGGTGTGTGAGAGCTGGAGGTAGAGGCTCGAACATGACCTAAAGATGTAGGTGCTGCTGTAGGTTGGCCTACATCTCCAGTGTGTCTTTGGAACTCAGCTACGTGCTTTGTCCGTACATGTGTCCACATATTTGTGGTATTCAGGTTCCTGATATTTTTACCTCTTTTAACTTTTTGCTTACACAGCTTGCATTGAACATAGCAAATATCATGTACAAGTCTGTCAAAAAAGGACCACGCAGTGCAAGTCATGGGAGCGCCAATTTTGACATTTCTAAGAGAACTGCTCCCAACAGGTGCCAAACTGGAGGCTACAGGCAAGCGAGTCTGCAGCCTACCTCTCCCTCCTCTTTGTACCGTTGGGACAATCTCTTCCTCAGAGCTGCTCCCACCACCTTCCTGTTGCTCACGCCATGTTAGGTCTCGGACTTCATCATCTCCACTACCCTCTTCCAACACCTGCTGCTGTTGGATGGTCTGGGCAGCACCATGCTCCACAAAACCTGGCACCTGAGTCTCATCATCATCATAAGATGCGTTCTGCGGTGTGCTGTCCATCGGCACTGGCTCACCCGCCTCTTCAGATTGAGAGAGACACAGCTGTTGCGCATCACTGCATACTCCCTCTTCTTCAAATTGCAGAATGCTGCTTGCCTGTGCCCGTGTTTGAGAGCCAACAGATTCTGAGAACAGAAGCAGAGACTCAGCTGGCTCCTGTACAGAACTCTCTGACTGCCTTGGCAATTTGACAGGCGGTGAACAGACAGATGGTTGCTCAACAGTGTTGTGTTCCTGAGAGGAGGTGGAAGGAATTGAAGTCGATGCATTGGCTGCCATCCAACCAACAACGGCTTCAATTTGTTCTTCCCGCAGCAGGGGGGCACGCCGAGCTCCTACCAAAGTGCACATAAAGGAACGCTCACGGGGATAAATGGTGGATGCTGTGTCACTGAGGGCGGCAGCAGACACAGAATCCCCACGTCCTCTCCCTGCTGAAACTCCACGGCCACGACCACGTGCCTTACTCACTGACTTCTTCATCTTGGTAGATTGATAAAGAAAGTCAGAAAAGTTATAAGGCCTAAGTGTGGTTATTACGCAGAGACTGAAGTGAACACTGAAACACAACTGTTCACAATCTGTGAAAGGCTACTCCTTTGTCTACTTCTATAGTGTTTGCAACCAATGTATTGGATACGGATGGAAGCGCGTCACACTAATAGATTATATTTATTTTAAATGGAATGGAGCAGAACCAATTGGAGAGAAATGAAAAGGATGAGGCACTGAGACACGCTCAGCAGAGCACAAGCTGCTTGCTTGCTGCTTGAACAAGTAACTGGAGCGTGATGTGCACTCAAAAAAAAAAAACACAGACTGAAGTGAACACTGAAACACAACTGTCCACAATCTGTGAAAGGCTACTCCTTTGTCTACTTCTATAAGAGTGTTCGCAACCAATGTATTGTATACGGATGGAAGCGCGTCACACTAATAGTTAAATTGCATGGAGCTGCAAGAATTACACTGAAGGAAAAAAAAAATAGTCTGTGAGTGACATGTGCAGATGCCTACAGACAGCGTTGCATGCAGAGGAAACTGCAGCGTCACCTGCACTCACACACCTTGCAGAGCTGTTAAAACAACACTGCAGGCAAAAGGAAGCTTTACACAGCGGTTGGTGCTAGCCTGCCTACAGCACAGTACACTAAATCGCAATCTCTAACTGTCCCTCAGAGTCAGCACAGCAGCGTTCTGTCCCTTACTGAATTCACAGCACAGTGACGCTAAAATGGCGGCGGCGCCTTTTATAGTGCATTCTGACATCATTTCAGCATCCAATCACAGCCATGCCATTAGCTAACATGACCGCAGCAGTACAGGATGTGCCCACACTTCTTAGGATTCCTCATTGGCTGACTAAAATCACATTGCCTCGCAAAGAATTATGGGAACTTCCGATTCCGGTATTCGATAAGACGAAAATATCGAAACTAATTATCGAAAGGCCGATAGAGCTAATATCGGCCGATAGCCGATATTTGCATTATCGTATCGCTCAACACTAATTATCATGTGATATATATGTGTTCCCAGTGTGACCCTATATGTATTGTGGAGGTTGGTTTATATTATATCCACTCCAAATGGTTTGTACTTGGGTACGGTAATTACCACCAGATTATTATGAGTGGTTTTATCCATCCTATATGAAGATGCTGTTTTCAGTTCTCAGAACTATAGGAGAGCAATAAACAATATTGATCCAATTGTTAGCATCTTCTATTGCATTTAGATTGGGTGACTCACATTTTTGGTTGTTTTTTATGAATTTATTAAAGGTTATGTTTTAAGTTCACCTTTGCTTTATACTATATTTGATTTGGTGAATACTGTCTATCAACTGCTCTGGCCGACACTAGAGCTCCTGCTTTTTTAGGTAGGCAATTGCTGAAAGTTGACATTTTGGAAGCATTAAAAATTGAAGTGTTAGAGGATCTGATGGAACCTGACATGGGTAAATTTGTAATGGCTAAACTGAGTTTGTTTTCCAAAATGGCAGGTCTTGGGCGATCTTGGTAGCTGCAGTGATTACTAGCTACTATGGGTGGTTCAAATGTAGACAGCTGGTGAATGCTCAAAGCTGATTAATGATTACATGTGTTCCTGACTGCTCTGATCAGAAATAAGAGCTACAGTAGTACAAACTGATAAAAAATAAATGATGGCTACTAAAGAAGGTGTCAGAACTAGTGTTGAGCATTCCGATACTGCAAATATCGGGTATCGGCCGATATTAGCTGTATCGGAATTCCGATTCCGAGTTCCGATATTTTCGTCTTATCGGATACCGGAATCGGGATTGTCACTGTCAGTGTCCGTCGGTCGGGTCTGTCAGGAGTCAGCGGCACTTACCTGGCAGAAGATCTCCGGCGGTCACGTCCTGGACTGCTTCATGGCCGCCATCTTCTTTCCCCGCGGTCACATGCAGTTTCTCGCGATAACTGCAGTGACTGCTGGGTAATCGCGGCCGTAAAGCAGTCAGTCCGATGACGTCACCGCCGGGGAAGCAGGTAATCAGCTGTGCTGCGTTGCAATGACAGGCTCTGCTGTCATTGCGATGTAGCAGAGCTGGATCGTCGTGGGACTGTCGTTATGGACTGCGTCGGACAGGTGGTATACTGTTGGTTTGTTTTTTTTCTTTTTTTACAGGAGATCGATGGCGTCGCAGGAATGAGAGTACAATAAAAAAAATGAAAACTGTGTTGTCTCTTTTATTTCATTAAAAGACTTTTTTCTTGCTGTCTTTTTTTTATACATTTAATAACTTTGGGATTAATAATGGATCGGTGTCTTATTGACGCCTCTCCATTATTAACCGGGCTTATTGTCACCGTGCAATCAACGGTGACATTAACCCCTTATTACCCCGCTTGCCACCGCTACAGGGCAAGTGGGAAGAGCCGGTAAAGTGCCACAATTGGCACATCTTTTGATGCGCCAAATGTGGGGCTGCTGTAGCCTGGTATTATCAGGCTGTTGAGGGCCAAAATCCATGGGCCTTGACAGTCTTTTAATACCAGGCCGCAGCAGTCTGCATTTTACTTGGCTGGTTAACAAAAATAGGGGGGATCCCCACGCCGTTTTTTTTTCGAGGGGATCCCCTATTTTTGTTAACCAGCCAAGCTAAGCAGACTGCTGTGGCCTGGTATTATCAGGCTTGCAAGGTCCATGGATATTGGATCCTTACCAGCCTGAAAAACCAGCCTCAGCGGTCTGCTTCATCTGGCTGGTTAACAAAAATAGGGGGACCCCACGCCAATTTTTTTCGAGGGGATCCCCTATTTTTGTTAATCAGCCAAGATATGCAGACTGCTGTGGCCTGGTATTATCAGGCTGGCAAGGTCCATGGATCTTGGCTCCTTAACAGCCTGAAAATCCAGGCCTCAGCGGTCTGCTTCATCTGGCTGGTTAACAAAAATAGGGGGGACCCCACGCCAATTTTTTTCGAGGGGATCCCCTATTTTTGTTAATCAGCCAAGATATGCAGACTGCTGTGGCCTGGTATTATCAGGCTGGCAAGGTCCATGGATCTTGGCTCCTTAACAGCCTGAAAATCCAGGCCTCAGCGGGCTGCTTCATCTGGCTGGTTAACAAAAATAGGGGGGACCCCACGCCAATTTTTTTCGAGGGGATCCCCTATTTTTGTTAATCAGCCAAGATATGCAGACTGCTGTGGCCTGGTATTATCAGGCTGGCAAGGTCCATGGATCTTGGCTCCTTAACAGCCTGAAAATCCAGGCCTCAGCGGTCTGCTTCATCTGGCTGGTTAACAAAAATAGGGGGGACCCCACGCCATTTTTTTTTCGAAGGGAACCCCTATTTTTGTTAATCAGTTCCCTCTGACGTCACTGATTGTGTCCCTGGCTGACCTGAAGTGAAAGTGGAAAGCAATCAATTAAGCTTTCCACTTAAGGGCCCGTCTCACATAGCGATATCGCTACCGAGATCGCTGCTGAGTCACTATTTTTGTGACGCAGCAGCGAGCTCACCAGCGATATCGCTGTGTGTGACATTCAGCGACGATCAGCCCCCCTGCCGGGTATCGCTGATCGTCGCTGAAATGTCAGGACCTTTGATCGCTGGTTTCCCGCTGACAGGCACACATCGCTGCGTGTGACAGGCGGGAGAACCAGCGATCCGCTGGTAACCAAGTACACAGCGGGTTTCCAGGCGCGGGCTGTGCCTAGAAAACCCGCTGTGTACCTTGGATACCAGCGCCCTGATGCAGGGAGCTGGTATCCAAGGTAACATAGCGGGTTTCCAAGCGCTGCGCGGTGCCTGGAAACCCGCTGTGTACCTTGGTTACCAGCGGATCGCTGGTCTCCCGCCTGTCACCGCAGCGATGCGTGCCTGTCAGAGGGAAACCAGCGATCAAAAAAAAGGTCCTGACATTTCTGCGACGATCAGCGATACCCGGCAGGGGGCTGATCGTCGCTGAATGTCACACACAGCGATATCGCTGGTGAGCTCGCTGCTGCGTCACAAAACTAGTGACTCAGCAGCGATCTCGGTAGCGATATCGCTATGTGAACGGGCCCTTAAGCGATGTTTACCCGCAGTGTCGCTGTCCCAGATCGCTGCCTGAGCTGCCTGTTTGGCAGCTCAGCAGCGATCATGTAGCGATACACCAGCGATCCTGACAAGTGCATATCGTTGTCGGGATCGCTGGTGTATCGTTATGTGACACCCAGCCTTTACTCTCCTGTCAGGCAGGAGAGGAACTCATTCATTTGGGGTTTACTGTGAGGCTGCAGCATTAGCTGCGGTCCCTGCAGTAAACATTAACCCTTTCTGAAGGATTACACCGTGGGACCTGACTGTGCATGGGATAGGTAAGAATAATTTTGCTTTTTTTATTTTATTTTTATTACAGGAAATGGTTTTTGCAGTAAAATAAAAGATGGTCAAAAACATTGTGTCTTTATTTCATTAAAATGATTTTTTAATTAAAGTGTGTGTGTTTTATTTTTATTTCAGCAATAGGATTAATAATTGATAGTTGTCTAATTGACAGCTCTCAATTATTAACCTGGCTTAAGGTCACCTTTCATAGCAAGGTGGCTTTAACCCCATATTAACCCATTCGCCACCGCTACGGGCAATGGGAATAGACGGGCAAAGTGCCAGAAAGGGCGAATCTAATTATAGATTTGTCTTTCCTGGGTGTCGGGGGCAGATGTTAGTAGCTGGGGGGGCAAAAATAATGGTCCCTCTCTGGGCTATTATTATCTGCCCCACTCACTGCTTTTGTCTGTCTGGTTGCGAAAATAGGGCGGGAGCCCACGCATTTTTTTTCAGCAATTTTACACCTCATATATATATATACATGTCATTGAATTTGTGACACATATATATATATATTATATTTGTAGTTCATACACTTCTACATAGTATAATAGCCGCTAATTCAATTGCCGGCTTTGTGAAAATGCAGAACCCGACATGAATGACACTTGGTGTACATAGGGTTAACCATGTCTTTTCATGTCCTTTGCTATCTAATTTGCACAAACAATTAAATCAGACTATGTGTGCAAAATTTCACACCTGTAGGGGTTAATTAAAGGTGTAAATTCGTAGCAAAAAAGTCCGTTTTTTTTACAACGAATTTACACCTTTAATTAACCCCTACAGGTGTGAAATTTTGCACACATAGTCTGATTTAATTGTTGTGCAAATTAGATAGCAAAGAACATGAAAAGACATGGTTAACCCTATGTACACCAAGTGTCATTTCATGTCGGGTGACCCGACATGAAATGACACTTGGTGTACATAGGGTTAACCATATCTTTTCATGTCCTTTGCTATCTAAGGCCGGAGTCACACTGGCGACAAAATCGGACGACTGCAATGCGATGAAAAATCGCATTGCAGTCGGACCTATGTTAATCTATGGAGCAGCTCCCAGTATCAGATTTTTTGTGGTCCGTTTTAAACGTCCGTGTACAATCGCAGCATGCTGCGATTGTCACCGATTGTCGGTCGACAATCGCCAATGCAAGTCTATGGAGCGATGAAAAATCTGATTACAAACGGACCACACTGTGTGACTTGCGATGAAATCGCATCGGTGTCCTTTAGAAAAGCCGGCAATTCATCCCCGCCTATACTGTAAAAATCACACTGACAGCTTTAATAAAGACTAGAAAGAATAGATATATACACATAGAACACATACATATATATATACATGTCATTGTGACATGTATATATACATATATTTATAGTTCCTAGACTTCTACATACTGTAATAGCCGCTAATTCAATTGCGGGTTTTGTGAAATCACAGAAGCCGACATGAAATGATACATTGTTTCCACACATTTAACCATGTAATTTCATGTATTTTTTATATATGTTGAAACATACAATTACATGAGTGTATTTGTGCAAAATTTCAGACATGTAGGGGTTAATTAAAGTGTAATTTCGTTGAAAAAAAATGCGTGGGCTCCCGCTGATTTTCCCCCACCAGACAGACAAAGCAAAGCGAGTGGGGGCAGATAATAATAGCCCAGGGAAGGTGCATTTTTTTGTGCCCCCCCTGGCTACTAACATCTGCCCCCAGACACCCCAGAAAGGGCAAATCTATAATTAGATTCGCCCTTTCTGGCACTTTGCCCGTCTATTCCCATTGCCCTGTAGCGGTGGCGAATGGGTTAATCTCACCTTACTGTCACCTTGCAATTGAAAGGTGACCTTAAGGCAGGTTAATGATTGATAGCTGTCAATTAGACAACTATCAATTATTAATCCTATTGAAGTAAATAAAAAAACACACACACTTTAAGAATAAATAATTTTAATGAAATAAAAACACATTTTTTGACCATATTTATTTTACACTAAATCCGTGCGAAGCCATTGATCTCCTAAAATAAAGAAAAAGAAATAAAACAACATTATTCTTACCTATTCCGCCGATCTGTCACGTCCCACGCTGTAATCCTTCACAAAGGGTTAACTAGCTTTGAGCCAAGCAGTGCAAGTAATCCTGCATGCTCAGCTCAAAGCTCATGAATGAATAAGTTCCTCTCCTGGCGACAGGAGAGGATGTTTTCATGAATGAAGCTTAATTGATTGTGTCCACTTTCCCTTTAGGTCAGGTCACTACAGTTAAATTGGCAAGAAATCAATTAAGCTCCATTCATGAATCTATCCTCTACTTTCGCTGGGAGAGGAACTTATTCATTCAGGGGAATACAGGTCTGAGACAGCATTATTAGCTCTCTGCGACCTGTAACCTGTTAACCCTTTCTGATGGATTACACCGTGGACCTGACTGTACATCGGATTGGTAAGTATAAATTTTGCTTTTTTATTTTATTTTTATTACAGGAAATGGTTTTAGCAGGAAAATAAAATATGGTCAAAAACTGTGTGATTATTTAATTAAACTTATTTTTTATTAAAGTGTGTGTGTTTGATTTTTCTTTCATACAATAGGATTAATAATTGATAGTTGCCTAATTGACAGCTATCAATTATTAACCTGGCTTAAAGTGACCTTTCAATTGCAAGGTCATTTTAACCCCTTATTAACCCATTCGCCACCGCTACAGGGCAATGGGAATAGACGGGCAAAGTGCCAGAAAGGGCGAATCTAATTATAGATTTGCCCTTTCTGGGGTGTCTGGGGCAGATGTTAGTAGCCAGGGGGGCACAAAAAAAATGTACCCTCCCTAGGCTATTATTATCTGCCCCCACTCGCTTGCTTTGTCTGTCTGGTGGAGAAAATACAGCGGGAGCCCACACATTTTTTTTTAACGAATTTACACCTTTAATTAACCCCTACATGTCTGAAATTTAGCACACATATACTCATGTAATTGTATGTTTCAAACATATATAAAAATACATAAAATTACATGGTTAAATGTGTGGAAACAATGTATCATTTCATGTCGGCTTCTGTGATTTCACTGAAGCCGGCAATTGAATTAGCGGCTATAACAGTATGTAGAAGTGTAAGAACTATAAATATATGTATATATATATATGTCACAATGACATATATATATATATATATATATATATATATATATATATATATATATGTGCTCTATGTGTATATATCTATTCTTTCTTTTGGCATTTAAATACTATTCTTTTGGATCCATTATATGTCAGTTTTGCAAGCCTGCGAGAAAATCTCGCAAGTCGGATGAAAATCGGATGTTACAAGGTACACACACATGCGATTAAATCGCATCTTTGAAGGAAAATCGGATGCCAGAAGGATGTGTGATGTTTTTATTTTGATCCGATTGTCGACCGTCTAAAACGGACCGATTTTTTGTGGTTGTGTGTGACTCCAGCCTAATTTGCACAAACAATTAAATCAGACTATGTGTGCAAAATTTCACACCTGTAGGGGTTAATTAAAGGTGTAAATTCGTAGCAAAAAAAGTCCGTTTTTTTTACAACGAATTTACACCTTTAATTAACCCCTACAGGTGTGAAATTTTGCACACATAGTCTGATTTAATTGTTTGTGCAAATCAGATAGCAAACGACATGAAAAGACATGGTTAACCCTATGTACACCAAGTGTCATTTCATGTCGGGTGCTTCTGTCTTTTCACTGAAGCCGGCTTTACCCGGCAATTGAATGAGAGGATATTTTACTATGTAGAAGTGTATAAACTATACATATATGTATATATATATGTCACAATGACATGTATATATATATATATGTATTCTATGTGTGTATATTTAGTGTTTACAAGGAAAGAATGGGTTTTTTTTAGTTGCGATATTTTGTTCCCATAGACTTACATGGGACTTCCGGTATCGGTATCGGGTATCGCCGATATTTTAGTGATATCGGCGATACCATTCCGATTCCGATACTTTAGGATATCGGAAAGTATCGCTCAACTCTAGTCAGAACACACAATTAGACATGAACAAACCCGAATGTAAAAGTTTGGGGTTCATACCGAACAGTTAGTGTTCGGCGGTAAACTTGGAGTATGAACTTCTGAAAGTTCGTTTTAATGTTTGAAGTTTCGGGTAAAGAGAGAGCTCAGGTTACCATTATTTTCAATGGGGTTTAAGTTAAAGTTTGGGTCAAGTTCTGGTGCCAGAACTGATCTTTGGACTAAAGTTCAGATAGGGTAACATGACTTCCATGGGTCCACTCATTCCTGCACACAATGCATTACATGCTACTGGGAATGGAGCTGAATAGCTATAAGATATAGATGAGCAAATTTATTAAAAATTGATCAAATTTGCTTCCCAGTTTACCAAAAAAATTAGATTCCTTGTCTTCTGGAACCCAGCTAGCAACATATATCATGACATTGCAGGGTCTAGTCATCATTGGAGGTGTCAAATATGGCTAATAGCTTGAAGATGCTGAAGATGGCCCAGAGTATACCAGACTGAATAGGATGATTAGACCTCAGGGAAGCTATTCCAAAAGACAGTTGAGGGCCAAATTGAGTATATATATATTTTTTTTTGTCCTATTATGCTTAGGGTGTGAGAAAGATGTGCATTCAATCTGTGACAAATAAATTCAGCACAAATCGAATTTACTGGATACGTTCAAGAAAATCTGAGAATTTTTTTTTTTTTCTAATTCACTCATTCTTAGTAAGGATTAGCCAGAATGTCCATGTTAACCAGTGTCCATCCTGAAAAGTTGGTACAATAAGTATGTTAGCATCCTAACAGATCCATAGAGCTGGCAATGTAAAAAAATAAGTTTTTTTAGTTAAAAAAAACTGGTAGATGCTATGACAAGATCTTGTGAGTAACTGAATATAAGAAGCAAAGAAGAAATCAGAGTCAAATATAAAGCCACACACAGAAATAGAAATATCCCATTGGGATTGCACATTAGAGGGTATAAATATAAGGAGTTTGGTTTGGGAGACATTTTGTTTTGGATTGAGGAAGGACATGATGTTTGAGACAGCAGACGATCACTGGTGTTTTATATTAGTTGGGGGGTAAAAGAGAAATGTCATTAGAAAAATATGTAATTTTGATTCACCAGCTTAGAGATTGTAACGAAAGCCAAATCATTTTGTCCAGCAGGGACTGTGCAGATCGATAAGAGGATGGGACCTAGGACTGAACTCTGGGGAACGCAGCATGATGAGGAAAAGAACCAGAAAAAAATATATTGAAAGTAAGGTATAAAGAGAGCAGTATCCTTAGGGAAGCATTCCTTTCAACATTTTTTATCCTCTTAATATATTGCAATCATCATGTTATATAGCACTGTGTACTTACAATTGCTCATTTGGCTTTCTACCCAGCTCATTCATCTCTTTTCCATTAGGTCTATGACATCATATAATTAAAAACAGGCAAGCTGAATCCTTCTAAGTTCTACGTAAAAATAGGTCAGTTTTTTTATATGTGCCATAATTAACTGCAAAAGTTGCTTTTAGGAGGCTGGGTCAGGAGACGATGAGGGGAATGGTAATTGCAGTGAAAAAAGACTTCCTGTTTCTACACAGCAGAGTGAAAAGAATTAGCTGGATAGAAAGGCAAAATGAGCAATTGTAAGTACACAGTCTATATATTATGATGCTTGCACTATATTAAGAGCATAAATAGGTTGATGGGATTGCTTCTTTAAGGTCTATATAATGAAGCATGTTAAGGTAAAAATGGTGATCTACAGGCATCAAAAGCTGAAGAGATCCAAAGGGATTAACCCCTTCACCCCCAAGGGTGGTTTGCAAGTTAATGACCGGGCCAATTTTTACAATTCTGACCACTTTCTCTTTATGCGGTTATAACTCTGGAATGCTTCAACGGATCTTCGCGATTAGGAGACTGTTTTCTTGTGACATATTGTACTTCACGTTAGTGGTAACATTTCTTCGATATAACTTGCATTTATTTTTGAAAAAAATGCAAATATGGCGAAAATTTTGAAAATTTTGCAATTTTCAAAATTTTAATTTGTATTCCCTTAAAACAGAGAAATATGTCACACAAAATAGTTAATAAATAACATTTCCCACATGTCTACTTTACATCAGTACAATTTTGGAACCAAAATTTTTTTTGTTAGGAAATTATAAGGGTTAAAAGTTGACCAGCGATTTTTCATTTTTACAATAAAATTTACAAAGCCATTTTTTTTAGGGACCACCTCACATTTGAAGTCACTTTGAAGGGTCTATATGGCAGAAAATACCCGAAAGTGACACCATTCTAAAAACTGCACCCCTCAAGGTACTCAAAACCACATTCAATAAGTTTATTAACCCTTCAGGTGCTTCACAGGAGCTGAAGCAACGTGGAAGAAAAAAATGAACATTTAACTTTTTAGTTACAAAAATAATCTTTTACAAACTTTTTTTTACTTTTACAAGGGTAAAAGGAGAAAATGGACAGATAAAGTTGTGCAATTTCTCCTGAGTACACCAATACTGCATATGTTGGGGAAAACCACTGTTTGGGCACATGGCAGAACTCGTAAGGAAAGGAGCGCCATCTGACTTTTTCAAACCAAAATTGGCTGGAATTGAGATTGGACACCTTGTTGCATTTGGAGAGCCCCTGATGCGCCTAAACAGTGGAAAGCCCCCACAAGTTACACCATTTTGGAAACTAGACCCCTTATGGAACTTATCTAGATCTGTTTTGAGCACTTTGAACCCCCAAGTGTTTCACAAAAGTTTATAATGCCTGGGTGTGAAAAAAAGTACAATTTTCCACAAAAATGAATTTTTACTCCCAAATTTTTGATTTTTCCCAAGGAAATTGGACCCCAAAAGTTGTTATCCAATTTGTCCTGAGTACACTGATACCCCATATCTGGGGGGGAAACTGGGCACACGGCAGGGCATAGCAAGTAATAATGTTTTGGAATGCAGACGTTGATGGAAGTCATGTTCCGTTTGCAGTGCCCAAGCTGTGCCTAAACAGTGGAAACTCCCCACAAGTGACCCCATTTTGGAAACTAGACCCCCTAAGCAACTTATCTAGATCTGTGGTGAGCAATTTGAACCCCCAAGTGCTTCACACAAGTTTATAACGTAGAGCCGTAAAATTAAAAATCACATTTTTTCCACAAAAATGATCTTTTCACCCCAATTTTTATTTTCCCAAGGGTAACAAGACCCAAAAGTTGTGCAATTTGTTCTGAGTACGCTGATACCTTATATGTGGGGGTAAACCACTGTTTTGGTGCATGGCAGAGCTCGGAAGGGAAGGAGCGCCGTTTGACTTTTTCAACGCAGAATTGGCTGGACGTCATGTCATGTTTGGACAGCTCCTGATGTGTTTAAACACTGGAAACCCCCACAAATGACACAGTTTTGGAAACAAGACCCCTCAAGGAACTTATCTAGATGTGTGGTGAGAACTTTGCACCCCCAGATGTTTCACTAAAGTTTATAACGCTCGACCATGAAAATAAAAAAATCATATTTTTTCCACAAACATGATATTTTAGTCCCCAACTTTTTATTTTCCCGCGGTTAACAGGAGAATTTGGACCCCAAAAGTTGTTGTCCATTTTGTCCTGAGAACGCTGATACCCAATATGTTGGAGAAAACTACTGTATGGGCTCACGTCAGGGCTTGGAAGGAAAGTAGTGACGTTTTGGATTGCAGACTTTGATGGAATGGTCTGCGGGCGTCATGTCGCGTTTGGAGAGCCCCTGATGTGCCTAAACAGTGGAAACTCCCCACAAGTGACCGCATTTTGGAAATTAGACCCCCAAAGGAACTTATCTAGATGTGTGGTGAGCACTTTGAACCCCGAAGTGCTTCACAGAAGTTTATAACGTACAGCCATAAAAATAAAAAATCTTTTTTTTTTTTTACTAAAATTTTTTTTTTCGCCCCCAATATTTTATTTTCCCAAGGGTAACAGGAGAAATTTGACCCCAAACGTTGTTGTGCAATTTGCCCTGAGTACGCTGATATCCCAAATGTGGGAGAAAACTACTGTATGGGCACACGTCGGGGCTCGGAAGGGAAGTAGTGACGTTTTGGATTGCAGACTTTGATGGAATGGTCTGCGGGCGTCATGTCGCATTTGGAGAGCCCCTGATGTGCCTAAACAGTGGAAACCCCCACAAGTGACCCCATTTCGGAAAATAGAACCCACAAGGAACTTATCTAGATGTGTGGTAAGCGCTATGAAGCCCCAAGTGCTTCACCGAAAATTATAACGTACAGCCGTAAAAACAAAAAAAAAATCCTTTTTTTTACCAAAATGATATTTTCGCCCCCAATTTTTTATTTTCCCAAGGGTAACAGAATAAATTGGACCCCAAGAGTTATTGTGCAATTTGTCCTGAGTACGCTGATACCCCATATGTGGGGGTAAACTACTGTTTGGGCGCATGGCAGAGCTCGGAAGTGAAGGAGCACCATTTGACTTTTTCACCACAGAATTGGCTGGAATTGAGATCAGACGCCATGTCACATTTGGAAAGCCCCTGATGTGCCTAAACAGTGGAAACCCCCCAATTCTAACTCCAGCCCTAACCCCAACACACCCCTAACCCTAATCCCAATCCTAACCCTAATCCTAACTTTAGCCGCAACCCTAACCCTAAGGCCCCGTGCACACGCTGTGGATTTACTTGCAAATTTTTCCGCGCGGATTTTGCTAAAACCGCAGGTAAAACGACCTGTATTTTACCTGCAGTTTTAGCGCGGATTTACTGCGGTTTTACACCTTTAATGAAATAGGTGTAAAACCGCTGTGGAATCCACACAAAGAATTTACATGCTGCGGTTTTAAAACCGCACCAAATCCGCGTGGAAAATTCCGCATCATGTGCACAGCTTTTTTTTTTTCTCTTCACTAACATTATTATCCACAGTACCGGTATGCGCCTGCGCCGTGACTCTGGACACGCTCGGCGGCTTTCAGCGACTCTATTGCTAAGGTGAATGGTCACATGACTGTGACATCACCTGGCACGTGACGCAGACGCCGCCCAGCGTCTCTGGTTGTCCCGATGATGGGCGCGTCGTTTGAGGTATCTGGGGCTATGTGATGACGTATGTGGTCTGTCCAGACGGAATGGATAGTGTCGCTATGGTTATGCTATTTACATAATAAA
This sequence comes from Oophaga sylvatica, assembly GCA_033576555.1. Lineage (NCBI taxonomy): Eukaryota > Metazoa > Chordata > Amphibia > Anura > Dendrobatidae > Oophaga > Oophaga sylvatica. The sequence goes on along the minus strand of JARQOD010000005.1, from coordinate 225,525,334 downwards.
GTGGGAGGCATTTGCATGATTGATTAGTTACCATGTGACATGGATTTGTGCATATGATTGGTGGTTTGGGTTTTTTAAACCCCCTCACTTCCCTTATCCCATCACCCCTTGAAAAAGGCACTCACGCCGAAACACGCGTCGGGGAGGGCGCACTGGGTGGTCCCCGTTGGTTACTCACTAGGTAAATATCACACTTGCATGTTATGTATTTATAGACCTATGAGTGACATTGTGAGGGACCATGTAGCATGTGTAACATAATATTGCTTGATCTGCACCTGTAGGTTATTCCCTCTTCTTTGAGTAAGATGGATGTTAAGTGATCTTTTGCACATGCTGTATACAACTCAGATATGTATCTGGAGTTGCACATGATCTATAATTTGCATTATATTTTATCCCATGTGTGCCCTATTTTTCTTCCCACATGTGTTCATTGGCAAGGGTCCTGTTTCCCATTCTCCTTTGTACCTTATATTTAATAAAGATTTTTTGTATTACAACAATATTTCTTTGGGATTTTTTTGATCTTTTTTTGTTTCTGTTGTTCTTTACTAACATTGTACTGTACATGGTGTCCGGTTCTGCTGCGGATCCGCAGCGCAAAAACCGCTGCGGATCCGCAGCACAATCCGCAACGTGTGCATAGGGCCTAACCCTAATGGAAAAATGGAAATAAATACATTTTTTTATTTTATTATTTTTCCCTAACTAAGGGGGTGATAAAGGGGGCTTTGATTTACTATTTATAGCGGGTTTTTGTGATTGGCAGCTGTCACGCTAAAAGACGCTTTTTATTATTTATTATTTAAAAAATAGTTTTTGCATCACCACATTTTGAGAGCTATAATTTTTGCAAATTTTGGCCCACAGAGTTATGTGAGGTCTTATTTTTTGCAGTACGAGTTGATGTTTTTATTGGTACCATTTTTGAGCACATGACATTTTTTTGATCGCTTTTTATTTAGATTTTTGGGAGGTTAGAATGAACAAAAATCAGCAATTCATGAATTTCTTTTGGGGGAGGCGTTTATACCGTTCTGCGAGTGGTAAAATTGATAAGCAGTTTTATTATTCGGGTTAGTACAATTACGGTGATACCTCATTTATATAATTTTTTTATGTTTTGGCGCTTTTATATAATAAAAACAATTTTATATAAAAAATAATTATTTTTGCATCACTTCATTCTGCGAGCTATAACTTTTATATTGTTTTGCTGATGATGCTGTATGGTGGCTCGTTTTTTGCGGGACAAGATGACATTTTCAGCGGTACCATGTATATTTATATCCGTCTTTTTAATCAAGTGTTATTCCACTTTTTGTTCGGCGGTATGATGATAAAGCTTTGATTTTTTGCTTTGCTTTTTTTTGTTTTTTTAAGGGGTTCACTAAAGGGGTTAACTAGTGGGGCAGTTCTATAGGGCGGGTCGTTACGGACGCATCGATACCAAATATGTGTACTTTTATTGTTTTGTTTTTTTATTTACATGAAGAAATTAATTTATTGGGGAATATTTTTTATTTTTTTTGGAATTTTTTTTACACGTTTATTTTTATTTTTTTTAACTTTTTTACTTTGTCCCAGGGTGGGACGTTACTGTATAATACCAGATCACTGGTCTCACAGTGTACACAGCACTCTGTGAGACCAGCGATCTCACAGGCAGTGCTGCAGGCTTCCTCAGCGCCTGCTCTCAGCAGACACTGAGGAAGCCGCCTCCCTGCAGGACCCGGTGGCCATCTTGGATCCTGGGCCTTGCAGGGAGGAAGGCCTCAGAACAGCGCGATCACATCGCGCTGTTCTGAGGGCCTCAGGTGGGCACGCAGGGAGCATGTTTGATCACGGTGTGCCAGGGGTTAATGTGCCGGGAGCAGTCCGTGACCACTCCTGACACATAGTGCCGGGTGTCAGCTGTGATAATCAGCTGACACCCGTCTGCGATCAGCTGCTCTCCCACCGGGAGCGCAGCTGATCGCATGGGACGTACTATTCCGTCTATGTGAATGAGGTCCAGGGTCACATGGACTGAATAGTACGTTGGATGAAATAAAGGGTTAAAAAAACATTAGTTGCCATTTGATTTAACTGTTATTAGATCATAGAACACTACTAAGAACAATCTGGAGAATGTAGATTTCAGAAACCAGATTGCAAAGGGTGAAAAAGAGAGATATTAGAAAGATAATGGATTAGGTAAAAGTTGACTAAGCATTACATGAGTTTAGATATGAAAGGAAGATTAGAGACTCCTCTGTAATTAGAGCAGGGTGAATCAAGAGATGGTTATGTTGGCATGTTTGAAAGAAGAAAGATACTAAGTGAAAGAGTTTCAATATACATTAGTTAGGTCATTCACGGTTTCTGGCATTGAAAGAAACAAAAGAGCAGTGGACAGGTTAAAGATTTAATGATTTGGCTGTGAATATCCTGGTAAAGAAAAAACATAAAACAAATGTCTAGTGTTCTCTCTTACTGAAAAGAGATTAAAATAATATATCATGGGATTCATAGTTAAAATAAGAGTTAGAGTTATATAAAAACAATGTAAAATGTTCATTAATATGTATAGGCATCATGTTCATTTAGATTTTGATTTCCTGATAAAATTTGATGTGAATTTTACTGTCCATCAATATTAGCATATTTGGGTGATTTTAAAAATAAACATTCAACAATTTGCCATGAGAAGAAGCACCGCAGACACAATAATAGAAAAGGTGGACTCAAGGACAGACTGCACTCACATTATTCAGATGCAGTGTGCAATTAGATTTTCAATTGACCTGGTAATGGATTGTTGGTGATCTTATTTCATGTAATTGCGGATTGAATTCCTCATGAAAATAGGGTGTAATATAGAAAATAGGATTCCTGCTTTGGGTTTAAATGATGCATACTCATAAGGCGAGTACCCATGTTCATGATAATACATTACTGGACGTTTCTTCATACAGAGACTTTTCTGGAGGCCACCATTCTTAATTGTGTTCATGTACAGCATATTTCTTTATTTACTCCAGAACGTTGTTTTTCTTAAGCCACTTTTTGATATTTTGCAACTGAAAAATTCTAAATTTTAATTGGGATTCTAGTTTCCAAGAATCCAAATCATAATATTTGTGAAATGACTTCAATTTCTCATATTAAAAAGTATATGTACTATCCTTACATATTTTTATTTTGAAGACCCTGGTACTTCTCAGATAGGAGTGGGTAATCCAACAAATACACATGAAGTTTCAGTCTGGTATTAGAACAACGTAGAAAGAAATGGAGCCATTTCTCAGCGCTATTTTCTTGCAGCGCTATTTTCCTATTTGCTTTCACCTGTGTCTTACAGCAGTCTGATTAAGACCAAAAACATCAAGTGTATTTGTTAGATTGTCTATTACCTCTTCACACTGCTGCTTATCTCCATTTTTCATTTTTGTTTCTTCCTCCACTTTTTCCAAGAGCTATAACTTTTTAATTTTTCTGTCCAAATAGCCATATTAGGGCTTGTTTTTTGCAAGATGAATTGTATTTTTGAATTATACCATTTATTTTATCATGTGATGCGAAGGAAAGCATGAAAAAAATTCCAAGTGCGTCGGAATTGTAAAAAAAGTGCAGTTCCCCAATTGTTTTAAGGGTTATTTTATTTACCATGTTCACTATATAGTAAAAATGACTTAACAATATGATTCTGCAGATAGCAAACATGCATAGACTTTTTGTTTATTTAAGTGGTGAAAAAAAAATTGTAAGAAAAACATTTTTTGCTTGGTTTGTTGTTTTCTGAGACTCTTAGGCTGTGGTTCCACCGTCAGGAAACACAGCGCATTTGACGGAGCGGAAATTCCGCTCCGTCTAAGCCCCGCCCCCTTTCTGACGCACGTTCTTTCCAGAGGTGTTCAGGACACCTCCGGAAAGAACGCAGGGCTACATAGCCCTGTGTTAAATTCCGTTGCGGCGACGCAGCGTCGCCGCAATACGCTAGGACATGCTGCGGTCTGAAAAGACACGCCGCATGTCCGTTTACGCAGGTCTGCCACCTGCGTGTTGTTACGCATAGTGGAGACAGGATTTCTTTAAATCCCCTCCACTATGCTGTAACATTTGGACGCTGCGTGTTTGGCGCTGCGCCAGTGCACAGCGCCAAACACGCAGCGTTTCCTGACCGTGGAAACTCACCCTTAATGTTTTCAATTTTCAAGGGTTGTATGGTGGCTTATTTCATACCATTTGGGGTAGATACGATATTTAGATCGCCTCTCATTGGATTTTATTGCGATGTTGCTGTGACTATTTCATTTACCAATTGACATTATTTTGTTTTGATAATTTGGCCTTGTACAATCGCAGTTATACCAAATATATGTATTTTTTATTTTTTTTAATGGGGCCTAAAAGGGGTGATTTGAACTTTAATTTTTTTTATTATTTTCATATATTTAAAAACAATTTTTTTTCACTTTTTACTGTATTTTTTAGTCCCATTAGGGAACTTGAACCTGCAATCAGCTGACCACTGGTACTGTACACAGCAGTGCAATAGCACTGCTATGTATGACAAAAATCATGGTCTCCTATGAATTCCAGCTACAGGCTTGCTTTCACAAACATACCACAATGGTAGGCACAATTGGCTTGTACAGACCCTCAGCTGTCATGGCATCTCCTCGTGCCCTACGATCACATCATGAGCGCGCTGATAGGCCTATAGAATAATCCGTTACCCTGCCAGCTAAATTCCGGTCTACCCACGGATTTGAGAGGCACATGATGGCTTAATAATCCAGCGATCATCTGCCAGGAAAAATATGGGCTCAGCTTGTGAGCCACATCAAAGTCAGGGACTTGACTTATGACTTAACTGTATGTCATGTCATGAAGGGATGAAAGATGGTTCAATTGCATCTGAGGAATGCTGTGGTCTTCCTTGCTAATTTATTAAGAAGAGGCATCCTACCTGCACACACTGACCACACAAAGTGATGTGTACTATACATGTAATAGTCCCACTTGTTCTGATGCACCTCCAGTACTGTGTAAAGTACAAGCTGACACAGAAAATATTTTCCTGATTTGTAGAATTCCAGACTGTTTCATTTGCGTTCTCTCTGTATAGAGGGAATGGAGGGAGGAAATACTGCCCTGTGTCAGCACATTGTTAGACGTTGGGATTCTCCTGCTGCATTGGATGGATCCCAAGCCTTGACTGGTTCTGCGGCCTCCCATTCGGGTCCGGCTGCTGCTCAGCACAGAAGTTGGTCCTGGCGCCTTGCTCAGGCTTACAGTATGCGCTTGGTTACTACTGGCTCTTCAGCCAAGTCTATAGGAGCCAGTGATATACTGGTGCAGCCTTGCGCTCCAGAGCCTAAGTCCAGAGATCACCTTATTGAGCATGTCCGTGATGTGGTATCCTCCTATTGGTGGTCGTACGTCAGCTGCTCTGGTGATGTGGCAGCTCCGGATTGGCCCATGGGCGATGCCTCAATCAACTGAGCGTGAGTGTTTGGGATGGAGCTTTGTGTATAAAAAGCCCTCAGCGGCGCTCGTGGGCGCACTAGTGTCATTTGTATTTGGTGTGTGTGGGTGGATACTCTACCACTCTGCACGTTTGTTTATGTATGTCCATGCTCTAAGACTGTACACGTTGGCAGGCAGGTAGCACACTCATGCGGTTCCATACTCATGGCTCAGCGCCTGAGTCTCTAGTCTGCTACATGCTTTATGTGCCGGTCAGGTACAGGTTCGATAGCATTAGGATTGGGGTAACTAGCCGCTTGGCTTAACATCTGTTTCGGTCTTATGTGTGGTTAGCACAGTCCAGTTACAGAGCAAGCACAACCTCTAAGGTAACGCTCACTGCTTGAGCCCGTCATCGTTCACACTATCATCAGGTTCATTCTTGCACAGTGGACCCCAGGTTGCGATTGCACTTTACATATTTTATTTAGTGCAATTCGCCAACCCTAACACACATGAGCTGAAATGCATTGGCATAGACCTGAGACCAGTGAGGCTATGAAGGGTGCAAATATATACATTTTTTACTTCACAAGCCATTTTGACTGACATTATGGTTTCAATATAAATTATTATTCTACTTCTTTTGTACCTTATGTACTTTGTCATGTTTCAAAAATCTGTAATATGGCACACATCTACAGCTCCATACTATGTCCTGTGTGCTTCCTATCAAGGCATACAGATGTTTTTCCACTGTCAATGTGCCATTATGCCTATTCGGTGAATAATTTATTTATATTCATACAATAGATATAATTCTTTTTAGTAGGGGTATACATGACTAAACAGAGCAAATTTGATGTTAAAGTGGGAAACACTGCAGTTTCTGCCAACGTTTTACAAAGGAGAAGATAATGTAGTTTCCATAGAGTAGCATGCGGGCAGCTGTTGGCATTTTAAGTGAATCTGTAGCCTAGTAGCTCATAGTTGTTCATATAAATTGTGGTAAAACTCGGTTTCTTAGATCTTATTACTGAGGCTGCAGCTAGAGGCTCTTTTAAGATGAGCAACATCCATATTTCTCCACAGCCAATTATATGGACCAATAATATGGAAATAAAATGCCCTTTCCCCCACAGCTACAGTCCCCAAAAATTGCTTTTTAAAGAATGATGTTAAACACACATCATATCAGTAGATCTGAGCACTGCTTGCAGAATTATATGACATTTATTAAAGCTATATTAAAAGGTGCTTTTGTGGAAATACTTGCTGCACAGCCTATTATTTTTGGGACAACATTTCTCAAAGTAATAATGATAGCTTCATCCTATAGTTATGAACTGCCCACACATCTAGTTAGGAAGTAATAGGAAATGACTGCATGCAGTGGAAATGGAGCATTTGGAGAAGAAATAATGAATCTACAGTAGTTTTCATCGATATCTATATTCTGCTTGGCAAGGTTATGCCTGGATTGTAACCCTGCTAAAGGTCTGGTCACAACCTCATAAATATGGAAATTGGAGACAAAGGGTTATTTATTTTCCGTTTTTTATCTACCACTCTGGCCATCATGCAGTGTCATTTTATGTTTGCTTGTGTTTCCTACAGAGGCAAGATGATTGCATTGATTGGTAATGGGTGTTGGGCTGAAATTTTTATAGACAAGCTTGCTCCCAGCTAAAATACCGTGTTTCCCCGATAGTAAGACACCCCCGATAGTAAGACGTAGTGGTTTTTAGGGGGATCGGCTAATGTAAGACGTACCCCGAAAGTAAGACATACCGGTAGTAAACTGTATGTTGGATACGGCGGTCCAAGGAGGAGGCTCCTCGTCGGCTGCATTCTGCCGCCCCCTCTCCCGTTCTCTGAGCCGGCTGTCAAACTGACAGCCGGCTTAGAGAAAGTGCTGCTGCGCTTCGGTGTGCAGTGTGCTAGCGTCTCACTCCAGGTTACAGCCAGGTGTCAGAGACGCTACACACTCACATCTTGTAAGCCGGGAGCCCCTCTGCTCTGTGCCCTGACCGCCGCCGCTGCAAGCACTTCCACATCCATGAAGCGCCAGCAGCGTGATCAGGTCACATGATCACGCTGCTGACATCACAGAGGAGACACAGGCAGTGAGGCAGCGTTGCGGTTGGTGGTACGGTAAGTGCTCCAGACGGATGCATGGGGGGAGAAATCTAAGAAAATTATGGGGGGGGCAGAAAAATCTAAGGACATAATGAGGGAAATCTGAGGACATTATGGGGGGAATCTGAGGACATTATGGGGGGAATCTGAGGACATTATGGGGGGAATCTGAGGACATTATGGGGGGAATCTGAGGACATTATGGGGGTAAATCTGAGGACATAATGAGGGAAATCTGAGGACATTATGGGGGAATCTGAGGACATAATGGGGGAATCAGAGGACATTAAGGTATTAAGGTTCAAATGGGGGGGCGCCAAACTGATCCTTTGCCCCGGGTGCCAGAAAAGCTACGGTAGATACGCCTCTGGGGCTGTTACCCTATGGGAGGCTGTGATACGGAACCATAAGCAGTGCTTATATCGTACACTACCGGTATATTTTTGCCCCTACCGTAGACATGAGCGCTTCCGGCTCCAGTGGTACCGGTAAAAGGAAGAGCTACACCGTGGAGTATAAAAAAGCGATTGTCGAAGAATCTTGGGGCAAAACTGTAGTGGAGTTCTGCAAGGAGAAAATGTTGGATCACCGACTGGTCCAAAAATGGCGTGCAGAATACACTAACCTGAGTGAAAAAGTGGAGAGCGGAATGGCTAAAAAGCGCAAGATTGGATGTGGTCGGCAACCAATGTATACAGAGCTGGAAAGTTTGGTCTCTGAGTGGGTTGCAGACAGGAGAGCAAAGACATTGGTGGTGACCAGGGCTCAGATTCAGGAATATGCCCTTGCAGTGGCACCACAGTTTGACATTTCCCCTGAACAATTCAAGGCATCACAGCACTGGGTGGATAACTTTCTTCAACGCAATGACCTGTCTTTGAGAAGATCCACAACCCTCTTTAGGCTGGAAGATGCTGAGATTGTTAAACGTGCATTTGCCTACAAGAAGTTTGTGGATGACATTGACTTCTCTAAATACAGTCTTTGCAACATGATCGCCATGGATGAAACTGCCGTGTTCATGGGCCAAGCAGCTCAAACCACCATTGATCAACGAGGTGCCTCCTCAGTGTACGTTCCATCCACCGCTTATGAAAGTGCACGTGTCACTTGCATTTTGGCGATTCGTCTGGATGGCACTAAAGTAACACCGCTACTCATTGCAAAGGGCAAGAAGGACAAAATTGAGCGGGTTTCTGGCATTTATGTGCTGGAAACTGAAAAAGCCTGGGCCACACAAGCTGTTATAAGGAAGTGGCTTGATTTAATGCTGCCGCTTGTTATGCGAGGGAACAAAAGAGGGATGCTGATCTGGGATGCAGCCAGCACACACCGAGCCAAAACCATGAAAAACTTCCTTCATGAGCGGAGAATCGACCAAATCATGATTCCTGCAGGGATGACGGCTTATCTCCAGACTCTGGATATCGCCATTAATAAGCCTTTCAAGGACTACCTGCGTGCGGAAGTCAATGACTACATTGAAAACCGAATGGAGAGAAATGTACGTGGGAACTTTGTGAAGCCCAGACTGCCAGAGATTGTGAACTGGGTGTAGAATTCATGGAATAAGATCACTGACACCTGCGTTGCAAATGCACTGCGAGCTGGCTACCTGGACAAGACCTGCTCATTTCAGGACAGTGCCGTTGCTACCCATGAGAGATATGGGCCAATGATTCAACAGGAAATGGAGTCCCGAGAGTCCAAAGAAAATCCACAGGAACCTCAGAGTGTGGATGTTTATGATGATGTTCCTGAAGATGATGACATGGTTGTCATGGAATAAATCTGTTTTATCTTCCAGTATAACATATTCAGACTGTTCGTTCTTACCGTTTTTCATTGTTTTACATGTTATACCGGTACATGGAAATACCGTCATGATACGGTTGTAACAAGGCATTCTTGGCACTTGCTTTTATAAAACTGTTTTGTGGTGAATACCATACTGTTCAGGTTATTAATAAATGTTAATTTTATGGTTAAAACAAAAAAACGACATTTATTTTCCAATATAAGACATACCCCGAAAGTAAGACATATTGGTACTTTTGGGGGTAAAAAGAATGTAAGACACTGTCTTACTATCGGGGAAACACGGTAACAATTTATTGGAAAATATGCTACATTTCATTAACTTGTCCATATTTTGACAGATTATATTTTAGCACAGGAGCCTAACATCACATTTGATTTATTCACCTATTTTAACAGGAAATCTATAACTAATATAACATATTACATGTCTGTTCATCATAGGAAGAGATCTGCCATATACCTTAGTTGCCCCATTGACTATGAATCTGATAAATCTCACTTATTAAAGAGAAACATATAATTCACAGACATATCTTTTAAATATGTTTTAGTTTTTTATGTTTTTTTCAGCATCAATGCAAAAAATGATGCATTTACCAGAAGCAAATCAGTATCTATTAAGCATTGATCCTGTCTTGATATCAGATGAAAAATGTTTTTGAAAGGTGCTTAAACCATGCTGACTTTATATTTTACAGGTACGGATGGCACTACTAGTTTAGCTACTACACATACAGTGCGGGAAAAAAGTATTTGATACACTGCTTATTTTACACGTTTTCCCACTTACAAAGATTGGAGAAGTCTGTCATTTTTATTGTAGGTACACTTCAGCTGAGAGAGACAGAATCTAAAAATAAAAACTAGAAAATCACATTGTATGATTTTTAAATAATTAAATTGTATTTTATTGCATGAAATAACTATTTGATCAGCTACCAACCAGCAGGAATACTGGCTCTCAAAAACACGTTAGTATTTCTTTAAGAAGCCCTCCTACTCTGCATTCATAACCTGTTATAATTGCACCTGTTTGAACTCATTACCAATATAAAAGATACCTGTCCACACACTCAATCACACTATAACCTCTCCACCATGGCTGAGACCAAAGAGCTGCCTAAGGACACTAGGGACAAAATTGTAGACCTGCACATGGCTGGGGTGGGCTACAGAACATTAGGTAAGCAGCTTGGTAAGAAGGCAAAATCTGTTGACAGAATTATTACAAAATGGAAGAAACACAAGATAATTGTCAATCTTCCTCGGTCTGGGGCGCCATGCAAGATCTCACCTCGTGGGGTAAAGATGATTTTGAGAAAGGTCAGGATTTGGCCCATAACTACACAGTAGGACCTGATCCATGATCTGGAGAGAGCTGGGACCACAGCCTCAAACATTACTGTTAGTAACATATTATGTTGTCATGGATAAAAATCCTGCAGGGGACTCAAGGTCCCCTGCTCACACTAGCACATGTCTATGCCTGTTTGACGTTCGCCAATGACCATCTGTATGATCCAGATGAGGCATGGGAGAAGGTCATGTTTTCAGACGAGATCAAAATAGAAATTTTTGGTATCAACTCTACTTGCCGTGTTTGGAGGAACAAGAAGGATGAATACAACCTCAAGAACACCATGAAGCATTGTTGTGGAAACATCATACTTTGAGGGTGATTTTCTGAAAAAGGGACAGGATGACTGCACCGTATTGAAGGGAGGATAGATGGGGTAATGTATCACGATATTTTGGCCAACAACCACCTTCCCTCAGTACGAGCATTGAATATGGGTCATGGCTGGGTCTTCCAGCAAAATAGTGACCCTAAACAAACTCAAGGAAACTAAGGAGTGGCCCATACAAAGCATTTCAAGGTCCTGGAGTGTTCTAGCTAGGCTTCAGACCTGAAACCCCGCAAAAAATCTTTGGAGGGAGCTGAAACTCAATATAGCCCAGTGACAGCCCCAAAACTTGAAAGATCTGGAGAAGATCTATATAGATGAGTGGGCCATAATCTCTGCTGCAGTGTGTACAAACTTGGTGAAGAACTGCACCTCTGTATGTGCAAACAAAGGTTTGTGTACCAAATATTAAGTTCTGTTTTTCTATTGTATCAAATACTTTTTCATGCAATAAAATGCAAATAAATTATGTAAAAATCATACAATGTAATTTTCTGGATTTGTTTAAGATTCTGTCTCTCACAGTTGAAGTCTACCCACGATAAAAATTGCAGACCTCGCCATTCTTTGTAGGTGGGAAAAGTTGCAAAGTCAGCAGTGTATCAAACACTTATTTTCCCTTACTGTATGCTTATATTATATTTCTTTTGTGGTTCTCTGCCTGGGCCTTCTATTTTATTTGCATACTCTAAGATTAATGTTTGCTTTTACAGTATAAAAATGTACAGTATCAGAATATAAGATGCTTATTTTATAATTCTTCATGAAGATATATTGAGCTATGTTCCTATCAATTTTCCTTTAGAGTTAACCAGTCATCAGGTCCATTTTTTGCTTTATTTTTACTCCTACTGAAGCACTAAGTATGCCATTTTTTTTTAATCTTTCATGCTGTTCCTGAGAGATTGGCTTATTTCATTTGTTGCTATTTTTTATTTTATTTGTTATGGTTTTTACTAAGGGGCTTTGATCACAGAGTAATAACAAACTAGCCGGAAGACACACCCCAGAAAATCCTGAGAGCAAGAAGTTCAGGTCCTGAGGCAGAAAAGCAGCCCATGAAGCTCGTTCCACAATCATATACCATTGGGATTAGTTTCTCTAGCTATGGATTGAGGTACACACAGGTCTTTTGTAATGGTTTCCTAAAACTTCACAGCTTCGTGTGTTTTATAACACATCTTCGATCTTAAAATTCTTAGGCATGGTTCACACTAATAAAATGTTTCTTGAAATTAACAGATCTGTCAGTAACCAGTCGTTCTGTGCCTTTATCTAATCAGCAAAGCACCTGTAAAACCCAAACTTCCAGTTTCATTTCCTTAATTAAAAAATCCTTTACCAATTAGTTGTTGGCAAAATCATTAACTCAGAGGTTCACTTTTCTTGTTTTCAAAATACAACAAAACACAACAGTTTGTGAGTCATAGGTGTAAGTTTATTTTTTTTTAGCATTTGTATTATAGTTGTATGTAAATCCTTTTTATGCCCAATGAGGCACTTGATAAAATTATGTTAAAAAAAGACCCGCTACCAGGTAAAAAGTTTTATTTTTATCTTGTTTTATTCCTGCTGATCGCCTTAATATTATGATAATTATTGACTTTTTTTAAATCCGCAATATGGTTTTAGAGATTTGCGCCTTTTTCTTTAGTGCTATGCTAATTTTTATGGTCTTTACCAAAGGGACTTTGATTATAGGATTTCCTAGGCACATGTTTTTATAATAATTACTCTGCATAATTACCTTGTGATCAATGCACTCTTTGATGAAGACTATAAAAATTAGAACTAAAGAAAAGGCCCATATCTCTGATACCGTATTGCACATTTTAAAAAAAACTATTACTTAATCTATCAGTGGAAATAAAGTAATAACAAAAACTGTCTGCTTTTGACCAGGTGACATGAATAAACACTCCAGTTGACCCATTCCAATGTTCCTTATTGTATCATCAGGTTTAACGGAACCTGGATGGCCATAAAGTAACAGGTTAGCTTAGGTAAGGCAAACATTTAGCAAGATTACCAGTACATGTACTGTAGGCAGTGTACTATGTCCAATATATATGCAGCTACAAACCTGTCTAACTTAAGTAAGATCACTTTGATGGATAGTCAATAAGACTCTATGGACAATGTGGAAATGTACATATTGTGGATATATACTGTTTAAAAATATATGTTATTAACAAGTAAAAAATAGTTTAAATATAATTTAATATCAAAATGCTATAATTAGTATCACTATTGGTATAGGAAAAGAATGACCACTTATAGGAGCTATACAGCATTTCAATCAATTGTGAAAGTATTCACCCCTTTGAAATTTTTATTTTTTTGATAGCTCAATTTTAGACGGATTGCATCAGTTCATGTAAAGAACATCACTACAACTGTGATCATTTTGTTTCCTTTTTATTGTGAAGCAAACAACAAATTGGACAAAATAACTGACAACTTCAGTGTTCATTTATTATTCACCCCACTAAAGTCAGTACATTGTGAAGACTCTTTTGTGGCAATTATAGTTGCAATTTGCTTTGGATAAGTCTCTATTTGCTTTCTACATATTGCCACTAAGATTTTTGCCCATTCCCCAAGGCAAAACTGCTCCCACTCCTTCCTGTTAGATGGTTTCTTCTGGTGAACAGCAATCTTCAAGTCTGACCACAGATTGTAAATTGGATTACAGTCTTGGGTTTAACTAGGCCACTCCAAAACATTTACACATTTCCACTTAAACCACTCGAGTGTTGCTATAGCAGTATGCTTTGGATCATTGTCTTGATGGAAGGTGAACCTCTGTCCCAGTCTCAAATCACTGAGAGACTGAAACAGGTTTTGCTCAAGAGTAGCCTTGTGCTTTGCAAGATCCATCTTCACCTTGACTCTGACCATTTTCCCTGTCCCTGCTGGAGAATAACTTCCCCACGGCATGATGCTACAACCACCATGTTTCACTGTTAGGATGGTGTTCTTGGGGTGATGAGCTGTGTTGGTTTGGCGCTAGACATAGTTTTGTATTGGTGGCCAAAAAGTTCCTCCATACATTTGGGGAGTCTTTTACATGTCTTTTGGCAAACCTAAAATGAGCCTTACAATTTTTGTGTGTACATACCGTAAATGCTTTTTTGCCCACTCTTGCATAAAGGCCACCTCTATGGAGTTTACAGCTTATTGTGGTCATATGGACAGATACTCCCGTCTATGATTGGGAACTTTTAACTCCTGCATATTTGCCTTTGGTCTCTGTTCTGTCTCTCTGATTAATGCCCTCCTTGCCTGGGCTGAGAGCTTTGGTGGGTGGCCCTCTCGGTAGGTTTTGTGTGGTACCATATTCTTTCCATTTGATGATAATAGATTTAATGGTGCTCTAAAGGATCATCAGAGATTTAGATTTTTCTTATAGCCCAACCCTGACTTCTCAGCAACTTTGTCCCTGACTTGTTCGGAGATATCCATGATCCTCATGGTATTGTTTAGTTAGTGGTGCCTCTTGCTTAATGGTGTTGCATCCTCTCTGGCCTTTCAGAAAAGGTGTGTGTATATACTGACAGATTATGTGACACTTAGATTGCTCACAGGTGTTCTTCCTTTCACTAAGCATGTGGCTTATGAAGGTAATTGCTGGTACCAAAAATTTGAAGGCACTTCATAGTACAAGGGGAGAATACATTAGCACATGCCAACTTTTAGTTATTTGATCCCATAAATGTAATGTATGTCTATGTTTTTCTCACTTCAATTCATCAATTTAGACTATTTACTGTTAACATATCACACATAAATTGGATTACAAAATTATTTAAACGCAGATTGTATTGTAAGAAAATAGGCAAAGATCCAAGGAGGTGACTATTTTGGCAAGCCACTGTATATAAAGTACAACCAAGCTATTAAAAACACAACTTGATTTTATTCCTGTAATTTTATCACACAGTTACATTTGTATTTGTTATCTTTATCAGTTTTCTTTCTTTCAGTACATCCAGTCTTTCCTGTTTATTACATTTCTGACACATTGAATTTTGTTTCAAGATTTTTAGAATACAGTGAAATGGTTATATCCCAGAATTCATAGCAGTACTGTTAACCTTGTAATGTTCTGTCACGTTTCTAACTCCTGTTGCCTTGACACTGAACATTTGATTTTTAAAGTCTACTTTTAAAATGTTGGCTGCATTTCTAATTGGCAATCACTTTGTGCATTGTGCTTTATATTTTGAAGCATATATCATGATATAAGTAGGTGTTCAGATTTTAATAGAACTACTAATCAGCAAGTTTTTATAACATTTGCAAAAATATTTCTTTTATAGAGTGCTACTTAAAGTTGCTTACCATATATGTGTTACAGAACATATAATGCATTAATGCAGCATTCATCATCTTGGACATCTCTGTTTTGGCCAACAGAGAACTAGTGTAAAAAAAATCTGTCACCAAGTTTATGTTTCTCATTCTAAGGGCTGTATACAGTAGAGAAGGAGACTGAAATTCTTGTTGTTTTGATCATTTATCTAATATATGAGGTATCCAACTTAATTATGTGTTCTGTGTATTCTCCACCACACTATTGTCTGACAGCTTTCTGTTTACGCTGTGCATAGGTGGGAAGCTGTCTGTCATTATGGGGATGCAGGGATATCTAGTGCTCATGAAACTGAAGACTACATAGCTGGAACTTGTCACTTGGAGGATAAATAGAGCTGCAGCAGATAAAACTGATTTGATCAAAACTAGATAATATCTACTAAGTAAATCAGTGTTAAGAGTATGCCACACTAAACAATATCGCTAACGGGATCGCTAAAAAACGTCACTATTTAGCGATCCCGTTAGCGATATTGTTCAGTGCGGCAGCTTCCAGCGACGAGCTTCCTGCTGTGATCTCGCTCGTCGCTGGAATCGTTCCGGACCCTATTTCATCGCTGGCGCTCCCGCTGGTAAGTATCTAATCGCTGTGTGGCACCTTTTCTTAGCGATTTAGCGGTACTTTTGTACCGCTAAAGTCGTTAAGAAGATCGCTAACGGCGATAGCGTCGTTAACTATATCGCTAAATGTGGCCACATTTAGCGATATAGAAACAATCCCGCTAGCGATCTCATTAGTATGCAACGCTAACGAGATCGCTAGCGGGATAGCTTAGTGTGGCAGTACCTTTAGAATAAGGGATTCTTCTATCTTGCTCACAGATGTGGCAGCATAACCTGGCAAGAGATTCTCTTAAAGGAGTAACCTATTTCTTTAGTTTTTCTGGAATTTCCCACAACTGGTCAACATGTAATGCAAATGCAGCCTTAGTAATCTCAAAGTGACCTTAACATAGAAATAGATAGCATGGTATTAAACAACAACCCATTTATTAACATAAAAAACTTTTAATGATTAGAAGATGGTCCAAAAATGATCCCTCCAGTCATCTGTGATCAGGCTGACTGTTATGTGCAGAACACTGACTCAAACTGACATTGCCACTGTCAGAAGCAACATTTTGCTGTGACTGAAACAAATGATGTGCCATTTATTCTATGAATGTCCCTTCCCAAATTTTGCACTTGCCAATTGCGGTCTTTATTTGGTACTACTACTGTACAGTTAGCTGGTGCTAGTGAGGGTAGTGTTTCTGCTGCTGCTAGAACTTCCACATTCTTTGTCATGTTTGTTTATTGTTACACTACTTCTTCCATCGCCATTGCCAATTTTTCTTTTAGCATACATTTTGTACAATACTTTAATTTATTTCTGATAATCTTCAACTTCAATGCCATCATAAGAATATTTGGCTCAAGTTTGCAAAATAAGTACGAAAAGTGAACAGTAGAAGATTGGAAACAGGTATTTTGGAGCAATTAGATACAAATTATTTGGCTAGGCTCTGATGGATGCAAATGGGTCTAGAAGAAACAAGGGAAAAAGGGGCTAATGAATTGAGAAAATTAAGGAACTGTGAGGCTCAGTTCAGGGAGCCTGATGATTTGGGGTTGTTTCATAGCCAAAGGTGTTGAAAACTTGACCAGGATCTATGATGGTCTAAATGATGAGCTATATATGTGTATCCTACAAGTCAATTTACTTTGTTTATTTGAGTACTATTGGTATGAAAAGGATGACATAGTGTTCCAACAGGACAACGACCCAAAGCATACTTCGAGATTGGCAAAGAAATAGTTCAATGACAATGAAGTAGAGGTACTGGATTGACCCCCATTGTCCCTAGACCTCAATCCAATCAAACACTTGTAGGTAGAGTTGAAGAAAATAATACACATACCCAAGTGAGTCAACCAGTATACACCAACTTTTTAAATGTGTAGAAGAGACTTGGGATCAGATTTCAGTCACAACATGCTTGAATCTGATTGAGAGCCAGAAGGATTCAGCCAAAAGATGGATTGACAAAATAATAAAAATTAGATTTTTAAGAGTGAAGCAGAAACAATACAGTGATATGAAAAGTATCTGCATAACTAATCATACGCAAAATAGTAGCAAGTCAAGTTTATGTATTAGATAGCCAAGCTTACAGTCTATAAAATGATGGTGGCCTCACCTTTCAAGCAGTAGATGATGGTGAGATATGGAGCCTGAAAGTCAAAAGCTCAAAACATTTTACCCATTTGCACTTCAGTATAAATGGCTGGGTCTCATCCTAGAAAATAATGCATAAAGCAACTTTTTTCTCATGTACCGTTGGAACATGAGAAAAATCAACCATATGAACAGACGTATTCAATAAAATTAGTCATTCTGTTAGTCGATCAAAAATCAGGCAGAACATGTCCAATATATAATCTCGTCTGCATGAGCCATTACTCAGCAACTACTTCTCTCATCTTTTTCACTGCTAGAGCTATACAATACATTACAGTCTGGAGTATTTGTCCAATTAGGGACTTATCTTCATTTTACTATTGCTGAACTCTGAACAGATGTACTCACACTACCCTAAAATCATCCTAAAATGGCAGCTGCATTCCTTGTGTAAACTTTTATACAGGCTTTCATAGTCTGCCCTTTTGGCTTAGATATTCCATGTGAGGTGACAACTGCAAGACATTAAGGGGAAGCCTGCGCCTGAGGGCATGTCAGTCTGGTACATATGCAATCTTCAATGTGTAAAATGCTGATGAGGATTGATCCACAAAGGATCGACGTCACAAAAAATGTCCTAAAATTTCTGTTTTCACACAAATTTTAACACTTAGAAATTTGATTTGCAATTAGCAAAATAAACCTTGCCCACCACCATTTTTCACACTGCTGAAGCATAAGAGAGTGGGCTATTGTCATTTTGCTTTGCAGTGCGGACTTTTCCATAATGCCAATCAGCTCTGAAATGTAGGTTATTATGCCTTGTACAGTGGTTTTCAGTACCTGGGCCATCACAGATCATCAGTTTCCAGTGGCGAACAGTTTGTATAGTAGAGTAATTTTCTATCTCCAGCTTCACTGGGCAAGTCAATTTTATAGTGTAAGCTCTTATGGTCAGTGAGGTTCTCTATCCAGTAGAATACAAGATCTTATGGTTAGCAGAGTCCTCTCTCTTCTACAAAGTGTAAAGTCGTTTTTTGCGTGCCAAAATGTATTGTCAAATAAAAGAACCATCATCTACAATTACCACAGCAAGAGACCTCCTTCCAACCACCCAGCCTATTGTAAAGTGTTTTTATTCCTTTGATAAATTTTACCTGATTAATCTGCTTCAGCCACAAGGCAGCAGCAGTTGGATTTTTAAACCAAAGCCACCGACAAACCCCTAGGTGAACAACACCATTTTAAAATTTGTATCCTCCTCAAATAGGATCACCCTATTTTGTTCCCTTTTTCCCTTCACAGATTTTTTTGAAAATTTTATAAAATGTAACGTCTTAAGGTCAGTAGCATTTTCTTTTTTTCTATTTGCTCTTCCCCACGTGTATTTTCCAAACAATTACAAACTTTAAAGTATTGCAATTCATGCAAATTTATTCAACGTAAATCAAATATGTGGGAAAAAATGGCCAAATCTGGCAAATTCAAATTTCAAAAGATCGACTCATCTTCAGTAATGAGCATTATTTTTTAGATTTGCACATAACTAGCATATTGTTTAAATTCACTGGCATCTGTGAATGTCATAACATTGGATTTGAATTCAAACTGTATGTAGAAATGGGCAAAACTGGACAGAAATGCTTGGCGTTCATACCGGACAGTAACTGTTCGGGCCTGAACGCCGAATACGGACTTTCTGCTGAAGTCCGCTGCAGTGTTCGGGTAAGTTAGTGGTTGCGGTGAGAGAGAGAGAGATATAGAGATTTTTTTTTCTTAGCAGTTCAGGAATACCTTATTTTCAATGGGGCTAGGGTCCTGATGGAAGTTCATGTACTGTTCTAGTACCAGAACCGAACTTTTAAAAGACTTTGGGGCAGGTACCAAAACCCAAACTCACAACGGTCTGCTCATCCTTAAATGTATCTTTTATCATAGTTTCTACAACAAAATATCATTCTATACCAATGCATTGTTCATTTATTATGTTAGGTAATCCAAGAGCATTACATTGATACATGTTTTTGCAGTGGTTCACTTTTCGAAAGGACAGCAGACCATGCTTTCCTATGCAGTTAAAAAAGTATGCTGATTTATATCCTGGATGTGGTGAAAGGAATCTCTTTTGACATCTGTTGTTTCTATCATGCACTAAAGATATGTTTGAGATATACCAAATATCTGCAACAACAAATGTGTCAAAATAGCCAATTGAAATGTAGACTTTCCATTTTTAAGATATAAACATTTTTTATGATTTTGGCTTTTAAGTCTTACTTTAATATTCTGTTAACTTGGAAAAAGATTTAATATTTACATTTTTATGGATTTGTAGTCAGTCAAGATGGTACAGATTTAGAAACACTGTCCTTAAAGTGCATCCGGTCATTATTGTAGAGCTATGAATTGTCACTAATGCACTTCTCATTACTTCATCATATATTATACCACTTAAACCAATAACTACAAAAGAATCTAGTCATTGTAACACATTTGAGACATACCACACATAGAAGGTTTTTTTCTCATACATGTTTCATCTCAGTAATGTATAGCAGTCACTACTGCAACATGTTAACTTGCAGAAAACAAAATCTTTGAAAATAATGTATAAGTTTTTGGTGTATTAACACTCATTTCGGTCAATGCATAATCAATACACGAGTAATGACGTAGTACACATTTATTCTTTTATGCGATGCTCCACCAAAACCCAGACTAGAATAAACTTCATTATCCCACTTAAAAGCCATCTGGTCAAGAATGTAACTCAATAAATCATTTACATTGTAATTTCTCATAACCATGTAGTGACTACAGACCTTTTTAGTTGTGCAAAGTCACCAATGGATATAAAATGTCTTCACATCCCTGTTAAAATGCCAGTATTTTGTCATGTAAAAAAATCATATGAAGAAAAATGATTTCAAAACTTTTTACACCTTTAATGTTAACCCATAATCTATTCAAATCCATTGAGAAATAAACTTAAATCATTCAGAGTGGAAAAACGTAAAGCAAAACTAAATTAATGTGGTTGCTTAAGTGTGAACGCCACCTATAATTGAGTATATGGCGGTGCTGAGAATTAACCAATCACTTCTAGGGCTCCAGTGTTATTTATTTGGGCAGTGCAAATTAGTATTTTTTGCCACTGATTGAATCTGGGTGTGAAAAAAATTGCAACATGCACAAGTTTCTGCCTTAAATCAGTTGCCATATGGTTCCTCAGTATAGCATCCAATTTTTACAGATAACATTGCAGTTTTGTAACATTAGAAACTTTAAATGGTCTTGTAAATGATTAATAGCAGCTGCTGTAAAAAACTGATTGATTATGGACTGCAAATGGGTTGCACACAGATGATAAGTGACAAAAAAATCATCTGAGTTTTCTGGATGAAACTGTGAATGATTTTGTATATGCTAGCGTGATCCTACTCTTAAACTCAAGATAAATAGTAGTCAGTAAGCAGCTGCAGTCTTTCAAAGTGATTAACGTCATATAAAGTTTAGCTACACTAGTAACATTTCCCTAAGATATTCTTAGATGCAGTTCACAGCAAAAGCCATGATCCACATGCAGCTTACAACATAGCATTATAAGTTGAGAAGCCAGGAGAAGGGTACGAAAAAAATTAGTAGTGCATTGGCACACTGAAAGGATGATCATCAAGAAGTGGATTAAATTTGGCACAACAGTGACATTACCTAGAGCTGGAAAAACAATAAGGGTTGCACCAAGAATGATTACTCTAGAACAGGGTTCCCCAACTCCAGTCCTCAAGAGCCTCCAACTGGTCATGTTTTCAGGATTTCCTTAGTAGTGTCCAGGTGATGGAATTCTTGCCTGTCCAGGTGATTGAGTTATCACCTGGGCAATACTAAGGAAATCCTGAAAACATGACCTGTTGGTGGCTCTTGAGGACTGGAGTTGGGCAACATTGCTCTAGAAAATTGAAATTACATTACTGCCATAGAAAATGAAAAAAAAAGGAAAAAAAATGGAAAAAAATGCTATTTAATGTATATATTAAATATTCATCTGCAATCTTGCTATGAAAAATACAGTTAAAAAGAAAGTACTAAGCACATAGATTGGACAACATATGTGAGCTCAACTGCCATGTCAAGCCATCCTTCAAAAGTTGGGTCCCTATCCTGATATTTCTCTTCTCCTGGGCAAAAAAGCCTACAGTTTATGGGGCCAAAATGGATCAGCTAACTACTTAAAATCACCTGTGGCTAATGGGAGTGAGAGTGCACATGTCCAAAAAGAGTTTGATACAAATAGAGAAAAATACGAGCAAATTCAAGCTAGTGTGAACAGGTGCCTACCAAAAAAAAGCATTTTTATTACCTAGGGCTGGTCATCTAGCAAAAAGTGACGCAAGGACAAAAAATTGGTCCAAGAGGCTGCGAAGAGGACTACAGCAACAATACAGGAGCTGCAAGAATTTCTTGAAAGTACTGGTTGTGTACTGCAAAGACTCTAAGCATACCTATAGATCAACAAAAGAATGGCATCGTCATAAGATCAAAGTTTTAGAATGGCCCAGCCAGAGCCGATACCTGAATCAGGTCAACCTGAAGATTGAAAATCTTTGAGTTGACCTGAAGAGGGCTTTACATTGGAGATGCCCTTGCAGTTTGACAGATTTAGAATGGTATTGCAAGGATGGGCAATGTTGGCCCATTCTAGATGTGTCATTCTGAATGCTCTAATAAATTCAAAGCCTGCTTCAACAAAGTATTGTTTTAAGGGTGTACATATTTATGCAACAACATTAGTTCAGATGTTTATTTTTCTTTTCCACCCAAAATTATTTCAGTTTATTTTCCAATTAATTTTTACAGATTATAATTTACATTAATGGTAGAAAAAGTTCTGAAATGATCATTCTTGGTATGATTTTTTTACATGACAAAAACCTGGCATTTAAACAAGTGTATAGGATTATTAAATCCACTGTATACTGTATCACATGATGCTATAATTTATAGACAATATTTTCTATTTTTAGCGGATTTTGTCTGGATTGATAGGTACAGTAAATGCGGAGAGCATTCCATAACTGAGCCAAATCAGCCAAATTTGGTAGGCAGTTTTAATACATAGAAGCATACCTAATTATATCAATGAAAAGTCAAAGCGGATTAACAAACATGTTATCCTTTTCTGTTTGATCCTCTGGCTTACAGCACATGAAAAAACCCTTTAGCTCTTGGTTGAATTTGCAGCTCGGAGATATGAAATTTAAGCAAAACTGTTTCGGAATACAATTTTTTAACTGATTGTCTTCAGTTAATTTTATGTGTAGCAGGTCACTGTGAGGCTCTTCATTTATTTTATATATTTCATATTTTGGCAAAAGTTTAGTGTGAAGTGGTATAATATCCTCACAATAGAAATCAATTGAGATCATAAGTTCCATGATGAGACCTGGATCACTGACATTGAGGGGGCCTACAAAGTACATATTCGTAGCAGGTTGGTGGCTTTGTCTTATCTAGCATTTATCCGTGGGTTTTTAAATACATGGCACTATAATTCATTACTTTAATCACTGCTGCTTCTTCTGATACATTCTCTTTTTATTAGGTGGTGGGCATACATCTAATTTTGTGAGTGTATTCTAGCTACACCTCTGTTTGAAAATGTATTACTTTATAAATATTAAAAAGAAATGTAGCAATCGCTGTCTTAACAGTTTGTGAAATATTATCCGTTAAGCTTTGTTCCCATTTTCAGCATTTGGAGAATTTGTGAATCTACATATTTTGGTCATGAAAGAAAAGCAGTATATTACCATTCCATCAAATTGTTTAGAATTTATAGAAATATCATGCTCACTGTGCTTTTTAATACCCTACATAAACTAAACCATAGTGCGTTTTGAAATTTGAAATGTAACACTGTGGTAAAAGTGTTTTATTTGCATATTTTCACCAGACTTAAATGAGATGAGGGCTTATATAGGGAGACGATACACATATAGGGAGAAGATGCAGATTAGACATTAGAAAAAACTTTTAGACTGTGAGGGAGATCAATGAGTGGAACAGGCTGCCAGGAGAGGTGGTGAGTTCTCATTCAATGGAAGTCTTCAAACAGAGGCAGGCTGGACAGACATCTATCTGGGATGGTTTAGTGAATCCTGTATTGGCCCTGGAGGTCTCTTCCAACTCTATCATTTTATGATTCTGTGACTCCATGATGAATATACATTTTTAGTTAGTTTTTGCCATGGAAATGCACTGAAACATTTAATCCACACATTGGTTTATCAACAAAGTTTTATCAAAGCTAACAGAAAGGGTCTAAAGCAAAACAGCTTTATTTCAAACATGATGTACCAAAGGAGTCAACAATTGCAGCATAAAAAGATGTGCGAAAAACACATGTGAATAAATACAGTCATAAACACAAGTAACCTAATTTAGCCGGAACCTGTAGAACTGTTTATCCATAAGGAAACTGAGTAACAATTAAACTCTAAAAATACATTTGTTGAACCTTTTACTGTAATATTGTTGATATTCATATTGAAAGCTTGTATTGACCTTAACGATTAGTCAGTAATCTAATTAAATACTTTTACCACTTACAAATGGGGCATAATCTTAAATTCTTTAGTACAAACATCTACATAGGTCACGTAGAAAATAAGAAAAAAAATCTTTTAAAAACTTCCTCTGCTATTCCTTGTGGTAAACTGTATTAGTTCAGTAACTTGCATATGGTGTGTAGCAATATGCAGCATCCTAAATGATAAGATGGATAAATTATGCAGAAAAAATGCATTGCGGTTCACTGATGACTTAATGGCTCTTTACAAAAACCATAAACAATAGTGACAATAAAGGAGATGGCAAGTAACAACATGTTCTTCTGTTCGACCTCCATAGCAGGAGGTGATGCACAATGTGAAACTTTAATATTCATCATGCAAACCTTCATCCATAGCAGGTGGTAATATTGTATGTACTGGGAGGTTAAATATTTATCATTTCTGCTTGCGAAATAAATGATGACAACCTCCGGTAAATGACATTTTAAAGTGAGTTTCTGGACACTGTCATTATTTTTGATTTTAGATGATAAAATTACTTATAGAAAACCATCCCTTCATAATGAGGACTAAGGCTCATTTGTAAGAGTCGGCGCTTCTTCTTGTCCATATGGAACCAGAAAATTAGCAACAAGCACATTGGTATCAAGATAGAAATATCATGACTGATGACTGGTATTACTGGACAAGTATGTCGATAGGATATCATATTTATAAAGCTTATAAATATAAGTGGTGAGCCGTGGTAACATCTCTGTATGTGTAGTTCTTGCTTGGCAGAGACATTGCCTTGACCAGTAGGAAGCACACTATAGAAGAAGAAGTCCTTTAGAACAACTTCTCAGAGACAAATTTTTGGTATAAAATGTATTGCATAGGAAGAAAACATGGAAATTTGTAAAAGTGAATGCAAGTAAAAAGTGGAAAAAATGCTCATACATGCCAAAATCAAGCTCTCACCTTAAGGAAAGGAAACTGTTCAACTTTTATCTTGCATTAATTTATTGAATATCTTTTACATATGTCTACCTTTACCTTTCCGTGAATTTTGTTAACCTAATTCCTCACAATACAAGTAAATATCTTGTCATAACATGATAGCAAAACCCGCAACAGACTGGAAGTTACATCATAACAACTGGATAATCATACATAGGCACATACAGCATAAATATCTCCCAATCTGGGAACCCAAAATCATTTTTTTTATTTCAAAACTGGTAATTTTTGGAAGTGTTGAGTCAAAAATAGAAGTAAGGAAGTCAACCTCTATATGTACTGTCTAAATGGATTCCCTGTTTCCAATCGAATCCATTGTCACTATGGTTTAACTATAGTGGTACATTGGAAAGATATATTTTATTGGAGCCCAATTAGCAGCCACGCAGTAATATTGACTTTGCTCCATCTGAATTTTGGCCGAGAAACTAAAAGGTCTAGAATTTATATGCATAAAAGATCTCTAGATCTAATGCACAGTCATTTAGGGCCTAAAAGAGAAATAGATATAAAAACCACTTTCTACCAGCTCCTGAAAGATCCTTGTTCATTAATTCTTGTGAGCACAAATCTGCCATTACTCAACCAAGATCAATGATGTTAGGGTCTGCGGAACGCACCAAATATAAGATGTGGAGAGGTGCGTTCGCAGCCCGGGGTCCACCTTGCAGGCGGAGCCTGCTGCTAGTAAAATGGCGTAAGAAGCAAACTCTGTTATCCCGCAGAGTCGCCAACATAAACGCCGTAACGCGCTGTGGCAATAAGTGCGAACTCTGTTACTCCACAGAGCCGCTAGAAGGAGAGCCGCAGCGCTATATGGCGATGTGTGCGAACTCACTAAACACAACTGAGTCGCAAAGAAAACACGCTAGGGCGCTGTCTAGCATTGAAAGCGAACCCTGTTACGTCACAGGGCCGCTGAGAAAAAGTGCTGTGTCCTGTCAGGCTCTCAGGTACACAGTTAAGTGCTACGCGTACATAAAGCGTGATCATGTGCTAATGTCCTCGCGGGAGTCACCCGCAATCTATGGCGTCTGAACGCCAGACCCTGAATACGGCAATCAAAACTCCTCACCGGTTATGCCGGTAATCTAGGGCATCTAGGACGCCGACCCTGACCAGCTAGCACACCAAGCTCCTCACCGATTAAGTCGGTATTCTAGTGGCTTATTTCAGCCGGGTCCCTAACCACACACACACATGACCACACTGGCGCATAGCATACAATGGTTGATATTAGCGCATGGCAGCCCAGCCATGCTATCCTTTTATAGTAACAGCTACAGGACCTGCCAGAAACAAGGACCAATGAAGCTTGTTCCAGAACAACAGTAGTCACAGGACCTTCCTGGCAGACCAATAGGAGCTGCTGCAGTACCTGAGCATGTGACCCCTGATCTCCAATGAGAGATCTCACTCTGGGCATGCTCAGAAGGGAAAACGCAGGAATTTGTCCCAAAGACGTCTGCTCCAGCACTGGCTATAATAGCAGATCCAGGAAAGGCAGCAGCAAGTCACTGCACAGTACTGGAGTGGGCAAGACGCTTGGACCGACATCTCTGCAAAGCAGGCTCCACTGCGGCCGGAGATGAATGGGAGACCGCAGCGGGGCTGGTTCGAGACTCCCCTTGTGCAGCAGCGGGAACTCGAACCCTAAGATTACCCCCCCTCCTAGGGCCCCCCTTCTTTGGGCCTCGCTGCGCTCAAAGGCAGCAATGAGCTGCGGAGCGTGAACATGCTCGGCAGGCTCCCAGGACCTATCCTCAGGCCCATAACCCCTCCAATCCAGCAAATAAATTTTTTTGCCTTGTACCCAACAATGGCGTTCACCTCATGATCGTCGGTAGATGAACCCGACGTCCCGGCAGATGACTCGGAAAACCGGGAAATGGCCACGGGTTTCAGGAGGGACACGTGAAAGGTGTCAGTGATACCAAGGCGAGGCGGAAGGGCTAGGCGGTAAACCACCGGGTTCACCTGCTCAAGAACTTTAAAGGGGCCCAAAAAGCGAGGTGCCAACTTGGTGGACTCTACACGTAGCCTGATGTTTCGGGCAGAAAGCCACACTAGGTCACCCGGAGCAAATGTAGGAGCGGGGCGCCGATGGGCATCGGCTGAAGACCTCATCCTCTCTTTGGAGGCCTGAATGGCATCCTGTGTGCGGTCCCAAATGTCCCGTGCCTCCACAGCCCAGTCTGCCACCCTGGAATCGGCGGAAGACACGGGCATGGGCACTGGTACCCACAGATGCTGAACGTAGTTCAGGAGGAATGGGGTCTGTCCGGTGGAGTCAGCCACAGCATTATTTAGAGCGAACTCAGCCCACGGTAGCAAGGATGCCCAGTCATCCTGCCTGGCAGAGACAAAATGTCGCAAGTATGTGACCAAGGTCTGGTTGGCCCTCTCTACCAACCCATTCGTCTCGGGATGGTATGCAGAGGAGAGATTCAACTCAATGCTGAGTAAACGACACAGCTCTCTCCAGAACCGAGACGCAAACTGGGGACCTCGATCACTGACAATTTTGTCTGGCATACCGTGAAGGCGGAAAATATGCCTAATGAATAATGCTGCCAAGGCCCATGCAGACGGTAACCGTGGTAACGGCACTAAGTGCACCATTTTGGAGAAGTGGTCGGTTATCACCCAGATGATGGTGCAGCCCCGAGACTTGGGTAAGCCCACCACAAAATCCATCCCGACCATCTCCCAAGGCCTGTCTGCCACCGGTAAAGGGAAAAGTAACCCGGCTGGCCGTTGTCGAGGGGACTTATTCTTGGCGCAGGAGACGCACGCCTGAACGTATTCCCTGATGTCACGGGCCATCTGCGGCCACCAGTATGTTCTCGCCAGCAACTCAGAAGTCCTTTTTGTCCCAAAATGTCCACCCACCCTGGATGAATGTGCCCAAGAGAGTACTTCCGGTCACAAATTGATGGGCACAAAAGTCTTGCCCGGAGGCACAGACTCAAGTGAAACTGGAGCCACCGTTCTTAGGCTTTCTGTGGGGACAATAAGCCGAGGCTCCTCCTCCACCTCCTCAGAGGACACCACGGAGCGGGATAGAGCGTCTGCGCGAATGTTCTTCTCACCGGAGAGGAAATGGAGGGTGAAATGGAACCGAGAGAAAAACAAAGACCATCTGGCCTGACGGGAATTTAGCCGCTGGGCTGTCTGCAAATACACCAAGTTATTGTGGTCCGTGAATACTTGGAAGGGGAAGCGAGCCCCCTTCCGAAGATGTCTCCACTCGGAGAAGGCCAACTTCATAGCCAGTAACTCCCTGTCCCCGATGGAATAATTCCTCTCTGCTGGTGTAAAGGTCTTGGAAAAGAAGAAGCAGGGATGCTTCCGACCCTAGGCATCCTTTTGAAAGAGGACTGCTCCAGCACCAACAGAAGAGGCATCCACCTCTAAAATAAACGGTTTATCAACATCGGGGCGATGTAAGATGGGAGCACTGGCGAAATGCGACTTGATGGAGGAGAACGCCTTTGTGACCTCCTCTGACCACAACTTGGGATTAGCTCCCTTCTTGGTGAGGGCTACCAAGGGAGCTACCAAAGTAGAGAAGTGGGGAATGAATTGGCGATAGTAGTTAATGAACCCCATAAAGCGCTGCACCGCCTTAAGGGAGTGGGGTTTTTGCCAATCCATCACAGCCTGTAGTTTGGTAGGATCCATAGCCAATCCCTGGGTGGAGATGATATAGCCCAGGAAAGGTAGAGACTCCTGCTCAAACATGCACTTCTCCAACTTCGTATATAGGGAATTTGCTCGCAAGAGGTCGAAGACCTTGCAGACATCTCTCCGGTGGGAGGCCATATCTGGAGAAAAGATGAGAATGTCATCCAGATAGACTACCACCGAGGTGGTCAACATATCCCGGAAGATGTAATTCACAAAGTCTTGGAAGACAGCTGGGGCGTTACAGAGCCCAAAGGGCATTACCAGATATTCATAATGCCCATCCCTGGTGTTAAATGCCGTCTTCCATTCGTCCCCCTCACGGATGCGAATCAGGTTATACGCACCCCGCAGGTCTAACTTAGTAAACACCCTTGCTCCCCGAAGCCTGTCAAAGAGCTCAGAGATTAGCGGCAAAGGATATTTATTTTTCACGGTGATAGCGTTGAGACCCCTATAATCAATGCACGGACGTAATTCTCCGTTCTTCTTCTGCACAAAGAAGAACCCCGCTCCCGCTGGTGACACCGACTTCCTAATGAATCCCCTTGCCAAGTTCTCCTGAATATATTGGGACATGGCCTCTGTCTCAGGAAGAGAGAGGGGATAAACCCTTCCTCTAGGAGGCTCAGCTCCAGGCAAGAGGTCGATAGGACAGTCATAGGGGCGATGAGGCGGAAGAGTCTCCGCAGCCTTCTTCGAGAAAACGTCGGCATAAGACCAATAGACCTTGGGAAGAGGAGAGAGGTCTATGGGTATCTCAGTGATGTTGACCTGCACGCTGTCCCTAATGCATCTGCATTACATAAATTATCCCAACCCAGAATTCTCCCTGAAGACCACTCAATATGGGGAGAGTGGTGGCGGAGCAAGGGTAATCCCAACAAAACCTCATCTATACCCTCAGGGAGGATAAAAAATGATATATTCTCCTGATGGGAAGGAGACATAGACAAGGTGAGTGGGACAGACTGATGGGTGATTTGTGAGGGCAGAATTGCTCCGTTCAACACCCGTACCGATACATGGTTCAGCCAGCATCACCAAAGGCATGGTGTAGCGAGAAGCAAAGGAGGATGACATAAAATTCCCCTCTGCCCCAGAATCCACACACAGCTTGACGGGTAGGGTGGTAGAGCCGTGGGTAATTATCCCCTTGAGGAGCACTTTAGGGGCAAAACTCATGGCGTCCAGTGACCCTGTTCCTACGGTTACTGGGCGCGACCGTTTATTCAGCCGCTGTGGACATCGGTTGGCAAAATGTCCCTGCTGCAGGCAAATATAACAAATCGGGGATGGACGAGTGACCCGAGATTTAGATCCTGCAGGAGCAACCTCCTGAAGGTCGGGCGCCTGAACGACTCCAGAGGGGTGGTGAAGGTTGGAGCCAACCGAAACCTCTGCCTACACTGGGCACGTTCCAGCCTCCGCTCGTGGAAACAAAGGTCGACGCGGGTGGAAATAGCGATAAGCTTCTCCAGTGTGGCAGGAATCTCTCTGGTAGCCAAGGCGTCTTTCACATGACCCGCCAGTCCTCTCCAGAACACGGGAATGAGGACTTTATCTGGCCACTCTAATTCCGAGGCCAGAGTCCGAAATTGGACAGCAAACTGGCTGACCAAAGCCGAACCCTGGGTACTTGCCAGCAGTTTGAGCGCCGTATCGTGGGTGATCTGAGGTCCTAGAAAAACCTTTTTCAGAGCCTCCAGAAAACGAGAAGCACTCCGCACCACACGGTCGTCGCGCTCCCACAGCGGCATTGCCCACTCCAACGCTCTGCCCGACAGAAGAGCTATCACAAAGCCCACTTGTGCCCGATCCGTGGGGAAACGTGCAGCCAGAAGCTCGAGGTGTATGGAGCACTGACTCATGAATTCCCGACATTGCTTGCTGTCACCAGCAAACTTGTCTGGAAGCGGGAGGTGGGACAATGTAGGGACAGAGGTGGCAGAGGACAAACTGGCTGCAGCTACGATAGCAGCCTGAACAGCGACTGCGGTAACATCCACAGCTGAGGTTGTGCGCTCAAGAGCTGCCAACCTACCTCCAGCTGCTGGATGTACAGCTGTAAACGCTGTTCATCCGCCATTTTACTAGCCAGACCCTGGCGCTAATATTATGTTAGGGTCTGCGGAACGCACCAAATATAAGATGTGGAGAGGTGCGTTCGCAGCCCGGGGTCCACCGTGCAGGCGGAGCCTGCTGCTAGTAAAATGGCGTAAGAAGCAAACTCTGTTATCCCGCAGAGTCACCAACATAAACGCCGTAACGCGCTGTGGCAATAAGTGCGAACTCTGTTACTCCAAAGAGCCGCTAGAAGGAGAGCCGCAGCGCTATATGGCGATGTGTGCGAACTCACTAAACACAACTGAGTCGCAAAGAAAACACGCTAGGGCGCTGTCTAGCGTTGAAAGCGAACCCTGTTACGTCACAGGGCCGCTGAGAAAAAGTGCTGTGTCCTGTCAGGCTCTCAGGTACACAGTTAAGTGCTAAGCGTACATAAAGCGTGATCATGTGCTAATGTCCTCGCGGGAGTCACCCTCAATCTATGGCGTCTGAACGCCAGACCCTGAATACGGCAATCAAAACTCCTCACCGGTTATGCCGGTAATCTAGGGCATCTAGGACGCCGACCCTGACCAGCTAGCACACCAAACTCCTCACCGATTAAGTCGGTATTCTAGTGGCTTATTTCAGCCGGGTCCCTAACCACACACACACATGACCACACTGGCGCATAGCATACAATGGTTGATATTAGCGCATGGCGGCCCAGCCATGCTACCCTTTTATAGTAACAGCTACAGGACCTGCCAGAAACAAGGACCAATGAAGCTTGTTCCAGAACAACAGTAGTCACAGGACCTTCCTGGCAGACCAATAGGAGCTGCTGCAGTACCTGAGCATGTGAACCCTGATCTCCAATGAGAGATCTCACTCTGAGCATGCTCAGAAGGGAAAACGCAGGACTTTGTCCCAAAGACGTCTGCTCCAGCACTGGCTATAATAGCAGATCCAGGAAAGGCAGCAGCAAGTCACTGCACAGTACTGGAGTGGGCAAGACGCTTGGACCGACGTCTCTGCAAAGCAGGCTCCACTGCGGCCGGAGATGAATGGGAGACCGCAGCGGGGGCTGGTTCGAGACTCCCCTTGTGCAGCAGCGGGAACTCGAACCCTAACAAATGATCTCTTAGTATCTATCCTCCTCCATTTCCCTGTCAAAAAGTGAAATGGAAGGGGGACAGATTAAAAGACACTTAACTTGATGGTTATCTCTGGGATAGATACTTAAATAGCATACT
Organism: Oophaga sylvatica; assembly: GCA_033576555.1. Classification (NCBI taxonomy): domain Eukaryota; kingdom Metazoa; phylum Chordata; class Amphibia; order Anura; family Dendrobatidae; genus Oophaga; species Oophaga sylvatica. Next base: position 225,493,134 of record JARQOD010000005.1, on the reverse strand, counting down.
GCAGACTAGATATTTTAAGAGAATTATGGCACAATTATCTGCACACCTATACAAGATGAGAGGTCAGAAAGACCCATGTTAAATATTTAGAAACAGGTGTAGAGAACATCTCTAATAGCTGGAAAAAGAATGAACATTTCTTTAAAAATAGCTAAAAATTAAGACAATTTTGGTGATGTACAACAGTAAATAAATATTACAAAATGGCAGGTAAATTATTATTATTTAATCATAAAGTAGTGTGAAGAATATTGCAGATATAATTTAATGCCGCTCGTTTGTATCCCATGTGGCGTGGGATTATAAAACCCCCTCTATGTGCAGCTAGCTCAGCAGGGAGGGTCAAGCCTCAAAGATTATGAGTGACATATATCACATCTTGAGTCAGTTCAGAGCAGAACAAAAATTGCGCTTCCCTGTGGATAGCATGCAGTCTAAACTGCTTTGCTGAGTCAGTCTGATTCCATACGGAGTTATGGAGATATTAAATGTCCTAACCGTACGTCGTGTATATTTCTGAGATCTCCATGGCAAACATGCCCACCTGGGTTTCGACCCGTTTTAGCACCAAGGGGTATGAAGATACATTGAACAGCTAGTAGAAACCAGATAGCAAAGCTGAGTTTGTTCTTAACAGGGGCCTGGCCGGATCCGATGGTAACAAAACTACCTCCCTCGGACCGTCTAATAAGGAATTATGACCCGTTTTAAATTTTTGTGTTTTTAACTGCCAGTAGCAAGAGGAGCCAGATTAAGTTCAGCCAAGAAGGCAGTAGGGAAGTGACACAAAGGGGATAAAGGCTAGTGCAAGGCTATTTGGTCGCTCTATCTGGTATGCTTGCTGGTCACTTTGAAAGTTGGGGCCGCATCGAGTAACGTGCTGAGAAGGGACCAAGGAGACAGTTGTCATCCCATGCCCCCCTGTGGCCCAGTGCACACATGATCTAACATAAAACCAGTAAATGACACATATTCTGCTTATGTCTTTTGTCCTACCAATATCTGTATTTTCAAATGTGCTTATTGTATATGTCTAACCATCATATATATATTGTATTATCTAGTGTGCCTTTAGGGTGATTATATACTTTAACCAGGGGCTGCTCTTTTATCTCGATCCACGAATCCACACGTCCGTTTCTCAGGTTAACTTTCCATGCTATCAGTGCTGGTTTCTGGCCCGCTATAATCCCGTTAATGGACTGCAGTAATATCTATCGAGGAACTAGTGGCAGTCTTATCGGGTTGGCAGCACTCTGTTTCACTGGTGCTAGTGAAGGGGCACCTTAGCCTGTCAGGGTTGTGTGTGAGTGTGGTACCACATCAGTGGCGTGATCCACATCCTTTCACTCCCCTGTCCTCAGGGGATGAGTAAAGTCACACTGGTGCAAGTGAAGAGCCATACCACATAATCTCGCTGACGTAATAGTTACATCAGACAGGGTCGCGAGGTGTAGGTGCATCACATGTCAGTGGAGGTATTCGGCGAGAACTCTCTGGAGTTTTCTTTCACAAGTGGTGGCTGCGGTGGGATTCTGTGTATTTTTTTACAAATATACATATAGATTCTTAATCCTTAATTCATCCCAATATCTTACTTAAACTATAAGTATTATTCCTTATCTCCAGGAGGTTTGGATAATTCCACTACCTTTGCCTCGAATGCATTATATATTTTAATAGACTCTTATAGGGTATTTTCTTTTTTGTACATTATCATTTCAGTGGTAAACTTTATAAATACAGTTATTGCCAGTTGAAATTATTGGCTTTGATTATGAATAGTGTTGAGCGATACTGCTCGATATCTAAAAATATCGGATCGGAATGGTATCGCCGATATCACTAAATATCGGCGATATCCGATTCCGATACCGGAAGTCCCATGTAAGTCTATGGGAACAAAATATCGCAACTAGTGTTGAGCGATACGATACCGCAAGTATCGGGTATCGGCCGATATTAGCTCTATTGGACTTTCGATACTTAGTTCCGATATTTTCGTCTTATCGGATACCGGAATCGGAATTGTCACTGTCACTGTCAGTGTCCGTCGGTCGGGTCTGTCAGGAGTCAGCGGCACTTACCTGGCAGAAGATCTCCGGCGGTCACGGACTGGACTGCTTGATGGCTGCCATCATCTTTCCCCGGCGGTCACATGCAGTTTCTCGCGATAACTGCAGTGACTGCTGGGTAATCCCGGCCGTAAAGCAGTCAGTCCGATGACGTCACCGCCGGGGAAGCAGGTAATCAGCTGTGCTGCGTCGAGATGACAGGCTCTGCCTGTCATTGCGATGTAGCAGAGCTGGATCGTCATGGGACTGTCGTTACTATGGACTGCGTCGGACAGGTGGTATACTGTTGGTTTTTTTTTTTTCTTTTTTTACAGGAGATCGATGGCGTCGCAGGAATGAGTGTATAATAAAATTAATGAAAACTGTGTTGTCTCTTTTATTTCATTAAAATACTTTTTTCTTGCTTTGTCTTTTTTTTTATACATTTAAAAACTTTAGGATTAATAATGGATCGGTGTCTTATTGACACCTCTCCATTATTAACCGGGCTTATTTTCACCGTGCAATCAACGGTGACATTAACCCCTTATTACCTCACTTGCCACCGCTACAGGGCAGTGGGAAGAGCCGGGTAAAGTGCCACAATTGGCACATCTTTTGATGCGCCAAATGTGGGGCTGCTGTAGCCTGGTATTATCAGGCTGTTGAGGGCCAAAATCCATGGACCTTGACAGTCTTTTAATACCAGGCCGCAGCAGTCTGCATTTTACTTGGCTGGTTAACAAAAATAGGGGGACCCCTACGCCGTTTTTTTTTCGAGGGGATCCCCTATTTTTGTTAACCAGCCAAGCTAAGCAGACTGCTGTGGCCTGGTATCATCAGGCTGGCAAGGTCCATGGATATTGGATCCTTAGCAGCCTGAAAAACCAGGCCTCAGCAGTCTGCTTCATCTGGCTGGTTAACAAAAATAGGGGGGACCCCACGCCAAATTTTTTTCGAGGGGATCCCCTATTTTTGTTAACCAGCCAAGATATGCAGACTGCTGTGGCCTGGTATTATCAGGCTGGCAAGCAGGGTCGGACTGAGGCACCGGGACACCGGAGAAACCTACGGTGGGCCCCAGCTCCTGCGTGGTGGGCCCTGATTTGAAAGGATAGGTCGCGGGGCAGAGGGGGCGGTGGCCCCGGGGCCCGCGCTCTGAGGGGGCCCACCCGGAGCTACGATACAGTTACATTCTGCGGCAGAGCAGGGAGAATCGCTCTCCCTGCTCTGCCGCCCGGAAGCTATGGGGCCTGAACAGGCGTTGGGGGGGCCCGGTGCCAGCAGTGGGCCCCCCACCCATCATCGGAGGGTCAGCTGTATCGGCATCCAGCCGATAAAGCTGACCGCATGGAGAGAGAAGGAGCGAGCGCTCCTTCTCTCCCATAATCCCCCTCTCAGCGTATGACAGCGGGCGCAATAACATCACCTGCCGGCGCCCGCTGTCAGACGCTGAGAGGGAGAACAGTGAGCAGCACAGGAGCAGGGAGGTGAGTTTTTTTTTGATTTTTTTTTTAATGGGGGTGCAGTCGAGTCCTGGCTGGAGAAGTCGTCATGTCGGTGTGGGCCAGATGGAAAAGACATGAAAAGTGAACAATTCCATTAGAAAGAACATCAGCGGTAAGTCATTATCTGTACCTGTGCTGTAATCTATTATATGTTCTGTAGGACTGGTATTATTTAACACAGACCATATGGCGGTAATATCAATATTGGTCTTTTTATATATAGATTATTTTGGCCAACAGCGCGGTCATTTGCTGAGGTTCTCTGATGATGGGCCCACTCAGAAGTTTTGCCCCCACTAAACCAAAACCCTAGCTACGCCTATGGCTCTCTCTCTAGTCTTTCTTTCTCGCTCTCTGTTCTTTCCTTCTCGCTCTGTTCTTTTTTCTCTCTGTTCTTTCTTTCTCTCTTTTCTTTCTTTCCTCTCTTTCTTTCTCTGTTTGTTCTTTCTCTCTCGCTGCTCTTTCTTTCTTTTCCTCAGTACCAGCCACTGTGCCCTCATTACCAGTCAGTGTGATCAGCAGTGCTAAATGGTTACGCTTGGGGCGAGGATATGGGTGTGATTAGCTGTGAAATGGGTGTTGTCGGGGCGTGGCCTAAAATTTTCAGCGGCGCGCAACACGCGCAGCAGCCTTTAATCCTCTTTCCTGTCTTCCAAATTTGGGATGTATGCTGTATGACCTCCCTACAACTTCTGGCCATGCTCCTGATGAGCGCGACGGATGGTCTCGTGAGGGATCTCCTCCCACACCTGGACTAAAGCATCCACCAACTCCTGGACAGTCTGTGGTGCAATGTGGCATGGCCTAAAATTTTCTGCAGCATGCACAGCGTGCCACAGCCTTTGTCCCTCTTTCCCTTATTCAAAGGTTGGGAAGTATGATGTTGGGCCGCAAGAATATATTTTCTCTGGTGGGTCCAAGGTACTCCAGTCCGACGCTGCTGGCAAGGGCCATGTATGTTGGCTCCTTAACAGCCTTAAATACCATGCCTCAGCAGCAGGGGCATACATATAAATCATGGGGCCCCATAGCAAAAGTCTGAATGTTCCCCACCCCCCCAAAAAAAAAACCCAGAGGCATTGTAAATGTAAAGTGAAAGCACAGTGAGGGAAGTTGAGTCGCACAGAGACAGGGGTTTTGGGGGTACTCGGCACCGATCACGTCGACTTCTATGGGGGATGTCACGAGTAGCACAGCTCGGTCCGTGACCTGGGCGATCACTGGAATGTGGGATATTTCCAGGGGATGATAGAATGTTCGTGTAGTTTGTCGTGACGCCACCTGTAGTACCTGGTCAGGGTGTCCAGCGCTGCTGTGCAGGTCCTCTGGAAGGGATGGTGTAGTGCAGGTAGGTGAAAAGTCTTCTACAGGTAACACGCTATCCTTCCAGGTCAGATAGATGCGAGATAGAGCAATGGTGCAAAGTGATGTAGCAGAGTGGACTATGCGACGTAGTAAGAAAGCAGGAAACACTTCAAGTTAAACGTTGCATAATAAAATTTTTAATAATAACATTACAAAAGTGCAAATAGCATTAGTGCCGAAGTTCGTGGAGACTTCTTAGGACTACCCCCACCGGGGTAACTTCACAGTGTCCTTTACTTGTGCTTGTGGAGGACCCACTCCAAACCTCCAACTGTGGTCTTGGGTGGGCTGCAAGACTTTCCTTGAGCAGACCTCACTTTCGGCCACACCAAACGGGTTTTTAGTTTCTGAGGTAGTTGAAAATAGTGCACAGTTAAGTTTTTTGTAAAACCAAGATGGAGCACCGAAGTGCCAACTATTTACAGAAAAGTTTGTGAGCCAGTACAGTTCATGGCTTCAAAGTTCAACATTTTCATTACAGTGAAACACCATTACCCAACCTGGGTATATTAAGGCAACAATAAACTTGTTCTTCTGAACATTCACCCGTCCGGGTACATCAAACCATTACCCAACCTGGGTATATTAAGGCAACAATAAACTTCTTTTTATGAACATTCACCCGCCGGGTACATCAATAATTTAACTATTTACATACAGAGACCCTGTCCGGGTTATTTAGACTTCTTTGGCTGGCCTCTTACAGGTACCACCTGGTACTGTTCTGGAGCTTGCCAAACATCCGTGACAGGAGGGTCCACCCAGACCTGATGACGTCGTGTGGCCTGTACAGTGACGTCGTGACCCGCTATCTGGGTCTGTGTGGCCACCTCTTTCGTCTCCCTCCGGGTCTGGACCCTATGTCCCGGACTGACGAACCCCAGGGGGCCTAACAGGCGCCGGGTACGGGCCAGCTATCATTATCATGTCCATAGCTGGGGCTGCTGAGGAGACCACTGAGGGAGGCTGGGGAGATTTACGGCGTGGGGTGGGCACTTGTGCAGAGGCCTGGTTGGGGGAGGCTGAAGGCTCGTAGGGTCTGTCAGTTTCCTGACACTCTGGGGAGTAGGGGTCGCACCTGGTAACATTTAGGGCGTACCATCCATTGTAACCCCAGTGTCGGGTGTAAGTCACCAAGTCTCCTGGCAACAGGTCCCTCCCCGGGTGTCCTTCTGGGAGGTGAGCCTCCACGTCCCGCCGGGTTACAAAAACTTCTAAATAAAGTCCAGGCTCCTGGATGAAGCCCCAACCACCTTTTAACTTAAAGTTCCGTACTGCACCCTTACGCCGCGGCTCCCTCACCGTACTTTTATCCTTTCTCATACGTGCCTTCTCTGCCAGGTCCTTCTCCAGGTGACGTTGCCGAAGCTTTTGGGATTCTCGCTGCTCCCTTTGTCGCTCTGCTTCCCGCTCCCGACGTCTCCACTCTTCCTCCTGACGCCGGTTGTAATTCTCCTCCACCAGCAGCTCCATGTCTCCACCATCAAACGCCAGCTTACGATGTCCGGTTTGCGGCAGCTCTCCTGGCGCCCGCCAGTCCTGGCGGCGCTCACCTGTGGCGGAAGCAGCCGGCTCTGGAACAGATGACGGTCGGGGCTCCGGTACAGGCAGGTAGAGCTCTGGTGCCTGCGCGGCCTCCTCCATGAGGACGGGTGTCGCTTCTTCTGCCTCAGCGACGGGGGCAGACAGCGGGATCTGGGGTGCTGGTGCGGCGTTTTCTGCAGGAACGGGTGCCTCCACTGTGATACTGGCAACCGGTTCAGATTGCAAGGGCTGGGATGCCCGCACGGCCTCCTGTACTGGAACGGGTGCCTCCACTGAGATACTGTCAACCGGTTCAGATTGCAAGGGCTGGGATGCCCGCACGGCCTCTCTACTGGAACGGGTGCCTCCACTGAGATACTGCAACGGTTCAGATTGCAAGGGCTGGGATGCCCGCACGGCCTCCTCTACTGGAACGGGTGCCTCACTTCCGGTACAGACACTTCAGGGGGTAAGAGGGATTGGCGCCGCTCCAATTTTAGTGTTTAGGGCCCGCCAGCTCGCTTCCATCCTGGCGACCTCCTCCCGGTGCCGGGCCAGGTCTCTCAGGGTATCCTCCGTTCTTCCAGCGTAGGAGGGTTTCCAGGCCGGGTGCCAAACGGTGGCTCCGTGGCGATCGGGTCGCTTCCGTGGGGGGAGAGCTCTGACTCCTCCATCCCTTCCCACTTCTGCTCACGTCCTTCGCCATCTCTGCCAAGTCACATGTGTCATTAGCATCAGGAGAGGCGCCATCTTTTGTAGGGAGGCGGGACCTTCGCGTTCGTTTCCGCCCACTGAGGAGGATGAGGAGGCGGAACTCCAGAGCTGTGGGGCACGATCTTACATTGCAGTAACATTTAGAGTGTGCGGACATCGTTTTCGCGCCACGGAGTGAGTGTACGCCCACGAGAGCACGCCTTATTCTTCACCTGTGCCTCGTGGCGCAGATATGACGGAAAAATGGCAAATACAGTCTATGATGATTTTTGCAATTCTCAAGCAAAAAAACAGTTCAATTAAGGCACACAGGACTCGCTTATAGCGAGCTTCTGAATCCTGTTCGTGACGCCAAAGTTGAGTCGCACAGAGCCACAGGTTTTGGGGGTACTCGGCACCAAGCCCGTCGACTTCTATGGGGGATGTGACGGGTAGCACAGCTATGTCCGTGCCCTGGTCGCTCACTGGAATGTGGGATATTTCCAGGGGATGATAGAATGTTTGTGTAGTTTGTCGTGACGCCACCTGTAGTACCTGGTCAGGGTGACCAGCGCTGCTGTGCAGGTCCTCTGGCAGGGATGGTGTAGTGCAGCTTAGGTGATAAGTCTTGTACAGGTAAGACGGTATCCTTCCAGGGCAGATAGATGTGAGATAGAGCAATGGTGCAGAGTGATGTAGCAGAGTGGAGTATGCGACGTAGTAAGAAAGCAGGAAAGGAAACAATTCTTACTACAAAGACATGCAGCATAAGGCTGCCTCAACCCCTCCCATCCAACTAGCTACACCCTGTTCTAACCAGCCTGAGCTAGACCATCCCATTGGGTCCGCCTACACTCAGCTGGCATAGTGTACTGTTGAATGCAGTGGTTGGAGTCAATGGGGTGTTTCCTCCTTACCTGAGAGTAAGTTGTCACACCGCTGGGTGCGATGCAACATCTCTGTGGCGACTGGACCCTCGGTGTTCTGTCTTTTCACAAATGCCGGCTTTACCCGGCAATTGAATCAGAGGCTATTTTACTATGTAGAAGTGAATAAACTATAAATATATGTATATATATATGTCACAATGACATGTATATATATATTATATATATATATGTATTCTAAGTGTGTATATTTTGTGTTTACAAGGAAAGAAAGTGTTTTTTTAGTTGCGATATTTTGTTCCCATAGACTTACATGGGACTTCCGGTATCGGAATCGGATATCGCCGATATTTAGTGATATCGGCGATACCATTCCGATCCGATATTTTTAGATATCGAGCAGTATCGCTCAACACTAGTCGGAGTGTTGAGCGTATGCTGTATCTAAATATCGGATCGAATGGTATGCATACACTAAATATCGGCGTACATTCCGTACCGAAGTCCAGTATCTATGTATGATAAAAAATTGTAACATATACACATGAATACATATTATATATATATATACATGTCATTGTGATATATTTAAACATATTTTATATTTTTCATCTTCTACTGTAAAATAGCCTTGATTCATTGACCGTAAACCGGCATTTGTGAAAGACAAACACCGAGGTCCAGCGCCACGAGATGTTGCATCGCACTACACGTTGATCAACTTATCTATATATATAACATGTCATTGTGACATATATAATACATATATTTATAGTTTATTCACTTCTTACATAGTAAAATAGCCTCTGATCAATTGCGGGTAAGCCGGCATTTGTGAAAGAAGAAGCACCCGAGGGTCCAGTCGCACAGAGATGTTGCATCGCACCAGCGTTGTCACTTACTCTCAGGTAAGGAAGGAAACACCCCATTGACTCCAACCACTGCTTCAACAGTACACTAGCCAGCTGAGTGTAGGCGACCCAATGGATGGTCTAGCTCAGGCTGGTTAGAACGGGTGTAGCTAGTTGGATGGGAGGGTTGAGGCAGCTTATGCGCATGTCTTTGTAGTAAAATTGTTTCCTTTCCAGCTTTCTTACTACGTCATACTCCCTCTGCTAATCACTCTGCACATTGTCATCTCACATCTATCTGCCTGGAAGGATACCGTCATTACCTGTAAGACTTATCACCTAGCTGCACTACACCATCCCTGCCAGAGGACTGCACAGCAGCGCTGGTCACCCTGCCAGGTACTACAGGTGGCGTCACGACAAACTACACAAACATTCTATCATCCCTGAATATCCCACATTCCAGTGAGCGACCAGGCACGACATAGCTGTGCTCCCGTCAATCCCCCATAAAGTCGACGGCTTGGTGCCGAGTACCCCAAACCTGTGGCTCTGTGCGACTCAAACTTTGGCTACGAACAGGATTCAGAAATCGCTATAAGCGAGTCCTGTGTGCCTTAATTGAACTGTTTTTTTGCTTGAGAATTGCAAAAATCATCATAGACTGTATTTGCCATTTTTCCGTCATATCTGCGCCACGAGGCACAGGTGAAGAATAAGGGCGTGCTCTCGTGGGCGTACACTCACTCCGTGGCGCGAAAACGATGTCCGCACACTCTAAATGTTACTGCAATGTAAGATCGTGCCCCACAGCTCTGGAGTTCCGCCTCCTCATCCTCCTCAGTGGGCGGAAACGAACGCGAAGGTCCCGCCTCCCTACAAAAGATGGCGCCTCTCCTGATGCTAATGACACATGTGACTTGGCAGAGATGGCGAACGGACGTGAGCAGAAGTGGGAAGGGATGGAGGAGTCGAGCTCTCCCCCCACGGAAGCGACCCGATCGCCACGGAGCCACCGTTTGGCACCCGGCCTGGAAACCCTCCTACGCTGGAAGAAGCGGAGGATACCCTGAGAGACCTGGCCCGGCACCGGGAGGAGGTCGCCAGGATGGAAGCGAGCTGGCGGGCCCTAAAACTACAATTGGAGCGGCGCCAATCCCTCTTACCCCCTGAAGTGTCTGTACCGGAAGGTGAGGCACCCGTTCCAGTAGAGGAGGCCGTGCGGGCATCCCAGCCCTTGCAATCTGAACCGGTTGACAGTATCTCAGTGGAGGCACCCGTTCCAGTACAGGAGGCCGTGCGGGCATCCCAGCCCTTGCAATCTGAACCGGTTGCCAGTATCACAGTGGAGGCACCCGTTCCTGCAGAAAACGCCGCACCAGCACCCCAGATCCCGCTGTCTGCCCCCGTCGCTGAGGCAGAAGAAGCGACACCCGTCCTCATGGAGGAGGCCGCGCAGGCACCAGAGCTCTACCTGCCTGTACCGAGCCCCGACCGTCATCTGTTCCAGAGCCGGCTGCTTCCGCCACAGGTGAGCGCCGCCAGGACTGGCGGGCGCCAGGAGAGCTGCCGCAAACCGGACATCGTAAGCTGGCGTTTGATGGTGGAGACATGGAGCTGCTGGTGGAGGAGAATTACAACCGGCGTCAGGAGGAAGAGTGGAGACGTCGGGAGCGGGAAGCAGAGCGACAAAGGGAGCAGAGAGAATCCCAAAAGCTTCGGCAACGTCACCTGGAGAAGGACCTGGCAGAGAAGGCACGTATGAGAAAGGATAAATGTACTGTGAGGGAGCCGCGGCGTAAGGGTGCAGTACGGAACTTTAAGTTAAAAGGTGGTTGGGGCTTCATCCAGGAGCCTGGACTTTATTTAGAAGTTTTTGTAACCCGGCGGGACGTGGAGGCTCACCTCCCAGAAGGACACCCGGGGAGGGACCTGTTGCCAGGAGACTTGGTGACTTACACCCGACACTGGGGTTACAATGGATGGTACGCCCTAAATGTTACCAGGTGCGACCCCTACTCCCCAGAGTGTCAGGAAACTGACAGACCCTACGAGCCTTCAGCCTCTCCCAACCAGGCCTCTGCACAAGTGCCCACCCCACGCCGTAAATCTCCCCAGCCTCCCTCAGTGGTCTCCTCAGCAGCACCAGCTATGGACATGATAATGATAGCTGGCCCGTACCCGGCGCCTGTTAGGCCCCCTGGGGTTCGTTCAGTCCGGGACATAGGGGTCCAGACCCGGAGGGAGACGAAAGAGGTGGCCACACAGACCCAGATAGCGGGTCACGATGTCACTGTACAGGCCACACGATGTCATCAGGTCTGGGTGGACTCTCCTGTCACGGATGTTTGGCAAGCTCCAGAACAGTACCAGGTGGTACCTGTAAGAGGCCAGCCAAAGAAGTCTAAATAACCCGGACAGGGTCTCTGTATGTAAATAGTTAAATTATCGATGTACCCGGACGGGTGAATGTTCATAAAAAGAAGTTTATTGTTGCCATAATATACCCAGGTTGGGTAATGGTTTGATGTACCCGGACGGGTGAATGTTCAGAAGAACAAGTTTATTGTTGCCTTAATATACCCAGGTTGGGTAATGGTGTTTCACTGTAATCAAAATGTTGAACTTTGAAGCCATGAACTGTACTGGCTCACAAACTTTTCTGTAAATAGTTGGCACTTCGGTGCTCCATCTTGGTTTTACAAAAAACTTAACTGTGCACTATTTTCAACTACCTCAGAAACTAAAAACCCGTTTGGTGTGGCCGAAAGTGAGGTCTGCTCAAGGAAAGTCTTGCAGCCCACCCAAGACCACAGTTGGAGGTTTGGAGCGGGTCCTCCACAAGCACAAGTAAAGGACACTGTGAAGTTACCCCGGTGGGGGTAGTCCTAAGAAGTCTCCACGAACTTCGGCACTAATGCTATTTGCACTTTTGTAATGTTATTATTAAAAATTTTATTATGCAACGTTTAACTTGAAGTGGTTCCTGCTTTCTTACTACGTCGCATAGTCCACTCTGTTACATCACTTTGCACCATTGCTCTATCTCACTTCTATCTGCCCTGGAAGGATAGCGTGCTACCTGTAGAAGACTTTTCACCTACCTGCATTACACCATCCCTTCCAGAGGACCTGCACAGCAGCGCTGGACACCCTGACCAGGTACTACAGGTGGCGTCACGACAAACTACACAAACATTCTATCATCCCCTGGAAATATCCCACATTCCAGTGATCGCCCAGGTCACGGACCGAGCTGTGCTACTCGTGACATCCCCCATAGAAGTCGACGTGATCGGTGCCGAGTACCCCAAAACCCCTGTCTCTGTGCGACTCAACTTCCCTCACTGTGCTGGCACTTTACATTTACAATGCCTCTGGGTTTTTTTTTTGGGGGGGGGGGAACATTCAGACTTTTGCTATGGGGCCCCATGATTTATATGTACGCCCCTGCTGCTGAGGCATGGTATTTAAGGCTGTTAAGGAGCCAACATACATGGACCTTGCCAGCAGCGTCGGACTGGAGTACCTTGGGCCCACCAGAGAAAATATATTCTTGCGGCCCAACATCATACTTCCCAACCTTTGAATAAGGGAAAGAGGGACAAAGGCTGTGGCACGCTGTGCATTCTGCAGAAAATTTTAGGCCATGCCACGTTGCACCACAGACTGTCCAGGAGTTGGTGGATGCTTTAGTCCAGGTGTGGGAGGAGATCCCTCACGAGACCATCCGTCGCGCTCATCAGGAGCATGGCCAGAAGTTGTACGGAGGTCATACAGCATACCTCCCAAATTTGGAAGACAGGAAAGAGGATTAAAGGCTGCGGCGCGTGTTGCGCGCCGCTGAAAATTTTAGGCCACGCCCCGACAACACCCATTTCACAGCTAATCACACCCATATCCTCGCCCCAAGCGTAACCATTTAGCACTGCTGATCACACTGACTGGTAAAGAGGGCACAGTGGCTGGTACTGAGGAAAAGAAAGAAAGAGCAGCGAGAGAGAAAGAACAAACAGAGAAAGAAAGAGAGGAAAGAAAGAAAAGAGAGAAAGAAAGAACAGAGAGAAAAAAGAACAGAGAGCGAGAAGGAAAGAACAGAGAGCGAGAAAGAAAGACTAGAGAGAGAGCCATAGGCGTAGCTAGGGTTTTGGTTTAGTGGGGGCAAAACTTCTGAGTGGGCCCATCATCAGAGAACCTCAGCAAATGACTACGCTGTTGGCCAAAATAATCTATATATAAAAAGACCAATATTGATATTACCGCCATATGGTCTGTGTTAAATAATACCAGTCCTACAGAACATATAGATTACAGCACAGGTACAGATAATGACTTACCGCTGATGTTCTTTCTAATGGAATTGTTCACTTTTCATGTCTTTTCCATCTGGCCCACACCGACATGACGACTTCTCCAGCCAGGACTCGACTGCAACCCCATTAAAAAAAAAATAAAAAAAAAACTCACCTCCCGGCTCCTGTGCTGCTCACTGTTCTCCCTCTCAGCGTCTGACAGCGGGCGCCGGCAGGTGATGTTATTGCGCCCGCTGTCATACGCTGAGAGGGGGATTATGGGAGAGAAGGAGCGCTCGCTCCTTCTCTCTCTATGCGGTCAGCTTTATCGGCTGGATGCCGATACAGCTGACCCTCCGATGACGGGTGGGGGGCCCACTGCTGGCACCGGGCCCCCCCAACGCCTGTTCAGGCCCCATATGTCATGGGTGCATCGCCACGAAGATCGTCGCGATTGCACATTCTGACTTCTCACAGCTGAGCTGCTGTTTCTTTGTGTTTGGTAATGAGAGAGTTAATTTTACCTAGCTCTTTGCTAAGACTAGGTCCATCCTCGCCCGGCTGCTTTTGATTATGTTCTAATTAGTTTCCTTTATATTCCTGCCAGTCTGGGTGTTAGACGCCGGTGAAAGCATTCATGTAGTATAGCAGACTGGAGCGGTTCTGAGAATACTTAAGCTAAGAGCTCCTTAGTTGTTTTTACTCTTATAGCTTATAGTTTATCTCTGAGACCTTAGGTGTTCCTACTGTGTGTGAGTGTTGTATGTAAGACTTTATTTACTTTATTTCTTGTCTTTCTTGTATGTCTTTCTGTTCATTAACCGTTACCTGTTCATTCCCTTTGGTGGTAATCAGGGTCCTTCTTAGGACTAGATTACAGTTGGCAGGGATTGATAGGAGACAGGGTTTACGCTGGTGGCCTGGACCTCTGTACCTTTAACAGTACCTCCAGGTAGAGGGATTAGTCAGGACCCCAGTTTAGGGTCAGCATAGACCCCGGTCACCCTCTAGCCGGAGACAGCGTATAACGGATTCAGTATTGACCCACTGGACATTCTGTCAGGTAATTCTATGTTATCATATATCTATGCGCATGTTATATAGTATGTTGCCCTTTTGATATAGATTACTGACATCACATATATATATCTGCTATACAGCGTGACATTTTCACCGGCCATACTAAAGATTCTCCCCAGCTGTCATGGATCCAGTAGCCCAGCTGGCCCGGCAGTTGCAGGGGTTGTCCATGGAGTTTGCAGACATTAAGTCCAAGGTTTTGTCCCCCCGGAGCAAACCAGATCTGAACCTAAGGTTGCTCTCCCGGACAGGTTCACTGGTGGGCGGGACAAATTTTTTACCTTCCGGGAGGCATGTAAATTGTACTTTCGGCTGCGGCCTCGGTCATCTGGGAGTGAAGAGCAGAGGGTGGGAATTGTTATCTCGCTCTTACAAGGGGACCCTCAATTATTGGGCGTTCTCTATTCCTCCAGGCTCCCCAGATCTCCAGTCAGTGGATCGATTTTTTACTGCCCTGGGTCTGGTATATGATGATCCGGATCGAGTCTCCCTTGCTGATACAAAGTTACGTAAAATACGGCAAGGAAATCGTCCAGCGGAGGAATATTCTTCTGAGTTCCGTAGATGGGCAACAGATACTCAGTGGAATGACCCAGCTCTTAGGAGCCAGTTTTGTCAAGGGTTGTCTGACAAATTAAAAGATGTGTTGGCTCAGTATGATTCTCCTCCATCACTGGAGGCTGCTGTGGCCCTCGCTATTCGCATTGATAGACGACTTCGGGGAAGACGCGAGGTAACTCCGCCTCCCGTGATGACTCCACCTACTACTAAAGTCCCTTATACTGAGGTTCCCCTGGTCTGTTCTGAGGAGCCCATGCAGTTGGGAGGGACATCATTTTGTAGGAGGGAATCGGCGGTGCACCGCAAGACTAGAAGGTGTTTCTTTTGCTGGAGAGAGGGACATTTTGTTGGGGGGTGTCCATCCCGGGCCTCTTTGAGCAAAGGAGTTAACCTGGGAGTGTGTATTTCGTCCCCAAATCCCTCTCAGTTTCTCGTGCCTGCGGAGGTGGTGATTGGTACTAGAACTGAGAGGATTTCTGTTTTTCTTGATAGTGGGTCCGGGGCTAATCTGGTGGACGCTCGGTTTGCCCAGGTGCATGGTATGCAACTGAGTGTATTGGCCAAACCAGTCCCTATAGTCTCTATTGATTCTAGACCTCTCGGTCAAGGTAGCTTGGTACAAGCTGTTCATAACATAGATCTTCGAGTAGGGGCAATACATAAAGAGCAATTGTCTTGTTATGTGTTGGAGGATCTACCTACTCCTATTGTTTTGGGACTTCCTTGGTTGGCTAAACATAACCCAGTGATTGATTGGCAATCCAGAAAGATAAGCCAGTGGGGTGAATTTTGCAGGAATAACTGCATGAGCACGGTCATCGGTGCGGTTGTGCCTAGGACTTTGCCTCCTTTTCTGGAGGACTTTGGGAGATGTTCTCAGAGGAGGGGTGTAAAGAGTTACCTCCTCATCGCGCATATGACTGCTCAATAAAGTTGCTTCCTGATGCCTTATCTCGTACTTTCCCAGGGGCCGGGAAGACGGATGATCCGGTTCCTATTCCTCAGGAGGGAGTTGTAGTGTCAGCTGTATGCTCTGAGCTTGAGGGGGAGGTATTGGGGGCTCAGGGGGATGCCCCTGTGGGACTTCCAGGGAGACTGATAGTTCCAGATCGCTTAAGACTGAAGGTTACGGGGAACCGTTACAAACGGATGGCTGATAGGAGGAGAGTTTCTGGTCTAGATCTGAAGGTGAACGATCTGGTTTGGTTGTCTACCAGGAATATAAAACTTAAAGTTTCCTCCTGGAGGTTGGGTCCCAGATTCATCGGGCCGTACAGGATCAGTTCCATAATTAATCCTGTGGCATTTCGTCTGGACCTCCCTCCTACGTTTAAAATTCATAATGTGTTTCACAAGTCATTACTTAAAAAGTATGTGGCACCAGTCATACCGTCACCTCTACCTCCTCCTTCAGTGGTAGTCAATGATAACGTGGAATTTCATGGGTCGAAAATCATTGACTCACGTCTCAGTCGCCGATCCCCTCAGTACTTAGTTCATTGGAGGGGGTATGGTCCTGAGGAGAGGACGTGGGTCCCTGCATCTGATGCTAACGCAGATCGATTGGTTCGGACCTTTCACACAACTTACCCGGACAGACCTGGTCATGAGGGTCCGGAGGCCCCTCGTAGAAGGGGGGGTACTGTCATGGGTGCATCGCCACGAAGATCGTCGCGATTGCACATTCTGACTTCTCACAGCTGAGCTGCTGTAACTTTGTGTTTGGTAATGAGAGAGTTAATTTTACCTAGCTCTTTGCTAAGACTAGGTCCAGCCTCGCCCGGCTGCTTTTGATTATGTTCTAATTAGTTTCCTTTATATTCCTGCCAGTCTGGGTGTTAGACGCCGGTGAAAGCATTCATGTAGTCTAGCAGACTGGAGCGGTTCTGAGAATACTTAAGCTAAGAGCTCCTTAGTTGTTTTTACTCTTATAGCTTATAGTTTATCTCTGAGACCTTAGGTGTTCCTACTGTGTGTGAGTGTTGTATGTAAGACTTTATTTACTTTATTTCTTGTCTTTCATGTATGTCTTTCTGTTCATTAACCGTTACCTGTTCATTCCCTTTGGTGGTAATCAGGGTCCTTCTTAGGACTAGATTACAGTTGGCAGGGATTGATAGGAGACAGGGTTTACGCTGGTGGCCTGGACCTCTGTACCTTTAACAGTACCTCCAGGTAGAGGGATTAGTCAGGACCCCAGTTTAGGGTCAGCATAGACCCCGGTCGCCCTCTAGCCGGAGACAGCGTATAACGGATTCAGTATTGACCCACTGGACATTCTGTCAGGTAATTCTATGTTATCATATATCTATGCGCATGTTATATAGTATGTTGCCCTTTTGATATAGATTACTGACATCACATATATATATCTGCTATACAGCGTGACACCATAGCTTCCGGGCGGCAGAGCAGGGAGAGCGATTCTCCCTGCTCTGCCGCAGAATGTAACTGTATCGTAGCTCCGGGTGGGCCCCCTCAGAGCGCAGGCCCCGGGGCCACCGCCCCCTCTGCCCCGCGACCTATCCTTTCAAATCAGGGCCCACCACGCAGGAGCTGGGGCCCACCGTAGGTTTCTCCGGTGTCCCGGTGCCTCAGTCCGACCCTGCTTGCCAGCCTGATAATACCAGGCCACAGCAGTCTGCATATCTTGGCTGGTTAACAAAAATAGGGGATCCCCTCGAAAAAAATTTGGCGTGGGGTCCCCCCTATTTTTGTTAACCAGCCAGATGAAGCAGACTGCTGAGGCCTGGTTTTTCAGGCTGCTAAGGATCCAATATCCATGGACCTTGCCAGCCTGATAATACCAGGCCACAGCAGTCTGCATATCTTGGCTGGTTAACAAAAATAGGGGATCCCCTCGAAAAAAATTTGGCGTGGGGTCCCCCCTATTTTTGTTAACCAGCCAGATGAAGCAGACTGCTGAGGCCTGGTTTTTCAGGCTGCTAAGGATCCAATATCCATGGACCTTGCCAGCCTGATAATACCAGGCCACAGCAGTCTGCTTAGCTTGGCTGGTTAACAAAAATAGGGGATCCCCTCGAAAAAAAAACGGCGTAGGGGTCCCCCTATTTTTGTTAACCAGCCAAGTAAAATGCAGACTGCTGTGGCCTGGTATTAAAAGACTGTCAAGGCCCATGGATTTTGGCCCTCAACAGCCTGATAATACCAGGCTACAGCAGCCCCACATTTGGCGCATCAAAAGATGTGCCAATTGTGGCACTTTACCCGGCTCTTCCCACTGCCCTGTAGCGGTGGCTAGTGGGGTAATAAGGGGTTAATGTCACCGTTGATTGCACGGTGACAATAATCCCGGTTAATAATGGAGAGGTGTCAATAAGACACCGATCCATTATTAATCCCAAAGTTTTAAAATGTATAAAAAAAAAGACACAGCAAGAAAAAAGTATTTTAATGAAATAAAAGAGACAACACAGTTTTCATTTCTTTTATTATACTCTCATTCCTGCGACGCCATCGATCTCCTGTAAAAAAAGGAAAAAAAAAAACCAACAGTATACCACCTGTCCGACGCAGTCCATAGTAACGACTGTCCCAGTGCGATCCAGCTCTGCTACACCGGAATGACAGGCAGAGGCTGTCATCCCGGCGCAGCACAGCTGATTACCTGCTTCCCCGGCGGTGACGTCATCGGACTGACTGCTTTACGGCCGGGATTACCCAGCAGTCACTGCAGTTATCGCGAGAAACTGCATGTGACCGCTGGGGAAAGATGATGGCGGCCATCAACCAGTCCAGGCCGTGACCACCGGAGATCTTCTGCCAGGTAAGTGCCGCTGACTCCTGACAGACCCGACCGACGGACACTCACAGTGACAGTGACAAATCCGATTCCGGTATACGATATATGGAAAATATCGAAACTAAGTATCGAAAGTCTGATACAGCTAATATCGGCCAATACCCGATACTTGCGGTATCGTATCGCTCAACACTAATTATGAATATTTTAAGCTGTATATTTTACATCATATTTCTAAAATATTTGGAAATGGAGAAGTACTGTCATTTAAAATTCCATAATATTTGTAGGTGCAAAATGTTTCCATGGACAAAAGTCAAAGACCAGTAAACAAACCAATGTATAGAAGAAGCAGCATTCAACAGGATGGATAAGCTGAAATGTTGCCTTGTGAATATGGATAAATAACTTCAGATTACTTCACTGTTTTCTCCTGCATGATTCTACTTCTCCACTTACTTTATATTCAGTGCAATAAAGTCTGCTCCTTCAGTCACATTGTCATAAGCGTCATTCAATAAGTTAGCATATATTTATGGCGACTGCTACATGTTTGTATTACACAGGAAATAGAGTCAATATAAAAAATACATACAAAGCATGTGCTTTTTCTTACTCTGTGCAGCAGGGAGGTTTTCAAAGAGAAATATCCTATTCTTCACAGATACATTCAAATATAGTTGATATAAAGCATGCATACAATATTAGACTTTCTTGGCTAACCCTTAGGACTCAATATGCACATTTGTCGTTTGTGGTTTTAAATTATTAATATTTTACGTAATTATATTTACTGGGAATGAAGATTCAGCTGGAATATTCTTCACACTGTATAATACAATAATACAATGCATTTTGAAAAACACAGAGCCATACAAACGAAGCTGAATTTATAATGTTGCCATGAAAGGGGATTATTAGCCTGGTCTCTGCTCGAATATGGAATTTAGTATGTCAGTTTTCCATTATTGCCTCATATATGATAAAGCTATGCAATTATTAAAGGGTCTATTTCCTTTTACAGCATAAGGACTGTTCTTGCACTTACTTTTTCTCTCATATTTCAGCTCAGGCCCATTCAACTTAATTCAGCTGAGTTGTAATGTTGAGCGATACTTTCCGATATCACTAAGTTTCGGATCGGAATGGGTATCGCCGATACCCAAAATAGAAAAGATACCCAAAAAATATCGGCGCTACCCGATACCGATACCGGAAATCCAATGTAAATCTATGGGAACAAAATATCGGAATTAAAAAAAAACATTCTTGCCTTGTTGGTTAATTGTACATGAAGGAAAACACTCTTTGTTGTTTTCCTTCATGTACAATTAACCAACAAGGCAAGAATGGGTTTTTTTTAATTCCGATATTTTGTTCCCATAGACTTACATTGGATTTCCGGTATCGGTATCGGATAGCGCCGATATTTTTTGGGTATCTTTTCTATTTTGGGTATCGGCGATACCCATTCCGATCCGAAACTTAGTGATATCGGAAAGTATCCCTCAACACTACTGAGTTGCCATTCTAGAAAAAAACAATAAGTCTGGATAACCTCATTAATGTAGTGTCAATGGAATTGTGTGTGCTGTGCTCCATAGGAGGACATTGGCTTGTTTAGTGCTGTAGTCAGGTCAACTATATTGCAAGGCTGATAATATTTTAATATCAGATATTGTCACACCAGGGAAGAGAGATGCCTGGTGTGCGACATAAAGGGAGAAGTGGAGAAACAGGTAAAGAGGAGCTCTGACAATAGGGAGAAGGAGAAGATGTTGACCCCTCAACAATCACCTAATGCTGAACCCTGTGCTCTTTATCACCCTAGACTGGTCCTTTCCTCCTATGTGCCATCACGTGCCTAAGTCCTGCCTGATTCTGGGCCTAGCCATAGATAGTGTGAGGGCAGCAAGACACTATATGATAAGACAACACAGGGAATGAGACAGACAAGGGAAAGCATACAAACAAATGGAACTCCAAAGATATCAAAAGGAACACTGCAGCTTCTCCAGGAACACCATCAGTAAAGTAAGGCACTGCATAGAAACTCTATAGCTGGAATGGGAGGAAGCTAGGAGAGAATTTAAATAATGAAAGGGGAGAAGTCCTAATAAGCTGCGTCTGACACTGGAGCCAATGAAAAACTCAGCAGAGTTTAAACAAGGAATTCTTAACCCTTTCCATAGTAAAAGAAACCATAAACCTGTTTAACTCATGAATAGTCACTCAGATACCAATGAGGCCCTGTGATCAGCTAACCGCTGTGATCTTCTAATTCCAGACACACCACAGGTCCCAGCAGAGTGTGGCACATTCATGACAGCTATGTCCTGTAATAGAATAAGAATTAGTGATAAACGAGTATGCTCGTTGCTCGGGTGGTCTCCCGAATATTTGGAAGGGCTCGGAGACTTAGTTTATGTCTCCGAAGCTGCATGATTTTGCAACTGCTAGACAGCCTGAATACATGTGGGGATTCGCTAACAAACAGTCAATCCCCACACGTATTCATGCTGTCTAGTAGCCGCAAATCATGCACCTGCGGTGACAGAAACTAAATCTCCGAGCACTTCCAAATACTCGGAGATCACCCGAGCCTGCTTGGGAAAACCCGAGTAACGAGCATACTTGCTCATCACTAGTAAGGATATGCTCACATGTGGCAGAGTTGTTGACAAAGTATAGTGCCATACAAGTACAGTGCAAGTTAATGAGGGTTTATAGTAATATCTGTGGCATAATTTTTCTACAAATATCATAACAGTAGCTTTGGGGTTTTTTATTTTTATGGCTTTATGCAGTATTTTAGTTTTTTCTCGCAGAAAAAAAATCTTATTGCTGGAAAAGTGTAACTTTGTAAGTAACTTGACAAGTTCATTGACTCTTTGATAAGTGTGCAGTTACAATTTTCCACTTCAAGATATTTTTCTAATACAAAGTATAATTAACATTTTGTAATTTTGTATGTTATGTTAAAAAACTATACATCCGTAGTTCCAGTCTGCCTTTAGGATATGTTCACAGCATAGGAATATTCTGTTTTCAATCTATGTCATTTACTCTACTCCAACAAAATAATAGCAATACTTAAGTTGTGATGGTTTCTAAGGAAGCATGAAATCAAGTCATCCTTAGTCTTGTTCCAAGAATAAATGAGTCCTTACTGAAGATGGAAGTCCTCCCACTCACAGTCCAATCAGTTACTCATAAGATGCTTCTTTATTAATAGAGGTAATCAAACATGTGGACATGGTTCAATAATGCCTTTCACCAGTAAGAAAAATTCTACAGATTTTAAAAGTTTAAAAAACAGAAAAATTGTTAAACTTTGTTACTTCAATCCATAAAATCACTATAGCATCAGATCCACCATCAACATTTTATTCATTACAAATAAACTAATGCTTAGCACCATATGCAATCATAAAATAGTATTAAATAGCTATCGTCATAGAAAAAAATTCACAAAATTCAAAATAAATTTTCCAAAAAAATACAGTAATCAATACAGTAACATGTTACTAGAGTTATTTAATGCTCTTAACAACAATGAATAGCTCAACCTTACTTGAACAAGTTACATTTTTTTTCACTGAGCTCAGCTGCTTGTGCAGTCTAGAGGTGAGCAAAACTCTCAAAGTTCTCAAAATTTAGGGGGAAATTTGATTTGCATCTAATGAATTGTATGCAAATTGAATCAGCCAGGAAGTGGTTAAAAAAATCTTATACTCACCTCTTCTCGGCCTTCCCTGTATCTAAACCGGTTTCACTGCCACTGGTGCTCTGTTCACCTGTTCTATCCTTATTCTGTCTTTTATCTTCATTATAATTGGGTCTTCCATTCACTAATTCCCTATCATTATATGGAATGCAGTAAACTCTATGAATGTGTGTCGTACTGCATGAAGTCATGGGGCCAAGTGTATGGACTCAGATGGAAAGAAGAAAAAAGATAGAAGAAAGAAGAGAGACGAGCAGATCAGAGAACTGTCGGTGGTGGGACAGGTACTGGGAGGGCAAATTAGAGTCAAGTATAAGATTAAAAAAAGTTCCTATCAGATCTTTATATCAGAAGTGAATCATAAAAAAATCTGATTTTTGTGAATCCATATTTTTTCTATAAAATTGGACGTGCGTTCAGTTGTCCTCAAATTTATTTTCTCATTTCTTTAGTACCATCTGACATCAGGTTTACTTAGCTCAATAATTGGCTGCAGCAGTGATGTTGACTATTTTCATGAAATCACTACTGCAGCAAGCAAATTATCACCGGAGCAGTGCAGAGCCTGCTCAACAGCAGGAGGAGAGTGACAGCACAGTTATTTCATACCACTGCTACCCTATTGAACAAACAATGTGGAAACTGAAGACTCATTTTACGTGATCATAAAGTATATTGTGTAGTTAAAATTAAAAGTTACCTCCAGTAATAATTATAGTTGTTTTTTGCAGTAAAGGTCAAGGCAAGCAGACTGCCTGCACCCCAGGCTGTGTCTTTTGCTATCACTTTGTAAATGTATGGAATAGAAGTGTCTCTGAGCAGTATTTGAGGTACATTTTAAAGATAACTGCTTATAATGTAGAATAAATAGGGAATGTGTATATAATTTACAGATTCTGTACAATATCTAGTAAATATAAAGCAGTCAGAAACAAGGAGCTTTATTACAAATTATCAGTCGTCAGCTTTTTTCTCTGGTGATGGTTGTCCTACTAATATGGGTAAGGGTGCAATTAACTGTGCACAAGCACTTTGGTTACAACAGTTCAGCAAATTGATGATTATGGTAACTACTGTTGGATAGCCTTCTAGACATCCTAGACTGGTGCCACGTTATGTTCTACTCAGCATCCCTATCTGTTTAGGGTAGGATATATTTATATTTGCACTATGCTGGATAATTGATAAGGTATCTCCAGAGTTTATAGTGTTTGTCATCCTGGTCTCTGCCTGTTATTTGTGTGTTTTATGATACTTTTATTTAATAAAACATATTGATATGTTTTCATAAAGCTCCTAGTTCCTGATTGTATTATATTGTTTTTGGAGTGGCAACCTAAATCCACCACCACATAGGAGTATACTGAATTTTTGTGGACCATGTTAAATATGTGTAAACAGCAAAAAAAATGGCAGCAACACTCACCTGCCCAGATCTCAGAGCAAATGCACTACAGGATGCAGCCAGCCCATATAGCAAGACGTTAGCAGCACAGGTGCAAAATACCAGATTAAACAGCCACTCTCCACGTACCCATCCAAGGAGGGGGTGACTGCCCAATATACAATTGCACAATAGAGGCCCACATAGGGTACCGTTCACACAAGGATACTGCACAGTGTCTGGTTCACAGAATATTAATCACGCCCCTACTATTCGACTAGGCGGGCTGGCCAGTACACTCTCAATGCGCACCAGTGTGAACACCCCTCATGCGAGACCAGACGTGCCTGGGCCTGGCTGCACCCCGAAAAATAAAGTGCAAAAAATACAAAAATAGTGGGGTATTAGTTAATATTTTGGCCAAAATACGTAGGCTTGTAACCTGCAACAAAGGTCCCCACGCTTACAAGTCCTACACTACATTATCCAGCAAAGCCACTAAAGGAGACTCAAGGTCTCCAAAAATTCAATGTAAACAGCAAAAAAAGGCAGCAACACTCACCTGCCCAGATCTCAGAACAAATGCACAACAGGATGCAGCCAGCCCATAAAGCAAAATGTTAGCAGCACAGGTGCAAAATACCAGATTAAACAGCCACGTCTGGTCTCGCATGAGGGGTGTTCACACTGGTGAGCATTGAGAGTGTACTGGCCAGCCCTCCTAGTCGAATAGTAGGGGCGTGATTAATAGGCTGTGAACCAGACACTGTGCAGTATCCTTGTGTGAACGGTACCCTATGTGGGCCTCTATTGTGCAATTGTATACTGGACAGTCACCCCCCTCCTTGGATGGGTATGTGGAGAGTGGCTGTTTAATCTGTGCTGTGCTGTGCTGCTAACGTCTTGCTATATGGGCTGGCTGCATCCTGTAGTGCATTTGTTCTGAGATCTGGGCAGGTGAGTGTTGCTGCCTTTTTTTTGCTGTTTACATTGAATTTTTGGAGACCTTGAGTCTCCTTTAGTGGCTTTGCTGGGCATGTTAAATATGTGCCTGATGAATCTATTGCTATTCAATATCTAGACAATGTACAGTATATGGAATGTGAAAACAAGGTTAGTAACCTTGAAAGAGGAATTTAGCTACCTACATCAGATATGCTAAAATGAGAACAGTTGCTGCTTTCTAAAAGTATACTATATACCTAAATTAAAAATCTTGTCTGCACTGGCCCCTGTTGCATTGTTCATTGGTGGAAGAACTCTAAAAACATGGCTGCAAATATTTCTTTGTCAATGCTGCTGTCTAAGCAACGAAAGAAATACAGGTAAAGGACAAGTTTGGCTCCTTTCCCTTGACTGGCATGCATCATACTGGTCAAGGAAACAGGGGCATCATGTGCTTCAGAGAGACATAATGTTGGGGGCACATTGTACAAGTAAGTTGTTTACTTGGATAACTGTGGTCTATTTTTACTTATCAGAGCTCTGACAACCCTGTTAATGAGATAGATCCAACCACAACTGTGAAATAATTGTGAAATTCATTATATTTTAATCAGAAAAATATAAAATTTTTCAGCTTAAAAAAGCAAAATAATTTCTTAGCTAAGTTTTCTAGTTATTTAAAACTTAAAAATATCAATATTAGATTAGTAGGGGCCCAACTCTCAGCATCTCAACTGTTTGAAAATACTCCTACGAGTGCTGTGTCCCCCTCCAATCTTTAACGGATGCATTTCAGTGCTTTCTGTAGCTTTAGTGCCTTGTATTTAGTTTTCATCTCATTTGAGTGAATGTCACTGGATCTATAGCTCCAAGCAAGGAAAATATTGAAAATACTGCGATGTGCTGGACCACTGAAGATCCTTTAAACACTTGGATGGGAGAAGGCTTTGGAGTCAGATCCCACTGATCTCATATTGATGGCATATCCTAAACATAAGCTATTCATTTTGTAGAACTGGAAAACCCCTTAAATCTTAAGACAGTGATAGAGTTTATACATTTTTCTTACCTGAGACTTGGTTGGTAGCATCATTATTGCCCCATTCTACATGTGACCTCTAATATCTGTACATATGGAACACATTCTGACAAATGCAAGCTTCATGTTTTGCTATTACTTTGTCAGATTGCTATTATTCATTTACATTATAGTTACATTTCAGGTTTCACTTCATCAAACTCTAGAAGAACATTTGATTCCCATAACTGTCATGCTGTCATCAGAGATCAATTCATTTTGTTTTTCTCAAATAGTTCAGAAATAACAAATGTGTTCCTGCAGTTATAAATCAGCTTCAACAAGCGTACTCAGCTATTCAAATGATAGAGTTAAATGTGAAATGACCGAAAACTGAATTATAATAACTTCATCTAAAGTGGGTTGTTGATTGTCATTCTCTAGAAAATCTCAATTTTGGTATATTATGAATATTTAAAAAAGGTTTCATTACTACAGACTGACAATCAAAAAAGCTCTGAAAAAATATAGTATACTTACCTTTAAAAATCAGCTTCATTCCCACGCTGACTATTTTCGGGGTCCTTCTTTTCTCCTCTTTGCCATGAAAATAAATAGAGCTGCATCGCTTGCATGACAGGCAATGACATCAGTACACTTTGTCATTATCAGAAGAAATGAGGCTGAAGGAATATTTTTTAAAGAAAACCTGTCAGTATGATTGTGTAAAGTAAATTAAAGGCATGGGTCTAAAGGTGCTGTAATAATGTTTAAACTGGTACCTTTGGTGGAGAAATTCACTTTGTTATTCTTCTTTAATCACAATTTGATGTTTTTTGCTAATTAGATTTTGGTGCACAGGGGCTGGGCTGTACATGGGGACTTCTCTTCCCTGTCTGTGATTCTCCAGCCCCTCCGCCTGCCTCCAGTCTATGAATGACAGGTCATTGCTAAGTTTTCAAGCATAGTAGTGTCACGCTGTCTCTGCATACAGGAGGACCGGGGTCTATGCTGACCCTAAGCTGGGGTCCTGACTAATCCCTCTACCTGGAGGTACTGTTGATGGTACAGAGGTCCAGGCCGCCAGCGTAAACCTATCTCCTGTGAATCCCTGACAACTGTAATCTAGTCCTGAGAAGGACCCTGATTACCACCACAGGGAACGGGAAGGTAACTGCCTACACACAGTATAAGATGAACGAGACAGTACAAGGGGTAAAATAAAAGACACCTTGCATACAAAACAACAACTACAGAGGGAACACCAAATGGTAAGGAGATAAATAATAAAGCGAGGAGAGGAGAAAACCACAACAGGTACTCTTAGCTTTAGACTTCTGAATATGATCCGCTCTGCTGGTCTGCATGAATGCTTTCACCGACACTTCCCTAGCAGACAGGCAGGTATATGAAGAAATCCAATTATCGCAACATTAATTGCAGCTGAGCGAGGCTGGTCTTGTCCAGAACAGAGAGAGGGAGAATTAACTCTCTCACTGCCGAAAAACACCCAGCAGCAGAAACTCAGCTGTGAGAAGTCAGGGTGTGCAATCGCGACGATCTTCGCAGCGACACACCCGTGACAGTACTCCCCCTTCTACGAGAGGCCTCCGGACCCTCAGGGCCGGGTTTATCTGGGTGAGTAGTGTGGAAGGGCCGAACCAATCGGTCTGCGTTAATATCCGACGCAGGAACCCACATCCTCTCCTCAGGACCATACCCCCTCCAATGAACAAGGTACTGAAGGGACCGGCGATTCAGACGTGAATCGATGACTCTCGACACCTGGAACTCCAAGTTACCATTGACCACCACAGGAGGAAGAGGTAAAGGTGAAGGTATCACCGGCGCCACATACCTCTTAAGCAACGATCTGTGGAACACATTATGAATTTTAAATGTGGGAGGGAGGTCAAGACGGAATGCAACCGGATTAATTATAGAACTGATCTTGTATGGCCCGATGAACCTGGGACCCAGTTTCCAGGAGGGAACCTTAAGTTTTATATTCCTGGTAGACAACCATGCCAGATCGTTCACACTTAGGTCCGGACCAGACACTCTCCTCCTATCAGCCATACGATTGTATCGGTCCCCCATAGTACTCAGGTTATTCAGCACTCCTCTCCACACTGAAGCAAGTGACGACGAAAATCGTTCCTCCTCAGGAACCCCAGAAGAGCCCCCCCTATTGAAAGTACAAAACTGGGGGTGAAAA
Source organism: Oophaga sylvatica (assembly GCA_033576555.1). NCBI lineage: Eukaryota > Metazoa > Chordata > Amphibia > Anura > Dendrobatidae > Oophaga > Oophaga sylvatica. The sequence goes on along the minus strand of JARQOD010000005.1, from coordinate 225,465,264 downwards.
CCATATGCCCCAAAAAACGGGGACTTACCAGTGGACTCGCTTTGCCGATTATTTAGAGCAAACTCCGCCAGAGGCAAGAAAGAAGCCCAGTTCTCCTGGTTCTCTGACACAAAACACCGGAGATATGTCTCCAAGCTCTGGTTCAGACGCTCTGTCTGACCATTGGACTGCGGGTGAAAAGCCGATGAAAATGACAACTGCATCCCCCGCCGTGTACAAAATGCTTTCCAGAATTTGGACACAAACTGAGACTCTCGATCCGACACCACATCGGAGGGTACCCCGTGAAGTCTTACAATCTCCCCAATAAACACCTGCGCAAGAGTTTTAGCATTAGGAAGAGCAGGAAGAGCGATAAAATGTGCCATCTTGCTGAATCTGTCCACTACAATGAGTATGACTGTTTTACCCGAAGATGGCGGGAGGTCCGTAATGAAGTCCATAGACAGATGAGTCCACGGACGCTCCGGGATCTTCAAAGGTAAGAGGGTCCCAGACGGACGGGTATGTGGGGTCTTAGAGCGCGCACAAACCTCGCAGGACGCGACAAAAGTTACCACCTCCCTATGTAAGTTAGGCCACCAAAACCGGCGTGAGAGGAGATCCACAGTTGCTTTACTCCCTGGGTGTCCTGCCAAAGCTTAATTATGGTGTGCCTCGATCACCTTTTGTCGCAACTGATTTGGAACAAACAGTCTCCCTGGAGGTCCTACAGGGGCGTCCCCCTGAGCCTCCAATACCTCCTCCTCAAGCTCAGAGCATACTGCCGACACCACCACCCCCTCCTGAAGGACCGGAACCGGGTCCTCCGTATTCCCAGCCCCTGGGAAACAGCGAGATAAGGCATCCGCCTTAACAGTTTTTGACCCAGGACGATATGTGACGACAAAATTAAACCTGGTAAAAAACAACGACCACCTAGCTTGTCTGGGATTCAGACGTTTAGCGGACTCTAAATATAGCAGGTTTTTGTGATCAGTAATGACGGTGACTGGGTGGACTGCCCCTCCAAAAAATGACGCCACTCCTCAAAAGCTAACTTAATGGCCAAGAGTTCCCTATTGCCGACATCATAATTCCTCTCCGCGGACGACAATTTTTTAGAGAAGAAGGCGCACGGATGCCATTTACCAGGGGACGAACCTTGTGACAATACTGCTCCCACCCCTACCTCGGAAGCATCCACCTCAACAATGAACGGCTGTGACGCATCAGGCTGAATAAGTATGGGTGCTGAAGCAAAACATTTTTTCAAGGAAGAAAACGCTTGACAAGCCTTGTCAGACCATTTTGAAAAATCCGTCCCTTTTTTAGTCATGTCTGTGAGAGGTTTAACCATGGACGAAAAATTACGAATGAATTTCCGGTAGTAGTTAGCAAACCCCAAGAAACGTTGTAATGCCTTAAGATCCTCTGGCAGATCCCACTCAAGAACTGCCCGCACTTTCCAAGGGTCAATACGAAAACCGGATACTGACACCAGGAATCATAAAAACTGAAGTTCCTGTACGGCGAACACACACTTCTCCCATTTGGCGTACAGTTTATTATCCCGCAAGATCTGTAACACCTGTCTAACATGCTCCTGATGAGACACAAGATCCGGCGAGTAAATTAAGATATCATCCAGATATATGACCACAAACTGTCCCATTAGGTGGCGAAAGATGTCATTTACAAAGTGTTGAAACACCGCCGGGGCAATACTCAGACCAAATGGCATGACAAGGTTCTCATAATGCCCCTCCGGAGTGTTAAACACAGTCTTCCACTCATCCCCCTCCTTCATCCTAATCAGATTGTACGCCCCTCTGAGATCCAACTTAGAGAACCATTTGGCACCCACGATCTGATTGAAGAGATCGGGAATAAGTGGGAGCGGATACGGATCTCGGACCGTAATCCGATTAAGCTCACGGAAATCCAGGCAAAGGCGTAGGCCTCCATCTTTTTTCTTCACAAAGAAGAACCCCGCGACCACGAAGATGAAGGTCTAATATGCCCCTTAGCCAGACTCTCTGAAATATAATCATTCATGGCCTGTCTCTCAGGACCAGAAAGGTTATACAACCTAGATTTCGGTAATTTGGCCCCAGGGATCAAGTTAACAGAACAGTCATATTCGCGATGAGGAGGTAATTCTTGACACCCTTTCTCCGAGAATACATCCTCAAAGTCTACCAGAAATGGAGGTAAGGCCCTAGGAGCGACCGTACCAATGACCGTATTCATGCAGTTTTTTATTACAGAATTCACTCCATTGACTTATCTCTCTGGATTGCCAATTAATAACCGGGTTATGCTTAGTTAACCAAGGAAGGCCCAGCACTATAGGAGTAGGAAGACCCTCCAACACATAACAAGACAACAGTTCTTTATGTAACGCCCCCACTTGAAGATCTATGTTATGCACTGCTTGCAAAAAACTTCCCTGACCGAGAGGTCTGGCGTCGATCGAGAATATGGGGACGGGTTTAGCCAACACACTCAATCGCATACCTTGAACCCAGGCAAAGCGAGCATCCACCAGATTAGCCCCGGCCCCACTATCCAGAAGAACAGATATCCTCTCAGTTCTCGCACCCACCACCACCTCCGCCGGTACGAGAAACTGAGACAAATTTAGGGACGAAATACTTACTCCCAGATTGCCGTCCACCACACAATCTGGGATCAATAGTTTTCCGGCGACTTCTCACTCTGCAAAGAACGGGATGGACACCCCCCAATAAAATGTCCCTTTTTCCCACAGAAGAAACAACTTCTTGTTTTGTGGCGCCCCACCGATCCCCTCCCCCGGAATGATGTCCCTCCTAATTGCATAGGCTCCTCTGAACTGACTAGGGGAACCTCCGTATAAAGGACCCTTGAGGAAGGTGGAGTCATAACAGGGGGCGAAGTTACCCCGCACCTCTCCCGAAGACGTCTGTCAATACGAATAGCAAGGGCCATAGCGGCCTCCAGTGACGTGGGGGGTCATACTGTGCCAGCACATCCTTTAATTTGTCAGATAAACCTTGACAAAACTGGCTCCTAAGAGCCGGGTCATTCCACTGGGTGTCTGTGGCCCACCTACGGAACTCCGAACAGAATTCCTCCGCCGGACGATCTCCCTGCTGTATCCTACGTAACTTAGATTCAGCAAGGGAGACCCGATCCGGGTCATCATATACAAGACCCAGAGCTGCAAAAAACCCATCCACTGACTGGAGAGCTGGGGAGCCCGGGGGAGAGCGAACGCCCAGGATTGGGGGTCTCCTTGTAGGAGCGAGATGACAATCCCCACCCTTTGTTCTTCACTCCCAGATGACCGAGGTCGCAGCCGAAAGTACAATTTACATGCCTCCCGGAAAGCAAAAAACTTGTCCCGCCCCCCAGTGAATCTGTCAGGGAGAGATACTTTAGGTTCAGGTCCGGCCTGCTCCGGGGGGTACAAAACCTTGGACTTAACGTCCGCCAGCTCCATGGACAAACTCTGCAACTGCCGAGCAAGACTGACTACTGGATCCATGGTGACTGGAGAAAATCTTTAGTGGTCGGTGAAAATGTCACGCTGTCTCTGCATACAGGAGGACCGGGGTCTATGCTGACCCTAAGCTGGGGTCCTGACTAATCCCTCTACCTGGAGGTACTGTTGATGGTACAGAGGTCCAGGCCGCCAGCGTAACCCTATCTCCTGTGAATCCCTGACAACTGTAATCTAGTCCTGAGAAGGACCCTGATTACCACCAAAGGGAACGGGAAGGTAACTGCCTACACACAGTATAAGACGAACGAGACAGTACAAGGGGTAAAATAAAAGACACCTTGCATACAAAACAACAACTACAGAGGGAACACCAAATGGTAAGGAGATAAATAATAAAGCGAGGAGAGGAGAAAACCACAACAGGTACTCTTAGCTTTAGACTTCTCAATATGATCCGCTCTGCTGGTCTGCATGAATGCTTTCACCGACACTTCCCTAGCAGACAGGCAGGTATATGAAGAAATCCAATTATCGCAACATTAATTGCAGCTGAGCGAGGCTGGTCTTGTCCAGCACAGAGAGAGGGAGAATTAACTCTCTCACTGCCGAAAAACACCCAGCAGCAGAAACTCAGCTGTGAGAAGTCAGGGTGTGCAATCGCGACGATCTTCGCAGCGACACACCCGTGACAAGTAGTCAGATCATTCACAGACTGGAGGCAGATGTTGGGGCTGGGAAATCACAAACAGGGAGGAGAAGACCCAGTGCACAGTCTGGCCCCTGAGCATTGAAACCTAACTAGCATAAAACATCATGTGGTGATTAAGGAAGACCAGCAAAGTGAATTTCTTCATGAAAATGTATCAATATAATCGGTATTACAGCACTATTACAGCCATTTCTTTATTTTGCATTACAAAATTCTATTGACAGATTATCTTTATGGTGCCAACAGAAACTTTAATTTATAAAAATTAATTTAAATCAAATGGTCATTTATTCAGTAAAACCTAAGAACCATAGTATTTGCAGACTATTCACAGACCGCTATCATCTGAAATTAAATTTCCTGCATTTGATTATTTCAAATAATAGCTGGACATAAAAATATTTCATTCTTTGCAAGAATATTCCCAGAAATGGTTCATTAGTTGCCCAGAAACATTAAATATGTGTGGTCAGGGTAACCTATTTAAAGGTTAACATGTACTAAAATGTGTATGGCTGCATCGATGCAACAATCTTTCACCAAAGATTTGTTCAATGAGTGTTCAATTAGCAAACTGCATTCATCTAATGGCCTCCTTAAGAGTTCAGACGTAGTAAAATAGTAAAGTCCATATTGAATGAAATCTATGATAACTGGAATATGTATCAGCCATTCAAAATTAAATACATATTGCATTTTTCTTCACATTGCTCTCATTCATTTAAAACTAATGCACCACTTACAGATTCTACATGTGTAGACTTTATTTAATTTTGCATTTATTTTATTTTTAATGGGTAACTCATATTCAGTAGTGAAGATTAGTTAGGGCCTCAGTTCTGAGACCAACACTGTTTATTTAAGCATTCAGCTTATCATCAAGTATGATCAGAAAAGTGTAAAGACATGTAGAGTGTTAGGACAGCACTGGCGCCCCTGCATGTGTCCCCTTTTTCCTCTTAGCAGGGATGCTGGTGTGTTTTCTCACTGCTCTCTGCTGCTCCAGTCCATGTTGTCTTGGTCTCCTCCTAGGGCCTGTGCACGACATGCAGGTTTCCTGGGAGAATGCTTAGGGCGCTTGCCTGTGCTTCTTAAAGTGGCCGTGCACACTTTTGAAAGTGTCCCTAGCCAATGGCTGGGAGACATTAGGCATTTAAGGCACCTTCCCCAAATGGAGGGTGCCTTAGCAACATTTGTATCAGTGCATTTGCTCTACCCAGTTGTAAGTTCCTATGTGCTCTGTACCTCACCCTGTCTGCCCTGTCTATTCCTGATCCTGACTGTCCTACTATACATGTACTTCAATCCATTTTGCCTGTGCCTAGTACTTTTCTGTATGAATCTGAACTTGTGAACATTCACCTATCATCCTGTACCTGTGGTTATTTCACGTTCCTGTACCTGTCCTGATTTTGCCTGATTCCATGTCTGTCTACCTGCTGTATCCCTCTTGCTAACCAGTTCGTTGCCAGTCCTGCTTCGCTGCCCCTTTGGAGCTGGCTACCATGGCTCCGGGGTCTGTTCTGGAGTAGCATCTGGCGTCCACCTTGGCTCAAGTCTAACCACACTATTGGGGCTCTAGTGAAGAACCAGATTTTTGCTTAGATACTCCTTGGGCCGTGTCACAGTGGTTCCACAACCACATTCATAACACAAAGTTACTATTGAAATTGTAAACTCTTAAATTGATCAATTTAGAGCAGTTGAGTTGACAGTATCTCAAACTATCCAATTCACACTGTGCATAGAATAGACTGAAAGCTGTCAGCCATTTTACAAACATTTTACAGTATTATGTTAAAGTGCTTTTCACTAGATCTTTGACCATGTCCTTCTTTAACTTTACACTTTGCACTTTCAACACATTCAGAGAGCGTGGTATGAGATTACCAGCTTTGAAAAACAATAACATGATTTTGCTTTTCTATGTCGCAAGATGAATGTTATAAATAGTATGTGCCAATATGTTAATACATAGTGACTGTGATGTGAATTATAGCTAATAAATTGTTTAGGTGGTGTGTTTAGATATTGTGCTAAACTTGATTAGTGACCTTTCGATGAAATTCAAGCAATGGTAAGAGTGGAGACATCTGTATATTCATAGTATAATCCTATAATCAAGGGAGTCTATTTCAAGCGCTAAAATATAATAATCATTATTGTGTCAAAATAAAAGTAAATGATTGATAAAACATAAAATAATATTTTTAAATGTGTTATGAATTAATGTGACATAAAAAGTGCAAATTGTCCCCTTAGAGAGAGAGATGACAAGAACCCTAGCACCATCTATTGACAGCAACAATTCTAAAAGTCAATATCAACCCTAAAACAAGTTTTGCCATATAGATTAGGATAAAAGCCAAAACCAGAATCTCCATATGAAGACACAATTTTAAGGTTGTTGCCCCTCATCAGTGCAAAGTATGAAATCTGATTTGTCTGTTTGAGAGGACTCTAACTGGGGTTTAAGGGGTTATATTTCTCCTTATGGAGAGTGACATACTTGACATACTAGGGTAAGGAGGCTTATAGGCCAAGCAATGCTTCTCTGGAAAATTACATATACAACGTATTACTTCACAGAGAAAAGGGACATGATCTCTAGTGCCTCCTATTGGAAATAGCAATCCTAAAAGTCAATACTTTGAAATAGTCTACCTTGAGTATAAGTTTATATCTGTATTAGGAGTTAATATCCATTCTTATGGAAATTGACTTATTTGAGTTAAATACATTGTATATTCCATAATAATAAGTTATTCAAAAATTAGCTTTTCTGAAACACACAAGTAATCAGGATTTCGTTAGTATTGCCCAGGTGATGGAATTCTTGCCCATCCAGAATGTAATTATCACCTGGCAATACTAAGGAAATCCTGAAAACATGACCTGTTGGTGGCTTTTGAGGACTGGAGTTGGGAAACACTGTCCTAGATAATCAGGCTTATTTTCTGAGGATCTCAAGTCTATTGAGAACCATGAGAGTAGGTTATCTCATGGAATAGACAAGTGTGAACGTTCCATGCTTTTCTCCATACTATGAATTTGATCGTTTGACTTCATAAGTTTCCATTGTACTTCTACCAAATTAATGAGCTTATAGGATAGATTTCTGTTGTGAATGGACTTGAAATGAGTTCTGAGCAGAGGCTCCCTCTGGTGGTTACAAGCGGTACTGGACTGTCCAGTGAAGATTGTGAGGAGTGGGAATCAGGTGTTACTGACTGGTCTTATATAAGGGAGTCGCCTTCCCATCAGGGTTGCCGGTGATCAATTGTTCTGGTCTCAATCCTTGAGTCCTGTTTCCTTTGTAGCCTGCTGTGTCGTGTCTGCATCTCCTGCTAACAGATAAGACATTTTCTTCTTTTTGTTTTTGTGCTTGATTTTTGCATTTTGTCCTGCACTTCTGTGGGGGCCTTCAGGGTCCCCTCCGGGGGCTTTTGCCCTCTCAGTTTAGTTCAGCCACTGATGTTTGTACTTTTGCTTTTTCCAGTTTCTTCAGTGGCTGCTGTTTTGATTTTGTTACACCAGAGAACTAATTTAGGTGGTAGAGGTCGTGTGATCTCAGGTGATTTTGAAATTAGTAGAGTTGGTGCTTTTCAGGGTTTTTTTTGGGATTGCAGTAAGTGCCCTTCCTATCCTTTTCTATTTAGATAGTTTGGGCCCCAACGTTTGCTCATACTATTTTCTGTCTGTGTCAGTATTTCTTCTTGTCTAACCGCCATTACGTTTGGGGCTTTCTATGTTCTTTGGGGATCTGCTCCGGGGCAGATAGCTTTCCTCTTTCTATCTTTAGGTGTAGTTAGTTTCTCAGGCTGTGACGAGGCGTCTAGGACCAACGTAGGAACGCTCCACGGCTGCCTCTAGTTGTGGTGGTTAGTCAGGGTACTGCAATCTCATAGATTCCAACTGCTCTGGTGTATTGCCTTTTTTACCTGCACTCCTCAGCTACCGAAACATAACAGATTTCTATAGTAAATGTGCCAAAATAAATTCGCTACTAGGGAAGAAAATATTGCAAAAAAAAACAGTTTGCTTGTCCAGCTTCATTAACAAAAATAAAATCACCTTTTTTATTCATAAATAATTCATTATAATCAATTTAAAAATAACATATTAACCACCAACATGTTGTGAAAGTTACATGCATTATTAACGTTGCCTCACACACACATCATACGGTTGTACTTGGTACAATTACAGTACAAATTATTATGCTATATCCTACTCTCTGGACTTCCCTCTAGCACTCTGGCACTACTCCAATCCATCCTGCACTCTGCTGCCCGGCTAATACACCTGTCTCCCCGTTATTCCCCAGCCTCTTCTCTCTGCCAAGCCCTGCATTGGCTTCCTATCGTCCAGAGGCTCCAGTTCAAAACCCTAACCATGACCTACAAAGCCATCCACAATCTATCTCCTCCATACATGTGTGACATGGTCTCCCGATACATACCCACACGTAACCTTCGATCCTCTCAAGATCTCCTCCTCTACTCCCCTCTTATCTCTTCTTCCCACAACCGCATACAAAACTTACCCCGTGCCTCTCCCATTCTCTGGAACTCTACCCCAACACATCAGACTCACGCCTACCATGGAAACCTTCAAAAATAACCTGAAGACCCACCTCTTCCGACAAGCCTACAACCTGCAGTGATCATCAGTCTACTGAACCACCGCACGACCAGCTCTATCCTCTCCTAGTGTATCCTCACCCATCCCTGTAGACTGTGAGCCCTTGCGGGCAGGGTCCTCTCTCCTTCTGTACTTGTGTGTGCTTTGTATTGCTCACGTTTACTGTACTTGTCTACATTCGCCCCTTTTCACATGTAAAGCGCCATGGAATAAATGGCGCTATAAAAATGTATAATAATAATAATAGTAATGCTATAAGAATGCTAATATATAATTGTATTTATGTGGGAACAAAATGATATATTTTCCCTTTAAATTAATTGTAATTAGCGTTGAAATCTGTCCTTTATTACAAAAGAATTAACTACTAGTAGTAGTATAACACATATTTTATTAAAATGCATCATAATGTTAAACACTTTAAACACTTTGACTTTTTTTCGTTGAGTGTTATTTCTAAATGCCCAATGCCCCCTAAAGTAAAACCAACAGTACATGTAAATTAATGTAATTTGTTAAAGCTACAGATTGTGACACCATTAAATAAGTAGTTGCAACAGCTTATACTCACTGACATCTTCACTGTGTCTAACATAATATTTTACATACTGCTGCACTTTAAGTTTGATTTAATATGCCTTTCCCTTTTGGGTTTTCTCTGTGTTATCATAAATTATCAACGTAATTTGGCATTCTTTTGTTAATGTGCATTAACATCTCATGGTGGATTTGCCCTTAAACTGAACCGTGGTATAAAGCTACGTTAATTAAGCATGCCAGAGTGCAAGTAAAATTCATGGTACAGGTTTATTGAAAGTTGACTATCTAAATGCAGCGTGAACTTCAACTCCCATCAGTTACCGACACTTTAATTATGTTGATTACTTACTAATTTAATTTTAATTATTGTGTTATTAATCAGCAATCCAAAACTTTAAAAAGAGAATTTTGAATAATCGCTACACTTGATTGATTTATATACCTAGAAAATCTTAAAGAAAAAATAAATAGGAACATACATGTTACACAAGATGGATTTATATGTCTAATACAGACTTTACGGAAAACAACATGGACATATCTCAAGAGCTATGAGCATATTGTGACTGCAATATTTCGTAGTCAAATGCCTTGAGTCATCATTTTTCTAGTTTTGTGCCTTTTATTTTTTGCAACCAATTCATTTATCTATTTGCATCTTTTTGAAGTCTACTTTTTATATGTGCTTGCCTGTTTTTATTTGTTTTATGATTTGTATGTAGAGTCTAGCAAAACCAGATGTTTTTGCCTGATTTATCAATTGTGAATTTAAAAAATTAGCAAAATTTGGTGCAACTCCACTCCAGTCTCCCTCTGGTCTATTTTTGGGACCCGCTGGTCACCTGGTTCCATGGAGATGGTTGGCTAAGCCACGTGATGACTCTCGTGTCAACTGGCTTTGGACCTTGTATGGACAGTTTGGACTGTCATCTCCCTACGCTTGTTATCTCTCCTCTGTGTGTATATCACAGGTGGAATAGCGACCCTGGGAGCTGTGACGTTGTGTCAACTGGCTTTGGACCTTCTACGGACTCTATGGATTGTTCTCTGTCATCTCCCTATGCTTGTCAATATCTCTTCTCTGCGTGTATATCACAGGTGGAATATCGACCCTGGGAGCTCAGACATAACATCTACCGTTATCCAGGCGAGTCAGCGGAAGGGTTAGGCCCTGTAATGTGCACCATGTTGGGGGTAATTGCTGGGATTATTCTGTTTGCTACTGGGTGTTGTGGTTCAATAAAGTATTGCCACACTGTTTTACCCTAACCCTGTGTTGTCTGTGTAGTGTTATGCCCATGTTTAACTGGAGGGCGGGTGTTAGGCAGGACGATCCCTAGTCCATGCGGTTTCGGCTAGCAGACATGGGCGCCCACCGACCCCCATTTCTCCACAGGCGTGTACCATTTTGATTATTTTGGCTCCAAAATTGGCACAAGACAGAAAAAGGAAAATTACTTTAAAAGAGCACAGCTAATGAATCTGGGCTAAAATGTCTAATTAAAAAAAATAGAATTAGTGCCTTATTACCCATCACAGTGCAGTTTTTAATTTACCAGCCCAGTTTAAGACATTAAATCTGAAATTAAATTTGAATTATTTTGTTTATATCAAAATATTTATTTTAAATAGTTTTGAGAACTAAAGCCCAAAGCATTACTTTAATGCTAATTAAGCCTACAAGCCAATCATAAAAACTGACTATGAATTCCTGTCTACCAATTCCAAATTGGTAACTAAGAAATCGACTTGCTAACAAAGTCCAAGACATGTAATGAATAATTTTCCACTATTAAAACTTTCAAAGAGCATGATGCTAAAGAGATTGTGCTAGAGCATTTATGTTGTCAAATTAAAAAGAGAGAGAAAAATATCCTTCAATTATTTTCTCTAATATAATAACTACAAGAACAAGACAAGGTTAAGAAGTCATTATCTATCGATCTTTATACTTGCCAAGTTATAATAGGGAAGACATATTTTAAAGACAAAAGAAAAGTATACAAAGTAAAATTTAATCAAGTATCATGAGGATTTTACCTAGAATTGCACTTGAAATTCACTCTAGATTTCAGAGGTGCAACCTTCAGAGATCATTCTATCGAGTCAATTCCTCAACAGAATTAGCATGCTGTGGGTTTGAAATACATAGCATGATTGTTTTCCCACCAAGAAAATTTCCTCTATATGTGGATAACCTTTTTAAAATCTCATCTACACAAATTGTTATATCGTAAGTTCTAAATTCATATCCACCACATCTAGACTTACCATTACAGTTTCAGAAAATACTTAAAGATCTATTTTACTGTATAATAAAAGTCTATGTTTCCAATTCATCAGTGTTTTCACTAGAATTCTGAAAGAAATATCTTGAAAAGTACATTATTGAAATTTTAAAGTGTTTTTATGTCAGTCACAAAGAGCTCTGAAAACTTAGAAAAAGTCAGCGGCTCTGAGGTGGAGCATGACTAAGTTCACCCAACCGATTCATAACAAATTACCTCCAAAATTGGTATGCTCTATAATCGAGTAGTAGTAGTTGTAATACTAGGTTTACACGTTTCAAGTATTTCAACGCTCTTAATCATAGCCAAATAATGTTTTTAGATTATTTTTTAGAACTTTTTATTGGGCAGTAACTGGATATTTGTCCTTTCCTTGATTGCTCAGCTGGAACCATATCTAGGATTCCTTTGTACATCATCATGGATGATTACCTGATTTGGTAAGCTGATGTGAATCTACCTTTTTGCAACTCTTATAACAAATTTCACCAGAACTGTATTCCAGTTCCTGACAGAAGTAACATTTGTGGCCCAGAAAATTCAGATTTTGGTTTAGGCTTTTATCCTAAGTCATGTGACAAGGCTCTAGCATCGATATTGACATTTAGGATTGCTACTTTCTATAGGTGGCACAAGAGTTCTAGTATTCTTCCTCTTTGAAGAGACAATTTGCAGGTTTCCAAGAGGAGCATTACAGCTTAAAAGTTTCCTCACCTTGGCATGTCAGGCTTGACATGTTGCTCTCTGCAAGGAGAAACGTTACCCTTGGATCTCCGTCAGACATCTCTCACCCAGCCAAACCAGATCTCACACTTTGTACTGACTAGGGACAGTATCCTGAGAAACAGTGTCTATAAATTGAGATTTTGGTTTTGGCTTTTACCCTAAGTCATTTGACAAGGCTTGTTAAAGGGTCAATATTGACTTTTAGGATTTCTACTTCCTATAGGTGGCACTAGAGTTCTAGTCCTCTTCCTATCTGAAGAGACAATTTACATATTTCCCAAAGGAGCATTGCAGCTTAAAAGTCTTCTCACCGCGGCCTGTTAGGCTTGACATATTGCTCTCTGCAAGGAGAAACATTACCCCTTGGATTGGACACCTCTCACCCAGCCAAACCAGAACTCACACTTTGCACAGATGAAGGGCAGTACCCTGAGGTACAGTGTCTGCATATTGAGATTTTGGTTTTGGTTTTTATCCTAAGTAATTTGACAAGGGTTGATATTGACTTTTAGGATTCCTACTTCCTATAGGTGGCACTAAAGTTCTAGTTCTCTTCCTTATTTGCATATTTCCCAAAGGAGCATTGCTGCTTAAAAGTCTCCTCACCTCAGCATGTCAGGTTTGACATGTTGCTCTCAGCAAGGAGAAACGTTACCCCTTGGATCTCATTTCTGGCAGTAACACATGACAACTGAAAAACAAGGCAAATTCATTAAGAGGCACGTACCTCTTAATTAACTAGGAGCATCTTACGGTGGCACTCAATTTATAAAGACTGGTGTGCAAAATGCATGTTTTGAAGAATTGGGCCTCTAGTGTGGAACAACAAAGAATTATATGTTCTATATATGTATTGAACCTAAATATTACATCCATGTGATGCATCTGTCTAGTGATCCTGAGCCTAAAATTTGTGATAATAAAAAAAAAATAATTATTGAATTAAAATAGCGAGATAATGGCTCCATTTTGAGGCACCACCTTGCAACATATGTTAGTCATTTGTTTTTAATAAAAATCCTTTAATTAGCGGATGTTATCAGCTACGTAACTGAGCCATGACCTTGACACTAACAATTTTCAAATGGAAACATGTATATCAATTTGCTAAAAAAAAGTTTAATTCTACTTTTGTTAATGTAGCTTAATGTATGCCGTGTATTTTTACAAATAAAAGAAAACTTTTATCAAAAGCTACAATTAAGGTGTATTTCTTAATTCACTTCAATATACACCAAATGAGATAATGACGTCTTTTAATACAACTGTGTACTATAGCTTTATGAAGAAATGATACAGTAGTTCAGTTTTAAGAATGAATTTTACATTTTGTGCATCATATATTGAAAATGACTATTCCTTTGTTCTTTTGTTTGAAACACAGTATAATAACATCTCTGGAAAAGAAAGATGAACTGTAATTCTGCAGAATGTCAAAAGTTGCTTATCTCAACAACATATTGAAATAGAGTGTAGAGGATATCAGAGGAAGAGGTCACTCACAAATGCAAATAAAGGGATGCGTCAGGATGACAGGACCTTAAAATGTACCAACGCACCTCAGCAAAAATTATGCTTATTAATGACTGCACAACTTCATCCTGAAGTAACCTTCACATTTAAAAGTCCTATAAAATGGAAAAGGACATTGAAGAAACTATTCTACAGGAAAGAAAGAAAATGCCAACGACAGATCATTTATGATAGTAGGGATATTACTGTTTGCTATGAAAAAAGTCTGTTTTCAGATAAATAGTCATATAGTACAGTCATGCTAAAACATGAAATAATGTTATTCACTTAAAAAAAAGGTAAAAGCATATCTAATATATACTTACCTTGCTATGTCTTCACATCCTGTTCCATCCAGATGTTTCCGGATCCCAGAATTCCATGCGGCAGAAGTTCACTGACTGCCATATTGGGACACCCAAGTGATGGGTGTCTTGATATGGAAACTGCTGGTGGCACCAGCCTCTTGCGCAGCACCACCAGCGGAACACTGTTGCACCACACACACACACACTGTATACACCGTACACACCACACACCCACAAACACACACTGTATACACCGTACGCACCACACACACATTATAAGCCGTATGCACCACACACACTTTATATGCCGTACGCACCACACACACTGTATACGCCGTACACACCACACACACTGTATACACCATACATACCACACACACACTGTATACGCCGTACACACACACTGTATTCGCCGTGCGCACCACACCCACACTATATACGCCATACACACCACACACTGTATACGCTGTACACACCACACACACACTGTATATGCCATACACACCACACACACACTGTATACGTCGTATGCAGCCTCTTGCACGGTATCATCAGACAGCAGACAAGGGGGATAGCACATGGGGTAGACAGGTCAAAGAAATTAGCACAGATGGGAGAAGACAGCACATGGTGAAAGAGAGTGGATAGGTGGATTAGCACATGGGGAGAGATTCTCTACACTGCAAAGTCTGCCCCCATCATGACATTACCGCTCTCCTGATGCAATAGCATCGGGCCTCCATCTAGTATAAATATAAACAAAATGTCAAAAACCAAATATACCACAAGATGAAGAAAGATGGATTTGAGATGAAAATCATCAATTATCATTAAGAAAGGGAAAATAAAACACATTATTATGAGCCGCTATGATTTTCATCTAGGGGAGTTGTGTTACATCTTATAACACTTTTCTATAAGAAAAAGAGGTGAAACAGGATCCAATGGGCTGGATTAAATAAAAAAATCGATTTTTATTTCCAATCATTAAAAAAGAAAACAAATTGTCATGACTAATTTCTTTGAATCTGTCTGGACAGTTTTTTTTTTTTTTTTTAATGATGTGAAGTAATCAAACAGTTTTTTATTAAAATAGGACACTGAGTCACTCTATTTTCTCACTCTCTGTATTCAGCACGTGCCACACTACATGATGACAAGGGTTCCTGCTTCTCAAAGGCTCTTATGGCTGGCAAAGGGTTAACGTGCTCCTATAAATCCTTTTATTTGCAGGCATAAAATTGCTGACTAGACTTATATAGTGACAGAGGTGAATTGAAATTACCCCAACCATAGCTTCTGTCTTTACCTTTCACTTTTTTATTATTATTTATTTTGCTCTATTATATAGCGCCATCATATTCTGCAGCGCTTTTCAGATATCATCACTGTCCCCATTTGTGCTCAAAATCTACAGTAAATTCTATAATTATACTGATATAGAGAATCATGTTACTAGGTCATTTTAACCACAAAATGATTGTGGAAAAAGTTCTCCAAAAATTGTGGAATTGCATTTTTTTGTGTATTTTAAACTCACTTGTAATTTTTTTTTCCTATTTTCCAGTACATTCAATGGTAAAATGAATGGTGTAATCCAAAACTACAATTCATCTCTGAGAAAAACAATCTCACATATGGCTACATTGATGGAAACATAATAAAATGTAACAGCTCTTTGAAGAAGAGAGGAAGAAATGAAAGGTCAAAAAAGGAAAATTGCTAAGTCGGGAAGGGGTTAAGGTTCAGAGATGCAGTTTTTGATATCTTAAAGAGTGGAGACATACAGTATGTGACTTTATTGTTCATTCTTTCTAGATCTACTACATTGTTTAGCTCAAAATTCTACAAAATCTATATGTGTGATTCCAGAATTATGGCTCTTAGACAAGCACTAAAGATTTATGTGAAATAAAAAAGTCGCACAATATTTTTATAGACCTATTGAGCAAAGTTAAACTGCACCACTTTTTGAGATAAGAAAAAAACATGAACTTGTTCAGTATTTTTTATTATTACAAACAACGCTATTCTTCCCTATAATTTTATTCACTAAATTTAAGCGCTGGAAATGTCAAGATTTTATTCCAAGATAAAATCATACCAGGAACAGTCATACTGAACTAGTTTTAGTTTCATAAAAGCTTGAACATTCACTTATATTCTGAGTACTCCATCAAAAGGCTTTAAAAGTACTAGTCAAACTGTCGACATTTTTAGTCTAAATTTAAGATAAATGTATTTCAATGATGGAATTGTACCTGCTGGTTACTAACAGAATAGGATGTCTTTTCTCAAAAGCTGAAATATAAACTGAAGTACACTACATGGAAGTACCTAGCTCTCAGTAAGGCTATACACGCAACCATGTTTTCAGTCTGAGTGCTCTTAATAGAAAAATCTAACATCACAACAGCATTTGGACCAATGTTATTCAATTGAACTGTTTAGACGACCATTTTTTTCACGAGGACTGAACGTACTAGACTCTTTTGGATGAAATTTGCCTTTTCATGTCTTCTTCATGCGCAAAAAAAAATTGGATCCTACATGGGTCACCAATATTGCATCTGCTTTTTGCAGAGAGATTTCAATTCCTAACATAGCAAAGTGGTTTTGGCCTTGTAGACTTTATTCACTGTTGATGTATAAGAATGGATGTCAAATCGATGATAATACAGATGAAAAATAATCTATTTTTTCAGGATGAAAATCAGATAATTTTTTCTTACGGTCATGCGAATTTAGCCTAATATTACTACTAAGCAATATTTATTTTTGCACAATTTATTTTAGCCTCCTTAGATTTCCAGTCATATGCATTAGGGTAGATCAAGTCAGCAGAGTCTTAATCACTCATGTATTTTGCCATAACAGCATATTTATATATTTTATGTTAATTTATCATAGTTGGTATTTAACACTTTCGGTAAATTAAAATGTAAATCCTAATTTGTGTTTGTTTTAGATTTTGGGGTTTGCTTGGTAAAAGATCAGGCTAAATTATAAATGTAAGAACCAGAGCAGATTCATTTTTTTATATACCCAATTAGGGCAGGTTAATTTAAACTGACATTTCATATACTAGTCTAATTTAACTACTTTGCATCAAATTATATTTTTGCTTATCAGTGCTGAGGTGGGCATCTACCGCCACACTTGGTTACATATCCGGCTTCTCTACCTAGCAGTAGTGGTTGGAGCTGAGCTCCCAACGCTAATATTTATTAGTTAAATGCCACTATCAATCTTTGTCAACAGTGTTAAATGAAGCCATTGTTGGAGAGGGCATATACCAGCTCCTATTGGTTACCATGGAAACTCTGGGGCATAATAAAGGTTCTCTTCCTGCAATCTTGGTACTTCTGTGAAGTTTAGCAGCTCAGGAAACCATGACATTTCCTATATAGTGCAAGGATTCTCTATTGCAGTATATATGGTATAAACAATCAGTTAATTGCATGTTCAAAATATGGTAAAAATTGAAAAACATGTAAAAATGTTAATATATTAAAAAAGAAATTGAAAAATTGTTATCACCCCTTGCTTTTCCCTCCATTACAAATAATTCATATCCATAAAAGACTGACCCCTGTGAAAATATAAAATTATTTTCAGATAGGGTTAATGCAATAAAGAGAAAGAAATCTAAATGCCACAATTATGCTTGTTTATCACTGCATTTTCCTAAAACAATGAAAGACACAAAGATCAAATTGATTGTTTTTTATTGCCAAATTGGTATAAATAAAACTGTCAATTCAGGGCACAAACAAAGTCCTCAGACAACTGTATTGATGGAAAAAATAAAAACATTGCGGTCTTAGAAAATGGCAATACAAATCTAATATGTTCCACATTTCGGAAATTACTTTCACCTCTGAAATAAAAAAAATTATATATGCAAGATTGGTATTGCCGTAATTCTACTGATCTGGACAATCAATAGATGCCATAAAACAACCCCCCAAAAAATGGCAGTATTGCATTGTTTTCAATATTTCATTCCACTTGGATTTTTTTTTCTAGTTTTTCAGCACATTGTATTGCAAACTGTTTTTAAAACTACAGCTCATCTAGCAAAAATAAGCCCTCATACAGCTATGTGTACTGAAAGATAAAGAAGTTATAACTCTTGAAAATAGGGTGAAAAAAATGAAAGCATAGAAACAAAAATTGTGGATGCAAGGGGTAATAAATAGTTGAAGTGGTTTAAGCTAAATATTTTGAAAGGCACTAACCTTTCAGTAGAGTTGGCATATTTGGGACCATCTCTGTTAGGGGTCAAGTTCACGCTTCTGCACAAGGGGAATCTCGAACCATCCCGGCTGCGGTCTCCCATTCGTCTCCGGCTGCAGTGGACTCTGCTCAACTTAGACGTCGGTCCCAGCGTCTCACCCAGTCTAACAGTGTGCAGAGGATTACTGCTGCATCTCCAGGCTTTGCTATTGTTTCCAGTACTGGTTAGCGGCGAGCAGACGTCTTTAGGTCAAAGTCCTTGTTTTCCCCTTCTGAGCATGCCCAGGATGAGATCTCTCATTGGAGATCAGGGGTCACATGCTCAGGTACTGTAGCAGCTCCTATTGGTCCGCCAGGAAGGTCCTGTGACTACTGGTGTTCTGGAACAGTTTCATTGGTCCTTGTTTCTGGCAGGTCCTGTAGCAGTTACTATAAAAGGGTGGCATGGCTGGGCCGCCATGCGCTAGTGTCAACCATTATATGCTTAGCGCCAGTGTGGTCATGCGTGTCTGTGGTTAGGGCCTGGCTGAAATAAGCCCCTAGAATACCGACTTAATCGGTGAGGAGTTTGGTATGCTAGCTGGTCAGGGTCAGTGTCCTAAATGCCCTAGATTACCGGCATAACCGATGAGGAGTTTGATTGCCGTATTCAGGGCCTGGCGTTCAGACGCCATAGATTGCGGATGACTACCGCGAGTACATTAGCGCATGATCACGTTCTATGTTCGCTTAGCAGTTAACTGTGTACCTGGGTGCCTGACAGGACACAGAAGTTTGTCTCAGCGGCTCTATGACGTAACAGGGTTCGCTTTCAACGCTAGACAGCGCCCTAGCGTGTTTATTTTGCGACTCAGTTGTGTTTAGTGAGTTCGCACACATCGCCATATAGCGCTGCGGCACTCCTAGCGGCTCTGTGGATTAACAGAGTTCGCACATATTGCCACAGTGCGTTACGGCGTTTATTTTGGCGACTCTGCGGGATAACAGAGTTCGCTTCTCGCGCCATTTTACTAGCAGCAGGCTCCGCCTGCACGGTGGACCCCGGGCTGCGAACGCACCTCTCCACATCATATATTTGGTGCGTTCCGCAGACCCTAACAATCTCAAAGTCAGAATGTGAAATCTGATAACACTTACATAATCTTTTCTGAAAGTGCGGTAAAAACAGTGTAAATGTTGCACAACTTTGAACCCACAATGATCGGCAGCAATTTTAGCACAGTTTACACAAAATACTGACAAAAGTAAATTTTGAAATGGGAGCTATTCTTTATTTTTATCACAATTTAGTATTCACATACAACTTATATTTATGTGCACTGGATTCATTGAAAAATTTATTTGCAGTTGTCACTTTGCATTTTTGCATTTTGTTTTTCTTGTTTGGTCATCTTAGATTATCTTAGGTATTGTGCAGTTCGCTGAAGGTAATAATTTTTTGTGCATAATTTTTTACTTAATTAGGAAACTTATATACCTCTTACATACAATTGCAGATACCACCTTTCTGTAACACTTGGGCATAATCACATTTACCACTTTTCAAACTTACATTTATGTATGGCAGTTGTCAAGTGGGCATGAATGGAGAGGGTTTACTGCACGTGATGGCTTTCTTAAACAGCTGACATCCGCTTGTAACTAAAGTACAATTTACTAACTAATTAAAATGTAAAATTTCAATTATATTGGCAAGAAATACTTTAAAGGGGTTGTCCACTACTAGGACTACCCCTTATTAAACTAAATGTTTGGCCCTAATAAAATAATAAAGCATATACTCACCTATCATCCTGGCTCCGTTCCAGTAATGTCGGCTTTCATGGGGCTGTGATGCAGTGGAATGACACGTGATGTCCGATGCCCAATCATCTATAGCATCACTGTCTCCACCTTTGGACAAACTGAACATAAAGAAGAAGTCCAGGCTGCAGCTGATCCCTGACTTTTTCTTCATGTTCTGTTTGTGTGGAGACAGTGATGCCAGCCCTGATTGAACTCTGTTGCCACGAATCACAACACTGCATCACAGCCCTGGGGAGAGCGAGGAACGGCGCCAGCGCAGGAGGTGAGTATAGGCTTTGTTATTTTAATGAGAAAAGCATTTGTTTAAGAAGGAATTGTCCTAGTTGTGGGCAACCCCCTTAACTTGCACTATTTGCCGATCAGTTTTAATGCAGTTCTTACCACACAGAATTTGAATAACTTTTCTGTTCAAGAAGATTCATTTATCTGCTTGTACTGTTAACAGTTTAGATTATAATTATTAGAAGTGCATACACATTATTAGGATTGCTCATGGGATACATTTACATTTAAGATGAAATACATAGATTTTTTTTCTTCCTTCAAAAACAGACCCATGTGTTTAGTATTGCTGTTCAACTATATTGAAGTATATGTGCTTGAGCTGCAATATAACACACCACCTGGAGACAAGGATGATACTATTCTGTTTTGTTTAAGAAAGCAGCCATTTTTTAATCCCCCTTAAAGCCAAGTAGGTTTTCCCTTTTTAGAATAGATTCTGAAACACTCTCATTCACCCCGCTATATGAACCCTGCCTATTCAGCAGAAAAAGAGTTTGTTCACACTACAAAGTCACCATTTTTTGTAAACATTTTCTGTCACACTTATTAAATGAGGATGATTAAAGTATTTAATGTTTTTTCCACAACAGCTAAACTTTTAATGATTTTTGTGTGTTCAATCACCCTAATTCATTAATCTTTTTAAGATTTCTTGAACAAAAATAATATATTGTGAAAGGCTAAAATATCAATACCTGTATGTGTGATTAGATATCCCTATGTAATGAATACTATTTTCAACTTACCGTATTTTTGGACTATAAGACGCACTTTTTTCCTCCAAAAATGTGGAGGAGAATGGGGGGGTGCATCCTATAGTCTGGATGTACCTGCTCTGGCTGTGGTGGGGAGGTGAGGAAGCGGCAGAGCAGCAGGTCACAGGAGGCAGGAGACGGAGGCTGCGGCTTACTCCCGTGCCTGCTGCTAAAGAGAAATGAATATTCACTGCATTCCATGCTCATGGGCATGGAGGGCAGTGAATATTCATTTCTCTTTAATAGCATCTAGGTATACATGGCCTCATCCTTATCCTGGTATGATTGACCCCATACCCATCCTGGTATGCATGGCCCGATCCTTATTCTGGTATTATTGGCCCCAAATCCCCATTCTGGTATGCACGACACAATCAGAAAAACATTTAAAAAAAAAAAAAACCATTACACTTACCTTCCTGCACTCCCTCGCATCATCTTCTTCCGATGCCAGCAGCTGCTTTATGCTTGTAAGCAGCGTATGTCAGTAACGTCTTGCACGCTTACAAACCGAGCACAGATACCGGAATACTCACTGCTCGACATGCTGGGGCTATGTGCATGGAAGGCAGTGAGTATTCATTGATCTTTAGTAACTCGCACAGTGTCAGCCACAGTCTTCCTGTAGCAGCTGGGCGTTCACATGTCACTGCTACTAAAGGGAATGAATATTCACTACTTTCTACTCCCATAGGGAGTTTTTTATATTGTTTTTATGATGGGGTCTTGCATACTATGATGGGGTTGAGGGGGCCTATACACATCAGGATGGGGATGAGGGGTCATACATACCAGAATGGGGGCCATGCATGCCAGGATAGTGATGAAGGGGCCATGCACACCAGGATGGGGATTAGAGGGACCATGCATACCAGGATATGGTTGAGGGTGCCATGTGTACAAGGATAGGGATGAGGGGGCCATGTATACCAGGATGAGGGGCCATGCATACCAGGATGGGGATAAGGGGGACATGCCTAACAAGCTAGGGATAAGGGGGCCATGCATACCAGGATGGGGATGAGACCATATATACCAGGATGGGATGAGGGAGCCATGCATACCAGGGTAGGGATGAGAGGGCCATGCATATCATGATGGGGATGAGGGGACTATATCTACAAAGATAGGGGATATTAAGTACAGGATTGACAACATTTATTTGCTTCAATTTTTTTCTAATTTCGTCCTCTAAAACCTAGGTGCATCTTATTGTCCAATGCATCTTATAGTCTGAAAAATATGGTAAATCTATTCTTCATATTTGTGCATTGAAAACTGTTACAGTAGAAATTTTGTTTACACTGCAAGGGTTAAATCTTTTTTCACTCCCCAAAATAGTTGTATTCTGACCTTTTTGTTCTTTTTGACAAGCAATTTGTATCAGAGTTATAGTAATTAGAATTTTCATTGCTTAATCGAAACATTTCTTTTGCACTCAGTGACAGCAATAACCATATTACCATCAGGTTCTTTTGCAAAGACTAATTTCACAGTCTTTTCATTGCAGTTTAGCACTCTATTCTTAAATAATTATCCTTTTGTATACAATCATTTCTTTCCAAGGTAAAACATTGTGCTACTAAATGCAAAAAATTAGCAGAGATAATTTGCATATATAGTGACATGTAAAAATGTGGGCACCCCGGTCAAAATTACTTTTATTGTGAACAGCTAAGCAAGTTGAAGATGAAATGATCTCTTAAAGGCTTAAAGTTAAAGATGACACATTTCCTTTGTATTATAGGCAAAGAAAAAATATATATTGTCATTTTTTACATTTTTAAAATTACAAAAAGGGAAATGGGTCAATGCAAAAGTTTGGGCACCCTGCATGGTCAATACCCAGTATCACCCCATTTTAAAAGTATCATGCTTTTTGTAGCCATGCAAGAGTCTTTCAATCATTGTTTAAAGGATTTTCATCCATTTTTCCTTGAAAAATTCTTCCAGTTCTGTGAGATTCCAGAGTCATCTTGCAGAGTTTCTTTTACATGTCTTGGCTTATGATGGTGTTGATGCTCATGGAAATGCCTTTTTTAACATTTTATGAAATAACATAATAAATGTGTATTCCTAAATATAATATATTTTCCACAATTGAAGAATGAACATTTTCGTAATACATAAAAAAGGCTGATTGTGAATCCCTCATGAAAGCTACATTTTCAAATCTCTATTTTAAAACAGTGCTCACCAAACTGTCAAATGTCTCCTTAAGCTTAAATTGAGAATAGATTTTAAGCAATTCAACCAGGGACATTGCTGTCATCAACTGATGAGAAGCCGCATGAAAAGCAGAATCCATTCTCAAACTGTTTACAAAGTTTTTTAAAGTTCCTTTATTGTAAATCTATTTGCAAGAAGCAAAGTGTCAAATGTAAAAATTGAAACAGTAACAGAGCAGAGAGGCAATGAAATTATTTTCTTTTCTTATTTTTAATTAATATTATGGAATTTTTTAATTTTTATTAACTTTTCCTGCCATTTTTTCTATTACAAACTGAAGAATTATGTTAGCAAAAAGTAATATTTAATATGGAATATGGATTTTAAATCTGTAAAAAGATTTTAAAACATTAGAAACTGTTTTTATTAACAATCTATATGCTCCAAAAAAAAAAGTCACTTCCAGCATCCTTTTTAGTCCATAAAATGCTTCCCAATGACAAGATGACTGAAAGAGGAATGGGGCAATTGACAACTTTTGTATAGCAGTTGTAACGGGTATTGCTAAATTTGATTGTCTTGTGGTCCAATTACATAGTTATTATTTGCACAACATGTTTGAAGATTAACACC
Source organism: Oophaga sylvatica (assembly GCA_033576555.1). Lineage (NCBI taxonomy): Eukaryota > Metazoa > Chordata > Amphibia > Anura > Dendrobatidae > Oophaga > Oophaga sylvatica. The sequence goes on along the minus strand of JARQOD010000005.1, from coordinate 225,441,181 downwards.
TGTATACCTGTGAAGAAAATTACCATCAAAGTTATGTTTAATAATTCTGCAATTATTAAATGGTTATTCGGAAACATAGCAAGTTTTATGTAGCATTTTCCATTGGATAGGGAATAATTTGCTGACACCCAGCATTCTCAAGATTGAAACTCCAAGAACAAATGGAGCAGAATTGCATGTTGATCTTTACTTTATTAATGGTTTTTATCTGAAAATTGATAGACAATTAATAAAATGAAGGTCAAGCGTGCAATTCGGCTCCATTTATGAAGTGCTCAGCAGAATCCAAATTCTTGAGAATGTTAGGGGTCAGCAAATAATTCTCTATCCAATGGAGAATAATAATAATTACCCACTTTACACAATTCTTCAATTTCAATGAAACCGTATGAGAAATATACATAAACTGCAAATTATAAGTCCCGCTGTAAATTCATGTGAAATGAGACTGGATTTACTGCTTTTGCTATTTTTGTTTTGAAACCACATAGCAGCATTGGCATAATAATTGCTTAACTAATAGAATTCTCTTTTAGACTTAAGGTACTGCCACACTACACGATCCCGCTAACGATCTCGTTAGCGTCGCATACTAATGAGATCGCTAGAGGGATCGTTTACAATATCGCTAGTGTCGGCCACATTTAGCGATGTCGTTAAGGACGCTATCGCGGTTAGCGATCTCCTTAACGACTTTAGCGGTACAAAAGTACCGCTAAATCGCTAAAAAAGGTGCCACACTCAGCGATATATACTTACCCAGCGGGACGCCGACGATCAGAATAGGGTCCGGAACGATCAGGACGACGGACGAGATCACAGCAGGGGCCACGTCGTTGCTGCATGCCGCACACAACAACATCGCTAACGGGATCGCTAAATAGTGACGTTTTTTAGCGATCCCGTTAGCGATGTTGTTTAGTGTGGCATACCCTTAACTCCCTTCTACTTTCAGAGAACTTTATTGTTGACAAAAAACCTTGTATTAGATTTTTATCTGTACAGTAGTTTTTCTTATAATATGTTTCCCATTAGTCTAGGCTCAGAATCAGATCAATTATGCTAATGACTCTCAGCTCAAACTCTCAGAGTTTGAGCCGAGTGTCATCTTAGTATGATCCGATTATCTATGCGAAAATTGGAACACAGGTTTGGAGAAGATGAAAAACTTAATTTCTCCATCTTCTCCATTGTCTTAGTCTACGGCTGTCGGAATGCACTGGAATGACATCCGAGTGAAGTCCGACGTTTCACATTCACCTATAGACTTGTGTGGGTGCGTGTGATCCAAATTCCCGAGTCACTCACAGCACGCTTCAATTTTTTCCTCATGCTGAATGAGCAAGAGAAAAATAAATGTCCACTGTCCCATAAAGTAACATTGGCCAGAGTGCTTTCCATTAAAACATCGGCTAGCACTCGACAGTGTTATACACTCGCGTGAGTGAGCCCTAAAGCTATAGCTGGCAAAACAAGGCAAAATATTGTTGCTGTATTTGATCTGCCTGTGATCCTGTTTATTTTATACATTTTAAGCATTTTTTTAATCCGTCTTAATCTAGTCAAGTTTAATGCTGGAACATTTTTTTCTAACACTTCAGTTATCAATTTAGATGCAATGCATATTGATAATTATTGTATTAATCTTCTATTACTCTATGCTAAGTAATTATATTGGATTAGATCAACATTCAGAACAAGAATCCTGTACATTTACATAAGTATTTATGTTATTTTGTTCTAATAAATCATCTAATATCCTCCATACACATTAAACTGAAGTCAGCTAAACCCAGTGATGAAGGATGATAGTCTAATGTGTATGGGAAGCCTACAAAGTCTTTCCCGACCGAAAGTAAAGGTTGGGCGGTTTCAATTTTAATGAATTAGCCTTTTATTAGTTAGGAAATAAGCTGCTACCAGAGCTTTCTGGCTGTGGTTTAACCCCTTAACAACCAAGCCATTTTGTAGGTTAAAGACCAGGCCAATTTTACAATTCTGACCACTGTCTCTTTATGAGGTTATAACTCTGGAACGCTTCAACGGATCTTGGCGATTCTGAGATTGTTTTCTCGTGACATATTGTACTTCATGATAGTGTTAAAATTTCTTCAATATATCTTGCGTTTATTTATGAAAAAAACGGAAATATGGCAAAAATTTTGAAAATTTTTCAATTTTCAAACTTTTAATTTTTATGCCATTAAATCAGAGAGATATGTCACAAAAATTAGTTAATAAATAACATTTCCCACATGTCTACTTTACATCAGCACAATTTTGGAACCAAAATTTTTTTTTGTTAGGAAGTTATAAGTGTTAAAAGTTGACCAGAAATTTCTCATTTTTCCAACAAAATTTACAAAACCATTTTTTTAGGGACCACCTCACATTTGAAGTGAATTTGAGGGGTCAATATGACAGAAAATACCCAAAAGTGACACCATTCTAAAAACTGCACCCCTCAACGTGTTCAAAGCCACATTCAAGAAGTTTATTAACCCTTTAGGTACTTCACAAGAATTGAAGCAATGTGGAAGGAAAAAATGAACATTTAACTTTTTTTCCCAAAATTTTTCTTTCGACACAGTTTTTTTAAATTTTGTCAAGGGTATCAGTAGAAAATGAACCACAATATTTGTTGTACAATTTCTCCTGAGTACATCGATACTCCATGTGTGGGGGTAAACCACTATTTGGGCGCATGGCAGAGCTCGGAAGGGAAGCAGCGCCATTTGACTTTTTTGGCTGGAATTGAGATTGGACACCATGTCGCATTTGGAGAGTCCCTGTGTGCCTAAACAGTGGAAACCCCCCCACAAGTGACCCCATTTTGGAAACTAGACCCCCAAGGAACTTATCTAAATGTGTTGTGAGAGCTTTGAACCCCCAAGGGCTTCACAGAAGGTTATAACGTAGAACCGTAAAATTAAAAAATCATATTTTTTCCACAAAAATGATCTTTTCATCCCAATTTTTATTTTCCAAACGATAAAAGGACCCCAAAAGTTATTGTGCAATTAGTCCTGAGTACGCTGATACCCCATATGTGGGGGTAAACCACTATTTGGGTGCATGGCAGAGCTCGGAAGGGAAGCAGCGCCATTTGACTTTTTTGGCTGGAATTGAGATTGGACGCCATGTCGTATTTGGAGAGCCCCTTTATGCCTAAACAGTGGAAACCCCCACAAGTGACCCCATTTTGGAAACTAGACCCCCCAAGGAACTTATCTAGATGTGTGGTGAGAGTTTTGAACCCCCCAAGGGCTTCACAGAAGGTTATAACGCAGAGCAGTAAAATTAAAAAATCATATCTTTTCCGCAAAAATGATCTTTCCACCCCCAATTGTTATTTTCCAAAGGGTAACAGGACCCCAAAAGTTATTGTGCAATTTGTCCTGAGTACGCTGATACCCCATATGTGGGGGTAAACCACTATTTTGACGCATGGCAGAGCTCGATGGAATGGTCTGCGGGTGTCATGTCACGTTTGGAGAGCCCCTGATGTGCCTAAACAGTAGAAACCCCCCACAAGTGACTCCATTTTGGAAACTAGACCCCCCAAGGAACTTATCTAGATGTGTGGTGAGCACTTTGAACCCCCAAGTGCTTCACAGAAGTTTATAACGTAGAGCCGTGAAAATAAAAAAATCATATTTTTTTCCACAAAAATGACCTTTTTGCACCCAAATTTTTATTTTTATAAGGGTAACAGGAGAAATAGGGCCCCAAAAGTTGATGTGCATTTTGTCCTGAGTACGCTGATATCCCATATGTGGGGGGAACCACTGTGATCGCCTTACTGCGATCTTTGGGAGGCAGAATGAACAAATCCACAAAAGGTGAAGAATTGGTTTTCTTTTTTACGCCGTTCCTCGTGCGGTATTAGTGATTAGGCGACTTTATTCCTCGGATCGGTGCGATTACAGCGATACCAGATTTATACCCTTTTTTCATGTTTAGCTTCTGTCACACACTAAAAGATGCTTTTTTTTGGAATAATTTTTTGTAAGAAATTTTTGCATCGCCGTATTTTGAGAGCTATAATTTTTCCATATTTCGGCCAACAGAGTTATCTGTGGGCTTATTTTTTGCGGGACGAGCTGACATTTTTATTGGTAGCATATTCGGGCACATAATGTTTTTTGATCGCTTCCTATTCCGATTTTTGTGGAAGCAGAATGAACAAAAACCAGCAATTCAGGAATTGTTTTTTTTTTTTTTTTCCTCCGTTCTGTGTGTGGTAAAATTGATAAAGCAGCATTATTCTTCGGGTCACTACGATTACAGCGATACCTCATTTATATATTTTTTTATGTTTTGTCGTTTTTTACACAATAAAAAATTTTATAGAAAAAAATAATTATTTTTGCATCAGTTTATTCCGCGAGCTATAACTTTTTTATTTTTTCGCTGATGATGCTGTATAGCGGCTTGTTTTTTGCGGGACAAGATGACGTTTTCAGCGGTACCATGATTATTTATATCTGACTTTTTGATCGCGTGTTATTGCACTTTTTCCAAGCGGTATGATGATACCGCTTGGAAAAAGTATAAATTACTACTTTTTTGTGGTTTTTTTTACGGCTTTCACTGAAGGGGTTAACTAGGGTTCCGCTTTTATAGATGGGATTTTTACGGACGTGGCGATACCAAACGTGTATTCTTTTGTTTTTTAATTTTTTTATTACATAAAAATGTGTATTTTTTAGGGGATTTTTTTTAAATTATCTTTTAATATTTTTTTTACAATTTTTTTTAAAAAAATGATTTTTTTTAACTTGTCCCTTTATGGGACTTTCACTTTTTTACTTTTTATTGCAGTTACAATGCATTGCAATGCTCCAGCATTGCAATGCATTGTACCTATGATGAAAGCTGCTGTGAGCATGATCACAGCAGCTTTCCGTAGCTAGATGACCCGGAGGTTATCATGACAACCCCTGGGTCATCAAGGCAGAGATCGGGCCCTGCAAATAAATTGCAGGGCGCCGATCTGAGGCAGAGGGAGCTCCCGACCCTCTGCCTCCCCCCCTGAGCGCTGCGATTGAGCTCGATCGCAGCAGTCAGGGGGTTAACAGCCAGGGGCGGTGGGGGCGCCGCTCCTGGCTGTCAGTGCAGGAAGCCTGGCCACTGCAGCGCCGGCTCCTGCACTGATCGCGCTGGAGAAGCTGAAATTTCAACTTCTCCTGCGCGATCGCTGCTGTGTTTGGTCAGTCAGATTGACTGACCAAGCACAGCGCTGTAGGTGCGGGGACTGATGGCAAAGGTCCCTGCACCGCTTGCCGTGCCTGTCAGCTGTCTGTGACAGCTGTCGGCACTGATCTACCACTGCGTGTTTACACGCAGTGGTAGATCAAAGGGATGACGTGCACAGTCTGTCCTGGTGCCGGAACTGACACCTTGCCATGACGGACTGTGCACATCATTGGACATTAAGGGGTTAATCCACTTTCCTCTTGGAAAACAAATGAATGTTCAACTAAGTCCCACATTCCTGTGTATGGGGAAATTGAGAGATAGTTGCAATGACAATGTGCACTTCACCATCAGTTAAGGTACTGCCACACTAAACAATCCCGCTAGCGATAGCGATAAAGACGCATACTAATGCGATGGCTAGCGGGATTGTTTTTATATCGTTAAGTGCGGCTTAACTTAGCGATGTCGTTAGGACGCTATCGCGGTTAGCGATCTTCTTAACGACTTTAGCGGGTACAAAAGTACCGCTAAATCGCTAAGAAAAGGTGCCACACTTAGCGATATATACTTACCTGCGGGGCGCCGACGATCTAAATAGGGTCCGGAACGATGTCAGCGACGAGCGAGATCACAGCAGGGGCCTCGTCGCTGACAGATGCCGCACACAACAACATCGCTAACGGGATCACTAAATAGTGACATTTTTTAGCGATCTTGTTAGCGATGTTGTTTAGTGTGGCATACCCTTTAGTGTATGTGTATTGGGGGCCTTAAGTCTTCTTAGATATAATTTCTGCTGTGACCAATGTGACATCTCTTCCCAAGACTAAATAAGTTTAATTACTTTAATCTTTATTTATAACTAAGATCCTCCATTCCTCTTATCATGTGTAGCTTTTGCTTAACAGTTTATGACTGAGCTACACATTCCAGATGATGGCAACTTAATATTTGGTAAAGAGGTAGTCCCTGTCTTATGGGTTTTGGCCTCTTTAATTAACAATATCTTACTGGCCTTAGAATCAGCTGATTGGCATTGTGTGCTGTTATTTAGTCTGACATAATTAAGTACACGCAGATCCTTCTTATCAAGTGGCTCCACTAATTATAGTCCCCTAAAAATAAGATTCTTGCAAATTTTTTGTACACATATGCATAACTTTACATTTATCCACATTGATATCAAGTGGATTTCTTAAAAATAAATTTGTTCATGTCATCTTGTAAGTTATGAACATCTTCCATACACAGCAAAACACTACATGCCATGGAGTCATCTTTTAAATAGAAATAGTGCTAATAACCATGTCTTCTATGTCATGAATAATTAAGTTGCATAGGAGCAGATTCAGCACTGAATATTGGCATATTGGGATATACCACTTACAATGGAGGAACATTCACACTAGCATTAATTATTCACAACTCTTTGGATATGGTACTTAAGCCAATTTTGAAACAAATGAATTATACTTTCTATACCTATGTAGACCTTAATATACCCAACAAGCATTCATAGCAACAGTGTCAAATGTGTTTGCCAAATCAAAAAACACTTTGACTCCAATTTTTCAAGACCAGCATGTTTCATGTCAGTTTTGATGAGGGAATGGAATAAAATTTGTGGCATAAGGAACACCACTGTTCTCTATGAATTTGACAAGTGGAGGTTGCTATGTAAAGTCACCCTAATGTGTCACCTCAGCTGACGCCCACTTTGTTGGAGCTGGACGGCTTTGAAAATGACAAAAAATTGCTGAATTGTTGCACAGTCTTGCATTGCACAACAATTTTGCAAACTTTTTCAGTGATTTTAGGCCTGTGTTCTGCCTTAAAAACCTTGATGAATTGAGACTTCTATCCAGTTACCTCACTGTCTAAACTTCTACTCACCTCTTCATAAAAGTAAACCAGGTTGACTTGGTAATTTCTGTTCTTAGAAAAAGCTTTTTATCTATTGCACATTCATGTATACAGTCTTTTACAAGCCTTCAAACAATTTCCAGACAATCGATGTAAAACTTGCTGGCCTATTGTCGCCTGGGAAAGACTGTTAAAAAATTGGCACCATGTTAGCTGTGTGCCAATCACTAGGCAATCACTGGAAAGTTTCTAAAAGTTATGAATAAGGTCACAGGAGTAACTGAAGTGGTCACTGAACTGAGTTTTTTAGTAATTCTTGAGTGAAGTCCATCTCATCTCTGGCCTTGCTCACATTGTCTTTAAAAAAAAACTTGTATCATATCGACTGTACATTAATTCAATCAAAAATATTAGTTAATGTATTAAGAGTACCGACTTTGCCTATATCAACGGCTTCTCTTAATGGGTATATACAGAGCTAAGGAAACAATTTGCCTTATTTGTATACCCAATGACCTACTGCTCTTTAATCATTTATGGTTGCAACCTGTACTGATGGTTTTTGTATTGACACAAATAATTTTCAGGGATTTGTTTTGCGTTCTATGCTTATCTGGCCTTCATTTTGTATTTTAGCTGATTGTATTGCCTTTTACATATTTTTTCAGCTCTTTTGTAAATATTTTTCTTTCCCAAATCCCTCTGTAATCTGAAATGATCTTTTTGTTACATGATATTTGGCTTAAAATCTTCTGACTTCCTGTTGTTATGGGAATTTCTTCTTGACGTCCTCACTCTGAAATGACACACAAATTTAAGGCCAGAGGGTATCCTGTCTCTATCCTTGAAAAATCTATGGAACCTGACACAAGACCGATCAAGAAAGTTGACACACGTATCCCGTTTGTACACACGTATCATCCGATCACCAATATTCTTCATAGAGCCATACGTAAAAACTGGCACCTGCTTTCAAAGGCATACCCAGAGGTCATTGAATTTAAAGAGCCATTTTTACCAAGAGAGGCCTCAATAGGGAATATGAATTATCTGCTTTTTTATTTGCATGTTCAAGTGTTTAGGGAGAAATTTACATTGTCATTGAGATGTAACATATGTACCTAGTGCAGTGATGTTAATAAATGTTTACTTCTCCAGCATATTAACATTTTCTCCTTTTCCCTTAGAGCCGTCTATATTAGAATGGTTGGACCACTTATCACAAGTCACCACGTCACTCATTTCTGGGAGTCTCACTGTGACCATTATACTTCACAGCAAAATAATGATTCACTTCACTATGTATGTTTCTTTGTCTATAAAATAAATGGCTTCTGAGCACTTCTCAAATCATTTTCTCCTGTTTTCTTCCCCTTCTCCCTCCCTGCCTTCACTATTTAGTGCCTCAGATTTACCATGGCAACACAGCGCTGTATATAGTAGCGCTATACATATAAGCGATCCAAAGCTTTTTATGTTGTCCCTTATACCTATACCTGGGTAAACGCTACCAGCCATGATTTCCTTTTTTTTTTTTCTCTGCTCAGCCACTTCCTGATTGCGCTTCTTGACTGACAGCAGTGCTCTTAGTCCCACCTCTGCTCCATATAAAGGAACCCTCTGAGCCATTACCTCACTTCCGCCCCACATACTCATGGAAACCAAATCAGCAGGCTCAGACAGCGTCCTGGCAGAGGTAATATAGCGGTTTTGACACTACAAGGGATTACTTTTGATAACTCTTACCTACAATGGTTTTTATGCCCCTGATTTTTTATACCCCTGATTTTGTTTTTTGCTAATGACAGCTCCAGTCTACATAGCGGTGGATACCGCAAGCTTAGTCACTGGATATTTCTACTGAGGTAATATATATATATATATATATATATATATATGTATATTGACCGGATACCATTTGTTTAGGAGCACAAGATATTCCTTATTTACTCAAATTTGCTCATTTTCTTCAATCTCCTCAGCATTCTTATAAGCTACGTTTGTCTTTAAGTAAGTACTACTTGATTAGTCATATTAGACTCACAGCTGTGGCATAATATGCTCACCATATTATACTCTTATCCAGGCAGCACACTTTCCTTGGGGCACGCACCTCTCCCCTTTTTAGGAGTCAATCTTCTATATAAAAATAAGGTATGGCACTATTACCCATTCATTCATCTTGGATACTATTTTGACTGTCTTGGTATACTCAGAGCTGACCCACCGTTTTTTCTATTGTCCGTTCTGTGACCCGTGTCTCACTTTTTTGTATATACTTTATTTATCGCAATGTTTCTTATTTTGTTTGTACATATTCTTATGCGTTTATATTATGATTACAGTAGTCACTGATGAAGGTCTTTTCTGACCGAAACATTTGGAGATACTACTAATAAACCTTTTAAGTTGAGTGCTTAAGCCTTTTTTCATTATTAGTACCCGGTGTGGGAACCTAGACTTTAAAGCACCAGTTTCATTCAGGTTGTGTTCACGGTTTTCTTTCATCTGAAATCTGGCATGACATCATAGTCATGTGACTTATATGTTGTGTGGGTAGAGCTTCATTCAAGAGGGCTCACTCACTGCTTCTTTGTCTGCTGGTGTTCTTCCTTCTTACGGCATATTTCTCCCTCTGTAGCCCTCCCTTGTATCTGCATGAATACAGCAGAGTTCGTATACATGGACACACACCCTGCTCTATACTTTGTGATATATACACCCTGCTCTATACCCTCTATTATATACAAACGTCTCTCACCATCCATCTTATTACAGTAGAACATGATTAGACAGTGGGAGGAGTAGAGGATAATCTTTATTGCCAGGATAGTTTTTTTTTGTGCATTGTGTTACGTCAATTCATTATATCAATGCTTGCAGGAATATCCTGGAAAGGATGTAATGCTGATGCTGTGTATGAAGATGAAGGAGTGGGAGGTGTTCAGCGGAGTTGCAGGCACTGTGCTCACTGCTGTCTTGAAGCCTGACACAATGGATGATGGGAAATGCAGTCAGAAGAGAGGAAAGGATTCTGAAAAGAACATAATGGCTGTGACAGCAGAGGTTGGGACTGGGCACAGAAAGTGAAACAGAAAGGCATAAGACAACATGAATATTGTCAGAAAAGATATATGGGATCATAAGGGGCATTATCTTTAGGAATTTAAAAACAGTGAGTTAGGATAGTGGATAATTGCTTTATTTTTTGCGATCTATAATTGTAAACTATAGGATTTTAATTTGCATTATGTTTAATCAATGTAAATTTAAATTGATATTTGACAATAGCTGTTACCAGATGAAGTCCTGACTGCAGCAACTAATCTGAGAAAGTTGACTTTAACACCAAGACCTAGCTTATTATTGCACGTAATCCTGTCATCATTTTTTTGCAGTTATTGTTAGCACCATATTCATTATTCCATTTTTGCTTTGTTTTATATTTGTTCTCCACTTTTTAACCCCTTCCCAGCATATGCAGCCTGCACTGCTACTGGCAATTTAACTCGTTAAATGCTGTGATCAATATTGATCGCAACATTTAGCAGGCATGCAAAGCTAGCAAACTTGCTAGATCATGCTTAGAACATGATGAAGCAAGTTTGTCAATCTCGTGCTTTAATATGCTTTACAAGCGATCAGGCTGCAAAAAGTAAAAGTTCCATAGTGGGACAAAGTAAAAAAGCAAAAAAAAAGTGAAAAAAAAATTGTAAATTAAAAATTTTTTCAAAAAACACAAAATAATCATAAAAATATATACACTGCTCAAAAAAAAGAGGGAACACTCAAATAACACATCCTATATCTAAATGAATGAAATATTCTCATTGAATACTTTGTTCTGTACAAAGTTGAAAGTGCTGTCAACATAATCACACAAAAATCATCAATGGAAATCAAATTTTTTAACCAATGGAGGCCTGGATTTGAAGAGACCCCCAAAATGAAAGTGGAAACAAGTCAAAATGAAAATCAAAACAAGACAAAATTAAAGTGGAAACAAGTCAAAATGATACTCAGTATTGTGTGTGGCCTCCATGTGCCTGTATAACCTCCCTACAATACCTGGGCATGCTCCTGATGAGGTTGCGTATGTTCTCCTAAGGGATCTCCTCCAGACCTGGACTAAAGCATCCGTCAACTCCTGGGCAGTCTGTGGTGCAATGTGACGTTGGATGGAGCGAGACATGCTGTTCCAGATGTGCTCAATCGGATTCAGGTCTGGGGAATGGGCAGGCCAGTCCATAGCTTCAATGCCTTCATCTTTCAAGAACTGCTGACACACTACAGCCACATGAGGTCTGGCATTGTCCTTCATTAGGAGGAACCCAGGGCCATCCGCACCAGCAAATGGTCTCAAGGGGTCTGAGGATCTCATCTCGGCACCTAATGGCAGTCAGGCTACCTCTGGCGAGCACATGGAGGGCTGTGTGGCCCTCCAAAGAAATGCCACCTCACACCATTACTGACCCAGTGACAAAATATGCCTCCATATTAACTCACCGCTCCATGCTGGCGTGCGTTCCACACAAAGGGCTGTGCGTTCCACACACGCTTCATGCGACTCAGTGTGGAGCGCACAGCCCTTTGTGTGGAACGCACACCAACATGGAGCGGTGAGTTAATATGGGGGCATGATTCTCACCGATAGGACCTAGGTGATTACCGCTGACCACTGGGGAGGCGGAGCCGATTATGGGAGTTATACTAAACAGGGGTTATTTAAGTCCCCTGTTACCGACCGCCATGTATACCATCCATCATTATGGTATCCAGCATCAACTCCATCTGATCCTCCTGATGAACCGTGCAAACGGGGAAATGCGTCGGGGTGTCTTCTACTCATGCTAAGTCTCTTTATCAAAACTAATATGTATTTGAGACTATCTGGTCATCATTGTTTGACTCTGTTATAATATCTGCTGTTGCTACAGAGAGGGTCGATATACAGCCTTTGCTAAAATAATTTATGCCTAGATTTGTTGCGGGGCTTACCAATATGAATATGATGGTATTAATTTTCACATGAAAAATATATGCTTTGCCACTGAACCTTCAGACCAATATGTTTTTTTTTATTTAAAAGGGTCTATCCTTTCATTGTTTTCCTTCACTATTTTGTGTTCCCACCTATGCTATTAGGGAATTATTAGGGAAGGAGGGATAGTCCTCGTTGAGTGGGGGCACCAAAAAATTGTTTCTTAGGGTGCCAACCTCCACGGCAAGGAAGGAGAAAGTTGAGGTCTATTGCAGGGTCTCAGTAGGAAAGTATTGGTCTGCTATTTTTCATATTGAATTTATGCAATTTTTTAATTGATTACACTGGGCCAGGTGTTTTTTTAGAGAATATCAATAAAATTTAGTCTTTTAAGGGGAATTTATGTTCACTTTCAATTTTCTCCTGCCACCCTTGAGAAAATAAAAAAATGAGTAAAAAAATAAACTTTTTGAGAAAAAAAGTTAAATGTTAATTTTTTCCTTCCTCATTCCATTAATTTCTGTGAAGAACCTGAAGGGTTAATAATCTTCTTGAATGTGGTTTTGAAGACTTTGAGGGGTGCAGTTTTTAGAATGGTGTCACTTTTGGGTATTTTGTCATTTAGACCCCTCAAAGCTATTTTAAATGTATTGTGGTCCCTTAAAAATGATTTTGTAAATTCTGTTGGAAAAATGAGAAACCGCTGGTCAACTTTTAACCCTTACAACTTCCTAACAAACAAAATTATGCTTCAAAAATTGTGCAGAAGTAAAGTAGACATGTGGGAAATGTTATTTATTAACTAGTTTGTGTGACATGACTCTCTGATTTAAGCGAATAAAAATTAAAAGTTTGAAAATTGCAACATGTCTGCCAAATTTCCATTTTTTTCGCAAATAAATGCAAGTCATATCAAACTAAATTTACAACTGTCATGAAGTACATTATGTCACTAAAAACGCTCTCAGAATCAGTGGGATATGTTGAAGCATTCCAGCGTTATTACCTCATAAAGTTACACTAATCAGAATTGTAAATTTTGGCTTGGTCATGAAGGTGAAAACAGGCTTGGGGGTGAAGGGGTTCAATGTTTGCCATTTTAGCTGGAATCTTCAGCTTCCACATATTTTCACATGATTAATCACTTGTGACAGTTCTGTAGTGATTTAGTGTACACCAAGCAGTTTGGTGCAGTTTTATGCTATTTTGCAAAACTATCAACTTTTTTCACTAAAGAGAAGCAAACAAGATGAAAGACAGAAATAAAGAACATTTTTTGACATTATGTAAAATACTTATACCATATACACCATTTTAATTAAATTAGGGCAAAAAAACAATGAATACACAAAGATATAAAAAAGTGACTTAAACTCAAATGAAAAATTTGTGCGTAAGCATGAAAATGATCAGTATAGTTTAAAAAGAAACCATCATTTTAATTTTAATTTTCTAAATTAACAGTACGCAAGAAAATAGGTAAATTGCTTCTTTCTCTGCCAGGACTTATGTTTCATTAACAAAATTCTCATATCCCAGGTGACATCTGTCTTTAGTGAAGACAGATTTTTATATTATTGAGACAGAAGATGACTGTTTCTAGTCATGAGATTCTATTTATACCACAGTATATATACTCTTCTATTTAATATAGAATCTTAATAAAAACCAACTGTCATCTATCATAGTTTTGAAGAAATTTGTCTTCACTGAATACAGATTTTATTCATGAATTGATCATTTTGAAAATGATCAGTCCTCTGCTTAGGAAAAGAAGCTTATTTCATTCATAAAATATATAGCAAAGTTTCTTATTTTCACACGGATTTTTGATTTATGAAAGAAATTTATAGTGAGTCAATCTTTCAGCAAAATTAAATTACTGTAAATGTTATAAATGTGATATTGTTAGATATTATTTTTAATATTTAATCTGGACCACATTAAAAGTAAATCGTGTTAGGTCTTAGACATTAGTGGTATTAAGTTCTGTTTTCCAATTGTATACTTATTTAATGCAATAAAATGAAAATTAAATATGTAAAAATGATACAATATGATTTTCTGGATTTTTCTTAAGATTCTATCTCTCACAGTTGCAACATACCTACGATAAAATTACAGACCTCTCCATTCTTTGTAAGAGGAAAAACTTGCGAAATCGGCAGTGTATAAAAGACTTATTTTCCCCAACGTATTTCTTTTGACTCATACCAAAACAAGGTATTTATTTGCCAATCATTTATATTTATGCCTACATTCCTTATTCCCCACTGAACAAAACACAATGTATGAAAGAGTAATTTACTACAAATTAGGCATCATTTTTTCTTTTCTACAATTAAGTGATAATAAACTATTTAAAGCATCATGCCGAAGATGAGAATGCTTAACAAACCAGCTTCAAATAATAGGTTTCATCTTCAAATTATTTATGCAAGGCAGTTTAAATCAGTCAGCACAGGAAGATGGTTTGACACTTGTTAAGTTCAGAATTCCAGTCTGTCAGAAAGACAACATTTAAATAGAGATTACTCTCTGTTTCTTCTGGCAACTTAAATGTCCCCTTGTCTTCCTGCAAATAAACTTAAATGGTTATGTTTCATTTAGAAGCAATTGTGCTGTCACATAACTAATTAAATTATGCAAATTGCAAATATATCAATCATTGCAATTTTTGCTTTGAAATATTTATCATTCTAATGACCTCTTTAATATAGTTCAAGAGTAATTTAAGCTTATTAAAAAAATATAATTTAAGTAAATGCAATAAAATTATCGACCATTGGTAAAAATGTTGAGGAAAATAAAAATAAACAGCTTAAAAGATAAACAAGAAAAATATAGGTATGTTATATATGTATTATTCTCTATTTAACCCCTTTACCACCTTAGGATTTTCCATTTTTGCATTTTAGTTTTTTGCTCCCCTTAGTCCCAATGCCATTACTTTTTTTATTTTTCTGTCAATATGACTGCAAAAAAACTTGAATTCCACAATTTTTTTTTTCCATGTTCACTAAATGCTTAAATTGATATGTCTCTATGATGGTCGGAGCTAGTGATGTGCTTCTGGCACGGGCATATTAATTGCCATTCTCAGAGATTGACAGCATCATTTAAAATGTTAACAGCCACAGTTTGATCGCGATTCCACCCACTGCTGTTAGCGGCACATGACAGCTGATCAGTGCATGAAAAAATGTGGGCGCAGCGCCACAGCAGGCATCAAGGAGTGGGAAGCGACCTAAGACGTACCTATACATCATAGTTCTTAAAGGGGTTAATCTTTGCATCTCTACGGTAAGGTGATTTGAGAGTACCTCGTCTGAGTTGCATATGTTTTGCTGTATTTTTATTTAGATTTTTTTGTGTTTTTGCTTATTATAGTTATGTAATACAAATGTGTATTATTTGAAGAAGTCACCTTGTCCATGACCCCTATATTTTTTCTTTTTTATCTTCTGTGTCATCTTGGGGGGGGTTCGTGGTAAAAAGATTACTTTGTACAATCCTGTTCCATGGTCAGTAGTCTCTGTGGACAGGAGCTGCGCAAATTGCCTTACCATCTGGGGTCACAAGCTTGGCTTATGACTAGCTGCGCTGGTGAGACATTACCTAGGCCTTGCACTCTGCTTAATTGATGTCATGCCAGGCAGGTGAGCCATAAGTTGTGCAGGGGAAGATCAGATTTGTTTAGCTCCTGTGAATGTTTTGGCACTGTGCCTTCAAAAGTGCCAGAGATGGCTGTACCACTTCTTCCAAGATTCATCCATTCTGTACTACAAGTGAAATTTGACATCACATGTCAAGTTATTACAACAAACAGTGTCTACACACACTATCAGTAAGCTTTTGTACGATATTGTGTTATAAGGCTAAACCTGTTTCATTAACTTCATGCCATCACTTGAAAAGACTATCATGATTTACAGCAAGATGTCAATGTAAACTTGAATAAGGGTCTTTCCTGTTCCGTGATAAGTCCCACATTTGTCTTACATGCAATTATAGCCAAAGATTGGTCAGGCGACCACATGGACAACGTTTTTGATAATATTTATGCACTAGCTTGGTCCGTGCGAAATTTTCGCACATTGGTCGTCGGAGGCGCAGGCAATTTCAGAAAAAGCAAGCTGGACAAATGTAAATGTATTTCATAAGATGTTGAACACAGACAGGTATTTATATATGTAGATTGGTAGTACAATAAATTGGTTTGATAAGTAGAGGCCAAAAAATATCTTCTGGTTGAGGTGCCACCTGCAGGTCACTGTTTATTTCTGCAGGTTGATCAAAATGAATGTTTAAACTGTTGTGATAAAATCGTGAATGTGTGGTTTGTTTGGCTCTTTTCTTGCTGAAGGGGGCAAGTTTACCTTTCAAATGGTGTATCATTTGTGTGTGTGGGGCGAAGTAATCAGCAAAAAGCAGTGAATGTTTACAAATGTGTTTGCATATGTGACTCACCATTTGTGTGTGTGGGGCGAAGTAATCACCGAAAAAGAAGTGCATGTTTACAAATGTGTTTACATATGTGACTTACCTGCAGTGAAGTGTGCAATCCTCCAATGAGCCTGAAATAGGCTGGGCAAGCACTTGGGCAAGCTGGAAAGACCCCAAGGCAAATGTTTGGATTTGTTTGTGATGTCTGTAAGCAGCTTTGTGGTAGTGTGCTTTGGGGTAGTGTGATGCCACCTGAAGGTCATTTGACCTTTCAAATGGTGTATCATTTGTTTGTGTGGGTGGAGTATGAACGGAGCAAGTGTGCAATTCAATAGGCAGTGCATGTTTACAAATGTTTTTGCATATGTGACTCACCTGCAGTAAAGTGTGCAATCCTCTAATTTGGCTGAAATAGGCAGGTCAAGAAGTTTGTCAAGCTGGAAAGCCCCCAGGGCAAATGTTTGGATTTGTTTGTGATGTCTGTAAGCAGCTTTGTGGTGGTGTGCTTTGGGTAGTGTGGTGCCACCTGCAGGTCATTTTTCCTTACTGCAGGTTTTAAAAATTAATGTTTACACTGTATTTTGTGATTAAATCGTGGATGTATGGTTTGTTTGGCTATTTTATTGCTGACGGGGGCAAATTTACCCTTCAAATGGTGTATCATTTTTGTGTGGGTGCAGTATGAACGGAGATACAAAGTAATCACCGAAAAACAGTGTTTAGAAATAATAGAATAGATGATCATCATATCATAATAGTCATTCTCCTAGAATTATGGTTTAGGATGGCATAATGTACATTAGCTATTCCTCATTCCAGGTATACTAACAGCTTTGCATTGTATTGATTTGGTCATGGAACTAGTTGTATCGCCATTTCTCTAAAGTGTCTCAGGAGCCATGTTTCAAAATGACATCAGACAGCATGCTTCTACAACTACCTGCATGGCCTAAATGTACTATAATGGCATGCAGTCTACAGATTTGTCTCCCATAAAACACATCTGGGACATCATTGGTCGAAAACTACAAAAGGTAGCTGCCAGCAGTGGATCTTTGTGATTTATGTACCCATGTGCATTCAGCTAGGCAAATCATTCTTCAGACATCCATTAAAAACGTCATTCATGGTATGCCAAGGTGTATATGCTTGCATTTCTATGCATGGCACTCATAATTGATGCTCAATAAATCAAGATGTTTTGAAAATGTTTC
Organism: Oophaga sylvatica; assembly: GCA_033576555.1. Taxonomy (NCBI): domain Eukaryota; kingdom Metazoa; phylum Chordata; class Amphibia; order Anura; family Dendrobatidae; genus Oophaga; species Oophaga sylvatica. The sequence goes on along the minus strand of JARQOD010000005.1, from coordinate 225,423,475 downwards.
CAATTTGTTTGCATGGAAGTTACACCTTAAGTTAGTCCCCCAACTTATTAATAACATGCATGAACACGTAATTATAAAAATACACCAGCTACCGTATATACTCGTGTATAAGCCGAGATTTTCAGCACCTTTTTTCGTGCTGAAAATGCCCCCTCGGCTTATACACGAGTCATAGGGCAGAAACCAGCGGGGGAGGGGATGCCGCGGCAGGAGCCGGTGGCTGGGACATCATACCCGCTCATTAAGGTCATGCAATATGGACGCAACGCCACTCCCATGGGCGTGGCCTCCATATTCATGCCCTTATTGAGCGGTATTACGTCACCGCTCAGCGCTGGAGAGCTGCAGGAAGCCGGGAGAACGCAGGATTGCAGGGACGTTCAGCGATGGCACGGGAGGGTGAGTATGATGGAGGAGAGGACAAGGAGCACGTAGCAGGACGGGGTGAGAACTGTGGACGGGAAGCATGGGGACGGGGGAGGATGGGGAAGCATGGAGCAGGACGGGGGGAGAACGGTGGACGGGGAAGCATGGAGGAGGACGGGGGAGAACGGAGGACGGGAAGCATGGAGCAGAACGAGGGGGAGAACGTGGACGAGGGAAGCATGGAGGAGGACGGGGGGAGAACGTGAGGACGGGAAGCATGGAGGAGGACAATGAGCACGGAGCAGGATGGGGAGGATGGAGGCACAGAGGAGCACGGAGCATGACGGGGAGAGGATGGAGGGCACAGAGGAGCACGGAGCAGGACGGGGAGAGGATGGAGGGCACAGAGGAGCACGGAGCAGGACGGGGGGGCACAGGAGGACGGAGAAGGAGGAGGGAGCACAGCGGAGGACGGAGCAGGAGGGGGGGAGTACAGAGAGAGAATGGGGGAGCACAGAGCTGGATGGGGGAGCAAGGAGCAGGAAGGGGGCAGCACAGAGCAGGAGGGCAGTTTAATACACCCGGCTTATACACGAGCAATTAAGTTTTCCCAGTTTTTTGTGGCAAAACAAGGGGGTCGGCTTATACACGGGTCGGCTTATACACGAGTATATACGGTAAATATATTAGAAAAAGAATTATTAAAATACATATTGTTATAACACATTTCTTTTTAGGAAAAAAATGAACCTTTGTGGAACAAAATCTTTTTTTATAGTACTTGAAATCTTTAATTTCAAATGTTTTGCTAACTTAAATATTGCCAATTAACTGGACAGACAATTTGGCTATGTTCCTAGAGATAAGGGCTATAGTCAACTCATCAAGCTGAAACAGATGGAAATTAAATGAAATGCTCCTGCTGTCTTCAAAAGATACAAGACTACTCGCAGTGTCCCAGCTAGTAAATTATTGCAAGAAGATTGTTCTATAGACAGAAACTCAGAAATTAATAGAATAATAGGATTTCTATCACTTTTGTGAAAAATTGACTCAAGAAGAAATATTTGTCCACTATCAAATCAAATATGAATCTAATTTTTGAAGACATGTCAAGAACTTACTATTCTTTCTTTTCAAGTGACATCTATAATTACAAATAATTGTAATGCTACAACAATATTATAGCCTGATATTAGATTCTAAGTTTGCTCAACCCTCTATATATTATCACTAAGTACAACTAAAGCAAAATACTTCTTTACTCATCTAGCAAGATATAAAAACACATGTATAAAACAATATAAATGACAATGATTAGGGAATCTGCTAAATCCAAGAAACGGGGAGCAAGAAAATGGCATGTGGTCCCTTTAAATATCTATGTTAACGTAGGGCATTGACTGCATATGGGAGTAAGAGACTTCCCTTGAAGCAATGAGATTCAACACCAATGTAACATACTAACATTATCGTCTGTCCATACAGGAACCAGAGGTGTAAATAAACATTGCTAATACATGGTAACTAAAGCGCATTGCTCAGGACACTTACATGGCATGTGTAGTACACTTGCTGCCCCGTCGCCCCAACGCACGTTTCGCTTCTTCGTCAGGAGGCGTGCCTTGGGGAGAGGGGATTGCGTTTTTAAACCGAAGTCCACCAATCAGAGTCCGAGGTTTAACATAAGTAAATGGGCTTAAAAGACAGCTGTGTGGTGTTAACTATAAACTACATCCTGCTCCATAGCGGCGCATGCTCAGGTGACGTCACCCTCATGAACAGGAAGTGAGCTCGCGGACGTGTGACAGAAGCGTCAGCCATCGTCATGGAGACGGCGCCTGCGCCTCGATCCTCAGATGTCCGCTTACCCAGCTATCCGAAGGTGAGTATCCCCGGGCATGCGCACTGGCAGGAAGAACCAGCACATAGTAGATGTCATGAATTCAACAAATAAATACAATACGACGCATATATTAACAGTGGGAATCATAGTGCATATGTGATGTGATGAGTAAACATGGATAGTGATTAAAAATAAAACAATACTGTGTACTATATAGCATAAATTTCCATGGCCAAAAAAACACAAATATGACATGGATAATGCATCAATATACACGTGTATAGATATA
>JARQOD010000005.1:225322274-225420874 GCA_033576555.1 Oophaga sylvatica | reverse complement strand
TAGATATATAAAGGTATATCAATATCATGGGTACACGAACTAATTTTGTTAACCCCTTCTCGACATCCATCGTACATGTATGTCACAATTTGATAGCTTTTGTGGAGCAATCTAACAGTTATATGTTACTTCCAGGACCTGCTTCTAACAATTGTTAAACTGGTAAATGCCCCTGTCAAACTCTGATAGCGGTACTAGTAGTGCACTGGCATGGGGGTGTGTCATACCATGGGCTCATAGGCATGCCCATGGTGTGATCACTGATTGCCAATGGGTAGCTATGACAGTCAAAGGTCTGTTGAAGACTTCTGTGCTTGTCATTACAGAGCACCCATGAAGCCCAGCCTGTGGTCTGGCTTCAAAGTAAACCTTGTTTTTACTATATGCAGCAATACTGTGGTATTGCTGTATATAGCACAATCGAACAGACTATACATGTTTATGTCCCTTAAGGGAACTAACAAGTAAAGGCAAAAGTAAAAAATTAATCTTTTTAAAAATCTGAAAAAAATAAAACAAAAACAAAATTCAAATCACCACCCTATTCCCTCATTAAAAATAAAGATAAAAACGTGTTATTGCTGCATTCATAAAAGTCCAATCTATCAAAATATAAAAATAATTAACCCAATAGGTAAATGGAAAAGTTTAAAGGATGCCAAAATTCTGTGTTATTTAGTCTCTGCAATACCACAAAAAATGCTGTAACAAGCAATCAAAATGTCATATCCGAAAAAAGAAAAAAATCCTTTTCATAACTTCATTGACCTGAAAAATGAATGTGTTATGAGTCTTGGAAACTGGCAACACAACTCCCAATTTTTTTTAAATTTTGATTTTTGTTTCACCACTAAAAAAATAAAACAAATTGATGTTTTGTTATTCCCGTTATCATGCTGGAATGATTTTGAAACCTCGTATTTACCACATAATGTATGCCATTAAAATAACTCCCAAACAACAATGTCAGAATTGTGTTTTTGGTAGAAAACATGTAGTGGGACAAAAGTGCACAAGACCATCTGGTGATATCTATTGAATGCAAAGGAAAGTAAAAGGAAGGTGCTCACCTGCGCTGGCTGTGTGCAGGCATAACTCCTATGAACCCTTGAGCATATCAGCTGCTGCTGCCTGGTGGCTGGCTGATGATCTCCTAAAAGATAGTAGACCAATTTAGATGATAACACCATATCCGTCTGCGCTGCTGTAATGAAGAATCCTTAGAACCAAGAGAAATTGGACGTTATTTATTTCCACAATGTATTTCAAAACTTTACTAGGGTCTTTTTCAAATGAAAAAAGCATTGCATCATCACTAAAATAATACAAAACTAGACATATTTGGTATTCCCATTATTGTACTGATAAGGGAAATGATTTTGCAAGGATATTTTTACATAATATATGCAGTAAAAGCATCTCTCAAAAAACATTCAGAATTGAGATTTTTTCACAATTTCAACAATTTTTTTTCATTTACAGGTCATTATGTAGTAAAATAAATGGTGCAATTCAAAAGTACAACTTGTTCTGCAAAAAATGCCCTTATACATCTAATTTGGACAGAAAAACAAAAAAGTTATGGATTTGGAAAAAGGGGAAGAAAAAAATGAAACCACAAAAAATGAAGTGAGCCATTTCAGGAAGGGTTAAAGAGCATGAAATGGGTTGAACACAGTCCTAGGAGACCTCAGAGTATTAAACTCATCTTTTTATGGCACTTGGAATACTTCTGATATGTATTTGATTTGCTGCAAGTCTAATCTTGGGAAGAATGAATCAACTGGAGCAAAGCATGGAAAATCCAGCCGGGGACCACATCGAATTACTCAAGTCTTTCCCGATAGGCCTCAACTGTCTTTTTAAAGTATTTTTTTATTGAAACTCTGCTGTGGTTCTTGCCCTGATTTGTGCTGCCCGTGGCAGATTCCCCGCAAATATTAATTAAATGCTAATACTAGTAACAATAACCAAATAGACTAAAATAAAGGATAATTACTTTAAATGCCTAATTTCAGTATTCATGCCATAATTAAAATCAATAATTGGCAAGTATATTTTGTCGGTGAGGCTCAATTCTAACAAGGGAGGTTGACCCTGTTTTGGATTAACTATGTAAAAAAACATTTTTAAAGTAAATCAAATAAACTTTATCAGTTATCCCTCTTTTTCTATGTATGTTTCAGAATTCAAATGTCTCATCAGATGTAAAGTTCCTAAATATACCTTTTTCCAATTTCTTAACTTCTGAGTTGTATGTAACAGTAAAACTTCACTCCGAGCAGTTTGCTGTGCTTCTGTACCTCTGTGTGCATCTGACTCTGTGTGCCTTTGCTCCTATAGGTAAATATCACCATATTATGATCCTCAATTAAGGCACCATATGGCAGCATACATCACTATAGCATTGAGCAGCAGGGTCACATTTGCAGCTATAAAAGCTCCAGGCACACATTTTGGCAGTGTGCATTAGGCCTAATTATTTCTTTGTGTGTGTAATATGAGATAATCATAGTCTATGGACATGTAAATAATTTGTTGTCATGGGAAAAGATGTAAAGTAATTACCTTAACAGCTATCACTTGCAAATGTGAAAACTGTCAAATAAAATGTCAGGCTAGAATAAAAATATTCAGATTAAAGTATACCTACATATATTTACCTTGCGATGATTTGTTTAAAAATTTGAACACAGCACAGAAAATAGCATGATAAAGATGATAGAATATTATAAACTGAATTTTGTGGTCTCTCTGGTATTTTAATAGTAAATCAATCATATTGATCCATTAACCCCTTCACCCCCAAGGGTGGTTTGCACGTTAATGACCGGGCCAATTTTTACATTTCTGACCACTGTCTCTTTATGAGGTTATTACTCTGGAACGCTTCAACGGATCTTCGCGATTCTGAGACTGTTTTCTCGTGACATATTGTACTTCAAGTTAGAAGTAAAATTTTCTCGATATAACTTGCGTTTATTTTTGAAAAAACCGCAAATATGGCGAAAATTTTTAAAATTTTGCAATTTTCAAACTTTGAATTTTTATTCCCTTAAAACAGAGAAATATGTCACATAAAATAGTTAAGAAATAACATTTCCCACATGTCTACTTTACATCAGCACAATTTTGGAACCAAAATTTTTTTTTGTTAGGAAGTTATAAGGGTTAAAAGTTGACCAGCGATTTCTCATTTTTACAACAAAATTTACAAAGCCATTTTTTTTAGGGACCACCTCTCATTTGAAGTCACTTTGAGGGGTCTATATGGCAGAAAATACCCAAAAGTGACACCATTCTAAAAACTGCACCCTCAAGGTACTCAAAACCACATTCAAGAAGATTATTAACCCTTCAGGTGCTTCACAGGAACTAAAGCAACGTGGAAGGAAAAAATGAATATTTAACTTTTTAGCCATAAAAATGATCTTTTACAAACTTTTTTTTTATTTTGACAAGGGTAAAAGGAGAAAATGGACAGATAAGGTTGTTATGCAATTTCTCCTGAGTATGCAAATACCCAATATGTGGGGGAAAACCACTGTTTGGGCACACGGCAGAGCTCGTAAGGGAAGGAGCGCCGTTTGACTTTTTCAAACTAAAATTGGCTGGAATTGAGATTGGACGCCATGTCGTGTTTGGAGAGCCCCTGATGCGCCTAAACAGTGGAAACCCCCACAAGTGACACCATTTTGGAAACTAGACCCCCTAAGGTACTTATCTAGATCTGTTGTGAACACTTTAAACCCCCAAGTGTTTCACAAAAGCTTATAATGCCTGGGTGTGAAAAAAAAAAAAACAATTTTCCACAAAAATGATTTTTTAGTCCCAAATTTTTGAATTTTCCCAAGGAAATTGGACCCCAAAAGTTGTTGTCCAATTTGTCCTGAGTACGCTGATACCCCATATGTGGGGGAGGGAAACTGTTTGGGTGCACGGCAGGGCTTGCAAAGGAAGTAGTAACCTTTTGGAATGCAGACGTTGATGGGGTCATGTTCCGTTTGCAGTGCCCCAGATGAGCCTAAATAGTGGAAACCCCCCACAAGTGACCCCATTTTGGAAACTAGACCCCCTAAGGAACTTATCTAGATCTTTGGTGAGCACTTTGAACCCCCAAGTGCTTCACACAATTTTATAATGCCCGGGCATGAAAATAAAAAATCCTATTTTTTTCCCACAAAAATTATCTTTTAGTCACTAATTTTTTATTTTCCCAAGGGTAACAGGAGAAATTGGACCACGTAATTTGTTGTCCAATTTGTCCTGAGTACGCTGATACCCCATATGTGGGGGGGAACCACTGTTTGGGCTCACGGCAGAGCTCGGAATGGAAGGAGCACCATTTGACTTTTTCCAACCAAAATTGGCTGGAATTGAGATTGGATGCCATGTTGCATTTGGAGAGCCCCTGATGTGCCTAAACAGTGGAAACCCCCCACAAATGACCCCATTTGGGAAACTAGACCCCCTAAGGAACTTTTCTAGATCTTTGGTGAGCAATTTGAACCCCCAAGTGCTTCACACAAGTTTATAATGTAGAGCCGTAAAATTTAAAAATCATATTTTTTCCACAAAAATGATCTTTTCACCCCAATTTTTATTTTTCCAAGGGTAACAAGACTCCAAAAGTTATTGTGCAATTTGTCCTGAGTGCGCTGATACCCCATATGTGGGGGTAAACCACTGTTTGGGTGCATGGCAGAGTTTGGAAGGGAAGGAGCGCCGTCTGACTTTTTCAACGCAGAATTGGCTGGACGCCATGTCGTGTTTGGAGAGCTCCTGATCTGCCTAAACAGTGGAAACCCCCATAAATGACACCATTTTGGAAACTAGACCCCTCAAGGAACTTATCTAGATGTGTGGTGAGAACTTTTAACCCCCAGGTGTTTCACTAAAGTTTATAACGTACAGCCGTAAAATAAAAAATCCTTTTTTTTTTTACAAAAATGATTTTTTCGCCCCTAATATTTTATTTTCACAAGGGTAACAGAAGAAATTGGAACCCAAAAGTTGTTGTCCAATTTGTCCTGAGTACGCTGATATCCAATATGTGGGATAAAACTACTGTATGGGCGCACGTCAGGGCTCGGAAGGGAAGTAGTGACGTTTTGGATTGCAGACTTTGATGGAATGGTCTGGGGGCGTCATGTCACATTTGGAGAGCCCCTGATGCACCTATACAGTGGAAACCCCCCACAAGTGACCCCATTTTGGCAAATAGACCCCACAAGGAACTTATCTAGATGTGTGGTGAGCACTTTGAACCCCGAAGTGCTTCACAGAAGTTTATAACGTACAGCCGTAAAAATAAAAAATCTTTTTTTTTTACAAAAATGATTTTTTTTGCCCCCAATATTTTATTTTCACAAGGGTAACAGGAGAAATTGGACCCCAAAAGTTGTTGTCCAATTTGTCCTGAGTACGCTGATACCCAATATGTGGGAGAAAACTACTGTATGGGCGCACGTCAGGGCTCGGAAGGGAAGTAGTGACGTTTTGGATTGCAGACTTTGATGGAATGGTCTGGGGGCGTCATGTCGCATTTGGAGAGCCCCTGATGCGCCTAAACAGTGGAAATCCCCAACAAGTGACCCCATTTTGGAAAATAGACCCCACAAGGAACTTATCTAGATGTGTGGTGAGCGCTATGAAGCCCCAAGTGCTTCACAGAAGTTTATAATGTACAGCCGTAAAAACAAAAAAATAATTTTTTTTGTACAAAAATGATATTTTCGCCCCCAGTTTTTTATTTTCCCAAGGGTAACAGAAGAAATAGGACAAATTGCACAATAACTCTTGGGGTCCAGAGTACGCTGATACCCCATATGTGGGGATAAACTTCTGTTTGGACGCATGGCAGAGCTGAGAAGTGAAGGAGCACCGTTTGACTTTTTCAACGCAGAATTGGCTGGAATTGAGATCAGACGCCATGTCACATTTGGAGAGCCCCTGATGTGCCTAAACAGCGGAAACCCCCCAATTCTAACTCCAACCCTAACCCCAACACACCCCTAACCCTAGTCCCAACCCTAATCACAAACCTAACCCTAACACACCCCTAATCCCAACCCTAACCCTAATCCTAACTTTAGCGCCAACCCTAACCCTAACTTTAGCCGCAACCCTAACCCTAACCCTAATGGGAAAATGGAAATAAATACTTTTTTTTAATTTTATTATTTTTCCCTTACTAAGGGGGTGATAAAGGGGGGTTTGATTTACTATTTATAGCGGGTTTTTATGATTGGCAGCTGTCACGCTAAAAGACGCTTTTTATTGCAAAAATAGTTTTTGCATCATCACATTTTGAGAGCTATAATTTTTGCATATTTTGGCTCACAGAGTCATGTGAGGTCTTATTTTTTGCGGGACGAGTTGACGTTTTTATTGGTACCATTTTTGAGCACGTGACATTTTTTGATCGCTTTTTATTTAGATTTTTGGGAGGTTAGAATGAACAAAAATCAGCAATTCATGAATTTCTTTTGGGGGAGGCGTTTATACCGTTCCGCGTGTGGTAAAATTGATAAAGCAGTTTTATTCTTCGGGTCAGTACCATTATGGCGATACCTCATTTATATCATTTTTTCATGTTTTGGTGCTTATTTTTGCATCGCTTTATTCTGCGAGCTATAACTTTTTTATTTTTTCGCTTATGATGCTGTATGATGGCTCGTTTTTTGCGGGACAAGACGTTTTCAGCGGTACCATGTTTTTTTATATCGGTCTTTTTGATCGCGTCTTATTCCACTTTTTGTTCGGCGGTATGATGATAAAGCATTGATTTTTTGCTTCGTTTTTTTTTTTTTAAGGGGTTCACTAAAGGGGTTAACTAGTGGGACAATTTTATAGGGGGGGTCGTTACGGACGCGGCGATACCAAATATGTGTACTTTTATTGCTTTGTTTTTTTTATTTACAGGAAGAAGTGAATTTATTGGGGAATATTTTTTTTTTTTTATTTATTTTGGATTTTTTTTTAAACATGTTTATTTTTATTTTTTTAACTTTTTTACTTTATCCCAGGGTGGGACATCACTGTATTTTGTCAGATCGCTGGTGTGACAGTGTGCACAGCACTCTGTCACACCAGCGATCGCTCAGGCAGTGCAGCAGGCTTCTCAGTGCCTGCTCTCAGCAGGCACTGAGGAAGCCGCCTCCCTCCAGGACCACGGCGCCATCTTGGATCCGGGTCCTGGGAGGGAGGAAGCCCTCAGAACAGCGCGATCACATCGCGCTGCTCTGAGGGTCTCAGGGGGGCGCGCAGGGAGCCCCCACCCTGCGCGATCCTCCCCTGTGCCCCCAGTACACCGCGATCATGTTTGATCGCGGTGTGCAAGGGGTTAATGTGCCGGGAGCGGTCCGTGACCGCTCCTGACACACAGTCATGGGTGTCAGCTGTGATAATCAGCTGACACCCGGCCGCAATCGGCTGCGCTCCCCCTGGGAGCGCGTCCGATCGCACTAGACGTACTATCCCGTCCATGGTCATACGGGCCCAGGTACCATGGACGGGAGAGTACGTCCGATGGCAGTAAGGGGTTAAAGTTTTCAATGTTTCTGTAATCTTATATATTACTTGTAAATTTACTTTAAATTTCCAATTCTACAATACAACTATGATACATACAATAGCAACCAGCTTAAAAATCAATAGTGGGGAAACTGTCATCAACATTTATTTCTTTGGTCTATGCTTAATTGTTTCCACCGCACAGAGAAGTATAAGCAGGAGATAATTATAAAGATGTTTTTCTATAAACCATTTCAGTAATTTGTCTATCTTCTCTGTGATGTCTTCAGAGCTTCTTACCAGATAATGTGGCCATTAGAGATAATGACTAATTCACTTTAACCCCTTTACACCTGAGAGTGGTTTGCACGTTAATGACCGGGCCAATTTTTGCGATTCTGACCACTATCAATTTATGAGGTTATAACTCTGGAATACTTTAATGGATCCTGGTGATTCTGAGATTTTTTTTTGAGACATATTGTATTTCATGATAGTGGTAAAATTTCTTCGGTATGACGCATTTATTTGTGAAAGAAATGGAAATTTGGAGAAAATTTGGAAAATTTTCAAAATGTGAATTTTCATGCCCTTAACCCCTTAACCAATAAGGGTGGTTTGCACGTTAATGACCGGGCCTATTTTTACAATTCTGACCACAGTTCCTTTATGAGGTAATAACTCTGGAACGCTTCAATGGATCTTGGCGATTCTGAGATAGTTTTCTCGTGACATATTGTACTTCATGATAGTGGTAAAATTCCTTCAATATAACTTGCGTCTATTTATAAAAAAAATGGAAATATGGTGAAAATTTAGAAAATTTTGCAATTTTCAAACTTCGAATTTTTATGCCCTAAAAACAGAGAAATACATCACACAAAATAGTTACTAAATAACATTTCCCACATGCCTACTTTACTTCAGCACAATTTTGAAAGCAATTTTTTTTTATTAAGAAGTTATAAGGGTTAAAAATTGACCAGCGATTTCTCATTTTCACAACACCATTTTTTTTTTGGGACCACATCACATTTGAAGTCACTTTGAGGGTTCTATGTGATATAAAATACCCAAAAGTGCAACCATTCTAAAAACTGCAACCCTCAAGGTGCTCAAAACTACATTCAAAAAGTTTATTAACCCTTCAGGTGCTTCATAGGGATTTTTGAAATGTTTAAATAGTGAACATTTAACTTTTTTAACAAAATATTTACTTCAGATCCAATTTTTTTTATTTTACCAAGGATAACAGGAGAAATTGGACCACAAAAGATGTTGTGCAATTTGTCCTGAGTACACTGATACCCCATATGTGGGGGTAAACCACTGTTTGGGTGCATAGCAGAGCTTAGAAGGGAAGGAGCGCCGTTTGACTTTTTCAATGCAGAATTGGCTTTACGCAATGTCGAGTTTGGAGAGCTTTGATGTGCCAAAACAGTGGAAACCCCCCCAGAAATGACACCATTTTGGAAAGTAGACCCCCTAAGAAACTTATCTAAATGTGTGCTGAGCACTTTGAAAACCCAAGTGGTTCACAGAAGTTTATAACGTAGAGCCGTAAAAAAATAAAAAATCATAATTTTTCCACAAAAAATGATCTTCTTTACCCCAATTTTTCATTTTCCCAATGGTAACAGGAGAAATTGGACCCCAAAATTTGTTCTGAAGTTTGTCCTGAGTACGCTGATACCCCATATGTGGGGGTAAACCATTGTTTGGTTGCATGGCAGATCTTAGAAGGGAAGGAGTGCCGTTTGACTTTTTCAACGCAGAATTGGCTTTACGCCATGTCGAGTTTGGAGAGCCCAGATGTGCCTAAACAGTGGAAACCCCCACAAATGACACCATTTGGAAACTAGACCCCTCAAATAACTTATCTAGATGTGTGGTGAGCCCTTTAAACCCCCCAAGAGCTTCACAGAAGTTTATAAAGAAGCCGTAAATTTCAAAAATGATGCTGATACCTGATATAAGGGAGAAAACTGCTGTATGGGCTCATGTCTGGGCTCGGAAGGGAAGCAGTGACGTTTTGTAATGCAGACTTTGATGGAATGTTCTGCGGGCGTCATGTCGCGTTTGGAGAGTTACTGATGTGCCTAACTAGTGGAAACCCCACAAGTGACCCCATTTTGGAAACTAGACCCCCAAAGGAACTTATCTAGATGTGTGGTGAGAACTTTTAACCTCCAAGTGCTTCATAAAAGTTTATAACGTAGAGCCATAAAAATAAAAAATCATATTTTTTTCCACAAAAATGATATTTTTGCCCCCAATTTTTTATTTTCCCAAGAGTAATAGAAGAAATTGGACCCCAAGAGATATTGTACAATTTGTCCTGAGTATGCTGATACCCCTTAGGTGGGGGTAAACCACTGTTTGGGCGCATTGCAGAGCTGGGAAGGGAAGGAGCACCGTTTGACTTTTTCAACGCAGAATTGGCTGGAATTGAGAACAGACGCCATGTCACGTTTGGAGAGCCCCTGATGTGCCTAAACATTGGAAACCCCCAATTCTAACTCCAACCCTAACCCCAACACACTCCTAACCCTAATACCAACTCTAACCACAAACCTAACCCTAACACACCACTAAACCTAATCCCAACCCTAACGCTAATCCTGACCCTAATAGGAAAATGGAAATAAATACATTTTTTTTAATTTTATTATCTTTCTCTAAGAGGGAGATAAAGGGGGGTTTGATTTACTATTTATAAAGGGCTTTTATAGTGGGTTTTTATGTTACATGCTAAAAAAACGCTTTTTATTGCAAAAAATAGTTTTTGCAACACCACATTTTGAGAGCTATAATTTTTCCATATTTTGGCCCACAGAGTCATGTGAGGTCTTGTTTTTTGTGGGACGAGTTGACGTTTTTGTTGGTACAATTTTTGGGCACATGACATTTTTTGATCGCTTTTCATTCTTTTGGGAGGCAGAATGAATAAAAACCAGCAATTCATAAATTTCTTTTGGGGGGGCGTTTATACCGTTCCGCGTGTAGTAAAATTGATAAAGCAGTTTTATTCTTCGGGTTAGTACGTTTACAGCGATACCTCATTTATATCTTTTTTATGTTTTGGCGCTTTTATACAATAAAAATAATTTTATATAAAAAATAATTATTTTTGCATCGCTTTATTCTGTAAGCTACAACTTTTTTATTTTTCCGCTGATGATGCTGTATGGCAGCTCGTTTTTTGCAGGACAAGATGAAGTTTTAAGTGGTACCATGCTTATTTAGATCTCTTTTTGATCACGTGTTATTCCACTTTTTGTTTGGCGGTATGATGATAAAGCATTGTTTTCTTGTCTTGTTTTTTTTAAGGGGTTCACTAAAGGGGTTAACTAGTGGGACAGTTTTATAGGGCGGGTCGTTATGGATGCGGTGATTCTAAATTTGTGTACTTTTATTGTTTATTTTATTTACATAATAATAATGTGTTTATTGGGGAAATATTTTTTTTTACTTATTTGGGGATTTTTTAAAAATATTTTTACCCATGTTTATTTTTTTTACATTGTTACATTGTCCCAGGGTGGGACATCACTATATAAAGTCAGATCACTGATCTGACTCTTTGAAGAGCACTGTGTCAGATCGCGACAAGCAACCTCCCTGCAGGACCCGGAAGGACCCCACGGCCATCTTGGATCCAGGGGCCTGCAGAGAGGAGGCCCTCGGAGCAACGCGATCACATCCCATTGTTCTAAGGATCTCAGGGAAGCATGCAGGTAGCCCCCTCCCTGCGTGATGCTTCCATATGCCACTGGAACACTGCAGTCATGTTTGATCACAGTGTGCCAGGGGGTTAAAGTGCCAGGAGTGGTTTGTGACCTCTCCTGGCACTTAGTGCCGGGTGTCAGCTGTGAAAATCAGCTGACACCCGGCTGCGATCAGCTGTGCTCCCCTGTGAGCGCGGCTGATCATGTAAGAGGTACTATTCCGTTCATGCATATTAAGTCCCAGGTCACATGGATGGAAAAGTACGTCAAATGGAAGAAGGGTTAAATCACAGATATATCACACAAAATAGTTAATAAATAACATTTCCCACATGTCTACTTTAAATCAGCACAATTTTGGTACCCAAAATTTATTTTATTTGGAAGTTACAAGGGTTAAAATTTGACCAGTAATTTTTTATTTTTCCAACAAAATTTACAAAGCCATTTTTTTAGGGAACGCATCACATTTGAAGTCACTTTGAGGGGTCTATATGAAATAAGATACCCAAAAGAGACACCATTCTAAAAACCGCACTCCTCAAGATGCTCAAAACCACTTTGTGGTTAAAGTGCCAGGAGCGATTAGTGCCGGGTGTCATCTGTCATAATCAGCTGACACTCGACGGCGATTGTCCGCACACTCCCCATTTGGGCGGGCAATCGCTTTTATGTAATATTCCGTTCCTGGTCAAATAGGCCCAGGGCACAAGGACGGAATATTACGTCCAATATCAGAAAGGGGTTAAAACAAATTTCAGCCAAATTTAATGAAATTTGCAGGTAAGTTGAACAACTTGCAGTTCGATTGGTGCAAATGCTAGCCACAGTTTAAACAATTGAGAAGTTTGAGCTAGACACAGAAGGCTAAGATGACTTCATGGGCTTATGCATAATGCCTTGCAACTGTCACATCATATGGTAAAGCTTAGTCAAACAGGAGAGAATAATCAGGGAATGCAGCAGCCATTTTAAGCTGAAGTCACACTAGTGCATAAAAAATTGGCCCGTTGTTGATCCAGAAAAGTAGGACTTTTGTCATGTGAGTGTCATGCAAGTGCAATGCAATTTATCTCAACTAGCATCTATATGACAGCCGTATGACATGCATGCATATGCACTCAATATACAATATGTTTTAAAGATCATCTTTACATACTGTAATTCACTTTGTAATTTAAGGGCAATCTTTTATACAGAGATAGATAGATGAAAGAGAGAAATAAATAAAGACTAGAAGTACTCACTCATTCACCAATTTATTATAAAAAAAAATCCCTGCAGCTGTGACGTAATCCATCGAGATCCCACAACATTCAGCGTTTGTGTACAGCAACTGGGAATGACACTTCATAGGTCACTCCTGTTCATGATTCATGCTCGATGACATCAGTAACTCAGTAGTGTTATTGCACGTGAGACATGACCTTCAGTAACCTATGTTTGCAGTACTGAATCAAAGCTGCTGGATTTCTTGAAAACTGTATGGCTTTGAACAGCAGTGACATCTGTAACTATACCGCTCATGTATCATATAGAAGAAATGGTGTAGAAAAGACACAAAGAAAAATTAATAAAAAAGACTTTATTAAAAACCATTAAAAATGGTACATACAAAGAAAGTTAGCCAAACATTGGCACCACCTGCAAGCAATAGTTGAATCAATATATTGTTGATTACATTTGGTATAATATATAATAATCTTTATTTTTATATAGCGCTAACATATTCTGCAGCGCTTTACACACATTACCATTGCTGTCCCTGATGGGGCTCACAATCTAAATTCCCTATCAGTATGTCTTTGGAATGTGTGAGCAAACTGGAATGCCTGGAGGAAACCCATGTAAACATGGTGAGAACATATAAACCGCTTGCATATGTTGTCCTTGGTGGGATTTGAACCCAGGACTCCAGCACTGCAATGCTAACCACTGAGCCACCGTGCTGCCCTATAGCTAGTATGATCTGATCAGAAAACAGTAAGGAGAGTGACCATATAGTACAGTCTAAAGTATCATAATTGTATCAGTAGTATAGTTATATAATGATCAGAAACTGCTACAATCAGTATAGATATCAACTCATAGTTCAAACCAAATGTACAGTATGTATTACTGCATAAAAAAAGTCATCATTTTACCAGAGCTGGAATATGGTACCAGGATCTCCAAAATAGAATTAGAGTTGAGGGACAGCAGATAGCTGAGGGCTTATATTATCAGACTGGGAAGAGCAAAATAACCTTGGACCTTCACAGCCTATTAATATCAGCTCACAGCTGTCTTCTTTGCCTTTGCTAGTTATTAAAAATGTGGGTGACATCATGTCAATTTTTTTTAGCTACCCCCCCATTTTTTGATAACTAGCAAAGGCCAAGCAGAGAGCAGTGAGTTGATATTAATAGGCTCCATGGTTATCTGGCCTTTCCTAGCCTGATAAGCCCACAGCTGTCTGCTTTCCCTTAGCTGGTTATTATAAATAGGGGGGACCCCACACCATATTTTTTAAATTCTGCATTTATTTAAAAAATTAAATAAAGCTAAACACCCTTTTTGCCACATAAAAGGCACTCAAGGGTGTTAGTTTATTATGTCTAGGAGGCTTATGAAATTATATATATATACATAATATGTATCTATTCTATCGATCTATCTGTTCTATATATCTATTCTATATATCACATCTATCTATTGAATTTACCTATTATATCTACCAACATATTCTGAAGGTTCTGGCTGTGAATTTACTGTACTTGGCTGATGAAATTTCCTGGTTCTTTTGAGATGTGTGCAAGCATGGTTCATGGTTTATTTTCTTCTCTAAGGCCGGCGTCACACTGGCGACAGAATCGGACGACTGCAATGCGATGAAAAATCGTATTGCAGTCTGCCCTATGTTAATCTATGGAGCAGCTCCCAGTTTCAGATTTTTTGTGGTCCGTTTTAAACGTCCGTGTGCAATCGCAGCATGCTGCGATTGTCACCGATTGTGGGTCGACTATCGCCAATGCAAGTCTATGGGAGCGATGAAAAATCTGATTACAAACGGCCGCATGTGTGACTTGCGATGAAATCGCATCGGTGTCCTTTAGAAAAGCCGGCAATTCATCCCCGGCTATACTGTAAAATCACACTGACAGCTTTATTAAAGAATAGAAAGAATAGATATACACACATAGAATACATATATATATATATATATATATATATATATATATATATATGTAATTGTGACATGTATATATATATATATTTATATTTCCTAGACTTCTACATACTGTAATAGCCGCAAATTCAATTGCCGGCTTTTGTGAAATCACAGAAGCCGACATGAAATGATACATTGTTTCCACACAGTTAACCATGTCATTTCCTGTATTTTGATATTTGTTTAGAACTTACAATTACATGAGTGTATTTGTGCTAAATTTCAGACATGTAGGGGTTAATTAAAGGTGTAAATTCGTTGACAAAAAAATGCGTGGGCTCCCGCTGTATTTTCTCCACCAGACAGACAAAGCAAGCGAGTGGGGGCAGATAGTAATAGCCTAGGGAGGGTACTTTTTTTTTGTGCCCCCCCTGGCTACTAACATCTGCCCCCAGACACCCCAGAAAGGGCAAATCTATAATTAGATTCGCCCTTTCTGGCACTTTGCCCGTCTATTCCCATTGCCCTGTAGCGGTGGCGAATGGGTTAATAATCTCACCTTAATGTCACCTTAGTATTGAAAGGTGACCTTAAGGCAGGTTAATAATTGAGAGCTGTCAATTAGACAACTATCAATTATTAATCCTATTGAAGTAAATAAAAAAACACACACACACTTTAAGAATAAATAATTTTAATGAAATAAAAACAAATATTTTTGACCATCTTTTATTTCACTCTTAATCCGTTCGAAGCCCTTGTTCTTTTAAAATAAATATAAAATAATAAAACAACATTATTCTTACCTATCTGGCAATCTGTCATGTCACACGCTGTAATCCTTCACAAAGGGTTAACTAGCAATCAGATAAGCAGCGCAAGTAATCCTGCGTGCTCATCTGATAGCTCCTGAATGAATGAGCTTATCTCCTGCCGACAGGAGAGGATGTGATTCATGAATGAAGCTTAATTGATTGTATCCACTTTCACCTTAGGTCAGGTCACTCAAGTGAAAGTTGTAATAAATCAATTAAGCTCCATTCATGAATCTATTCCTCTCCTTTCGCTGGGAGAGTAACTGATTCATTCAGGGGAATACAGGTCTCAGACAGCATTATTAGCTCTCTGCGACCTGTAACCTGTTAACCCTTTCTGATGGATTACAGCGTGGGACCTGACTGTACTTTGGATTGGTAAGAATCATTTTGCTTTTTTATTTTATTTTTATTACAGGAAATGGTTTTAGCAGGAAAATAAAATATTGTCAAAAACTGTGTGATTATTTCATTAAACTTCTTTTTTATTTAACTGTGTGTGTTTGATTTTTCTATCATACAATAGGATTAATAATTGATAGTTGTCTAATTGACACCTCTCAATTATTAACCTGCCTTAAGGTCACCTTTCAATACTAAGGTGACATTAAGGTGAGATTATTAACCCATTCGCCACCGCTACAGGGCAATGGGAATAGACGGGCAAAGTGCCAGAAAGGGCGAATCTAATTATAGATTTGCCCTTTCTGGGGTGTCTGGGGGCAGATGTTAGTAGCCAGTGGGGCACAAAAAATGTACCCTCCCTAGGCTGTTATTATCTGCCCCCACTCGCTTGCTTTGTCTGTCTGGTGGAGAAAATACAGCGGGAGCCCACGCATTTTTTTTCAACGAACTTACACCTTTAATTAACCCCTACATGTCTGAAATTTTGCACAAATACACTAATGTAATTGTAAGTTCTAAACAAATATCAAAATACAGGAAATGACATGGTTAACTGTGTGGAAACAATGTATCATTTCATGTCGGCTTCTGTGATTTCACAAAAGCCGGCAATTGAATTAGCGGCTATAACAGTATGTAGAAGTCTAGGAACTATAAATATATGTATATATACATGTCACAATGACATGTATATATATATATATATATATATATATATATGTGTTCTATGTGTATATATCTATTCTTTTTTTTGTGATTGAAATACTATTCTTTTGGATCCATTATATGTCAGTTTTGCAAGCCTGCGAGAAATTCTCGCAAGTCGGATGAAAATCGGATGTTACAAGGTACACACACATGCGACTAAATCGCATCTTTGAAGGAAAATCGGATGCCAGAAGGATGTGTGATGTTTGCATTTTGATCCGACAATCGACCGTCTAAAACGGACCGATTTTTTGTCGTTGTGTGTGACGCCGGCCTTACCCTTAAATTGGGGAGTCTCGTCCAATATACTCAGTCACTCGCAGAATGATGGAATTTTTTCTCATTCAGATTCCACCTGAGAAAAAATTGCACATCATCACTGGCTAATTGAAGTCCATTGTTGAAGTGCAATCCGATTTCCGATTTTTTATTGGATTGCACTCATCCGATTTACATGCTGATGTGAGCGAGGCCTTAGGGTGATTACAGGATAGGGAGGTTAGATCAGAACTCACAGATCAGCAATAGAGGTAGAAAGAAATAGCTCTAAAACATTGGACAAATATTTCAGACATTAATATGCAAATGAGCCTCAGCAGTGAAGAAGATTAGAATAGTTGTCTATGAAAAATACTGAGATTTAATTGATGGGGAGAGTAAATAGGGGATGTACTGCCATACTCAGTGAAATTGATCAGTGATATGGTGTGGCTGGGATCTGTCTTGCTGAATTTGAATTACAATGACTCAAGTTATTTCTTCTACATTTTTATGGTATCATTTAGATATTGTCACCACCACCGAGTTTTCAGAACCAAAGACTTTTCAGGAAAATGATGACTGTCATTTTCCAGAGGCAGTTTTGCTGGCAGCTTTAGTAGCAGTTTTCACTTTATACTGTTAGCGATAGAAAGCAGACATGTTACTGCTTTTAACCAATTCAGGGATTTTTGAATGGCGGTTAAAAGAAGTAAAAATTTTTCACTCTTTGTTTCATTGCAGCCATTTGGTAAATGCAAAAAAGTTCATTTTTTTCTCATTAATGTACACTCTGCACACCATCATGACTGAAAAAAACCCAGAAATGCAGAAATGTTTGCAAATTTATTAGAAAAGAAAAACTGAAACATCACATGGTCATAAGTATTCAGACCCTTTGCTCTTTGCACTTTGCACTTTGAGCTAGTGCATCTATGAGTTTCCTTGGGAATGATGCAACAAGTTTTATACACCTGGATTTTGGGATCCTCTGCCATTCTTCCTTGAAGATCCTCTCCAATGGACAGCCATTTTCAGGTCTCTCCAGAGATGCTCAATTGGATGTGCCCCTGAGGAGTTGGCCCATGTGAAGGAGTGGGCTTTCCAACTTCCCATACGAGAAGTACACTTGATTCACTATTTACAGACAAAGGAAGAATCTCATCCATCACATATATCATCTACCCAGTTTAATAATATATTCAAACATAAGCAAATTTGTGTACTGTGAGTCATATTATTTTTTCATGCAGCTGAATAATGGGACCCCCAAATCATTGATACTGGTTGGCCCTAGTATACATTGCTGTGGCCTTTCAAAATATTTCATAGACAATATCCTTTTTTAATAACTTCTAAATAGAGTTGAGCGATACTTTCCGATATCCAAAAGTATCGGAATCGGAATGGTATCGCCGATACCATTAAAATATCGGCGATACCCGATACCGATACCGGAAGTCCCATGTAAGTCTATGGGAACAAAATATCGTAACTAAAAAAACCCCATTCTTTCCTTGTAAACACTAAATATACACACATAGAATACATATATATATATATATATATATATACATGTCATTGTGACATATATATATACATATATGTATAGTTTATACACTTCTACATAGTAAAATATCCTCTGATTCAATTGCCGGGTAAAGCCGGTTTCTGTGAAAAGACAGAAGCACCCGACATGAAATGACACTTGGTGTACATAGGGTTAACCATGTCTTTTCATGTCCTTTGCTATCTGATTTGCACAAACAATTAAATCAGTCTATGTGTGCAAAATTTCACACCTGTAGGGGTTAATTAAAGGTGTAAATTCGTTGTAAAAAAAACGGACTTTTTTGCTACGAATTTACACCTTTAATTAACCCATACAGGTGTGAAATTTTGCACACATAGACTGATTTAATTGTTTGTGCAAATCAGATAGCAAAGGACATGGTTAACCCTATGTACACCAAGTGTCATTTCATGTCGGGTTCTGCATTTTCACAAAAGCCGGCAATTGAATTAGCGGCTATTATACTATGTAGAAGTGTATGAACTATAAATATATATATATATATATATATATATATATATATATGTGTCACAAACTCAATGACATGTATATATATATATATGAGGTGTAAAATTGCTGAAAAAAAATGCGTGGGCTCCCGCCCTATTTTCGCAACCAGACAGACAAAGCCAGTGAGTGGGGGCAGATAATAATAGCCCAGAGAGGGACCAATATTTTTGGCCCCCCCGGCTACTAACATCTGCCCCCAGACACCCCAGAAAGGGCAAATCTCTAATTAGATTTGCCCTTTCTGGCACTTTGCCCGTCTATTCCCATTGCCCTGTAGCGGTGGCGAATGGGTTAATAAGGGGTTAAAATGACCTTGCAATTGAAAGGTCACTTTAAGCCAGGTTAATAATTGAGAGCTGTCAATTAGACAACTATCAATTATTAATCCTATTGTATGAAAGAAAAATCAAACACACACACTTTAATAAAAAAGAAGCTTAATGAAATAATCACACAGTTTTTGACCATATTTTATTTACCTGCTAAAACCATTTCCTGTAATAAAAATAAAATAATAAAGCAAAATTATTCTAACCAATCCGATGCACAGTCAGGTCCCACGGTGTAATCCTTCAGAAAGGGTTAATGTTTACTGCAGGGACCGCAGCTAATGCTGCAGCCTCACAGTAAACCCCCAAATGAATGAGTTCCTCTCCTGGCTGACAGGAGAGGAAGTGGAAAGCTTAATTGATTGCTTTCCACTTTCACTTCAGGTCAGCCAGGGACACCATCAGTGACGTCAGAGGGAACTGATTAACAAAAATAGGGGTTCCCTTCGAAAAAAAAAATGGCGTGGGGTCCCCCTATTTTTGTTAACCAGCCAGATGAAGCAGACCGCTGAGGCCTGGATTTTCAGGCTGTTAAGGAGCCAAGATCCATGGACCTTGCCAGCCTGATAATACCAGGCCACAGCAGTCTGCATATCTTGGCTGATTAACAAAAATAGGGGATCCCCTCGAAAAAAAAATGGCGTGGGGTCCCCCCTATTTTTGTTAACCAGCCAGATGAAGCAGACCGCTGAGGCCTGATTTTTCAGGCTGGTAAGGATCCAATATCCATGGACCTTGCAAGCCTGATAATACCAGGCCACAGCAGTCTGCTTAGCTTGGCTGGTTAACAAAAATAGGGGATCCCCTCGAAAAAAAAACGGCGTGGGGATCCCCCCTATTTTTGTTAACCAGCCAAGTAAAATGCAGACTGCTGCGGCCTGGTATTAAAAGACTGTCAAGGCCCATGGATTTTGGCCCTCAACAGCCTGATAATACCAGGCTACAGCAGCCCCACATTTGGCGCATCAAAAGATGTGCCAATTGTGGCACTTTACCCGGCTCTTCCCACTTGCCCTGTAGCGGTGGCAAGCGGGGTAATAAGGGGTTATTGTCACAGTTGATTGCACGGTGACAATAAGCCTGGTTAATAATGGAGAGGTGTCAATAAGACACCGATCCATTATTAATCCCAAAGTTTTTAAATGTTTAAAAAAAAGACACAGCAAGAAAAAAGTATTTTAATGAAATAAAAGAGACAACACAGTTTTCATTTTTTTTATTACTCTCTCATTCCTGCGACGCCATCGATCTCCTGTAAAAAAATTAAAAAAAAAAACCAACAGTATACCACCTGTCCGACGCAGTCCATAGTAACGATTGTCCCACGACGATCCAGCTCTGCTACATCGGAATGACAGGCAGAGCCTGACATCCCGGCGCAGCACAGCTGCTTACCAGCTTCCCCGGCGGTGACGTCATCGGACTGCTTTACGGCCGTGATTACCCAGCAGTCACTGCAGTTATCGCGAGATACTGCATGTGACCGCCGGGGAGAAGAGGATGGCGGCCATTAAGCAGCCCGGGATGTGACCGTCGGAGATCTTCTGCCGGGTAAGTGCCGCTGACTCCTGACAGACCCGACCGACGGACACTGACAGTGACAGTGACATTCCGATTCCGGTATCCGATATGACGAAAATATCGGAACTCGGAATCGGAATTCCGATACAGCCAATATCGGCCGATACCCGATACTTGCGGTATCGGAATGCTCAACCCTACTTCTAAATACTCCCTTCCAGTCTGATAGAATTCCTAAATTTAGCCTACTTTAAATGAAAGCAGAAAGATGATCCTTAAAAATTGAAATTAAGATAATACAGCATTACTTGAGTTTTTTTTCAGTGCTTGAATAGGGTTCCATTGTGTAAGAATCGATATTTAAACAATGATTAATTAATGAAGACTATAGTATTTAATTGTGTCATCCAATCCACAGTATAAAATTTGGCATTTGCTCATTAAGACACATATACTGGATAGGACAAAAGAGAACAAGTAGAGTGGCACTGGAGAAATGCAACAGCCATTGTTACAAACAAGCACTTGCTCTGCAGCACTAGTTGCCACATTTCTCCTGCACCACTCTATATATATGTTATCCTTTATCTTCTTTGTTATATCCAGTATTTGTGTATGTCTGAAGAAGGTTTGAATGACTGAAATGTGACATTTTAAACTGTGAATTTGATTACATGAATAAATACTATTTTCTAAAAGTACCGGATTATTTTAGTATTGAACCTTAGTAATTGGACACTTATGGACACTTAGTTGTAATTAATGTGTTAACACTATATATGAGATGGTGTTAAGAGATATATTATTATCATTATTATTATTATTACTATTTGTATTTGTTTAATTTATCCATTTTTTATGCTAAATGTAATTAGCAGATTTAAAGGACAGTATTTACTGAAGAGCATATCAATCTACTGTATATAGTGTTTGCTCAGCTGAACTTAATTGTGTGGAACAGCACAAATATTTTGCTTGCATCATGTAAGCAGTAACTGGCACCAGGGGCATTATAGCACTAATTATTTGGATCTTCCATGAGCCATCATCTCTGCCATCAGTACGACATTGGTTTGGCAATCATATACATAATTACATAATATCTGCGAATTTTAAAATAGATACTTTTTGAATAGAAAATTCAATGCAATGTTCATTTATACAGGATTTACTCTTTTTGTAACACAGTTTGTTGGGATAAGTGAAGGAGTTAATTAAAAAATGCAGTGGAAAGCTTGACCGTAAGGTGGCATTAGGATTGCCAGATATTTAAGTTTCCGTTTCTTAAACACATTACTTTATATCTGCATGTATAGGTGGATTGAGCTTTTGTCTCTGTAGCAGATGACTTGGTTAAAATTTAATGAAAACGACTGCCTTCCAATTTTAGATTTTATGAGTGGCTTAAAAGTTCTGCGGAATAAGAACGTATTTATATTTTAATGACTACGTAGACAATATTATTTGATGTACAGCTCTTAATATATTTCACCCTTATTCTCAATTCCATTACTTGTAGTTTTGAAGAAATTTTCCTTCTGGTGCAAAGAAAAAACAATTAAGCAAGAAATAAAATAACCATTTGGTAGATAAAAGCATTACTTACAGTGTGGAAAATAAGTATTTGACACACTGCTGATTTTGAAAGTTTACCCACATACAAAGACTGGAGAGGTCTCTAATTTTTATTGCAGGTACTCCTGAACTGTGAAAAACTGAAAATCAAAATAAAAAACAGAAAATCATATGGTGTGTTTTTTAAATAATTACATTGCATTTTATTGCATGAAATAGGTATTTGATCACTTACCAATAGAGTTGAGCGATACTTTCCGATATCCCAAAGTATCGGAATCGGAATGGTATCACCGATACCATTAAAATATCGGCGATACCCGATACCGATACCGGAAATCCAATGTAAGTCTATGGGAACAAAATATCGGAACTAAAAAAACCCCATTCTTTCCTTGTAAACACTAAATATACACACATAGAATACATATATATATATATATATATATATATACATGTCATTGTGACATATATATATATACATATATGTATAGTTTATACACTTCTACATAATAAAATATCCTCTGATTCAATTGCCGGGTAAAGCCGGCTTCTGTGAAAAGACAGAAGCACCCGACATGAAATGACACTTGGTGTACATAGGGTTAACCATGTCTTTTCATGTCGTTTGCTATCTGATTTGCACAAACAATTACATCAGTCTATGTGTGCAAAATTTCACACCTGTAGGGGTTAATTAAAGGTGTAAATTCGTTGTAAAAAAAAAGGACTTTTTTGCTACGAATTTACACCTTTAATTAACCCCTACAGGTGTGAAATTTTGCACACTTACACTCATGTAATTGTTTGTGCAAATCAGATATCAAAGTACATGAAAAGACATGGTTAACTCTATGTAAACCAAGTGTCATTTCATGTCGGGTTCTGCATTTTCACAAAAGCCGGCAATTGAATTAGCGGCTATTATACTATGTAGAAGTGTATGAACTATAAATATATATATATATATATATATGTGTCACAAACTCAATGACATGTATATATATATATGAGGTGTAAAATTGCTGAAAAAAAATGCGTGGGCTCCCGCCCTATTTTCGCAACCAGACAGACAAAGCCAGTGAGTGAGGGCAGATAATAATAGCCCAGAGAGGGACCATTATTTTTGGCCCCCCCCGGCTACTAACATCTGCCCCCAGACACCCCAGAAAGGGCAAATCTCTAATTAGATTTGCCCTTTCTGGCACTTTGCCCGTCTATTCCCATTGCCCTGTAGCGGTGGCGAATGGGTTAATAAGGGGTTAAAATGACCTTGCAATTGAAAGGTCACTTTAAGCTAGGTTAATAATTGAGAGCTGTCAATTAGACAACTATCAATTATTAATCCTATTGTATGAAAGAAAAATCAAACACACACACTTTAATAAAAAAGAAGTTTAATGAAATAATCACACAGTTTTTGACCATATTTTATTTACCTGCTAAAACCATTTCCTGTAATAAAAATAAAATAATAAAGCAAAATTATTCTAACCAATCCGATGCACAGTCAGGTCCCACGGTGTAATCCTTCAGAAAGGGTTAATGTTTACTGCAGGGACCGCAGCTAATGCTGCAGCCTCACAGTAAACCCCCAAATGAATGAGTTCCTCTCCTGGCTGACAGGAGAGGAAGTGGAAAGCTTAATTGATTGCTTTCCACTTTCACTTCAGGTCAGCCAGGCACACCATCAGTGACGTCAGAGGGAACTGATTAACAAAAATAGGGGTTCCCTTCGAAAAAAAAATGGCGTGGGGTCCCCCCTATTTTTGTTAACCAGCCAGATGAAGCAGACCGCTGAGGCCTGGATTTTCAGGCTGTTAAGGAGCCAAGATCCATGGACCTTGCCAGCCTGATAATACCAGGCCACAGCAGTCTGCATATCTTGGCTGATTAACAAAAATAGGGAATCCCCTCGAAAAAAATTAGCGTGGGGTCCCCCCTATTTTTGTTAACCAGCCAGATGAAGCAGACCGCTGAGGCCTGGTTTTTCAGGCTGGTAAGGATCCAATATCCATGGACCTTGCAAGCCTGATAATACCAGGCCACAGCAGTCTGCTTAGCTTGGCTGGTTAACAAAAATAGGGGATCCCTCGAAAAAAAAACGGCGTGGGGATCCCCCCTATTTTTGTTAACCAGCCAAGTAAAATGCAGACTGCTGCGGCCTGGTATTAAAAGACTGTCAAGGCCCATGGATTTTGGCCCTCAACAGCCTGATAATACCAGGCTACAGCAGCCCCACATTTGGCGCATCAAAAGATGTGCCAATTGTGGCACTTTACCCGGCTCTTCCCACTTGCCCTGTAGCGGTGGCAAGCTGGGTAATAAGGGGTTAATGTCACCGTTGATTGCACGGTGACAATAAGCCCGGTTAATAATGGAGAGGTGTCAATAAGACACCGATCCATTATTAATCCCAAAGTTTTTAAATGTTTAAAAAAAAGACAGAGCAAGAAAAAAGTCTTTTAATGAAATAAAAGAGACAACACAGTTTTCATTTTTTTTATTACTCTCTCATTCCTGCGACGCCATCGATCTCCTGTAAAAAAAAAAAAAAAAAAAACCAACAGTATACCACCTGTCCGACGCAGTCCATAGTAACGATTGTCCCATGACGATCCAGCTCTGCTACATCGGAATGACAGGCAGAGCCTGACATCCCGGCGCAGCACAGCTGCTTACCAGCTTCCCCGGCGGTGACGTCATCGGACTGCTTTAC
Source organism: Oophaga sylvatica (assembly GCA_033576555.1). Lineage (NCBI taxonomy): Eukaryota > Metazoa > Chordata > Amphibia > Anura > Dendrobatidae > Oophaga > Oophaga sylvatica. The sequence continues at coordinate 225,396,067 of JARQOD010000005.1, read as the reverse complement.
GGCCGCGATTACCCAGCAGTCACTGCAGTTATCGTGAGATACTGCATGTGACCGCCGGGGAGAAGAGGATGGCGGCCATTAAGCAGTCCGGGATGTGACCGCCGGAGATCTTCTGCCGGGTAAGTGCTGCTGACTCCTGACAGACCCGACCGACGGACACTGACAGTGACAGTGACATTCCGATTCCGGTATCCGATATGACGAAAATATCGGAACTCGGAATCGGAATTCCGATACAGCCAATATCGGCCGATACCCGATATTTGCAGTATCGTATCGCTCAACACTACTTACCAACCATCAAGAATGCTGTCCCTCACAGATCTTAGTTTTCTTTATGAAACCCTGTTAAGGGTATGTCACACTAAACGAGATCGCTAACGAGATCGCAAACGAGATCACTAAAACGTCACTATTTTGCGATCTCGTTAGCGACCTCGTTGTGTGTGGCATGTAGCAACGATGTGGCCCCTGCTGTGATGTCGCTGATCGTTCACTAGCGTTCTGGACCGTTTTCTGATCATTGGCGTCCCACTGGTGAGCCTGAATCGCTGTGTTTGGCACCTTTTGCGAACGACGAGCGACCTCGTTTGTGACGCATATGAGTTTTAGCGTCACGGAGTGGATCGCAATATCTGTAAGTTCTCTTTTGCGTCACAGAGAGGATTGCAGAAGTTGCAAAGCAGGTTAGCAGGACGCAGAGAGCAGGAGCGATGCTTGAAATTCCTATGAATTAGAAGTGCTCAGTACATGCTAATGACGTCCTAACGACCGCCAAAGTCGTTAAAGAGATCGCTGACCGCTGATGAGTCGTTTATGAGATCTCCTGTTTGGCAGCTACTAGCGACCTAAAAGAGATCACACCAAAGATCTCGTTAGCTTGCGTCATTATCGAGATCGCTAACGAGATCGCTAAGTGTGGCAGTACCTTTACTCTGCACTCATTACCTGCATTAATTGCATCTCTTTGAACTTGTTATCTGTATAAAGACATCTGTCCACACACTCAATCAAAAACACTCAATGAGAAAACTTGCAAAATCGGCAGTGTATGAGTGATAAGATCATGAATGATAAGATTTAAGTTTTGGTCTATAGATTGAAGCCAGCCACATATACATAGATAGGCGTATAGCAAGAGGAAAGGTTAGTCTTCTCCCATCTCCCTCGATCTTGCTGGAATGTGAAAGAAAAAATGGTGTCATGATGAACCTCAGGTTAAGATATAACATATATCTTTGCCTGAAATTGTAGTGGTTCGCTGTAAAAAGATTTAGATATTGGTTCTTATTTTCTGAAAGGGTTAAGGGTATGCCACATTAAGCGAGATCGCTAGCGAGATCGCTAACGAGATCGCACCTGCGTCACCATTTATGACGCAGTAGCGATCTCGTTAGCAACTTAGCTGTGTAATTCCAAACACATCTCATCAGCGATCTGTGATTCCAAACACATCTTATCAGCGATCTGTATGACGACCTCTGCGGTCGTTGGGAAAACCTAGTCCCACCTGCGATGCTGGTGAAGTCGTTCATAAAGGGTGTCACACTCAGCGATTCAGGCTCACCAGCGGGACACCAACGACAAAAAAATGACTCAGAACGTTCATGAGCGATTAACGATATCTCAGCAGGGGCCACATCGCTGCTACATGTAACACACACCTAAAGTCACTAACGAGATCGCTACTGCATCATAAATGGTGATGGAGGTGCGATCTCGTTAGCGATCTCGCTAGCGATCTCGCTTAGTGTGGCATACCCTTTAGAGACAGGACTAAAAAAATTTAGTCAATCCCTCTCCATAGTATGGACATTCTTCTATAATATTAACCCCTTACTGCCATCGGACGTACTATCCCGTCCATGGTACCTGGGCCCGTATGACCATGGACGGGATAGTACGTCTCGTGCGATCGGACGCGCTCCCTGGGGGAGCGCAGCCGATCGCGGCCGGGTGTCAGCTGATTATCACAGCTGACACCCATGACTGTGTGTCAGGAGAGGTCACGGACCGCTCCCGGCACATTAACCCCTTGCACACCGCAATCAAACATGATCGCGGTGTACTGGGGGCACAGGGGAGGATCGGGCAGGGTGGGGGCTCCCTGCGCGCCCCCCTGAGACACTCAGAGAAGCGCGATGTGATCGCGCTGTTCTGAAGGCTTCCTCCCTCCCAGGACCCGGATCCAAGATGGCGCCGGGGTCCTGGAGGGAGGCGGCTACCTCAGTGCCTGCCGAAAACAGGCACTGAGAAGCCTGCTGCACTGCCTGAGCGATCGCTGGTGTGACAGAGTGCTGTGCACACTGTCACACCAGCAATCTGATAAAATACAGTGATGTCCCACCCTGGGACAAAGTAAAAAAGTTAAAAAAATAAAAATAAACATGTTTTAAAAAAAAATCCAAAATAAATAATAAAAAAAATATATATTCCCCAATAAATTCACTTCTTCCTGTAATTAAAAAAAACAAAGCAATAAAAGTACACATATTTGGTATCACCACATCCGTAACGACCCCCCCTATAAAATTGTCCCACTAGTTAACCCCTTTAGTGAACCCCTTAAAAAAAAAAAAAAACGAAGCAAAAAATCAATGCTTTATCATCATACCGCCGAACATAAAGTGGAATAACACGCGATCAAAAAGACCGATATAAAAAAACATGGTACTGCTGAAAACGTCATCTTGTCCCGCAAAAAACAAGCTGTCAAACAGCATCATCAGCGAAAAAATAAAAAAGTTATAGCTCGCAGAATAAAGCGATGCAAAAATAATTATTTTTTATATAAAATTGTTTTTATTCTATAAAAGCGCCAAAACATGAAAAAATGATATAAATGAGGTATCGCCATAATCGTACTGACCCGAAGAATAAAACTGCTTTATCAATTTTACCACACGCGGAACGGTATAAACGCCTCCCCAAAAGAAATTCATGAATTGCTGATTTTTGTTCATTCTAACCTCCCAAAAATCGAAATAAAAAGCGATCAAAAAATGTCACGTGCTCAGAAATGGTACCAATAAAAACATCAACTCGTCCCACAAAAAATAAGACCTCACATGACTCTGTGGGCCAAAATATGCAAAAATTATAGCTCTCAAAATGTGATGATGCAAAAACTATTTTTGCAATAAAAAGCGTCTTTTAGCGTGACAGCTGCCAATCATAAAAACCCGCTATAAATAGTAAATTAAACCCCCCCTTTATCACCCCCTTAGTAAGGGAAAAATAATAAAATTAAAAAAAAAGTATTTATTTCCATTTTCCCATTAGGGTTAGAGTTAGGGTTGCGGCTAAAGTTAGGGTTAGGGTTGGCGCTAAAGTTAGGATTAGGGTTAGGGTTGGGATTAGGGGTGTGTTAGGGTTAGGTTTGTGGTTAGGGTTGGGACTAGGGTTAGGGGTGTGTTGGGGTTAGGGTTGGAGTTAGAATTGGGGGGTTTCCGCTGTTTAGGCACATCAGGGGCTCTCCAAATGTGACTTGGCGTCTGATCTCAATTCCAGCCAATTCTGCGTTGAAAAAGTCAAACGGTGCTCCTTCACTTCTCAGCTCTGCCATGCGTCCAAACAGTAGTTTATCCCCACATATGGGGTATCAGCGTACTCTGGACCCCAAGAGTTATTGTGCAATTTGTCCTATTTCTTCTGTTACCCTTGGGAAAATAAAAAACTGGGGGCGAAAATATCATTTTTGTACAAAAACAATTATTTTTTTGTTTTTACGGCTGTACATTATAAACTTCTGTGAAGCACTTGGGGCTTCATAGCGCTCACCACACATCTAGATAAGTTCCTTGTGGGGTCTATTTTCCAAAATGGGGTCACTTGTTGGGGATTTCCACTGTTTAGGCGCATCAGGGGCTCTCCAAATGCGACATGATGCCCCCAGACCATTCCATCAAAGTCTGCAATCCAAAACGTCACTACTTCCCTTCCGAGCCCCAACGTGTACCCATACAGTAGTTTTCTCCCACATATTGGATATCAGCGTACTCAGGACAAATTGGACAACAACTTTTGGGGTCCAATTTCTCCTGTTATCCTTGTAAAAATAAAATATTGGGGCAAAAAAATCATTTTTGCAAAAAAAAAAAGATTTTTTATTTTTACGGCTGTGCGTTATAAACTTCTGTGAAGCACTTCGGGGTTCAAAGTGCTCACCACACATCTAGACAAGTTCCTTGTGGGGTCTATTTTCCAAAATGGGGTCACTTGTGGGGGGTTTCCACTGTTTAGGCGCATCAGGGGCTCTCCAAATGCGACATGACGCCCCCAGACCATTCCATCAAAGTCTGCAATCCAAAACGTCACTACTTCCCTTCCGAGCCCTGACGTGCGCCCATACAGTAGTTTTCTCCCACATATTGGGTATCAGCGTACTCAGGACAAATTGGACAACAACTTTTGGGTCCAATTTCTTCTGTTACCCTTGTGAAAATAAAATATTGGGGGCGAAAAAATCATTTTTGTAAAAAAAAAAAGATTTTTTATTTTTACGGCTGTACGTTATAAACTTTTGTGAAGCACTTTGGGGTTCAAAGTGCTCACCACACATCTAGATAAGTTCCTTGTGGGGTCTATTTGCCAAAATGGGGTCACTTGTGGGGGGTTTCCACTGTATAGGTGCATCAGGGGCTCTCCAAATGTGACATGACGCCCCCAGACCATTCCATCAAAGTCTGCAATCGAAAACGTCACTACTTCCCTTCCGAGCCCTGACGTGCGCCCATACAGTAGTTTTCTCCCACATATTGGGTATCAGCGTACTCAGGACAAATTGGACAACAACTTTTGGGTTCCAATTTCTTCTGTTACCCTTGTGAAAATAAAATATTGGGGGCGAAAAAAATCATTTTTGTAAAAAAAAAAAAAGATTTTTTATTTTACGGCTGTACGTTATAAACTTTAGTGAAACACCCGGGGGTTAAAAGTTCTCACCACACATCTAGATAAGTTCCTTGAGGGGTCTAGTTTCCAAAATGGTGTCATTTATGGGGGTTTCCACTGTTTAGGCAGATCAGGAGCTCTCCAAACACGACATGGCGTCCAGCCAATTCTGCGTTGAAAAAGTCAGACGGCGCTCCTTCCCTTCCAAACTCTGCCATGCACCCAAACAGTGGTTTACCCCCACATATGGGGTATCAGCGCACTCAGGACAAATTGCACAATAACTTTTGGAGTCTTGTTACCCTTGGAAAAATAAAAATTGGGGTGAAAAGATCATTTTTGTGGAAAAAATATGATTTTTAAATTTTACGGCTCTACGTTATAAACTTGTGTGAAGCACTTGGGGATTCAAATTGCTCACCAAAGATCTAGAAAAGTTCCTTAGGGGGTCTAGTTTCCCAAATGGGGTCATTTGTGGGGGTTTCCACTGTTTAGGCACATCAGGGGCTCTCCAAATGCAACATGGCATCCAATCTCAATTCCAGCCAATTTTGGTTGGAAAAAGTCAAATGGTGCTCCTTCCATTCCGAGCTCTGCCGTGCACCCAAACAGTGGTTCCCCCCCACATATGGGGTATCAGCGTACTCAGGACAAATTGGACAACAACTTATGTGGTCCAATTTCTCCTGTTACCCTTGGGAAAATAAAATATCAGTGACTAAAAGATAATTTTTGTGGGAAAAAATAGGATTTTTTATTTTCATGCCCGGGCATTATAAACTTGTGTGAAGCACTTGGGGGTTCAAAGTGCTCACAAAAGATCTAGATAAGTTCCTTAGGGGGTCTAGTTTCCAAAATGGGGTCACTTGTGGGGGGTTTCCAATGTTTAGGCTCATCTGGGGCACTGCAAACGGAACATGACCCCCATCAACATCTGCATTCCAAAACGTTACTACTTCCTTTATAAGCCCTGCCGTGCACCCAAACAGTTTCCCCCCCCACATATGGGGTATCAGCGTACTCAGGACAAATTGGACAACAACTTTTGGGGTCCACTTTCCTTTGGAAAATTCAAAAATTTGGGACTAAAAAATCATTTTTGTGGAAAATTGTGTTTTTTTTTTCACACCCAGGCATTATAAGCTTTTGTGAAACACTTGGGGGTTCAAAGTGCTCACAACAGATCTAGATAAGTACCTTAGGGGGTCTAGTTTCCAAAATGGTGTCACTTGTGGGGGTTTCCACTGTTTAGGCGCATCAGGGGCTCTCCAAACACGACATGGCGTCCAATCTCAATTGCAGCCAATTTTAGTTTGAAAAAGTCAAACAGCGCTCCTTCCCTTACGAGCTCTGCCGTGTGCCCAAACAGTGGTTTTCCCCCACATATTGGGTATTTGCGTACTCAGGAGAAATTGCATAACAACCTTATCTGTCCATTTTCTCCTTTTACCCTTGTGAAAAAAAAAAAAAAGTTTGTAAAAGATCATTTTTGTGGCTAAAAAGTTAAATATTCATTTTTTCCTTCCACGTTGTTTTAGTTCCTGTGAAGCACCTGAAGGGTTAATAATCTTCTTGAATGTGGTTTTGAGTACCTTGAAGGGTGCAGTTTTTAGAATGGTGTCACTTTTGGGTATTTTCTGCCATATAGACCCCTCAAAGTGACTTCAAATGAGAGGTGGTCCCTAAAAAAAATGGCTTTGTAAATTTTGTTGTAAAAATGAGAAATCGCTGGTCAACTTTTAACCCTTATAACTTCCTAACAAAAAAAATTTTGTTCCAAAATTGTGCTGATGTAAAGTAGACATGTGAGAAATGTTATTTCTTAACTATTTTGTGTGATATATTTCTCTGTTTTAAGGGAATAAAAATTCAAAGTTTGAAAATTGCAAAATTTTTGCCATATTTGCGTTTTTTCAAAAATAAACGCAAGTTATATCGAAGAAATTTTATGTACAATATGTCACGAGAAAACAATCTCAGAATCGCGAAGATCCGTTGAAGCGTTCCAGAGTTATAACCTCATAAAGAGACAGTGGTCAGAATTGTAAAAATTGGCCAGGTCATTAACGTGCAAACCACCCTTGGGGGTGAAGGGGTTAATAGAAGAGCAATAAATAGCAGTGTAATTTGTAAACATATGAAAAACCTTAGTGATTGAAAGAATATTGTTTTGTCATTCTAAAACAGTTTAAAATATGTTTTCAATTTTACACACCTTCCTTGTGTCACTGGCTGATTTGGAGTCATGGTCTGCATGTAAGAGATCAAGAGTGCTCTTCCCAATTCTCCCAAATAATTTGTTTTATAAGAATTGGTTCCTGTTAAGCAGGAGAGTAGCAACATTCTGACTAAAGATGGAAAATTATAATTGAGTATATTTCAATTCTACTTCAACATTACAAAAATCTGCATTGACGAAAAAGTGTTTGTTTGTAATTCACTTCCATGCCCATTCAGCAAATGACAGCTGAATGATTGGTTATGAGCTATCAAAAAGTTAAAAAATAGTATATACATTTATATTCACTTTACTACTCACCTTTCTGGCTCCTCACTGTCCATTGTTTGACCCTCAGTCGATCTTCTTATCTCTGCAGCTAAGCACTGATGCCTTTAGGCACTTCCACACTTAGCAATCACACCAGCGATCACGACAACGACACGACCTGGCGAGATCGCTAGTGCGATCGCGATGTGATCGCTAGTTAGATTCCAAACCAACTCATCAGAGATCCGTATAACGACCTCTGCGGTCGTTGGGAAAACCTAGTCCCACCTGCGACGCTGGTGAAGTCGTTCATAAAGCGTGTCACACAGCGATTCAGGATCACCAGCGGGACACCAACGACCAAAAAAACGGCTCAGAACGTTCATAAGCGATCAGCGACATCTCAGCAGGGGCCACATCGCTGCTACATGTCATACACAGCTAAGTCGCTAACAAGATCGCTACTGTGTCATAAATGGTGAAGCAGTAGCGATCTCGTTAGCGATCTCGCTAGCGATCTCGCTTAGTGTGGCATACCCTTTAGGCATCTTCACGGGACTTGTAGCTTTGGTGAGTCCCGGTACAAATCTGCATATGAGTGCGCAAGGTCACAACACATGACATGATGATGTCATTACCCCTCAAGTGCTTGCACAGAAGCATCATAAGTCTTATCAGAGCAGGAAGTCTCGGCCTAGCGTGAAGTGATCTGATGATTCAGCGATCAGCAGCAGTGATAAGAAGATGGGCGATGAAGCGGATGGGTGATGGTAATGAATGGAATGGTGAAAGGTGAGTTATAAGGAGAGTTTAAGTATTTTTTTATTTTTCATTACATCCTACATTTAATATGCTTTGGGGTTTTTGAGAGACCCTAGATCATATTAAGGGACTTTCTATTTGTGGAGAATAATTATGCTGCAAGTCTAATTTGTAATGAGCTTTGTTCTGGTGTTGAATTTATGTAACACACCTATATCTGATATTGTGTATATGAACTGACCTTGGTATCGATTTGCGTCAGTGTTGGGAGTTTGAATCTGGTTCTGTATTTTTATGAGCTTCATCTTAGTACTTGATTTATATTATGAGTTTTGTTCCGGTTCTGTATTTTCTTACAAACTTGCATTCTTGTTTTGCATCTTAGCATGAATACACTAAACCTAAGTATTTAGGAGGCATAAAAGGTTGTAAGGGTTGTTGTGGAGTACTGTGATTGTCTTTCATCTATTGGCCACCTCTCAGTGCATAATCCCATTGAATGCATTGTCCACGACTATGAATGTACACATAAAAAGATTAAGTTGTGAGGCCAACTAGTTTTTACATTTTAGACTTGGGTTTCACACAAGTATATGAAATTTGCAGAAATTACTTTTATGTGCATTGGATGTAAAATCAGTTGCTTATTTGAAATGTTGTAATTGTTCATTTTTATGACGGAATCATTTTTAGTGAAGTCCTACACTGCTGTTTTCCAGCATGCTAAGTAATGACTTATTGTTGAAAAACTGTAATCACACCCATGTTTTGCCATTAACACTGGAAAAAAAATAGATTTTCATTTGCACAAATAGTATCCTTGTTTCAAAAAGCATCTTGTATATAAGTCAGTGCTGATGTGTGCCTGAGCCAAAGTATTTTTATTCCCAGAATCAATCTGTACTACTAGAATATTATTACTATTACAGCAGAAGGGTTATGAGAAGAAAAAAAGGAGCAGAGTTTCATTTTTATAATTACACTTTAATTTAGAAAGGTTGCAATTATTGCACAGAGTAAAATTGTTGCTGACTTAACAAATGTCCCCAGAAAATGCCATATATCTTTTTCTTTTAATCTATAGTGATCATAAGTCACAAGTCAACAGTGTATATTTCAGCCCATAACAGTATCATAATTCCTTTTTCAGTTGAAAATACTTTGTACCCTTGATGTTCTAGTTGATGAATAAAAATGGCTGAAGCTTAAACTATATCTAGCCAAAGTTGTCTCCATACTGGATTTAGTCCAGAGCAGAATTTGGCTGAGAGCTTATGTAATTGTTTGCCAGATTGTGTCATACATCTCTAATACATCTCCAAGTACATACAAAACAATGCTGCAATGCTCTATGGATCCTGGCTAGGTTTATGCACTTTGTTCTACAGTATTGATAGACAAATACAAATCTGTGTTAGATGAATGCAAAAAAATGAATTCAGTCCTTATCTCTTATCTCTTTTTAACCTATTAAAGTATTATTTGACTTAAGTTTTCTGTGTGGCTCTCTCCTAGCATTACAGGTCCTTCTCAAAAAATTAGCATATAGTGCTAAATTTCATTATTTTCCATAATGTAATGATTACAATTAAACTTTCATATATTTTAGAATCATTACACGCCAACTGAAATTTGTCAGGTCTTTTATTGTTTTAATACTGATGATTTTGGCATACAACTCCTGATAACCAAAAAAACCTGTCTCAAAAAATTAACATATTTCAACCGTCCAATAAAATAAAAGTGTTTTTTAAAAACAAACAAAAAAAACATCAAATAATAAAGTTCAGTTATGCACTCAATACTTGGTCGGGAATCCTTTTGCAGAAATGACTGCTTCAATGCGGCGTGGCATGGAGGCAATCAGCCTGTGACACTGCTGAGGTGTTATGGAGGCCCAGGATGCTTCGATAGCGGCCTTAAGCTCATCCAGAGTGTTGGGTCTTGCGTCTCTCAACTTTCTCTTCACAATATCCCACAGATTCTCTATGGGGTTCAGGTCAGGAGAGTTGGCAGGCCAATTGAGCACAGTAATACCATGGTCAGTAAACCATTTACCAGTGGTTTTGGCACTGTGAGCAGGTGCCAGGTCGTGCTGAAAAATGAAATCTTCAGCTCCATAAAGCATTTCAGCCGATGGAAGCATGAAGTGCTCCAAAATCTCCTGATAGCTAGCTGCATTGACCCTGCCCTTGATGAAACACAGTGGACCAACACCAGCACCTGACATGGCACCCCACACCATCACTGACTGTGGGTACTTGACACTGGACTTCAGGCATTTTGGCATTTCCTTCTCCCCAGTCTTCCTCCAGACTCTGGCATCTTGATTTCCAAATGACATGCAAAATTTGTTTTCATCAGAAAAAAGTACTTGGGACCACTTAGCAACAGTCCAGTGCTGCTTCTCTGTAGCCCAGGTCAGGCGCTTCTGCCGCTGTTTATGGTTCAAAAGTGGCTTTACCTGGGGAATGCGGCACCTGTAGCCCATTTCCTGCACACGCCTGTGCACGGTGGCTCTGGATGTTTCTACACCAGACTCAGTCCACTGCTTCCTCAGGTCCCCCAAGGTCTGGAATCGGTCCTTCTCCACAATCTTCCTCAGGGTCCGGTCACCTCTTCTCGTTGTACAGCGTTTTCTGCCACATTGTTTCCTTCCAACAGACTTCCCATTGAGGTGCCTTGATACAGCACTCTGGGAACAGTCTATTTGTTGAGAAATTTCTTTCTGGGTCTTACCCTCTTGCTTGAGGGTGTCAATGATGGCCTTCTTGACATCAGTCAGGTCGCTAGTCTTACCCATGATGGGGGTTTTGAGTAATGAACCAGGCAGGGAGTTTTTAAAAGCCTCAGGAATCTTTTGCATGTGTTTAGAGTTAAAAAGTTGATTCAAAAGATTAGGGTAATAGGTCGTTTAGAGAGCCTTTTCTTGATATGCTAATTTTTTGAGACAGGTTTTTTGGGTTATCAGGAGTTGTATGCCAAAATCATCAGTATTAAAACAATAAAAGACCTGACAAATTTCAGTTGGTGTGTAATGAATCTAAAATATATGAAAGTTTACTTGTAATCATTACATTATGGAAAATAATGAAATTTAGCACTATATGCTAATTTTTTTAGAAGGACCTGTATAAGCTAATAGATAACAGTGTATTTGTCATTGTTTTAGCACTGACATTTTTTTTATTTGGAAAGCAATATCTGACACTATTAATGGACACTAAGGCCTCAGCTTTCAATGTACACTGCTACAACTATAAGCCATCTGTACTTTTCTATACTTTGGGTATTAAAATATGGTGTGAACAATTTTACTGTCACATATGTATCATTTAAACTTTTTTTCATTACTGCTCAATAAATAATTTTTGTGTGGCTCATGATAAACTCCCTAGCCAAGTGGAAAAATATTGTCGTTAATGCGAAAATTGTTGGTCCAGTCAAGAATGAAATCTAGCTTTACTCATTTAGAAGAAGGCCTCTTAAATAAATTTCATTATTTTATTAGAGGCAACTTGTTTATTGGAATCACTATTATTTTGCACTCTATGGGCTTTCGAACCGGAATCATGGAGTAATAGCTTTAAAAAATGGTTAAATTTTGACATAACTAGTAGTTGGGCCTATATTTTGAGACTTTTGAAGTTTTCACATCAGTTTCTCTCGGGCTCCATCAAAGTGTATAGAGCTGGGGCAAGATAGGGGTGTAATGGGGGCCAGATGCAACAGTAATTCATGAGATGTGGAATTCCCTATGCCTAAAGTCTAATTCCAGTACCTGATTGAAGCGAGATTTCTGACATAGCAAACAGAGGCGCATGCCACTCATCAGATGCTCCAAAGTCATGAAGATGCATGCACATCTTCAAGAATCAGGAGCATCTGACTCCAGCATGTCCTCTCATTAAGACCAGCATGAACAATATTGGTCTTGATGAATCAAGCCCTATGTCTTCTGAGATTACAGATTATCATCTAGTTTTAACAATTACAGAACTGCACACGATCAGGAATAATTGCGTTTTTTTCGCGGTTTTTCCGCGGTTTTCCGCGGTAAAAACGCGATAAAAACGCAAGCATTAAGCATCCTATACATGTTAATTGATTCCGCATGTTTTGGACACATGTTGCGTTTTTTTCCGCGAAAAAAACGCTTCGCGGAAAAAATAGCAACATGTTCATTAATTTTGCGGAATGTAAGCGGTTCATGTGCGGTGGTACCCAGGGTCTGGAGGAGAGGAGACTCTCCTCCAGGCCCTGGGTACCATATCCCTGGTAAAACAATAATTAAAATAAAAAATAATGATATTCTCACCTTCCGGCGGCCCCCGCAGCCTTCCCGCGGCCCCCGCAGCCTTCCCGCCTTCAGCGATGCTCCCGGCAACTCCCGGTCCCAGGAGTGCTTTGCGAGAATCACCCAGATGGCATAGCGGTCTCGCGAGATGCTACGTCATCGGTGTGATTTGTCGCAAAGCACTCCTGGGACCGGAGTTGCCGGGAGCGTCGCTGAAGGCGGGAAGGCTGCGGGGGCCGCCGGAAGGTGAGAATATCATTATTTATTATTTTTTTTATTATTTTTACATTAGATCTTTTTACTATTGATGCGGCATAGGCGGCATCAATAGTAAAAAGTTGGTCACACGAGTCAAACACTATGTTTGACTCGTGTGACCAACCTGTCAATCAGTTTTCCAAGCGATGCTACAGATCGCTAGGAAAACGCTAGCATTCTGCAAGCTAATTACGCTTGCAAAACGCTATTATTCTGGCGGGAATCAGCATACAAAAAACGTGCGTATTTCCTGCGGGAGAAGTGCGGGATTGCCGCGGAAATTTCCGCGGCAATTCCGCAACGTGTGAACTTAGCCTAAGAATTTCACTATACTGAATTTATATCTTAAAAGCTAAAAAAAATTAAGATTTTCCAATAGGTGTAGAATATTTTTGTGGTGAAATACTTTGAATTTGTTTAATATATCAAAAAATGTACTAGTACGAAACTTGATGCTTGATGTCTCTCTAATATATGAGTGCTTTTTTATTTTTGTGGAAAAAAATTGAGTCAAATAATAATAGTTTTTCATATATGTTAATGTTCTTCAGATTATACCATAAAAGTCAAAAGCAGAAAAAAAATATTTGCAATACTGTTATGAATATATTAGTAAATGCTAACACAAAATAACACACAAAAAATAATTATTGTAGGTCTAAAAATGTGTGAATTGAATATGCATTTGAATCTAACTAAAACCAAACTAGACTATATCAATTGTTAGAAACTATTTATTTATTTTTTGATTATTCATCTCCTTAAGTTAGGGAATATATTCTATTAAATATCATAGAGAAAATGCCTTAAATATGCCTGAGTAAGGTGATAATTTACTGTATTTTTGGTGTTAGTTGGAATAAATGAGTAAGTTACGACTTTCTTTAAAATATAAATGGTAACTTAAATCAAACAATATAGATTAGCAAAAAATCTTGAGGTTATAAATCCCACTTAAACCCGCCCAACAGTCTGCACAAGCGCTGCGGGTGACATCTACCTTAACAGCTGACAATAATGGCATAATTCTCCCCTGATGAGCCAGCCAGAGAAACGCGTTGGAAGATTGTCAATCCTTGGTCCATATGCTTCCACATGGTTGGGGTAATGTATGGCATTATCTAAAGAGCCTCCCCCATTTACAAGTATTCAGCATATGGTAAGACTGTTCTTTTTACTTAAATGTGCTATTTGTGAAGTTTTGAAAAAGAGCACACATACTCATCTGATAATTATTGAGATGTATTGATTATTGTGGATGGTTCCTAAATAGATCTATCCTCATCTATCCCATTATTAAGTAAAGTCTGCTTTGCTGACGGTTTTAAATTTTTTTGTTAATTCACAAGTTATTGGTGGTTAGGATACACTTATTGGTTATGTGTTAATTACTGAACAAATTTTTTCATTTTTAAAGGCAGTTATTAAAAGTTATATTTTAGCCTGTACTTCTACCTTGCTTTATACACGCCTCACATAACTCTCCAAGATTTTAACTGTGCATCTTCCATACTCTGTGAGTCTCTAAATCAACCAATCTTTCTTTCACCTATAAACCTTCAAAAGTATCCCAAAAACCCAATTATTCCAAAAGTCTTGAACCTACAATAACCTTGCCACTATTCTGCATTATGAGCAGCGTCTACCATCATCAACTGTCTACTGCTTTAGTACATCTTAGGCTATGTCCCAAAGATCAGGAATAGCAAAGTTTTGGACGCAGCGTTTTTTTTGCTGTGTCAAAATGCTGCATTCTAATTGCTGTACTTTTTTGTCAGCGCATGTGTCTCCGTAGTTTACGAAGCATTAAATAGAATCACAGTGGGCATGGGATTTCTATATATCCCATCCAGTGTGCATGTACTGTACAACACAGCATTTTGGAAGCAAAAATATTGCTATTCCTGATCGTGGGCACACAGCCTTAATTCCTCGCAGGTAGAAACCTTTATCATTTTGCATCAGTCTATTACTCATTGTGTTGTATTTATTGTACTTGTTTCTGTCTTCCTATATACTAGTTATGTGTTGCTATATGTCTTGTATTTTAAACCCTGTTTCCACTTCTTTTTACTATACATCAGCTTGTATTAATAACAAGTCCGCTCCGCCCAAAGCCCCGCACCCTAGTGAACGCGCGGTGAATCCGGATGTGCTCATTGAACACATCCGGAATCACCGCAGGGCTACTTAGGCCTGTGTATTTCCCTTGCGTCGCCGCAAGGGAATAGGACATGCTGTGATCTAAAAAGACGTGCAGCATGTCCGTTAACGCAGGTCTGCCGCCTGCGTGTTTTTATGCATAGTGGAGACGGGATTTCTTGAAATCCCCTCCACTATGCTGTAACATCTGGACGCTGCATGTTTGACGCTGCGCCAGTGCACAGCTTCAAACACGCAGCAATTACTGAGTGTTTCCTGACCGTGGAAACACACCCTAATAATGTCTTGTGTGTTTGTTGACTCTTGTGTGTTTGTAAAGATGTTTTCTTAGAATCAACACTGATTATCCATAGGTAATAGCCTAGATAATATGTGTCCAATCACTAGAGACTCCAATGCTGGAATAACTAGAACAAGGGTGACACATCCCCTTGTTTTAAGGTACTGTCACACTAAACGAGATCGCTAACAAGATCGCTAATGCGTCACCGATTTCGTGACGCAGTAGCGATCTCGTTAGCGACTTAGCTGTGTGTGACATGTAGCAGCGATGTGGCCCCTGCTGAGATGTCGCTGATCGCTTATGAACGTTCTGAGCCGTTTTTTGGTCGTTGGTGTCCCACTGGTGAGCCTGAATCGCTGAGTGTGACACCCTTCATGAACGACTTCACCAGCGTCGCAGGCGGGACTAGGTTTTCCCAACGACCGCAGAGGTCGTTATACAGATCGCTGATGAGTTGTGTTTGGAATCTAACTAGCGATCACATAGCGATCGCACCAGCGATCTCGCCAGGCCATGTCGTTGTCGTGATCGCTGATGCGATCGCTAAGTGTGACAGTGCCTTTAGTAGTGAACAGTTTGAGAATGTACCTTAATTTTATATTTAAAACTTTTGAGAATTATTGAGACAGCTGAGTACTACACTATTTTCTCTTTCATGGGAACAGTTGGCTCTGTTTGCATGCCTGTCTGCGCAGTTGTGTTCTACATAAATAACGATTCTAGACCTTAATTTGGCCCCAATTCATCAACACTGATGTTGTTCATGCTGTTCTTGAAGGGGGGCATCTTGGAGTCAGAGGTGCCTGATTAATTAAAAAGCACATACCTATAAATAAATCAAGTGCGTTTTAAAAGCGGCATGCTCCTCTTTGTGCTTTGCCAAAAATCTTACTGTAGTAAGATTTATGGTGTAAGGCACTCAACATCTCATCATTAATTCAATGAGTGGGCGTCACCATACCCCATCATGCCCCAGTCACACCCCAGCTTTACCCATTCTATGATTTTGGCAGAGCTGGCAGAAACTGCTTTGGAGCTGGATGAAATCACAAAACATTTGGGAAATTCTGTGTTGTGCAAAAATTTGGGATTTTTCAACGAATTCTGGTGTAATCACTTTGAATAATCTGGGCCTTCATTTTATCAGTCCTAAGGGATTTCCCTTTGAAATGTATAAATAAATTGACAACCATTGTCAGATCAGTAAAATGTATCTCTACACTATCGGACCATGACCAGTTCTAAATTTTGTCATAATTAGTGATGAGCGAGCAAACTCGTTGCTCGGGTTTTCCCGAGCATGCTCGGGTGATCTCTGATTGTTTGGAACTGTTCGGAGATTTAGTTTCTGTTGCAGCAGTTGCATAATTTGCGGCTATGTGACAGCCTGAATACATGTGGGGATTCCTTAACAAACAGGCATTCCTCACATGTATTCAAGCTGTCCAGCAGCCATAAATCATGCAGCTGCAGAAGCAGAAACTAAATCTCAGAGCACTTCCAAATACTTGGGGACCACCCGAGCAACGAGCATACTCGCTCATCACTAGTCATAATATCATTCAATAGTAAATGCAAGATTTTACTTAAACAGATATTTCAGAGGAGTCGTCAAGCACCTTTTAAACCAAAGAACTACCATTAGTCATCTGATAAACTGATTGTATACTTTATTAATTAATAAAATTATTCCAATAGTTATGAAGAAGAAAGATGTTGACATTTAAGCATTATTCTCATAAATTGTAATTATTGGATAGTGACTGTAAATACAAGCAATTAATTGATTGTTAAAATTTGTATCTGTTCTTGAAATAGTTACGCTTTTATTTTGATTTGTTTATAGCTAGTTTCCTTGGAGATCGACCACTAATGCTAGACTGCAGAACATGCTCAGTACTTACAAGCATTTTTTTGCTATTGAGCTTGAAAATGCTGTTTTGAAGCTGGCCAGGCCTGCTGGAGCGCAATGTCACTTCTTAATTATGGCCCACATCAATCCAGTGCTTACAAATTAGACAGCAGCAGGGGACAGTCTTCTAAGTAAGGAGCCATAAGTAAAGGAAAAGTGTTAAAATCTCAAAAGCAGCTGCACTTTTCAATAAGCAGAACATTTCAAATGTGTTGTTTTTTTTTTCAAGCACTATCCAACAATATCCATCTATGAGTATTAAAATAACACTTTAAATGACATTGTTATGGTGCCAGTAGGTCTATTTCTGTTGATGGTTTGTTTGCTGCTTTATTCTGTAGACATGATAAATACTTGGAACATGCTTGAGGGAACAAGTTCCTTTTCAAGCTTTTTTGAAAATATAACCTTTTTTAATAAGATTTTACTAGCCTAAAGACTATTTTAGTAACTTCATTTTTTAATTAGCATGAGCACTTCTGTTTTATAATTTTTTCATTTTAAAATCTCATCGTAAAACTTCTTATATGGGTTATCTGTGTGATTTTTAATAATAATATACAAATCAAAGAGAAATTACTAGCATGCTGTACAAAAGAAAACCTATTGCTTCTTTTCAGTTGTTGACTTTGGGCTGTTTACTTACTTGTTAACAATTGAGCTGATGTTTTTCTTTTTTATCTTATACCAATGATCTTTTTTATGTATTCCATTATATAATTCCCATAAATTAAAACAAAATGCTCCAGTTTATAAACCAGTATGTGATAGAAAAAGAGTATGACATACTGTATTTCACAAAACAAAGCCCCAAAAAGCTATATAGTCATGTAAATAGACAAAATCTTTCTAAATGTATTGAAATGGAAGGGTAAAAAAGAAAAAAAACTTACATTACAGTTTTTGTACAATAAGTGCTTGAATTTCTAATAAAAAAATCATTTTGCAGCATAGTAGAAATCTGTTTTGAAATGTTGTTCTTTTATACCTCCTGGAAATTCATATATTAAATAAATATTATCATTACCTTTGTGTCAGCGTCTTCGTAACGCACCAAATATATGATGTAGAGAGGTGCGTTCGCAGCCCGGGGTCCACCGTGCAGGCGGAACCTGCTGCTAGTAAAATGGCGCAAGAATCAAACTCTGTTATCCCGCAGAGTCGCCAATATAAACGCCGTAACACGCTGTGGCAATATGAGCGAACTCTGTTATTCCACAGAGCCGCTAGGAGTGCCGCAGCGCTAAATGGCGATGTGTGCGAACTCACTTAACACCACTGAGTCGCAAAATAAACACGCTAGGGCGCTGTCTAGCGTTGAAAGCGAACCCTGTTGCGTCACAGAGCCGCTGAGACAAACTTCTGTGTCCTGTCAGGCTCCCAGGTACACAGTTAACTGCTAAGCGAACATAGAACGTGATCATGCGCTAATGTCCTCGCGGTAGTCACAAGCAATCTATGTCGTCTGAACGCCAGGCCCTGAATATGGCAATCAAACTCCTCACCGGTTATGCCGGTAATCTAGGGCATCTAGGACACCGACCCTGACCAGCTAGCATACCAAGCTCCTCACCGATTAAGTCGGTATTGTAATGGCGTATTTCAGCTGCCCTAACCACACACACGCATGACCACACTGGCGCAAAGCATCTAACGATTGATATTAGCGCATGGCGGCCCAGCCATGCCACCCTTTATAGTAACAGCTACAGGACCTGCCAGAAACAAGGACCAATGAGAAACTGTTCCAAAACACATGTAGTTTCAGGACCTTCCTGGCGGACCAATAGGAGCTGCTGCAGTACCTGAATATGTGATCCCTGATCTCCAATGAGAGATTTTACTCTGGGCATGCTCAGAAGGGGAAACGCAGGACTTCATCCCAAAGACGTCTGCTCCAGCACTGGCTATAATAGCAGATCCAGGAGAGGCAGCATCAAGTCTCTGCACAATACTGGAATGGGCAAGACGCTGAGACCGACGTCTCTGCTGAGCAGGCTCCACTGTGGCCGGAGACGAATGGGGGACCGCAGCGGGACTGGTTCGAGACTCCTCTTGTGCAGCATCGGGAGTTCAAACCCTAACATTACCCCCCTCCTAGGGCCCCCCCTTCTTTGGGCCTTGCTGCGCTCAAAGGCAGCGATGAGCTGCGGAGCGTGAACATGCTCAGCAGGCTCCCAGGACCTATCCTCACGCCCATAACCCCTCCAATCCACCAAATAAAATTTTTTGCCTCGTATCACCTTGCACCCAACAATGGCGTTCACCTCATGATCGTCGGTAGATGAACCCGACATCCCAGCAGATGACTCGGAAAACCGGGAAATGGCCACGGGTTTCAGGAGGGACACGTGAAAAGTGTGGGTGATACCAAGGCGAGGCGGAAGGGCTAGGTGGTAAACCACCTGGTTCACCTGCTCAAGAACTTTAAAGGGGCCCAAAAAGCGAGGTGCCAACTTGGTGGACTTTACACGTAGCCTGATGTTTCGGGCAGAAAGCCACATTAGGTTACCCGGAGCAAATGTAGGAGCGGAGCACCGATGGGCATCGGCCGAAGACCTCATCCTCTCTTTGGAGGCCTGAATGGCATCCTGGGTGCAGTCCCAAATGTCCCGTGCCTCCACAGCCCAGTTTGCCACCCTGGAATCGGCGGAAGACACGGGCATGGGCACTGGTACCCGCGGATGCTGATCGTAGTTCAGGAGGAATGGGGTCTTTCCGGTGGAGTCAGCCACAGCATTATTTAGAGCGAACTCAGCCCACGGTAGCAAGAATGCCCAGTCATCCTGCCTGGCAGAGACAAAATGTCACAAGTATGTGATCAAGGTCTGGTTGGCCCTCTCTACCAACCAATTTGTCTCGGGATGGTATGCAGAGGAGAGATTCAACTCATGATTGGAATACAAGGCTAGAAGGATACAACTTATTTGCAAGAAACAGACTTGATAAACGAGGAGGAGGTGTCGCATTGTATGCTAGAAAAGCGTATATCTGCACAGAGATTGACGCTTCAGAGACTGGGAGTTCTGTGGAAACTGGGTAAGAATACAAGGACAGAACAATGGAAAGGATACCATTGTAGGCATTTACTACAGGCCACCTATGCAAGCTGAAGATATGGATGAACTCTTTATGCATCAAATGGCCAAGTTCTCCAAAAAATATGACATAGTGGTCATGGGAGATTTCAACTATCCAGACATTTGTTGGGAATCTCTCTCAGGCAAAACTAACAGGTCAAGGAAATTCTTATCCTCTCTTGCTGACAACTTTATCTTCCAAAAGGTAGAGGAGAAAACAAGGGGATCTGCTACCTTGGATTTAATCCTTATAAACAAGGAAGAAATGGTTGAGGAGGTAAGAGTGGCTGGGACCCTAGGAGGTAGTGACCATGCTATTTTAGAATTTTGGATAACAAGAGGAGGAAGACCTGTGAAGACTCAGACGTCAAGGTTAGATTTCAGAAAGGCAGATTTTAAGGGACTAAGAAAGAGAATTGGAGGGATCCAATGGCTGGATATCCTTAAGGACAAAAATGTCCAGGAAGGATGGGAAATCTTGAAAAATGAGATTCTCAAAGCACAATTGTTAACAATTCCGAAAAGAGTGAAGAATGGGAAGCATTTAAGGAAACCAGGATGGATGAACACAGAACTTAAACACATGCTAAAAAGGAAGAAAGAAATGTTTATCAAATGGAAAGAGGGAGGCATATCTAAAGAAGAATATAATGCCGTCTGCAGAACCTGCAGGGCACAAATCAGATTATCTAAAGCTGACAATGAATTAAGGCTTGCAAGTGACATCAAAAGC
This sequence comes from Oophaga sylvatica, assembly GCA_033576555.1. Taxonomy (NCBI): domain Eukaryota; kingdom Metazoa; phylum Chordata; class Amphibia; order Anura; family Dendrobatidae; genus Oophaga; species Oophaga sylvatica. Next base: position 225,375,198 of record JARQOD010000005.1, on the reverse strand, counting down.
AACAAAAAAGGATTTTGGGGATACGTCAAAAGTAAAAGAAAAGTCAAAGATGCTATAGGATTTTTACAGGATGAAAATGATGAAATGGTAAGACAGGATGTTGAGAAGGCTGAACTGTTAAATTCCTATTTTACATCTGTTTTCTCTCAGGAAATGTAACATCAACTGATCTTCACTGTCCTATTAAAGGAATAGAAGAATCCAGGATATCTATAAACAGAAAGACAGTGAGGAAACACTTAGCTAACCTAAATGAATTCAAGTCTCCAAGTCCAGATGAATTACACCCCAGAGTACTGAAGGAGATAGCAGAAGAAATTCTTGAACCACTGTCCATAATCTTTGAAAATTCTTGTAGAACAGGAGAAGTCCCAGAAGACTGGAGAAGAGCAAATGTTGTTCCTATCTTCAAAAAGGGGAATAAGGTGGACCCAGGGAACTACAGGCCGGTGAGTCTGACTTCTATACCAGGAAAGATCTTTGAACAAATTATTAAAGAACATGTATGCAAGTACCTGGATAAGAATGATGTGATTAAACAGAGTCAGCATGGGTTTGTAACTAATAAGTCATGTCAGACTAACTTAATTTCCTTCTATGACAGAATCACTGATTGGGTGGATCAGGGAAATGCTGTAGATATAGTATATCTTGACTTCAGCAAAGCATTTGACAAAGTATCTCACACAATCCTTATTGAAAAAATGACTAAGTATGGAATGGACAAGGCAACTGTTAGGTGGGTTCATAACTGGCTTAGTGATCGGACCCAAAGAGTGGTCGTTAATGGCTGCACATCCAGTTGGAAGAATGTCTCAAGTGGGGTACCACAAGGCTCTGTTTTGGGCCCTGTATTGTTCAACATCTTTATCAATGATTTAGATGAAGGAATTGAGGGTAAACTGATCAAATTTGCTGATGACACAAAGCTAGGAGGGGTAGCTAATACTAGAGAAGAGAGAGAGGATTCAAAAAGATATAAATAAACTGGAGCAGTGGGCAGCAACTAACAGAATGGATTTTAACAGGGAAAAATGCAAAGTACTACATCTGGGCAATAAAAATGAAAAAAGCATATACAAAATGGGAGGAATAGGGCTAAGTAACAGCACATGTGAAAATGACTTGGGTATACTAATTGACCACAGACTGAACATGAGTCAACAGTGTGATGCAGCAGCAAAAAAGGCAAATGCAATTCTAGGATGTATCAACAGAAGCATACAGTCTAGATCACGTGAGGTTATTATTGCCCTCTACTCCTCTTTGGTCAGACCTCATCTGGAATACTGTGTCCAGTTTTGGGCACCACATTTTAAAAAGACATCAACAAACTTGAGCAAGTTCAGAGAAGAGCGACCAGAATGGTGACTGGTCTGCAAACCAAGTCCTATGAGGAACGGTTGCAGGATTTGGGAATGTTTAGCTTGCAAAAAAAAAGACTGAGAGGAGACTTAATAGCTGTCTACAAATATCTCAAGGGCTGTCACATTGTAGAAGGATCATCTTTATTCTCATTTGCACAAGGAAAGACTAGAAGCAATGGGATGAAACTGAATGGGAGGAGACACAGATTAGATATTAGAAAAAACTTTTTGACAGTTAGGGTGATCAATGAGTGGAACAGGCTGCCATGAGAGGTGGTGAGTTCTCCTTCAATGGAAGTCTTCAAACAGAGGCTAGACAGACATCTGTCTGGGATGATTTAGAGAATCCTGCTTTGAGCAGGGGATTGGACCAGATGGCCCAGGAGGTCCCTTCCAACTCTACTATTCTATGATTCTATGATTCTATGATTCTATGAACTCAATGCTGAGTAAACGACACAGCTCTCTCCAGAACCGAGACGCAAACTGGGGACCTCGATCACTGACAATTTTGTCTGGCATACCATGTAGGCGGAAAATATGCCTAATGAATAATGCTGCCAAGGCCCGTGCAGACGGTAACCGTGGTAACGGCACCTAGTGCACCATTTTGGAGAAGTGGTCAGTAGTGTTGAGCGATACTGCTCGATATCTAAAAATATCGTATCGAAATGGTATCGCCGATATCACTAAATATCGTCGATATCCGATTCTGATACCGGAAGTCCCATGTAAGTCTATGGGAACAAAATATCGCAACAAAAAAAAACCCTTTCTTTCGTTGTAAACACAAAATATACACACATAGAATACATATATATATATATATATATATATATACATGTCATTGTGACATATATATACATATATTTATAGTTTATACACTTCTACATAGTAAAATAGACTCTGATTCAATTGCCGGGTAAAGCCGTGACATACCCCATAGAAGTCGACGGGCTCGGTGCCGAGTACCCCCAAAACCTCTGGCTCTGTGCGACTCAACTTGGGCGTCACAAACAGGATTCTGTAGCTCGCTATAAGCGAGTCCTGTGTGCCTGAATTGAACTGGTTTTGTGCTTGAGAATTGCTAAAATCATCAGAGAATGTATTTGCCATTTTTCAGCCATATCTGCGTCACGACGAGGCACTGGTGAAGAAGAAGGGCGTGCTCTTCGTGGGTGTACACTCACTCAGTGGCCGACCACTGTAAATGGTACTGCAATGTAAGATCGTGCCCCACAGCTCTTCAGTTCCGCCTCCTCATCCTCCTCAGTGTGCGGAAACTAACACGAAGGTCCCGCCTCCCTACAAAAGAGGGGCCCTCTCCAGATGCTAATGACACTTGTGACTTGGCAGAGATGGCTAATGGACACGAGCAGAAGTGTGAAGGGATGGAGCAGTCAGAGCTCTCCCCCCACGGAAGCGACCCGATCGCCACGGAACCACCGTTGGGCACCCGGCCTGGAAACCCTCCTACACTGCAAGAAGCGGAGGATACCCTAAGAGGCCTGGCCCGGCACCGGGAGGAGGTCGCCAGGATGGAAGCCAGCTGGCGTGCCCTAAAACTAAACTTGGAGCGGCGCCAATCCCTCTTACCTGAAGTGTCTGTACCGGAAGGTGAGGCACCCGTTCAAGTAGAGGAGTCCGTGCGGGCATCCCAGCCCTTGCAATGTGATCCGGCTGACGTTGTCGCAGTGGAGGCACCCGTTCCTGCAAAAAACTCTGCACCGGCAGCACCCCAGATCCCGCTGTCTGCCCCCGTCGCTGAGACAGAAGAAGCGACACCCGTCCTCATGGAGGAGGCCGCGCAGGCACCAGAGCACTACCTGCCTGTACCGGAGCCCCGACTGTCATCTGTTCCAGAGCCGGCTGCTTCCTCCGCAGGTGAGCGCCGCCAGGACTGGGGGGCGCCAGGAGAGCTGCCGCAAACCGGACACTGTAAGCTGGCATTTGATGGTGGAGACATGGAGCAGCTGGTGGAGGAGAATTACAACCGGCGTCAGGAGGAAGAGTGGAGACGTTGGGAGCGGGAAGCAGAGCGACAAAGGGAGCAGCGAGAAACCCAAAAGCTTCGGCAACGTAACCTGGAGAAGGACCGGGCAGATAAGGACCGGATGAGAAAAGATAAAGGAACCCTGTGGGAGCCGCGGCGTAAGGGTGCAGTACGGAGCTTTAAATTGAAAGGTGGTTGGGGCTTCATCCAGGAGCCTGGACTTTATTTAGAAGTTTTTGTGAACCAGCGGGACGTGGAGGCTCACCTCCCAGAAGGACACCCGGGGAGGGACCTGTTGCCAGGAGACTTGGTGACTTACACCCGACACTGGGGTTACAATGGATGGTACGCCCTAAATGTTACCAGGTGCGACCCCTACTCCCCAGAGTGTCAGGAACCTGTGAGACCTTCGGAGCCTTCAGCCTCCCACATCCAGGCCTCTGCAAAAGTGCCCACCCCACGCCGTAAATCTCCCCAGCCTCCCTCAGTGGTCTCCTCAGCAGCCCCAGCTATGGACATGATAAGTATAGCTGGCCCGTACCCGGCACCTGTTAGGCCCCCTGGGGTTCGTTCAGTCGGGGACATAGGGTTCCAGACCCGGAGGGAGATGAAAGAGGTGGCCACACAGACCCAGATAGCGGGTCACGACTTGACTGTACAGGCCACACAACGTCATCAGGTCCTGGTGGTCCTTGGTGTCTCGGATGTTTGGCAAGCATCAGAAGAGTACCAGGTGGTACCTGGAACACCCCTGCCAAAGAATTATAAATAACCCGGACAGGGTCCCTGTATGTAAATAGTTAAATTGTTGATGTACCCGGACGGGTGAATGTTCATAAAAAAGTTTTTTAATTTAATAAAAAAAAAAAAAACACAGTTTTCATTACTTTTATTACAGTCTCATCCTGCGACGCCATCGATCTCCTGTAAAAAAATGAAAAAAAAAAAAAAAGTATACCACCTGACCGACGCAGTCCATAGTAACGAGTGTCCCACGACGATCCAGCTCTGCTACATCAGAATGATCCCGGCGCAGCACAGCTGATTACCTGCTTCCCCGGCGGTGACGTCATCGGACTGGTTTACGGACGGAATTACCCTGCAGTCACTGCAGTTATCGCGAAAAACTGCATGTGACCGCCAGGGAGAAGATAATGGCGGCCATCAAGCAGTCCAGGACGTGACCACCGGAGATCTTCTGCCAGGTAAGTGCCGCTGACTCCTGACAGACCCGACCGACGGACACTCACAGTGACAGTGACAAATCCGATTCCAGTATTCGATATAACGAAAATATCGGTATTCGGAATCGAAAGGCCGATAGAGCTAATATCGGCCGATACCCGATATTTGCAGTATCGTATTGCTCAACACTAGTGGTCAGTTATCACGCAGATGATGGTGCAGCCCCGAGACTTGGGTAAGCCCACCACAAAATCCATCCCGACCATCTCCCAAGGCCTGTCTGCCACCGGTAAAGGGAAAAATAGCCCAGCTGGCCATTGTCGAGGGGACTTATTCTTGGCGCAGGAGACGCACGCCTGAACGTATTCCCTGACGTCACTGACCATATGTGGCCACCAGTATGTCCTCGCCAGCAACTCAGATGTCCTTTTTGCCCCAAAATGTCCACCCACCCTGGACGAATGTGCCCAAGAGAGTACCTCCGGTCGCAAATTGGTGGGCACAAAAGTCTTGCCCGGAGACACAGACTCAAGCGAAATCGGGGCCACAGTTCTTAGGCTCTCTGTTGTTACAATCAACCGAGACTCCTCCTCCACCTCCTCAGAGGACACCACGGAGCGAGAAAGAGCATCGGCACGAATGTTCTTCTCCCCGGAGAGAAAATGGAGGGTGAAATGGAACCGGGAGAAGAACAGGGACCATCTGGCCTGATGAGAATTTAGCCGCTGGGCGGTCTGTAAATAGACCAAATTTTTGTGGTCAGTGAACACTTGAAAAGGAAAGCGAGCCCCCTCCAGGAGATGTCTCCACTCGGAAAAGGCCAACTTCATTGCTAGCAACTCCCTATCCCCAATGGAATAATTCCTCTCCGCTGGTGTGAAGGTCTTGGAGAAGAAGAAGCAAGGATGTTTACGACCTTCAGCATCCTTTTGGAAAAGAACTTCTCCAGCACCAATGGACGAGGCATCTACCACCAATATAAAAGGTTTATCAACTTCGGGACGATGTAAGATGGGAGCGCTAGCAAAATGGGACTTGATTGAAGTAAAGGCCTTGGAGACCTCCTCTGACCACAATTTGGGATTGGCTCCCTTCTTGGTGAGGGCTACCAAGGGAGCAACCAACATAGAAAAGTGGGGAATGAATTGGCGATAGTAATTAATGAACCCCATAAAGCGCTGCACCTCTTTAAGAGAGTGGGGTTCTTGCCAATCCATTACAGCCTGTAGTTTGGCAGGATCCATAGCCAATCCCTGAGTGGAGATTATATAGCCCAGGAATGGTAGAGACTCCTGCTCAAACACACACTTCTCCAACTTCGCATATAAGGAATTCGCCCGCAAGAGGTCGAAAACCCTGAAACATCTCTCCGGTGGGTGTCCATATCTGGAGAAAAGATGAGAATGTCATCCAGATAGACTACCACAGAGGTGGCAAGCATGTCCCGGAAGATGTCATTTACAAAATCTTGGAAGACGGCTGGAGCATTACAGAGCCCAAACGGCATCACTAGGTATTCGTAATGTCCATCTCTGGTATTGAACGCCGTCTTCCATTCGTCCCCCTCACGGATGCGGATCAGGTTATAGGCACCACGAAGATCCAGCATAGTAAATACCCTTGCTCCCCGGAGCCTATCAAAGAGCTCTGACATTAGGGGCAAAGGATATTTGTTCTTAACGGTAATGGCATTAAGACCCCTATAGTCTATATACGGTCGAAATTCTCCATTCTTCTTCTGCACGAAGAAAAATCCTGCCCCTGCTGGTGACACTGACTTCCTAATGAAATCTCTTGCCAGATTTTCCTGGATGTATTGTGACATGGCCTCCATCTCAGGAAGAGAGAGAGAGGATACACTCTTCCCCGAGGGGGCTCCATTCCAGGCAAGAGGTTTATAGGACAGTCATAGGGGCGATGAGGCGGAAGAGTCTCCACTGCCTTTTTGGAGAATACGTCCGCGTATGACCGATAAACCTTGGGGAGAGAAGCAAGGTCTATAGGTATCTCCGTGGTGGAAACCTGAACGTCCTCTCTGAGACATCTGTCTCTGCAATGATCAACCCAACCCAGTATTCTCCCAGAGGACCACTCAATATGGGGAGAGTGGTGGCAAAGCCACAGTAATCCCAACAAAACCTCGTCCATTCCCTCAGGAAGAACAAAAAGGGATATATTCTCCTGATGAGAAGGGGACATAGACAGAGGTAGTAAGACAGTCTGGTGGGTGATTTGTGATGGCAGGATTGCTCCATTCAATACTCTCACCGATATTGGCTCGGCGAGCGTCACCAGCGGTATGGAATGGCGAAGGCAAAGGAGGAGGACATAAAATTTCCCTCTGCCCCAGAGTCCACACAAAGCTTAGTGGGATGAGTGGCTGAACCTAGAGAGATTAACCCTTTAAGGAGCACTTTCGGAGCAAAATCCCTCGCGTCTAATGAACCTGCACCCATGGTCACGGAACATGACCGTTTACTCATTCGCTGAGGACATCGGTTGGCATAATGTCCTGGCTGCTGACACACTCTACAGACCACGGATACTCGAGTGGTCAGAGACTTAGATCTCACTCGATTAGTCTCCACGGTCTCTGGGGAGTCGGACGCCCGAACGGGAAATTCAAGAGGTTTGGCAAAGGTGGGTGCCAGCCGAAACCTCTGCCTACACTGGGTCCGCTCTAACCTCGTGAAAATGGAGGTCGATGCGGGTAGATATAGAAATGAGTTTCTGCAGTGTGGCAGGAATCTCCCTTATAGCCAAAGTGTCCTTTACATGGTCTGCCAGTCCTCTCCAGAACACTGGAATAAGAACTTTATCTGGCCACTCTAATTCAGAGGCCAAAGTCTGAAATTGGACTGAGAACTGGCTGACCATGGACAAGCCTTGTGACATTGCCAGCAGTTGGAGTGCCGTATCGTGCGTGACCTGAGGTCCTAAAAAGACTTTTTCAGAGCCTCCAAAAACCGAGGAGCACTCCGCACCACACGATCGTCGCGCTCCCACAGCGGCGTTCCCCACTCCAATGCTCTGCCCGACAGAAGAGACACAATAAAAGCCACTTGTGCCCGTTCCGTGTGGAAACGTGTTGCCAGAAGCTCAAGCTGTATAGAGCACTAACTCACGAATACCCGACAATGTTTACTGTCACCCGAAAACTTGTCTGGAAGTGGGAGGTGGGATAATGTAGGAGCTGAGGTAGCGGTGGACAAACTGGCTGCAGCTACGCTAGCAGCCTGAACAGCGACTGCGGTAACATCCACAGCTGAGGTTGTGCGCTCAAGGACTGCCAACCTACCCTCCAGCTGCTGGATGTACTGCTGTAGACGCTGGTCGTCCGCCATTTTACTAGCCAGACCCTGGTGCTAGTATTATGTTAGGGTCTGCGGAACGCACCTAATAGATATTGTTGAGAGGTGCGTTCGCAGCCCGGGGTCCACCGTGCAGGCGAAGCCCGCTGCTAGTAAGATGGCGAAAGTAGCGAACACTGTTATCCCGTAGAGTCGCTAAAATAAACGCCGTAGCGCGCTGTGGCAGTTAGTGCAAACTCTGTTAATCCCCAGAGCCGCTAATGGGAATGCCACAGCGCTATATGGCGATAAGTACGAACTCACTTAACTTCAGTGAGCCGCAAAGTAAAACGCTAGGGTGCTGAACCAGCATTATAAAGCGAACCCTGTTGCGTCACAGAGCCGCTGAGAAAAAGACTGTGTCCTGTTAGACTCACAGGGATACACAGATAACTGCTGTGCAGATAGCAGTCCGTGATCATGCAGACAGCAACACAATCAAGCAATCTCCTCACCGGAGAAGCCGGTATTCTAGGGGCTTATTTCAGCCAAGCCTTAACCACGTGCAGCCAAATCTCCTCACCTGAGAAGCCGGTATTCTAGAGGCTTATTTCAGCCGAGCCCTAACCACATGCGTACATGATCACACTGGCGCAAAGCACATAATGCAATTGATACTAGAGCATGGCGGCCCAGCCATGCCACACTTTTATAGTAACAGCTACAGGACCTGCCAGAAACAAGGACCAATGAGAAACTGTTCCAAAACACATGTAGTTTCAGGGCCTTCCTGGCGGACCAATAGGAGCTGCTGCAGTACCTGAACATGTGACCCCTGATCTCCAATGAGAGATCTTACCCTGGGCATGCTCAGAAGGGGAAACGCAGGACTTTGTCCCAAAGACGTCTTCTCCAGTACTGGCTATAATAGCAGATCCAAAAGAGGCAGCAGCAAGTCTCTGCACAGTATTGGAATGGGCAAGATGCTGGGACCGATGTCTCTGCTGAGCAGGCTCCACTGTGGACAGAAATGGATGGGAGACCGCAGAGGGACTGGTTCGAGACTCCCCTTGTGCAGCAGCGGGAACTCAAACCCTAACAGGTGTTCAGGTTCTTTTTGAAGGTTTCCATGGTAGGCGAGAGTCTGATATGTTGTGGTAGAGAGTTCCAGAGTAGGGGGGATGCACGAGAGAAATCTTGTATGCAATTGTGGGAAGAGGAGATAAGAGAGGAGGAGAGAAGGAGATCTTGTGAGGATCAGAGGTTGCGTTCAGGCAAGTACCGGGATACGAGGTCACAGATGTATGGAGGACTAAGGTTGCGCATTGCTTTTTATGTCATGATTAGGGTTTTGAACTGGAGTCTCTGGGCAATGGGGAGCCAGTGCAGGGATTGACAGAGGGGAGAAGCCGGGAAATAGCGGGGGTAAGGGTGGATTAGTCAGGCAGCAGAGTTTAGAATAGATTGGAGGGGTGCGAGAGTGTTAGATGGGAGGCCGCAGAGAAGGTGGTTGCAGTAGAGAAGGCCGGAGATGATGAGGGCATGGACTAGGGTTTTTGCAGATTTTTGGTTGAGGAATGTACGGATCCGTGAAATATTTTTGAGTTGAAGTCGGCAGGAAGTGGAAAGGGCTTAGATATGTGGTTTGAAAGAGAGATCAGTGTCAAGGTTAACCCCGAGGCAGCGAACTTGTGAGACCTGTAGAGAGTGAGCAGCCGTTTACTCATATGATTCAACATATGACTCAACAGATTGACAGAGTGAGCAATCTTCCTTTTTATTGACTTTTTATTTAATGGGTAAATTGAGCCACCAAAAACAGTCATTACTCAATCCCTTCTGCTATATTTTTGCTAGCAGGGCAGGAATTGAATACTGTTAGGCAGCAGTGGCTGCAGGATTATGATTTTGGAGTGTAGATATACTGGCTTTTCACAATAATACTTGCACTGCTGAGAATCATGGCAACCTATGTGCACTGAACAATCTATAGCTCACTCAGTGCACATCATTTTCTTCAGTCAGCCTGTGTTTACCGACCAGCTATAATATTGTGCCTCCGATTGACTAATTTAACCAGACGTTAACTCTTACCTACCTTCTTCTGAGCTTCTTTCAGATAATGTATGATCAAATAAATGTTCATCTCTACTTTAATGTGATTTGTTGTCATAAATCAGCTGTGAGAAGCACAGTAAAAAAAAAAAGAGTTACAAACTCTCCATAAGACCTAACACTTAGAGATTCTTAGTTAGGACGGTGTCACACTTGCAACTGCAGTGCTAGAAACTCGCTTGAGTCTCTTGCATCAATACCCGACGCTGCAGCCGGCACTCGGGACCAGGGTGTTCAGCTGTATGTATTTCTATAGAGCTGAATGCTCCGGTCCGACCACTGGCATCAGTGCCGGGTATTGAGGTGAGAGACTCGCGCGAGTTTCTCGCATTGCAGTTGCAAGTGTGACCATGGCCTTAATCTCATTCTTCAGTCATTAATGAGAAAAGAAACAGCCTTAAAAGCCAAATGCAAAATTTGAATTAAAAAATTAAACCCAATGGATTTTTTTTCCAATATACATGCATTTAGGTAAAACTAAGTGCACCTCTTGGGGGTATTTCAAACATGTAAAAGTATATTAAAATCCCGAAAATGCCATTTAAGGTGTATGGATAACTTTTGTCTTTACCTCAGGAGAATAGTGTGTCTCATTAGCATAAAACAATTTTAATATTTCTCATCGGTGCTTTTTTTAAAAAAAAATATTTTTACCTTACTTTTTATTAAATGTAACATTCCAGTTCTAACATTTTCTTAAGCCATTATTTCTATATGTACTGTATGGTTATATAGCATCTTGTAAAAGAAACAATGATGTTAGTCATTTAATATCTCTTTACAGTTTGGTAAAGTCGATAGTTTCATGCGGCATTAGTAAGCAGTAAGCCCTAGTTGAATTTTTCCTGGATGGAGTGTAGAAAATTTTTTTTTTTTTAGAAACAGGTGACTTTCAATGATAGTATAAAGCATTGTGAATAAAGACTGCTTTCTGACTGCGATCTTTAACTTCTGATACTCATGTAGAAGAATATACTGTTTGCTACTGACCTTTTGTTATAGTAGTAGTCATTTATAGTATACACTCTAAATTATGTTCTTTTGTGCTTAATCTTGACATAAGAATCCCCAAGGAATATCCACATCCTTTCATCCAAATCTTTTCCTTGGCATGAGCAACAGACTATGTTAAGACAGTAACTTCTAGTGCATTGCAAGTGTCAACATCAATGCGCTCAGCCACGGTAGAAGCCCAGAAAACCACATGATGGAATGATAAGCAGAATCTAATCATTATGCTAAACTGGTTTCCAGTTCACAACACAGCAACTAAAGTCTTAACATATCATTGTAGTACAGTGTATGCCATTGATTAGTGAACATTACAGCTACTGTAGCATTACTAAATTCAAATTAGATACTTGTAGGTAATCTAAGCATTTAAACAAAGCTCTAGGATACGCAAATAAAAACAGTAGTGGGAAGACACAGCCAGATGGTATTGTCTTGTTTCTACTGCTTTTCTGACTCAAAGAATATATCCTACTGTAGTAGGAAAAGAAAAAAGGCAACATTTGATGGACTTCTGGGGTCACTTGAGTACTGGAGAATAAGAGCAGGTAGGCCGAGGGGTTAAAATACAATGGTGGAGATTTATCAATACTGGCACATTGTCAATGCAATGTGTTATTCTCTCTTACAGTGTTGCCGACATAGTTAAAAATTTGGCTATGGTAATTATAAGATCTAAATATTATGTCAACTAATTATTGAGATGTAGCCTTCAGATATTAGCTTAGGTTTTCATAAAGTGGTTGTTCAGGTTTAATTGAAAATAGTGACTGCATGATTGTATAGTTTTTTCCTCAAAAATCTGGTGCCAAAACCCGGCCAGTTTTACTGGCACCACTTCAGGTGTCTCGCTACAGGAAAGACCTGTCCTTCACCACTAGCAGAGCCTGGAAAAGTTGGTCTAGGGCCATATCTGGAGATGAGACTAGTCCTGATCCTATTTAAAGCTCTGGCATATCAGAGAAAAATATACCTGATCACAATTGTGCAGCCTGGCTCTGATTTGTGCTGCCTGCAGTTTTGGCTATGTCTAATGTAGCCTATGGATAAAGGCACTGTCATGCTTAGCGATCACACCAGCGATCACAACAACGACACGACCTGGCGAGATCGCTAGTGCGATCGCTAGTTAGATTCCAAACACAACTCATCAGCGATCTGTATAACGACCTCTGCGGTCGTTGGGAAAATCTAGTCCCACCTGCGACGCTGGTGAAGTCGTTCATAAAGGGTGTCACACTCAGCGATTCAGGCTCACCAGCGGGACACCAACGACCAAAAAACGGCTCAGAACGTTCATAAGCGATCAACGACATCTCAGCAGGGGCCACATCGCTGCTACATGTCACACACAGCTAAGTCGCTAACGAGATCGCTACTGCGTCATAAAATCAGTGACGCATTAGCGATCTCGTTAGCGATCTCGTTTAGTGTGACAGTACCTTAAGGACTAGGCTGTTACAACATGTTTTGTTATCTCAAAAAAAGTCTTTAATGTGTTATAACTAAATTCCAGTTGACACATTTATACCATGCTTTGTAAATGGGTGTAACACTGTCTCACCATATACAAGTCATCTTATCTTTCCAGCTCTCTGCAGACAGGGCAGGAGCTACAACAAACAAAGAACAATCATTAAAATTTGTAAACACATCCAAAAGCATGAAGAACAGAAAAATAGCTGAAAGCCAATAAAAAGCTTAACACAGCAGGAAGCTTAATCTGTGAGTACAGGTGATATGAAGTGTTTGTGTGTTACTGAACTGGTAAAAATCTGCCAGCGGGGATTCAGTATGCATAGGTGCTCCTGCTGGTAAAAGTGTCAGTCCAGATGTGATAGGTGATTTGGAATTGTCTTCACTTATTTAGTTAAATAAACACAGCTTATTAGCCTTTTTCTGTTTATTGCTTGTCAAATTAAATGTAGTATCTTGCATTTTCACATTGCCACTGTGTCCTGTCCTCTTTGTGTTAATTTCTACAAATATATCATCCTATGTATTGAAAATACAAAAGCATATTTTATCAATGTTAATAATTTTAAATTAAGAAAACATTCATATTTCAGCACATTTTTAAAGATAAATGAAAAAATAATCTAATAGGTGCAAAATAACAAATTGAATTAACGTTTCTTTATAAGAAGAAATGTTTAGTACAATTTTTTAATTGTTGGCTCATTTTTGCAGTATTATTATTTAAGAAAAGTATCATACAAATTTGTCTTCTCAACTCATGAAAGCTACATTTTTTTAGTTTGTAAAATGAGAACTAGGCACCAGTTGCTGAAATTATGCACACCTTATTGCACCTCCTTAGGATCTCTGTAGGGTGGTGCACTCACATAGGTATCATAAAGGTAAATCATAAGAAATAGGAAGAATTGGAGCACTCACCTAGATCCTTCTTGATGTGCAATTTTATTCCATGGTAAAACGTGACATCAAACCATAATAAAGTGCGGAGTGCACTATAAAGCAATCCCATCCAGGGCCGGGATAAGGGGTAGGTGCCTTTCTAGGGTACCACCTAATACCAGATGACATGGGGGTGCTGTGTAAATTGAAGAATATTACAAAACAATTCCTCCCTATTCTGACTGGTTCCTGTGCAGACATCCTGACAAAACTTCAGATCGTACTCAGACAAATGTTAGACTATGGGGCCGCACATATGTCTTGACCATAAATGTAAAAATAAATAAAAAATATCAAAAATATAGTAATGCTGCATTTATTAATTCATAATCCCAATAAATGTGACGTTTCGGTTATTAATTAGACCTTCTTCAGACTGGGAAGGCAATGAACAGGAAAAAAAAATTACAATCAATATGACCCATACATGTACATAATTGAAAAATTAACAATCATAATAATAATATACAAGCCTTAATAAATTCATCAAATGGACTAATTGTCCCTCAATATTATGGTAATGTTTAAGGACAGAAGAAATAATATACACAAGGGTCAAAACTTGCATTTGTGCAGTTTAATCATTGTAATAATATGTCACAATACATATAGTACCCAAAGGAAAAATCAAAACCGTGCCCATGATGTAATTAATGCTTACCGGATTATGTGCATAAAAAGGACCCACCAAAAAGTGACTACAGATTTACGGACGGTTCAACAGCCTCCAGTTCGTACAGCGAACACGCAGATTCCTGCAGATCTTCTTTTTTAGGACACGGCAGGAGATTCAATGAAAGAAGAGGATGAGGAGGGGGGCAATGGCACCGAAACAAGCTGTCACGTGATGAACACCAGATCCCAGGTAATCACTCCAACCTAGTAGTTAACATTTCATCCAAAACTCTGAATTCTTCACAGTTGCGTTTGTTACAGAAAGGTTTATCTTTTTGTCCAACATATAGGTTCAATACCTTCCAGTTAGATATTGACTTACAGAGGTTCTACCGGAATTTGAGAATTAAGGCATATTTCAGTGATCAGGCGACAACCAACCCGATGTCTAGTACCACTTTGATCACCCCAATTAATTTACTTGATTTAGGATTAAGACCACATAGCTCTTTTAATCCCCCTAAAAAATAGCCCCCCATTGAGACATTTATTTCCTTAATTAACAGGGAAGTGTGTGAATTTACTAAATTGGTCACCAGGGGTGATTTTTCATTTAGGTCTAATTTGGACCCCACTGAACAAATTGCTCTACAAACACTGAGGATAAGGACATTGTCATAAAGCCTACTGACAAAGTGGGTGCTACGGTGATCATGGACCGTTCTACTTACCGCAATGAAATTTCATCACACTTATCCAATGGTGAGGTTTATCCAACCTTACCCAGCAATCCTACTATGTCAATTAGGAGTAAGATAGCTATGATATTGGAGGAGGCATTGACACGTCACATCATAGACAAAAAACTAAAGAATTTTTAACTAAGGTGGATCCAATTATTCCTGTCTTCTATACTTTACCCAAGATCCATTAGAGACTTGAGAATCCTCCTTCAGGTCTATGTCCTTCTAAAGAACCTAATAACTGTAAGATACAATATGGTTACGCTCCAGGAAGACATCCAGGAATCTCTTGAGCCCCTCGACTGAGTTCGCCATTACCACCTCCTCTGGCAAGGAATTCCAGATTCTCACTGCCCTAACAGTAAAAAGAATCCTCTTCTATGTTGGTGGAAAACCTTCTCTCCTCCAGCAGTTTATATATGTGATTTTTGTGCATAGAAAAAAATGCTTTGTTTTAAAATAGTAGCAAAATGAATGAGACTTAAAATCTTATTCAGAATATATGAACACATCATCTTTTTCATCCAGATTCTACTTGTAACTCATCTGAAAAAGCACAGAAAAAGTTCACCATTAAATGAACAGCATTGCTGTGCACATGTTCCACTTTCTGTCACTTCTTTTAACCACATCAGGGTTCAGAAACTGTGTAGTGATTGAAAGAAGTGACGTTCATTCTTTCAGCGGCCGCTAGTTAGCTGCCTGCTCGCTATGCTTCACGGTATGCTTTCCTGAAAGAATGTGGCAAAGCCACTGGTGAAGCCACCCCAGGAGAACGACTGCAGGCATCTTCCTGAATCGGCTTTGCCTGTGAAATCTGCCAGCTGCATCGGCATCTAAATGACACTGTTCGCACATACCCTTGGGGCGCAATTTAACTAATATGCCTATGGCATCAAACTATGTTGTCATGACTCTGATCTCATCCTCATATTGGTCAGAATGAATCTTTCCAAAGTCGTATGTTCCAAGTACCTCGACACTTAATAATGTCACGATTGTCTCGCCTTTTTTTTGGCGGTACCAAACATAAGGAATCATTTCCAATATTTTCTTGAGAAAAGGAAAAAAGCACACTGTGTAGGATTATTATGAAAAACAACTATGTTACTTTATTGTTGCACTTACACAATCAAAGAAAAGATAAAATCACATACCAATTGAAACTTCTTTTCTTACACTGGAGCAATGGTGGAAAAGAATGAAGAGGACAGGAAACAGAGGACTTATGTTTACAGCACTATTCTAATGGTGCAATAAAAAATACCCTGGAGTGGTGCTTTAATTATATATATAAAGCACCACTCCAGGGTATTTTTTTATTGTATCATTAGAATAGTGCTGTAAACAGAAGTCCCCATGTCCCCTTAATTTTTTCCAGCATTGCTCCAGTGTAAGAAAAGAAGTTATGTGATTTTATATGCTTTGCTGGTGACACTGTTGGGGATTTATTCAAAATTGTAGCGGTGAGCACCCCCACACCATCACAACTCCTCCTCCATGCTTCACTGTGGGAACCAGGCATGTAGAGTCCATCCGTTCACCTTTTCTGCGTGCAAAGCAGTAATCAAAGCAAAAGGTGGCTACTTTGAAGAACCTAGAATATAAGACATATTTTCAGCTGTTTCACACTTTTTTGTAAACTGTAATGTATAATTCCACATGTGTTAATTCATAGTTTTGATGCCTTCAGTGTGATTCTACAATTTTCATAGTCATGAAAATACAGAAAAATCATTGAATGAGAAGGTGTGTCCAAACTTTTGGTCTGTACTGTATATATATATATACATATATATATATATATGTATATATATATATACATATATATATATATATATATATATACATATACATATATATATGTATATATATATATATAATACCATTTTCAAAATATCTACTCACTTTGATAGAGTGGATACAATTAACAGTTAGTTGTTAGTGGTCGTAACCATGGATATCTAAGCTACTGCAATGTCCTGCACATGTGGTAAATTACATAGTTAATCAGAATTCCTATACTACTATGTTACATCATTGAAAACCTGAATGCAAGAGGGATTTGCTGTTGGTGTATTTAGAAGTACTGTATTCAAAAAGTTGGTTTCATCAGATAAATATTTTAGGAAGCCATTAGAATGTTTTTGGAATTTTACAATAAATAAGGTTTAGATGAGTCAGAGCATGGATATGATCAGAGCACTTTTTATTTTCTCAAAAGACAGCAAAATCAGTTTTTCTAGGGTATTATACAATATTTTGGGTTTCTCAAATCCATAATACTAAGTATATAATAGCTCAGTAAATACATTTCCAAGATCTGCAAGATATTATCCCAATATGTAGTTGGGGTAATAGTAATAATATTAGCAAAAAACTCCTATTCGAACTGTAGTGCAGTTTTTCTGATTCCCTATGTGTCTTTCCTCATGTGCAGGCATTGCAGCACCTTAGGTATCCATGGTTATAACACTCATATACAGTGTCAGTTAGCTAATTCTTTGTGGTTCTAACCATGGATACTTAAGGTCCTGTAATGCCTGCACATGAGGAAAGATACATAGCAAATCAGAAAAGTTATACTACATTTCAAATTTGAGAAATTTTTTTATATTATTATTATTATTATTATTATTATTGTTATTATACCTACTACATATTGTAATTGTTTCTTGGAGATGGGAATACCCCTTTAACCCCGGCACTCAGTAGTTAATTTTTGTTTTCGATTTTTAAAATTTTCTTCTTCTTCAACAGCAATATTGTTTTTGCCATTTATTGAGATAGAGACATGAGGGCTTGTTTTTGCAGGATGAGTTATAGTTTCAAATGACATTATTTTTTTTACCATATTGTCTACTGAAAAAAGGAAAAATCATAGTGGGATAAAATGGTGAAAAAAAATCCAATTTTGCCATTGTTTTTTCTATTTTATTTTTAAAGTGTTCAATGTTTGGCAGCACATTATCTATGAATCTTTAGGTCAGCAAATTTTAGTGATCCCAATTTTGTATAGTTCTCTTTATTTGTAATGATTAAAAACACCAGAAATCTGTAAATTAATCTATGTTTTACAAATTTACTGTGTTTTTAATTAATATATATTTACCTTGATTTTATTGTTTTGGTTTGTATCACCACTTTTTTTAAAACAGTATTTTTTGTTTAGTTGATGGCTCTGTATGAGGGCTTGTTTGAGTGGTGAGTCGATGTTTTTATTGATACTAGTGTTGAGCGATACGATACTGCAAATATCGGGTATCGGCTGATATTGGCTGTATCGGAATTCCGATTCCGAGTACCGATATTTTCGTCATATCGGATACCGGAATCGGAATGTCACTGTCACTGTCAGTGTCCGTCGGTCGGGTCTGTCAGGAGTCAGCGGCACTTACCCGGCAGAAGATCTCCGGCGGTCACATCCTCGACTGCTTAATGGCCGCCATCCTCTTCTCCCTGGCAGTCACATGCAGTTTCTCGCGATAACTGCAGTGACTGCTGGGTAATCGCGGCCGTAAAGCAGTCCGATGACGTCACCGCCGGAAAAGCAGGTAATCAGCTGTGCTGCGCCGGGATGTCAGGCCCTGCCTGGCATTCCGATGTAGCAGAGCTGGATCGTCGTGGGACAGTCGTTACTATGGACTGCGTCGGACAGGTGGTATACTGTTGGTTTTTTTTTTTTCTTTTTTTACAGGAGATCGATGGTGTCACAGGAATGAGAGAGTAATAAAATAAATGAAAACTGTGTTGTCTCTTTTATTTCATTAAAAGACTTTTTTCTTGCTGTGTCTTTTTTTTAAACATTTAAAAACTTTGGGATTAATAATGGATCGGTGTCTTATTGACGCCTCTCCATTATTAACCGGGCTTATTGTCACCGTGCAATCAACGGTGACATTAACCCCTTATTACCCCGCTTGCCACCGCTACAGGGCAAGTGGGAAGAGCCGGGTAAAGTGCCACAATTGGCACATCTTTTGATGCGCCAAATGTGGGGCTGCTGTAGCCTGGTATTATCAGGCTGTTGAGGGCCAAAATCCATGGGCCTTGACAGTCTTTTAATACCAGGCCGCAGCAGTCTGCATTTTACTTGGCTGGTTAACAAAAATAGGGGGGATCCCCACGCCGTTTTTTTTTTCGAGGGGATCCCCTATTTTTGTTAACCAGCCAAGCTAAGCAGACTGCTGTGGCCTGGTATTATCAGGCTTGCAAGGTCCATGGATATTGGATCCTTACCAGCCTGAAAAACCAGGTCTCAGCGGTCTGCTTCATCTGGCTGGTTAACAAAAATAGAGGGGACCCCACGCCAATTTTTTTCGAGGGGATCCCCTATTTTTTGTTAATCAGCCAAGATATACAGACTGCTGTGGCCTGGTATTATCAGGCTGGCAAGGTCCATGGATCTTGGCTCCTTAACAGCCTGAAAATCCAGGCCTCAGCGGTCTGCTTCATCTGGCTGGTTAACAAAAATAGGGGGGACCCCTCGCCAATTTTTTTCGAGGGGATCCCCTATTTTTGTTAACCAGTTCCCTCTGACGTCACTGATTGTGTCCCTGGCTGACCTGAAGTGAAAGTGGAAAGCAATCAATTAAGCTTTCCACTTCCTCTCCTGTCAGCCAGGAGAGGAACTCATTCATTTGGGGGTTTACTGTGAGGCTGCAGCATTAGCTGCGGTCCCTGCAGTAAACATTAACCCTTTCTGAAGGATTACACCGTGGGACCTGACTGTGCATGGGATAGGTAAGAATAATTTTGCTTTATTATTTTATTTTTATTACAGGAAATGGTTTTAGCAGGTAAATAAAATATGGTCAAAAACTGTGTGATTATTTCATTAAACTTATTTTTTATTAAAGTGTGTGTGTTTGATTTTTCTTTCATACAATAGGATTAATAATTGATAGTTGTCTAATTGACAGCTCTCAATTATTTACCTGGCTTAAAGTGACCTTTCAATTGCAAGGTCATTTTAACCCCTTATTAACCCATTCGCCACCGCTACAGGGCAATGGGAATAGACGGGCAAAGTGCCAGAAAGGGCAAATCTAATTAGAGATTTGCCCTTTCTGGGGTGTCTGGGGGCAGATGTTAGTAGCCGGGGGGGCAAAAATAATGGTCCCTCTCTGGGCTATTATTATCTGCCCCCACTCACTGGCTTTGTCTGTCTGGTTGCGAAAATAGGGCGGTAGCCCACGCATTTTTTTTCAGCAATTTTACACCTCATATATATATACATGTCATTGAATTTGTGACACATATATATATATATTTATAGTTCATACACTTCTACATAGTATAATAGCCGCTAATTCAATTGCCGGCTTTTGTGAAAATGCAGAACCCGACATGAAATGACACTTGGTTTACATAGAGTTAACCATGTCTTTTCATGTAGTTTGATATCTGATTTGCACAAACAATTACATGAGTGTTAAGGTACTGCCACACTACACAATCCCGCTAGCGATCTCGTTAGCGTCGCATACTAATGAGATCGCTAGCGGGATTGTTTCTATATCGCTAGTAGCTACCTAATTTAGCGATATCGTTAAGGACGCTATCGCGGTTAGCGATCTCCTTAACGACTTTAGCGGTACAAAAGTACCGCTAAATCGCTAAAAAACGTGCCATACTCAGCGATTAGATACTTACCAGCGGGGCGCCAGCGATGAAAATAGGGTCCGGAACGATCAGGACGACGGACGAGATCACAGCAGGGGCCACGTCGCTGGTAGATGCCGCACACAACAACATCGCTAACGGGATTGCTAAATAGTGATGTTTTTTAGCGATCCTGTTAGCGATGTTGTTTAGTGTGGCATACCCTTAAGTGTGCAAACTTTCACACCTGTAGGGGTTAATTAAAGGTGTAAATTCGTAGCAAAAAAGTCCGTTTTTTTACAACGAATTTACACCTTTAATTAACCCCTACAAGTGTAAAATTTTGCACACTTACACTCATGTAATTGTTTGTGCAAATCAGATATCAAACTACATGAAAAGACATGGTTAACTCTATGTAAACCAAGTGTCATTTCATGTCGGGTGCTTCTGTCTTTTCACAAAAGCCGACTTTACCCGGCAATTGAATCAGAGGCTATTTTACTATGTAGAAGTGTATAAACTATACATATATGTATATATATATGTCACAATGACATGTATATATATATATATATATATATATATATGTATTCTATGTGTGTATATTTAGTGTTTACAAGGAAATAAAGAGGTTTTTTTAGTTACGATATTTTGTTCCCATAGACTTACATTGGATTTCCGGTATCGGTATTGGGTATCGCCGATATTTTAATGGTATCGGCGATACCATTCCGATTCTGATACTTTTGGATATCGGAAAGTATCGCTCAACTCTAATTGATACCATTTTGGAGCACATATCAAGTTTTCATTACTTTTGATTGCATTATTTTAGAGAGGTGGAGCAATTGAAAACATCAATTTTGGTGTTTCTATTTTTTTCTGCTCAAACACAGTTTCAATGTGGGTTAAGCAATTTTATATTTTGATCAAACCAAATATGTTTCATTTTTATATTTTTAATTTGCTTATTTTTTTTCTGCTGAGAAGGGGATTAAATTTTTTTTTAAAAAAATAATATTTTAAAAAACTTTTTTTTTTACAAAACTTTCATTTATGCTTTAAAATAATTTTGTATTACTCCATTAAGCTTCCGACTGCCATGACATCCCATCATCACTCCTAAATTACATTGCAGGAATTGTATGTGGTGGAACGAAGGGCACCCAAATAGGTTTATCACTTTAATCAAGCCAATGTAATTCTGGATATATAGAAAACAGAAAAGGATAAGGCCAGCTCACATGTTCAAGCTTCTGGTAAAATTTTCAGAGTAATCTTTATTCCATTAAAAACAATTAAAAAAATATGGTGGACAAGAACAGGAGCAAGTGACGCGTTTCGAACACAGTTGTTTCTTTATCAAGCTTACCAAGTGTTCGAAACACGTCGCTTGCTCCTGTCCCTGTCCACCATATTTTTTTAATTTTTTTTAATGTAAAAAAGATTACTCTGAAAATTTTACCAGAAGCTGGAACATTTTTTCTTTTTCCTGAAGTTTCGGCTATATAAGATTTGAGAGCAGCATCCGGTTAATACAGATTGTCTTTTAATTGGTTTTCCATTTTGAATGCATACAATTTGTTTAATATTTCTGTATGATAACATTAATTTTATAAAGAACTGTATTATTAAAAAGCAATAAAAAATACAAATTGTAAAATACTAATAATTGTGTAAATATGTTACATGCACCAAAACATCTGCCATCTGCAGAGGTCTCATTAGAAATGTGGCAATTCTGACACAAATAATAGGCTGCTAAATATTCTCCTTCACACAAATTAAAAGCTGAACACTGCTATTGCAAAGTACTCATTTCAGAATTATTGCATGGGTACAGAGAGACCAAATTATTGAATTTTATATAGTTGAAAAATCCAGCAATACTCTTGTTATTCATATGCTGAAAAGTCCATCTAGGAATTCTATGATTGTGAACAATCCGCATTTCATAAATATATTACATTTAAAGAGTATCATTGCAAAAAAATCCTCCCATCTGTATAATTTCTGTAAATGTCTATCATCCAAAAATAACTCAGTGGCTCTTTCTGGTGAGGAGAGATCTGATTTGCCTGAATAAGATATCTTTTCTTTGCTGCCACATTTGCCTTCTAAACAAGTGAGCTTGACACAAAGATTAAGGCAGTAAGATCTGCCAACTGCCTACTTCTTTTCTCTCCTTTGCATTTTCAATTACCACTTACTGAAACTGAAGAGAGTCTGTGTTGGGGCGTGTGCTGACGACTGTATATTCTCTCATCTGAGAGAATCGGGTTGATTATGTTAATCACATTCTGATCAGAGTTTGATCAGATTGTGATCGGATTCTCTCAGATTAGCAGAAAATCAAGAAAAAAAATCATCCATTTTCTCCATTTTGTGCTTCTGTGAAAATCGGACTGCACTGTGTCATCCGAGAGGAGTCTGATGTTATTCATTATAGGGAACCTGTCTCCAGAAAAAAACTGTATTAATTTGCAAATATGTGGTTAATCTGCAGGTTAACAGCTTTATTAACCTGCCCTGCGCCCACACTTACCCAAACTCTGCGGGGAAAAAAATCAACTTTATTCCCCCGGCAGTGTTCTGGTTTCAGTTTTTGGGCGGTACCAGCACGGGGTCAGTCACTGTTCTGAGTATACATAGTGGCGGCTGTAACCACTCCCCGACTCTTACTGACACTAGCTCTGCATTGTGGCCTGCTGTAAAGGCAGGGGGTGTAGTTACAGCTGCCACTCTGTATACTCAGAGCAGTGACTGAACCCGCTCCAGTACCACCCCCATGACAGAAACCGAAACCCTGCAGGGGAATAAAGTTAATTTTCTATCCACAGCATTCGGCTAAGTGTGGGCCGGGCAGGTTCACAATGTTATTAATTTGCAGATTGACCTCATATCAGCAGGTTAATAGTATTTTTTGGGTGGCAGGTTTCCTTTAACTGCATGAGCAAGTGTGATCTGAATATTGGATCAATCTTGGTCATAGGTAGTGTTGAGCGATACTGCCCGATATTCCTAAATATCGGATCGGATTGGATCAGCCCGATACTCAAAAAGTATCGGGTATCGCCGATCCGATACCGGAAACCCAATGCAAGTCAATGGGATAGAAATATCGGAACTAGAAAAAACTCTTTCTTTCCTTGTAAACACTAGATATACATACATAGAATACATATATATATATATATTATATATACATGTCATTGTGACATATATACACATATATTTATAGTTCATACAGTTCTACATAGTAAAATATCCTCCGATTCAATTGCCGGGCAATGCCGTCTTTTGTGAAATTACAGAAGCACCCGACATGAAATGACACATGGTTTACATAGCGTTAACCATGTATTTTCATATAGTTTGATATATGGTTTTCACTAACAATTACATGAGTGTATGTGTGCAAAATTTGACACATGTAGGGGTTAATTAAAGGTGTAAATTTGTTGTAAAAAAACCGCATTTTTTTGCTACGACTTTACACCTTTAATTAACCCCTACATGTGTCAAATTTTGCACACATACACTCATGTAAATGTTAGTGAAAACCATATATCAAACTACATGAAATGACATGATTAACTCTATGTAAACCATGTGTCATTTCATGTCGGGTTCTGTATTTTCACAAAAGCCTGTAATTGAATTAGCGGCTATTATACTATGTAGAAGTGTATGAACTATAAATATAAATATATATATATATATATGTGTCACAAATTCAATGACATGTATATATATATATATATATACATATATATATATATATATATATATATATATGAGGTGTAAAATTGTTGAAAAAAAATGTGTGGGCTCCCGCCCTATTTTCTCAACCAGACAAAGCCAGCGAGTTGGGGAAGATAATAATAGCTCAGAGAGGGACCATTATTTTTGGACCCCCTGGCTACTAACATCTGCCCCCAGACACCCCAGAAAAGGCAAATCTATAATTAGATTCGCCCTTTCTGACACTTTGCCCGTCTATTCCCATTGCCCTGTAGCGGGGCGAATGGGTTAATAAGGCGTTAAAGCCACCTTGCTATTGAAAGGTGAGTTTAAGCCAGGTTAATAATTGAGAGCTGTCAATTAGACAACTATCAATTATTAATCCTATTGTATGAAATAAAAATAAAACACACAAACTTTAATTAAAAATCATTTTAATAAAATAAACACAGTTTTTGACAATATTTTATTTTACTGCCATTCCTTGCGAAGCCCTTGTTCACCTGTAATAAAAATAAAATAATAAAGCAACATTATTCTTACCTATCCGATGTTCAGTGAGGTCCCCTGATGTAATCCTTCTGAAAGGGTTAATGTTTACTGCAGAGACCGCAGCTAATGCTGACAGTCTCACAGTAAACCCCCGACTGAATCATCTCCTCTCCTGGCTGACAGGAGAGGAAGTGGTTAGCATAATTGATTGCTTCCCACTTTCACTTCAGGTCAGCCAGGGACACCGCACAGCATCAGTGATGTCAGAGGGAATCCCAGCTGACCTGAAGTGAACTGATTAACAAAAATAGGGGATCCCCTCGAAAAAAAAAATGGCGTGGGGTCCCCCTTATTTTGTTAACCAGCCTGATAAAGCAGACTACTGAGGCCTGGTTTTTCAGGCTGTTAAGGAGCCAATATCCATGGACCTTGCAACCCTGATAATACTAGGCCACAGCAGTCTGCTTATCTTGGCTGGTTAACAAAAATAGGGGATCCCCTCGAAAAAAAATGGCGTGGGGTCCCCCCTATTTTTGTTAACCAGCCAGATGAAGCAGACTGCTGAGGCCTGGTTTTTCAGGCTGGTAAGTATACAATATCCATGAACCTTGCAAGCCTGATAATACCAGGCCACAGCAGTCTGCTTAGCTTGGCTGGTTAACAAAAATAGGGGATCCCCTCGAAAAAAAAATGGCATTGGGGTCCACCTATTTTTGTTAACCAGCCAAGTAAAAAGCAGACTGCTGCGCCCTGGTATTAAAAGACTGTCAAGGCCCATGGATTTTGACCCTCAACAGCCTAAAAATACCAGGCTGCAGCAGCCCCACAATTGGCGCATCCAAAGATGCACCAATTGTGGCACTTTACCCGGCTCTTCCCACTTGCCCTGTAGCGGTGGCAAGCGGGGTAATAAGGGGTTAATGTCACCTTTGATTGATCGGTGACAATAAGCCCGGTTAATAATGGAGAGGCGTCAATATGAACCGATCCATTATTAATCATAGTTTGTAAATTTTGAAAAAATACACTGCCAGAAAAAAGTATTTTAATGAAATAAAACACCACACAGTTTTCATTATTTTTATTCCACACTCATCCTGCGATGCCATCGTTCTCCTGTAAAAAAACAAAAATAACAAACCAACACAAATACTCCCTGTCCGACGCAGTACAAAATCACGAGTGTCCCACGACGAGTCCAGCTCTGCTACGTCTGAATGACAGGCTGAGCCTGACATCCACATAGAGCAGAACTGCTTACCATTGCTGCTTCCCCGGCGGTGACGTCATCCGGACTGGTTTACGGCCAGCTGTCGCGAGAGTACAGCTGGCCGAGATTACCCAGTACCCGGCAGCCCGTGCAGTTATCACGAGATGCTGCACATGACCGCCAGGGAGAGGGTAATGGCTGACCTGGATGGATGGATGGACATGACCGGGATCTTCTGCCAGGTAAGTGCTGCTGACACCTGACAGACCCGACCGACACTGACAGTGACACATTCGAAAAGTTCCTGTGTCACGTACTTCGTTCTATGACACAGGAACTCCCCATAGACTTTGTCGGAAAACTCCGATTCCGGTATCCGATATGACAAAAATATCGGAACTCAGAATCGGAATTCCGATACAGCAAATATCGGCCGATACCCGATACTTGCAGTATCGGAATGCTCAACACTAGTCATAGGCCACATTCACAAATACAGTACTTGGTCAATATTTTACATTGGTAATTGTAAGCCAAAACCAGGGGTGGGTGAAAAGTGTTGATGTGTTTCTACTATACTTTTCCTCTGATTGTTCCACTCCTGATTTTGGCTTACAAATATTGACGTGAAATATTAACCAAATGCTGAACTTGTGAAAAGAGCCAAAATGTAATTCCTCTGTCCCATGTCTTATATTCCTGTCATGGTCTATGGAGTTTGTGGGATTAGGTAGTTCAGAGGTTAATCTGGACGGCCTCATTCTGGGATTCTGGGAGGCAACTTATAGCCTCATTGTAGAGCCATTCGCTTTCGCTTATACTCTGACACTTGGCCGAGTGTGTTTGACCCTGTTGTGCCTGTGCCAGTGCTTTGTGCCTGTGCTATGTTACGTCTGTCTGGTTATGATTTTGTTTTGTCTCTGTTATGAGTTTTGCCTGCCCCCTTTGTACTGTGCCGTCCTCTCCGTGTATGACCCCTTGGCTACGTCCTGATTACCCTCTGCCTGCTTCTTTTGTACTGTGCTGTCCTCTCTGTGTTTGACCCCTTGGCTAAGTCCTGATTATCCTCTGCCTGCTTCTCTTGTACTGCACTGCCCTCTCAGTGTATTACCTCTTGGCTACGTCCTGACTATCCGTTCTGTCTATGCCCTCAGGTAACTTTCTCCCGTAGTTACCCTTCTAGGAGTTTTCCCTCAACTCCTAGCTCTCTGGAGCTTAGGCCATGCCCCCAGCAGTCACGTGCTTCAGGTCCTGTTTGTCTGAAGCACACATCTTCACTGCTGCTACTCCACTCCACAGGTATCTTTGGGCACAGTGTGTTTTACTCAGGACAGGCGCACTGGCTCAGTGAGCAAGTGCAGTGCGGTGTTCCTGATAATTCCCATGCTGCCACCTTCATCCTTTTCCAGTGTCACTCCTGTCGGTCTAGAGAAAAAAGTGACCTGCCGACAGCTCTAGTGTTTCATGAAGTGTGACGGAGGTCACATTTCACTGCCAGCTCTTTTGATATATACTGAGTGCTAATGCCAGATCCAATAGTGCAAACATATTAGCACATCAAATCAGATATAATTAGAAAGCATTCAGTAGTGAAAACTAATATATATTGTAACTGTGTGGAGAGGGATCTCTTGACTGTGATTGCGGGTCGAATTCTGAAGCACTAAAACATATTAAATACACTGTCTGGGATTATTATTTTTGTACTTTTCATTTTCATGTTCAAGTTGATTTTATATCTGTTTGGAATAAAATTTTAATTACCTTTTATGCCTAAACTATTATATACTGAGCAGGAGGTTTTTCTGCATTGTGAAGAACTCTTCTCTCTAGTTGGTTTTGAACTTTTATTGTATGCAATATTTGTATGTGATTTCCAGCAGATGGCAGCCAATGATTCCAGGAGAAATGGATGCCAATTTAAAAAAAAAAAGAAGGTATATCATATAAAAGAAAAACAAATATAAATTGAATTTTTTGATATAACTCAATATTAGTGAATTTTAAAGATAACTAAATCTTTTGAAATATAAATTTTCCAGCTTTACCAAATTAAAAAAGCATTTGAGGCTAATTGATTACTGAGAATTGCAAGAACTATAATTGCATATAAAAGATCCTAAAGTCTTGCAGGACTGTGTCCAAAACCCTTCCAAGCTCTTTAACACAAACACTTCCTCAGTCAAAAAAACTGAAGATATGAGGATATGGGAAAATAGCAACTGTTCTTCACTTCTGTGCTGTCACAGACTCAATCATCCACACTAAGGCCTCTTGCACACATCCGTTTTTTGCCGTCAGGCACAATCCAGCAAATTGTTTAAAAGACGGATCCGGCATAGATTGAAAAAAACTGATGTGTCGTATCCGTTTTTTAGCTGGATCCGTCCTGACCTTTTTTTGCCCGGAAAATGAAGTAGTAGTAGTAGTAGTAGTAGTCCTTGATTTCCAGAATCTGGATCAGTCTTTTGCCAGATTGCACAAAAGACTGATCCGGTATCATAGACTTCTATTGTTTCCGGACGCCTGATGCGCTGCTTCAGAGGCGGTCGGGCGTTTCCGGCATAAAACGTTACATGATGCGTCCTGTCCGGCCGTCGGAATTAAAATCTATGACGGATCAGCGAAAAACGGACTAAACGCAATGACATGCGGCGCGATCCGGCACTAATGATAGTCAATGACAAAAAAAAAGCATCCGGCGGTTTAAAAAACCGGATCCGTTTTTTTTAAAAAGCTCGAGATCGCGCCTGACGGCAAAAAACGAATGTGTGAAAGAGGCCTAAGTCTGTCAATGATACTGCTAGCACTTCTCCAATTAACCTCCCTCCACCAATTAATGGGAATCTGTCACCAGGTTTTTGCTACTTCATCTGAGCATAATATATGAAAATTGACCCTGATTCCCATGATATATTGCTTAGTTTACTGGGTGCAACAGTTCTGACACAATCAGAGATTTTAAATGTATCAGAGCTAAGAAAGCTAACCCCACCCACACCACAGCTTGTGTGTACATTGTCTATTGACTTTAAGCTGCTTATCAGAGGAGGAGGCATAGTCAGGTCAGGGCTCATGTGAGCTGTAATCCAGGCAGTGATAATCTCCAGGTGATAAAGCCTCATTGAATAAAAACAACAGCACACAGCCTAACAGGTAGCACATCCCTGAAATCTGTGTCTCAGCCCCTACATCATGCTGTCATCAGATTATTTAACAAAAACCTGCTGACAGATTTCCTTTGATTGAACTTCTGCATTATTCGCAAGCTATTATACTCATCTTTTTCACTGTTGCAGTTGTATTATGCAACTTTTGCTAACGCAATACAGAGGAAAAAATGCAACTTTAGAATGTAGCATAAATTAATATCTGTAAAACTGTCAGCTCACCACTCAAAAGACATTATACAGCTCTAACGATGGAAAAATAAAAATGTTCAGGATCTTGGAACTGGCGACACAAACTTCTGAAATTGTTTTCACCACTTAAATATACAAAAATACATGCAAGTTTGGTATCGCTGTAATTGCCCTGTCTTAGAAAGTCATGGTACTAATTATTTTTTTACCATAAAACTAATTGTCTTGCTTTCCAATACATTGTATGGTAAAATTATGTCAATCAAATCTAAAATTTGTACTGCAAAAACAAACCCTCTTATGATTATGTTGATGGAAAAATTACAAGTTGTGGCTCTTTGAAGAAAGATAGGGTAAAAATGTAAATGCAGAAACAAAAATTAGCTACTAAGGTAAGAGTTTAAAATGTATAAAAAGCAATTGGCTGAACATTGCTAATAAAAATGCAGCACTAGTCTGTACTGGATAAAAATATGTGTATGCTGCATCATGTTCGGTAGCTGGAATCCAGTGCAGCTAACACCTAGCTGCAGAATAAATTAAACCCGGCGAGTGCTTTGCATTTAAAATAAGTTCCCCTGGAAGCCTGCCAGGTTCTATTCACAACGATGACCTCATGAAAGCTTATTTAACAGAGACTTCACTATCACTTTATAAAGCAGCCAAGTGACATTATTTGTTGGTTCTTCTTTTCATTGATTAAAATGTTTCTTTGGAAATAGGAATTCTTTGGCAATCACAAATATGCATCAAAACAATTTTTCTCTGTTTATATAGAAAAAAAAATTAACATGGAATAAATAAAAGATAACTATTTTTAAATGTGCGAGAAAAAAAAAAAATTTTTACCACCACCTTCTGGATTAATAGCTGGTACATTTTAGTGTGAATTTGGTGCTGTAGCCTCCTAATCCGCTATCTCTGACTATTTATATTTTTAAGCAGAATTTGAAAAAAAATATTCATATGATTTTTATTGGTAAAAATGTTCTACTATCATATGTCTTGACACTAGGTGGAAAAAAACAGAATTGTACAGTGTATAGCAATGTTTCTGCTTGTTCAATAAATGAGGTTTTTGGAAATGTGGTAGCATACAGATCTCTATGGCAGTGATGAGGACAATTGACAATCCCGTGGTATAAAGGTACTGCCACACTTAGCGATCTTGTTAGCGATCACGATAACGACGCAATCGTTGGTGTGATCTCTTTTAGGTCGCTAGTAGCTGCCAAACAGGAGATCTCATAAACGACACATCAGCGGTCAGCGATCTCTTTAACGACTTTGGCGGTCGTTAGGATGTCATTAGCATGTACTGAGCGCTTCTGATTCATAGGAATTTCCAGCATCGCTCCTGCTCTCTGCGTCCTGCTAGCCTGCTTTGCAACTTCTGCGATCCTCTCTGTGACGCAAAAGAGAACTTACAGATATTGCGATCCACTCCGTGACGCAAAACAGTCATATGCGTCACAAACGAGGTCGCTCGTCGTTCGCAAAAGGTGCCAAACATAGCGATATAGGCTCACCAGCGGGACGCCAACGATCAAAAAACGGTCCAGAAGCCTAGTGAACGATCAGCGACATCACAGCAGGGGCCACATCGTTGCTACATGCCACACACAACGAGGTCGCTAACGAGATCGCTAAATAGTGACGTTTTAGTGATCTCGTTAGCGATCTCGTTTGCGATCTTGTTTAGTGTGGCATACCCTTTAGGTAGGGAAGGGATTAATAGGTAAAGCCATAAGCTATGTTTATAGTACCAGCAAAAGCTTTGAGATTCCAGAAATCTTGTGCACACACAGCTTTTTTTTCTGACTATATTTGATCGCTGCAGCGTTTTTGAAAACCTGCAGCATGACTGTTCTTTCAGCATTTTAACAGCATTTTATAAAATTTTAGAAGCATTGAGAAAAAATTTGCAAAAGTACAGCAAAATGCAGCATAATAGTTTGCTGCTTGTTATCATCATTTTTTGTAGTATTTTTGGTAACTGATGAACGTGCTGTAGACACAAGTCATAAAAATACTCCAGTTGAAGAAAGCAGCAAAACTGCTACAAAAAATGCAGCTATTTGTTGAATTCTGTGCTGCCAAAAGGGACTATTTAGGCTGCAGAAAAATGGTCCAAAAATGCCACTTGTGATCATATCCTTATTGGTTTTTGGTAGGTAAATGGATAATAAAACAAACAAACAACTGATGCCAGGAAATAGATTGATAATTATTATTATTATTATACATTTATATAGCGCCATTTTTTCCATGGCGCTTTACATATGAAAAGGGAAAAATATAGACAGGTACAATAAACATGTGCTAGACAAGGGACACACAAGTACAGAAGGAGAGAGGACCCTGCCCGCGAGGGCTCACAGTCTGCAGGGATGGGTGAGAATACATTAGGAACGGGTAGAGCTGGTCGTGCGATGGTTCAGTAGACTGAGGATCATTGCAGGTTGTAGGCTTGTCGGAACAGGTGGGTCTTCAGGTTTTTCTTGAAGGTCTCCGTTGTTGGTGAAAGTCTGATGTTTTGCGGCAGGGAATTCCAGAGTATGGGGAAGTCCGGGAGAAGTCTTGTATGCGGTTGTGGGAAGAAGAGATCAGGGGGGAGACGAGAAGGAGATCTTGAGAGGATCGAAGGTTGGGTGTGGGTAAGTAGCGGGAGACCATGTCACAGATGTATGGAGGAGAAAGGTTGTGGATGGCTTTGTATGTCATGGTTAGGGTTTTGAACTGGAGCCTCTGGGCAACAGGAAGCCAGTGAAGGGCCTGGCATAGGGGGGAGGCTGGGGAATAGCGGGGAGACAGGTGGATTAGTCGGGCAGCAGAGTGTAGGATGGACTGGAGTGGTGCCAGAGTGCTAGAGGGAGGCCAGACAGTAGGATGTTGTAGTAGTTGAGGCGTTAGATGATAAGGGCGTACACTAGTGTTTTTGTGGTTTCATGGTTGAGGAATGTGCGGATCCGGGAAATATTTTTGAGTTTGAGGCGGCAGGAGGTGGCGAGGGCTTGGATATGTATTTTGAAAGAGAGGGCAGAGTCGATGATCACCCCAAGGCACCGAGCATGTGGGACTAGTGAAAGCGAGCAGCCATTGACATTGATGGATAAGTCTGGTGGAGGGGTAGAATGAGGTGGGGAAAGATGATGAATTCTGTGTTGTCCATGTTTAGTTTGAGAAAGCGAGTAGAAAAGAAGGCTGAGATAGCAGACAGACAGTGTGGGATTTTGGTCAGTAGGGATGTGAGGTCAGGTCCAGATAGGTAGATCTGCGTGTTATCGCCGTAGAGGTGATACTGCAAGCCGTGGGATTCTATGAGCTAATGAGATTCCTGGTGATTTAAGGCAGTTTAAGGCAGTAAAGAACTTAATAAACCAATAACTGTTCTGTTTTTCCTCTCACCAGTATTGTAAAAACAAGTGTCAGTTTGCCCATGTTCAATACTGATAATTCTGGTAGGTCATCAACAGATTACAGATAATCCTGTTTTAGAGGAGAACTAAAGGTACTGCCACACTACACGATCCCGCTAACGATCTCGTTAGCGTCGCATACTAATGAGATCGCTAGCGGGATCGTTTACAATATCGCTAGTGTCGGCCACATTTAGCGATGTCGTTAAGGACGCTATCGCGGTTAGCGATCTCCTTAACGACTTTAGCGGTACAAAAGTACCGCTAAATCGCTAAAAAAGGTGCCACACTCAGCGATATATACTTACCCAGCGGGACGCCGACGATCAGAATAGGGTCCGGAACGATCAGGACGACGGACGAGATCACAGCAGGGGCCACGTCGTTGCTGCATGCCGCACACAACAACATCGCTAACGGGATCGCTAAATAGTGACGTTTTTTAGCGATCCCGTTAGCGATGTTGTTTAGTGTGGCATACCCTTAACACCGATCAATACAACTGCCCTGCAGACTTGTTCTCCACATGTGAAATGAAATATTTCATGCTCAATTAGTCCATAAATTAGACAAATCCTGAACCCATTCTCCCACCATTCTTGAGAAAGCTCTGACATCCAATATGTGATATGATATATTTTTTCCTGGTACACATGTAGTTCTAAGTAATAAGTCTTGGCTATACGCATGCTATGATTAATAACTTAATGTTGCATGTAAACGTTTGGGCACCCCTGGTCAAAATTACTGTTATAGTGAACAGTTGAGCAAATTGAAGATGAAATGATCTATGAAAGGCCTAAACTTAAGGATGGCACATTTCCTTTGTATTTTAGGCAGAAAACAATATATATATTGTCATTTTTACATTTTAAAAATTGCAAAAGTGAAAATAATCCAATGCAAAAGTTTGGGCACTCTTGGAGCTTTGTGTATTCAGATAACTTTGATTAAGGTTCAGACCTTAATTAATTGTTAAGGTTATGGCTTGCTCACTATCATCGTTAGGAAAAGCCTGGTGATACAAATTTCCCAGCTTTATAAAAACCCAGCCTCCTCTAACCTTGTGCCAAAAAAACAGCAGTCAAGGGTTCTGCATATCACTATGAAAATGAAAATGAGGGAGGCCCACAAATCAGGAGAAGGCTGTAAGAAGATATCAATGCCTTTTCAAGTTGATCTTTCATCAGTTCAAAATGTAATTTAGAACAAGCAGTTAACAGGAATTGTGGAGGTCAAGATAAGGTCTGTAAAACCAAGCAAAATTTCTGTCAGAGATGCACATATGAATCCTAAAGATGAAAATTAGAACTTGAATGCAAAAGACCTTTACAGTTGTGCTCAAAAGTTTACATACCCCAGCAGAATTTTTGCTTCCTTGGCCTTTTTTCAGACAAGATGAATGATAACACCAAAACTTTTTCTCCACTCATGGTTAGTAGTTGGGTGAAGCCATTTATTGTCAAACTACTGTGTTTACTCTTTTTACCTTGGCCATTTCACGCAAATGAGCTTCTACGGGTCACCCGTAGACCCAAAGAAGCACATTTGTGTAAAACAGCCGTCGTCCTCACACTCAACTGCCCACTGTCCTGCCGAAGATGTTTTAAACTTGCTAAATAAATGCTGGATTTTATCTGATGAGTGCCACCTTTCAATTCTTTTTTCACGTTGAAAATAGTATGGCTTCTAAAAATAAGTAATGATCCTAAACACACATCAAAATCCACAATAGACTACCTCAAAATGCACAAGTATCATTAAGTTATCAGCTGAAGTTTTTACTATGGCCCTCACAGTCCCCTAATCTGAATATCAGTGAAAATCTGTGGCTAGACCTCAAATAGCAGTGCATGCAAGATAACACAGGAATCTCACAGAACTGGAACAATTTTCCAGGGAAAAGTGGATGAAAATCCCTCATGGCTGGCTACAAAAAGCGTTTACAAGCTTTGATACTTTCAAAAGGGGGTGCTACTAGGTAAAAACCATTCCCGTAGCCAAACTTTTGCATTGTCTCATATTCTTTTTTGTAATTTTTATATATAAAAAGTGAAAATATGCATATATTTTTGGCCTAAAATACAAAGGAAATGTGTCATCTTTAACTATAGACCTTTTCGAGATCATTTTATCTTCAACTTGTGTAACTGTTCACAATAACAATAATTTTGACCAGGGGTGACCAAACTTTTGCATGTCACTGTATATCCCTAACTATATGGAAGATGGAGATAGGTAATAAGCTACTGTAGGTTATAATTAAGGAACTTCTCTCTAGAGTTAAATAAGTCTCTGTTATGCCAGTTACTTAAAAGTAGAGAGAAAAATGAAACATTAATATAATCTCTTTCATGCAATTTAGAACAAAATATTATTCTAGCCAACAGTGAGATACTGGATCTATTGGATTTCTAACAGATGGGGAGTAGTCTAGCTCTGGTCTCAGCACATATTTGTCCTTTGTAGATTCTCTCATAGTGGATGGTAGGAAAAATTAGTATAAGGAAAAAATCAGTGCTGTATAACTCAGACAAGGATCGCAATGCAATGATCAGACTAGCTCGCGGCTCTCCTGACCCAAGCATGATAGCTGCATGTAAATACATTTTGTCACACTCAGATCGGGAAAGCCAACAACCAGTCCAAGCATTGCGTTGCAATCCTCATACGCAATATATGGCAGTCCTGAATTATTCATAATCATGTGTGAGGAACCCCAAAAGAAATATTTTTTTAAAAATAAAATATAACCTTTATTTAGTATATTAAAAATGGACAGACAAAACATCACACATATTAAAAAGTGCACACTAAATATACCCTATGATAGTACCCTGTACTGTACCCTGCCTTGCCACGGAGGTTGGCACCTTAAGATAGCCCACATGAGATTGGCGCCCCCGCTCAATGTAGGCTGACCCTAATGTCCTACAATTACCCTTATAACATGTGAGTCTTATATCTGACCCAACAAATGAAAATACACCCTCAAAGGTGGGAAAAGTGGCAGCGTACACCTGTTATGTCAGGTTCAGGGGAATAGGGTTGATATTTGAGGCAAATTCTACAACTAAATAGATGAGTACCCCTCAGTCTGAGGCTCCTTTTATTGCTGAATATATGGGAGAACTATGAGGTCTATTAGGACCACTTTGATATCAAGGAATTGATGTCCCTATGATATGTGCTTCAGTGTTATATATATCCATCATCATATTATCAGAGTAGAGGACACTGCTGAGTAGGTCTATTAGGACCATTATGGATAGTAAGGAAGTAATGTCCTTTTGATATATGTATTGGTGTTATATGCATTTATCATTAAGTTATCAGGCACATATTTTTAGGGCTAAGCTACACTAACCATATAGGAGTAGAGAACACTAGTGATTTATATCAGTATTAGAATTATGTGCTGTTATGCAGGGATCAGTCACAAGTGTCTCTTCAGACTTTATTGAGGGATCTAAATTATATTATTAAACGGAATCAAGTTTACAATATCAACCCTATTCCCTGAACCTGACATAACAGGTGTACGCTGCCACTTTTCCCACCTTTGAGGGGTGTATTTTCATTTGTTGTGTCAGATATAAAACTCACATGTTATAAGGGTAATTGTAGGACATTAGGGTCAGCCTACGTTGAGCGGGGGCGCGCCAATCTCGTGTGGGCTATCTTAAGGTGCCAACCTCCGCGGCAAGGCAGGGTACAGTACAGGGTACTATCATAGGGTATATTTAGTGTGCACTTTTTAATATGTGTGATGTTTTGTCTGTCCATTTTTAATATACTAAATAAAGGTTATATTTTATTTTTTTAAAAATATTTCTTTTGGGGTTCCTCACACATGATTATGTATTTTTAAATACTCCAATTATTTGTATATGAAGCCAGTCCTGAATTATTACACAAGATGTGTAAGAA
This sequence comes from Oophaga sylvatica, assembly GCA_033576555.1. Taxonomy (NCBI): domain Eukaryota; kingdom Metazoa; phylum Chordata; class Amphibia; order Anura; family Dendrobatidae; genus Oophaga; species Oophaga sylvatica. The sequence continues at coordinate 225,338,697 of JARQOD010000005.1, read as the reverse complement.
GGCACTTACCAGTTGTATTAGTAAATTTAAAGCTCAATTTACATCTCGTAATGTGAATGTGATTGGAATATTAGCTCATATGCCAATCCTAGGCAAAAGCTCATGGATCACATGCAGTACCCTATATTCGTTGTTTACATCAATGTATCATGTTAAAATAAATATGAACACAGTATAGTTGAAACAGGTCAGTCAATTTAAAAAAAGACTGACTTTCGCCAAAGTCGGGTTTCGCCGAGCGAAACCCGACCATAGCGTGAGGTTGGCCATGTGTTGGGCGACCCGAGAGCCAAAGTCGGTTTTCCTATAATGCTTGAAGGGCCTTTTCTCAGCCAATGAGCAAGGATGCAGACTATGGGCAACGCAATGACATGGGCAGCGGCCACTACCATCTTAGAGAAGAGCATTGCAGTGATTGGCTTGCTTTGTGTGGCATCACAGTGCATATAAAAGCCCTCACCACCGACTGCCATTTTACTTCTGCCAATCTTAGCATAGGGAGAGGTTGCTGACACTGGTTCTCAGCAGGGATAGCGTTAGGCAGAAAAAAAACAATAATTCAGTGCTTGTGCTGATAGCGATTAGCTGTACAGTTACTGTGCAGTGACAGGGGAGGATTTTGGTGTGTGCAGCAGCGCTGGTTCTTAGGCTGCCTGCAAGTGACAGGGGAGGAGTTGCTTGTGTGGAGCAGCAGAGCTGATTATTAGGCTGCCTGCCAGTGACAGGGGAGTGTTATGTTTCGGTAGCTGAGGAGTGCAGGCAAAAAAGGCAATACACCAGAGCAGTTGGAATCTATGAGATTGCAGTACCCTGACTAACCACAACAACTAGAGGCAGCCGTGGAGCATTCCTACGTTGGTCCTAGACGCCTCGTCACAGCCTGAGAAACTACTCCTAAAGATAGATATAGGAAAGCTATCTGCCCCGGAGCAGAACCCCAAAGATAATAGAAAGCCCCCAAACATGTAATGGCGGTTAGACAAGAAGAAATACTGACACAGAAGGAAAATAGTATGAGCAAACGTTGGGGCCCAAACTAACTAAATAGAAAAGGATAGGAAGGGCACTTACTGCAATCCCAGAAAACCCCGAAAAGCACCAACTCTACTAATTTCAAAAACACCTGAGATCACACGACCTCTACCACCTAAATTAGTTCTCTGGTGTAACAAAATCAAAACAGCAGCCACTGAAAAAACTGGAAAAAGCAAATGTACAAAACATCAGTGGCTGAACTAAACTGAGAGGGCAAAAGCCCTGGAGGGGACCCTGAAGGCCCCCACAGAAGTGCAGGACAAAATGCGAAAATCAAGCACAAAAACAAAAAGAAGAAAATGTCTTATCTGTTAGCAGGAGATGCAGACACGACACAGCAGGCTACAAGGGAAACAGGAATCGAAGATAGAGACCAGAACAATTGATCACCGGCAACCCTGATGGGAAGGTGACTCCCTTATATAAGACCAGTCAGTAACACCTGATTCCCAATCCTCACAATCTTCACAATCTTCACTGGACAGACCAGCACCGCTTGTAACCACCAGAGGGAGCCTCTGCTCAGAACTCATCCCAAGCCCACTCACAACAGTACCCCCCCTTGAGGAGGGTCACCGAACCCTCATTTGAGCAACCAGGTCGGTCAGGATGAGTTCTATGGTACGCACGGATGAGTCTCCTAGCATGGATGTCCGAAGCAAACACCCAAGAATTGTCTTCCTGACCATAACCTCTCCACTTAACCAAATACTGGAGTTTCCGTCTAGAAAAACGAGAATCTAATATTTTCTCAACCACATACTCCAGATTGCCCTCAACCAAAACAGGGTCAGGAGGCACAGCAGCAGGAACCACTGGCTCAACAAACCTCTTCAACAAGGACTTGTGGAACACGTTATGGATCTTAAATGTCCCTGGAAGAAGCAAACGAAAAGAAACTGGATTAAGAATCTCCATGATCTTATAAGGTCCAATGAACCTAGGCTTAAATTTAGGAGATGCTACTCTCATAGGAATATTTTTTGAGGACAACCAGACCAAGTCCCCTACTTTAAACCGAGGACCATCAGTCCTATGTCGGTTAGCAAACCGCTGGGCCCTCTCCTGAGATAGGGACAACCTCTCCACTACCTGGTCCCAAATCTGTTGCATACGCTCCACAACAGAGTCAACACCTGGACAGACAGAAGCCTCCGTCTGTCCTGAAGAAAATCGAGGGTGAAACCCAGAATTACAGAAAAACGGAGACATCAAAGTGGCAGAGCTAGCCCTATTATTAAGAGCAAACTCAGCCAAAGGCAAAAAAGAGACCCAGTCATCCTGATCAGCAGACACAAAGCATCTTAGATAAGTCTCCAATGTCTGGTTTGTTCTCTCAGTTTGACCATTGGTCTGAGGATGAAATGCCGAGGAGAAAGACAATTGAACACCCAGTTTAGAACAAAAAGTCCTCCAAAATCTGGAAACAAACTGGACTCCTCTGTCAGACACTATGTTCTCAGGAATGCCGTGTAAACGAACCACGTGCTGAAGGGACAACGGCACCAATTCAGAGGAGGAAGGCAACTTAGGTAATGACACAAGATGTATCATCTTGGAAAACCTATCACAAATCTCCCAGATGGCGGTCATTCTCTGAGAAACAGGAAGGTCGGAAATTAAATCCATAGAGATATGGGTCCATGGTCTCTTGGGCACAGGCAATGGCATCAACAAACCACTAGAGCGAGAGCAAGGCTTGGAGCGAGAGCAAGTCCCGCAGGACTGCACAAATTCCCTGACATCACGAGACAAGGTAGGCCACCAAAAGGACCGACTAACCAAGTCTCTGGTACCAAAAATTCCGGGATGCCCAGCCAACGCGGAACAATGAATCTCAGACATCACACTCTTTTTCCACTGGTCCGGGACAAACAATTTTCCAACAGGGCAGCGCTCGGGCCTATCCTCCTGACACCCCTCCAGAGCAAGTCTAAAATTAGGTGAGATGGCGGAAAGAACTACACCCTCTTTCAAAATAACAGAAGGATCAGATAACTCAGGAGAGTCCGCAAGGAAGCTCCTCGAGAGGGCATCCGCCTTAACATTCTTAGTGCCAGGAAGAAAGGAAACCACAAAATTAAAACGTGTGAAAAACAAGGCCCACCTGGCCTGTCTAGGATTGAGTCGCTTGGCAGATTCCAGATAAACCAGATTCTTATGGTCAGTAAGGACCACCACCTGATGTTTGGCTCCCTCCAGCCAATGTCTCCACTCTTCAAAAGCCCACTTCATGGCCAATAACTCCCGATTACCCACGTCATAATTACGTTCAGTAGGAGAAAATTTTCGAGAGAAAAAGGCACAAGGGTTACTTTTAGAGGTCTCTGGATCTTTTTGGGACAAAACGGCACCTGCCCCAATTTCAGAGGCATCAACCTCCACCTGAAATGGCAGAGAAACATCAGGCTGCCGTAGAACAGGAGCAGAAGTGAATCTCTGCTTAAGTTCCTGAAATGCAGAGACTGCCTCAGGAGGCCAATTCACCACATCAGAACCCTTTTTGGTCAAATCAGTTAATGGTTTAACAATAACCGAGAAATTACCAATAAATTTACGATAAAAATTGGCAAAACCCAAAAATCTTTGAAGAGCCTTTAATGAAGTAGGTTGGACCCAATCACAGATGGCCTGAACCTTGACCGGGTCCATTTCAATAACAGATGGGGACAAAATGAATCCCAGAAATGAGATCCTCTGTACGCTAAAAAGACACTTTGATCCCTTCACATACAGAGCATTCTCTCTCAAAATCTGCAATACAGTTCGAACATGTTTCACATGAGAGTCCCAGTCATTAGAAAAAATCAAGATATCATCCAAATAAACAATCGAAAATTTATCCACAAAATCCCTGAAAATGTCATTCATGAAGGACTTGGAAGACAGAGGACATTAGTGAGCCCAAAGGGCATCACCAGGTACCAAAATGCCCCTCCGGGTATTGAATGCCGTCTTCCATTCATCCCCGTGCTTAATGCGAATAAGGTTATTTGCCCCCCTGAGGTCAAGCTTGGTAAACCAAGTAGCGTTTTTCACCTGGAAAACAGGTCAGAAATCAGGTAACGGGTATTGATATTTCACAGTAATATTGTTCAAAAGACGATAATCAATACACACCTTAATGAACCATCCTTTTTTGGCCACAAAGAAAAAACCGCACCTAAGGGTGAAGAGGATGGTCTGATATGACCCTTCTCCAATGACTCCTTGATAAAGACCGCATAGCGTCATGTTCAGGTCAGACAAGTTAAAAAGTGACTTTAGGGAATTACTACCAGGCACTAATTCAATAGCGCAGTCATAGCTCCTAATGGGGAGGCAAAGATGCAGATTTACTTTCGCTAAAATACATCAAAAAATCAATCAAAAAGTCAGGAACATCCTGAGCCTGGGGGGAGGCAGAAAAAAACAGGTGTGGTATTAACACATTGGCAGCCCCAACTGGTTACAGACACAGATTTCCATCCAAACAGGATTATGAGACTGTAACCAAGGGAAACCCAGTACGATAATATTATTGCAGATTATACAGAACCAAAAATTTGCAGCACCTCTGATGATCAGGTTCAACCCTCATTATCACCTGAGTAAGAACTGAGGTTTTATTCTCAGCCAAAGGGTAGAATCGATCCCCATAGGGGAATAGACTCTGTAGGGGTATCAAGGGAAACCCACAACGTTTAGCAAAATCATAATCCATCAGGTTAATAGCTGCTCCAGAATCAACGAAAGCCTGAGCAGAAAATGAGACAGAGAGCATATCAAGTGACAGTTAATAAAAACTAGTCTGAACACTACCCAAGACAATGAGCGTGCAAAACATCTTCCCCGCTTAGGGCAGACTGAAATAGCATGAGAGGCATCACCACAGTAGAAACATAACCCATTGCGCTTTTCGAAACTCATGACGCTGTGCCCCAGACACCACTCTATCACACTGCTGGATTCAGAAGCGGTTCACAAGGCAACACTATTCACGCATACTTCTCCGCTCACGCAAACGTCTGTCAATTTGAATCGCTAATGACATAGAATCATTGAGACCAGGGACAGGAATCCCACCATAACATCCTTACATTATTGACAGTATAACTCAGCGTCATCAAGCCCCTGATTTAATGCCAACAAGGCTTTTTTCAGCTTGATCAGTGACATTAGGCTCATCGTACAATAACCCCAAAGCCTGAAAAAAATGCATCAACAACTCACTCAAACAGGATCCCCAGGTGTCAGGGAAAAAGCCAAATCCTGAGGATCGCCGCCAGGAGAGAGATGACAATTTGAACTGCTGCGCTGCGTTCCCTGAGGACTTAGATTTTAAGGCAAAAAACAATTACAATTATTTTGAAATTCTGAAACTTAGCTCGATCCCCTAAAAACAAATCTGGCATGGGAATCCTAGGTTCCACAACAGGCAACCTAGCAAGATATGCAGCAATACTCTGAACCTCAGTGGCAAGTGATCCACAAGGCCAGACAACTGTGCAAACTCCATTGAGAGAAAAAATCCTCCCCAGCACCCAGAGATACAGAGGAAAAAAAAAAAAATGCAACAAACAGAAAAATATCTCTGACAACTCTGACAACCGTTTTTTCTTTCACAAATTTTTTCCCTTCTGTGAGTACCATACAATTTTAAATTTTGGGCCGGTGATACTGTTATTTTCGGTAGCTGAGGAGTGCAGGCAAAAAAGGCAATACCAAGGCAGTTGGAATCTATGAGATTGCAGTACCTGACTAACCACAACAACTAGAGGAGCCGTGGAGCGTTCCTACGTTGGTCCTAGACGCCTCGTCACAGCCTGAGAAACTAACTACTCCTAAAGATAGATATAGAAAGCTATCTGCCCCGGAGCAGAACCCCAAAGATAATAGAAAGCCCCCAAACATGTAATGGCGGTTAGACAAGAAGAAATACTGACACAGAAGGAAAATAGTATGAGCAAACGTTGGGGCCCAAACTAACTAAATAGAAAAGGATAGGAAGGGCACTTACTGCAATCCCAGAAAACCCCGAAAAGCACCAACTCTACTAATTTCAAAAACACCTGAGATCACACACCTCTACCACCTAAATTAGTTCTCTGGTGTAACAAAATCAAAACAGCAGCCACTGAAAAAACTGGAAAAAGCAAATGTACAAAACATCATGGCTGAACTAAACTGAGAGGGCAAAAGCCCCCGGAGGGGACCCTGAAGGCCCCCACAGAAGTGCGGACAAAATGTGAAAATCAAGCACAAAAACAAAAAGAAGAAAATGTCTTATCTGTTAGCAGGAAGCAGACACGACACAGCAGGCTACAAGGAAACAGGAATCAAAGATAGACACCAGAACAATTGATCACCAGCAACCCGATGGGAAGGTGACTCCCTTATATAAGACCAGTCAGTAACACCTGATTCCCAATCCTCACAATCTTCACAATATTCACTGGACAGACCCAGCACCACTTGTAACCCCAGAGGAGCCTCTGCTCAGAAAACTCATCCCAAGCCCACTCACAACAGGGGAGGAATTTCTTGTTTGCAGCAGCAGAGCTGATTATTAGGCTGCCTGCCACTGAGAGGGAGGAATTGCTTGTGTGCAGCAGCAGAGCTGATTATTAGGCTGCCTGCCAGTGAGAGGGGAGGAATTTCTTGTGTGGAGCAGCAGAGCTGATTATTAGGCTACCTGCTGTCTGTATTGCGTGTGTACCCAGCTGTGCACACTGCTTTTTAACACAGCACCTACACAGCACTAATACTTTATTTTTTTCAGCACAGTTTTACCGAGCGTTCATTTTTACCCACACCGTATAAGCTGTACGCTCCTCACACTACCGTGTCCCGGCTGGTATCATGGACAAATACATGCTTACTATCTGTTGTGACACCGGAAATATATACAGAATTTCAATTTTCCCCAAAACCGTATACAGCTGGTATCTTCTGATCCAGTACCATTTTTCTCCCTTCTGTATTATGGTCAAATTCAAACTGAGAGAGAGTCTGTGTGTTACTCCTCAAATATATATGGAGATTTAAAATTACCCCAACATTGTATACACTGTACGCTACTGAAACAGTACACTTTTTCTCCTTTTTAATATTCTGGTGTTATCCCTACTGAGCCTGTGACCATGTGTTTACTTCTGAAATATTTACGAGATTTAAAATTACCCCAACACTGTATACACTGTACACTACTGATAAAGTACACTTTTTTCTCCTTTTCATATTGGTGTTATCCCTACTGAGCCTGTGACCGTGTGAGTTACTCCTGAAATATATACTGAATTTAAAATTACCCCAACACTGTATACAGCTGTACGCTACTGATACAGTACACTTTTTGTCCCTTTCATATTCTGGTGTTATCCCTACTGAGCCTGTGACCATGTGTGTTTACTCCTGAAATATATACGAAGATTTAAAATTCCCCAAACACTGTATACAGCTGTATGCTACTGATACAGTACACTTTTTCTCCTTTTCATATTCTGGTGTTATCTATACTGACCTGTGAGCTTGTGTGTTACTCCTCAAATTTATCAAGAAGGCAAGCGCAGCTGTTGGCCTCCATCTTGACTCTTTGAGAGGATTGGAGGATAGAATTCAGAAGAAGTGTAGGGCAATAATGAACAATAACACACACCCACTATCGCTGTTCTTGAATCAGAAGAGCACATTCAGCAGCCGTCTAATCCTACTAAGGTGCAAGAAGGAGAAATTCAGGAAATCGTTTGTACCTACTCTATGGGATGTATAATAATTTCCTAAGGGTGGTAGAAAATAATGACTGATGGCTGGGTACTAATGTCAATTAACATTATCTATATATACCTGAACTACACACTTTTTTTATTATGTAATGTTGGCACACCTGTGCAAGATTTGTGTCCTAATATTTTAATGTACTGTGTTGTATTGCTGCTGTAATACTGTAATTTCCCCCCGGGATCAATAAAGTGTATCGTATCGTATCTATCGTATATATGGAGATTTAAAATTAACCCAGCACTGTATACAGCTGTACGCTACTGATACAGTACACATTTGCTTTTCATATCTGGTGTTATCATACTGAGCCTGTGAGCGTGTGTGTTACTCCTCAAATATATACGGAGATTAAAAAATTAACCAGCACTGTATACAGCTGTACGCTACTGATACAGTACACTTTTATGCTTTTTATATTCTGGTGTTATCCCTACTAGCCTGTGACCGTGTGTGTTACTCCTAAATATATACGGAGATTTAAAAAATTCCCCCAACACTATACAGCTGTACGCGTCTAAAACATTACCCTTTTTCTACTTTGTAGATTCTGGTGTGATCAATGCTGAGCCTGTGAGAGCCAGTGTGACTCTGGCAAAATATACAGAGATTTGCAATTTCCCCAACCCTGTATCACCTGTACGCTTCTAATACATTACCCTTTTTGTACTTTTTATCTTATATGTGATCAATACTAAGCCTGTGAGAGCCAGTGTCTGACTCTGGCAAAATATACGAAGATTTACAATTTCCCCAACCCTGTATACAGCTGTATGCTTCTAATAAAATTACCCTTTTACTACTTTTTAGATTCTGGTGTAAACCATACAGAGTCTGTGAGCGTCTGTCTGTTTCTCCGGGAAAAAAATACGGAGAGTTACAATTACCTCTGCATTGTATACACTTTACGCTTGGGATACAGTACCTTTTGTAAGAAAGTCCTCCTCCCCCCACCAACTAAGTGCATCATTGACACCTGTAACATTGGCCCCACATGTGTGATTATTTTTTTGCGGATCTTTAACATTCTTGGGGAAAACCAAAAAGTGCCTTTGAGTGTCATGTCTGCCTCCTGAAATATATCAGAGATTTATAATATTTTCACTATACTATATATACCTTGTATCTTGTGAAACAGTAACCTTTTTCTATTATTGTGTAATAAAATACTGAGCCTGAGGAGCGTCAGTGACTGCCTCCTGAAATATATACTGAGAAATTTTGAATATTTTGACTATACTATGTAAAACCTGGTATCTGCTGGTACAGTACCCCTTTTTCTTCTTATTATATTCTTGTGTAATCCAGACTGAGCCTGTGATCGTCAGAGTCTGCCTCCTGAAAAATATACGAATTTAAATATTTTCACTATACTATATATATCTTGTATCTGGTGAAACAGTACCCTTTTTCAGCTTTTATATTATTGTGTAGTACATGCTGAGCCTGAGAGCGTCAGAGTCTGCCTCTTGAAATATATACGGAGATTTATAATATTTTCACTATAGTTTTATACCTTGTATCTGGTGAAAAAGTACCCTTTTTCAGTTTTTTATGTTATTGTGTATTACATACTGAGCCTGAGAGCATCAGTGGCTGCCTCCTGAAATATATATGATATTTTAGAATATTTTGACTATACTATAATACCTGGTATCGGCTGATACAGTACCCCTTTTTCTTCTTATTATATTCTTGTGTAATCCAGACTAAGCCGTGAGCGTCAGAGTCTGCCTCCTGAAATATATACGGAGATTTTGAATATTTTTTACTATACTATATATACCTGTATCTGCTGATACAGTACCCTTTTTCAGCTTTTATAATTGTGGGCTAATCCATACTGAGCCTGTGAGCGTCTATCTGGTACTCCGTAAATACTTCATACTTTTTACTTTGCAAATACTTTTCACTTCATAGGTGTGCCCTGTCGGGTTTTTTAATAAGTGGGTTTTTGGGCCCTTTAAATAAAGGGGTTTGGGCCCTTCCCAGCCCCGAAATTTTTCTGTACTTAAAATTGAAAAACCTTAAAAAACTCTACAAACCCAAAGGGGCACCCAAATAAAAAAAACCCGGGGAAGCACACAGTTTTTTTCTCCCCAATGTGGAATGTAAATGGGGTTTTTACAGATAACTTTATCACTCCCTTAACTTAAAAGATACAAATAATATTTAAAATCCAGGCATTTTAACCGCTGCCCAATTCATATGTTTTGAGCCGCTTTTTTTCCCCTTGTTTCTTCTCCATCGGGTTTCAAACCTTCATGCGACATCTCCCAGCTAGGGGACTCACCCCTGTAACAATGATCTTCAAAAGCCCTAAAATTAAAAATTAATTTATAATAATGCCTTCCCCCATATAGTTATGTACCCCCCCAAATTAATAAACTTTACCCCACGTACCAATAAAAAAAAAAACGGATAAGCACCCGGTCCCCCCCATTAAGTATAATCTTTTGTCCAAATTCTATAAATTTTTTCGGGAACTGTGACTTCCCTAAAAAACCTTAAGGCTATGTGAAACAGGGAAAGGGTATGAAAGGGTTTTACAGAACAAGCAAAGGAAGGGAAAACCCGAAGTTTAAATGCACCCCCATTTTTATTTTTTCAGGGGCAGATTAAAATTGAAAAATTTGAAAAAAAATTTTTCCCCTTGCAGCGTTTTTTTCCCGTACAAAGGGGGTAAATTAGGAAACAAAAAAAATGGAAAAAAATGTGGAAAAAAAAAAAAATGTATTTTTACCCAACTTTGTTCATGAAAACAAAATTAGGATATAACAGTTTTTTCCCTCCTGCAAACCCTAAACGTTTTTGTACTTTGCCTTAGTACCTGTCTTTATCCCCATCATTCAAATAAGTACTTGATGCATAAAATTTGAATTTGAAAAGGGAGAAGTTGCCATCAGGAACTGGGGCTTCCTCTGCACCTCCAATTATTTTAAGTCCTTAAAACAGAGTCTTCCCCCCACCTTTCTTTTCAATATAAAGGATTCTTTGCACCTTATCGCCCTCTCTCCAAACTCCCCAAAATAAATTTTAAGCCCCCGATACCCTCACAATAAATTTGGGGAGAGGGGGAGGTTTCATCAGGGGTTTTAAAAACCCTCCTCTACCACCCAATTAAATTTTTAAATCCTTTTTTAAATTCTTCCAACACCTCCCCTGTTTGTAATCCATTGCAATTCTTTTTTCTCCCCACATCCCAACCCCCCAACCCCCCTTCATTGTTTTTCCCCCCCCGAACCCCATCTTTGGGTGCTCCCCACCACCCCCCAAATTTTTGCCCTCCCCCATCCCCCCCTTTAATTTCCCTTTTTCCCCCCTTCCTTCCATCTTTTCCTTCTTCCCCATCAGCCCCTTCTTTGCATTTTCCACCACCCCCAAATCTTTCCCCTTTTTCCCCCCTCCCCCCCCCTTCATTGCCCTTTCCACCACCTAAAACCTTTTGCCTTCCCCCCCAAACCCCCCCATCATTCCCCTTTTTCCCAAAAACCCTCAAACTTTTCCCCTTTTTTCCACAACCTTGATCATTTTTTTCCCCCTGGCCCCCCCTGTATCTTTTTGCCTTTCCTTACCTCTATCATTGCTCTCTCACCCCCCCACCCTATCATTCCCTTTTTTTCCACCACCACCCCCCTTGCCCTTTTAAAAACCACCATCTCATTTGCCTTCTCCCCCACACCCCATCCTTTTCCCCTTTCCACCACCCCTTATTCCTTCCTCCCCACCCAAACCCCTGATTGTCCTTTCCCCCAAACCCCCATCATGCTTCCCACCCACCAACCCCATCATTCCCTTTTCCCCACCTCCACATTGTACTTTCCACCAAACCCCCATCATTCCTCCCTCCTCAACCCCCTCATTCCCCCCTCCCCACCCCCAGCAAACCCCTCCCTCTCCAATGTTCCCCGCCCCCTCCACACAAAACAAAAACACATACAAACCCCCACCCTCTCTGGGAAATTTCCCCACACCACAACACCACCCCGCGCCCGCCCGCCCCTTTATCGCCCCCACTTTTTCGCTGGCACAAAAAACTGGTTTAATGATTTAAAGTCATACAGTGGGGCTTTTGTATCAACAGGATGCAGGAAAGGCCCCCCAAGCTTCGCTCAAATGCCCATTTTTCCTGTAGGCAGCTTAGCTGAGGGATCGCCCCTGCCCATGCACATGAGGGCAATTTTTGCCAGAGGCCCCCCTTGGGGCCAAAAATTTCCCTCATTTTAGGATGCATGGGCCCCCCCCCCACCTCCGGGGGCCCCCAAAGCAGCTTTTCACCCCCGGGTCCCCCTGTGGTGTTTCCGCCCCGGTCATATTGTAAATAAATAAAAAACCCAAGGGAAAAAGTCCTTTTTTTTTAAATAAAAAAAACACACCTTAATCCCTTTTTTTAAAAATAAAAATACAAATTTTTACTAAAACCTTTAAAGCCCATTCGTTTAAGGGATTGGGCCCCCCGAAAAAAAAAACCCAATAAAAAAAAAAAACCTCCCTCACCTGTCCATGTATTTCCCCATGCCATTTAAACAAAGCTGTGATAATAGTTTTCAATGGAAACCCCACGAATTTGTCACTGAGCTCCGTGAGTTCCCACAGTGAAATTCTCACTGTGAACTTGGGGGAAATCACTGAATTTTTACGGGGAAATGCAAAGAATTTTGTGAAATCAGCACTGCAACCCTGAGATTTTTTTCTCCTGGTGGGGGGAAACGCCTCAGAGACCTGTGGTAACCCCGATGACTTTAAACCCCCCGTTTACGAAGCTGTGCTTGCAGCAGCTTTATTCTCCTGTAATTTTTGAAACCTGGGCAATCACATCGGCCCGTTTTAGTTGAATACAAATTTTTTGACACATGGAAAAGGTGTGGGAAAGGGAAAGTTTTGGGCAATTTAGGAATATGGTTGTTTTTATTTTTTTTTTTTTTTACAGGAGGGAATGGTTTTTTAAAGTAATGGAATTGGTAAGTAAAACTGTTTATTTTTAAAAAAAAAAAGTAAAACTTTTTATTTCAAATAAAGGACTGGCTTTTTCTTTTTTTTACAACAAAAGGTTTTTAATGAAGAGGGGGTTAAAATAGATGCCTCCTTTTCCCAAGCCCATGGGCTTTATGTCCCCCTTTACAATACAAAGGTGACATCAAACCCCCCAAATATTAACCCCCCTTGCTATTCCCCCCGGGTAAATGGGAAAAGTCAATTTAAAGTACCAGAATTGGATGGTCTAATAGATTTACTTTTCTAGGGTGGGCTGAGGTTAAATATTTTTTTTACTGGATGGGGCCAAATTTTTTATGGGCCCCTTTCCCGCCCAAAAATACCCCCAACGCTGTCTGCATTAGCTGGGTTTTCAAAAAATGGGGGGGTCTTTAAAGCCTCTTTTTAAAAATTTTTATTCAAATTTCTGAAAAAAAAATGGCGTGGGGAAACCCTTTTTCTTGATAACCACCTGCAAAGGGTGACCCCTGAGGGGTTTCAGCCTTTCGCTATGGTTTTTTTGGCTGATTATCAAAAAAAACCCCCCGGGAAACCAAAGTAATTTTTTTTTTCATTTTTTACTTATTTGGGCCCACCCCCGGGTGAATACCTGTGTTCCCAAAATTTTTATGCAAAAATTGTTTTGGAAAAAAAAAGGTAAAATTTTTTTTTTTGTCAGTTAAATCATTGATGGTGTTTTGTGTCAGGGGGTCTTTATATCACTGAAAGCAATTGCAGACACCTGTGCTAATTAGTTTGGCAGGTTTGTCCAATGAAAGGCAAGACTACTTAGAAGGCTGTCCCACATTATTAAGCAGCCTACATTTTCGCCAAAATGGAAAAGAAAAAGGATTGTCGGCTGTGAGAAGCACAAATTGTGGAGTGTTTAGGTCAAGGCATGACTACAATCAACATTGCCAAGACACTTATCGGATCATCGCCAATCAAGAACTATGTACTGATTCACAGTACACACGTGTGCCTGCTGATAAGGGAAAATTGAGACTCTTTCCTACAGGCAATTACGTCAGGTTAAAAGGCACGGCAAAAAAGCCTTGTCATAGCAGCAGACAAGTTTTTGTAGCTGCTGGTGCCTCCAACGTCCCCCGAACAACAAAATGCAGGGTCCTTCGAGGTTTGGAGCTGTGCGTAAGCAATCCTGTCGACCTCCTCTATCCACTGCACACAAGCAGAAAACGGCTCCGTGGGCCAAACAATACATGAAGACTGACTTCAAAACTGTTTTGTTCACGATGAGTGCCGTGCAACGCTCAATGGTCCAGATAGATGGATGGAGGATGGCTGGTTGATGGACACCCCATCAAACCACGGCTACGGCGCCAACAAGGAGGAGGTGGAGTATGTTTTGGCTGGAATCATGGGGAGAGAGATTGTCGGCCCCTTTAGGATCCCTGAAGGGGTAAAGATGCACTCCATAGTGTATGTTGATTTCTAAACAGCACTTCCTGCCATGGTTCAAGAAGAAAAAAACCGTGCATTCCGCAGCAAGATCATTTTCATGCATGATAATGCACCGTCTCATGCTGCACATAACACATCTGCATCTCTGGCTGCTATGGGCATAAAAGGGGACAAACTTATGGTGTGGCCCCCCATGTACACCTGACCTAACCCCATTGAGAACCTCTGGAGCATCATCAAAAGGAGTGTCTATGATGGCGGGAGGCAGTTCACATCTAAGCAAACAGCTCTGGGAGGGTATTCTGTCCTCATGGAAAATAATTGAAGCAGAAACCAAACCAAAACCTGACAAATTCAATGGACGAGAGAGTTCAGAAGCTCCTTTCGAAAAAGGGGGTCCTATGTGCAAATGTAACATCACTAGAATAAAGTTTTGAGTTGAAAACGTTTGATTTCAGCTTGTAATAACCTGCTAATGCTTATAATTTCAAAAATGACCATTTTTTTGTTCTTTATTAAAATGAAAAGGTTGAAAACTGCTGTGCATAATAATTTGGAACATGCATTTTGAGTGCAGTTGAGTGTTTTTATTTTTTTTAACATATGCTGTTATCATAGGCAGTTTGTACAAAAATCTTTCATTTGTACTCTAATAGTTATTTGACTGGAAAATTATAATGACTGAAATTCATGTAGGTAATTTGGGAAAATCTGAGAAAATATTATTTGCTAATAATTTGAACACATGTACATCCATCAATGCTGCCTGCTCTCGCTTTATCAGTGACAGCAAGTGTAGGCTGATGAGAGTAGTAATTCTATCATCGACGCCTGTGACGGAGGTAAACTTTAGAGATGAGCGAATTTGTTCGGATTCAGTTTCCAAATATGACGGAATTGAATATTTTTTGCAATATTTGTTGAACACTGACGAACGTCATTAGAGTCAACGGGAGTAGAAATTACCGAATAGTTCGGAAACCAATCATAAGACAAACATTTGGCACGGAAAGTGTACATATGGCTCGAATATGTCTAAAATCAGATTCAGGGACAAAATCCAAACAAATTAGCTCATCTCTAGCAAACTTTTTTTTTCCCCCAGCTTTCTGATCAGTTGTAAAGATCTTACCCAATCAGAGCCCACCAGTGTTTGTCCCGCTGTCGTGAAGATGACAGCACGAGAAACACACGGTGTTTGGAGAGCCGAACCCGAACAGTAAACACAGACTTTCCGGTGAAGTCCATGTTCGGGTCCATGCCTGAACCCCCAAATTTACTGTTCAGGTTTGCAATCTCTACTAAACATACTGAAAGGCATACAGTAACAAATTAAATAAATCAAGTAGCAAATACATATGTGTAAACATTGCCCTAATGAAAGTACTGATCTTGCATTTTTAAAATGTGTTTTTTTTTAGAGTGGTCCTTAATGTACAAACATCTGATATAACCACTTTCTTGTTCTTTACTAAATCCCACTTGAAAATTTTGTTCCTTAACAATAAAATTTTTTCCTTAGCTCCTATCTTTTCAAGGAAATGGAATCTTAAGAAGATGCTTTTTAGGTCTACGTGAAGTATAACATGTTGATTCATTTGTCCTGCTGAGACTTGAAGATCTACTGTTAAAACATATTTCTTTCTTCTTTTCACTCTTGAATAATAGTGTTCATATTTGCTTCAATGGTGCTGGTCTGATGAATTTTTTTACAGGAAATAGAAGCTTTTATCAAACACTCATGAAATAAAAGATGTCACTGTCCGATTTTCAAAACACAATGAAAATGGAGGGAGCCAAACGGTTATAAAACATATTTTTTACTGTTTTAAAGCATTGACTTAGGACTGTCTCTATTAGCATGGCTGCTGAAAAGCATTACCTTTTCACCACCATATTTCAAACATGCTAGACAGAACCTATTTCTATAGAAACAGAAACTGAAGAATTACTATACCTGAAGTATTTCAGCATTTATAAAATTGCAATGGTTGCAATCTAGTCAACAACCACAAATTCATCTGCTATTCAGGATTAAAAGTAATAGCAAAAAGCACAATATCTTATTGTTTAATTTATGTGAACTGGCATACATCCCCTATTGCTCAGTGTTGTGGAGCATAGTCACTCGTGTTATTTTTGGTAACTGTAAATTCTTATTAGAAATATTCGAAATATTGTAACAATTTTTAATGACAGAGAGTCAATTATTAACAGTGTGGCACAAAAAGCA
>JARQOD010000005.1:225279854-225322174 GCA_033576555.1 Oophaga sylvatica | reverse complement strand
AAAAAAGCCGCATGCGGCGCATCAGATTTTCAGATGCGGCGCTGCGGCAAAATGCCGGGGGCGCAGCCAGGCGCCCGCCGGAAATGTGAAAGAGGCCTAACCAAGTCTCTGGTACCAAAAATTCCGGGATGACCGGCCAACGCGGAACAATGAATCTCAGACATTACACTCTTTTTCCACTGGTCCGGGACAAACAATTTCCCAACAGGGCAGCGCTCGGGCTTATCCTCCTGACACCCCTCCAGAGCCAGTCTCAAATTGGGCGAGATGGCGGAAAGAACTACACCCTCTTTCAAAATAACAGAAGGATCAGATAACTCAGGAGAGTCCGCCAGGAAACTCCTCGAGAGGGCATCCGCCTTAACATTTTTAGTGCCAGGAAGAAATGAAACCACATAATTAAAACGTGTGAAAAACAAGGCCCACCTGGCCTGTCTAGGATTAAGTCGCTTGGCAGATTCCAGATAAACTAGATTCTTATGGTCCGTAAGGACCACCACCTGATGTTTGGCTCCCTCCAGCCAATGTCTCCACTCTTCAAAAGCCCACTTCATGGCTAATAACTCCCGATTACCCACATCATAATTACGTTCAGTGGGAGAAAATTTTCTAGAGAAAAAGGCACAAGGGTTACTTTTAGAGGTCTCTGGATCTCTTTGGGACAAAACGGCACCTGCCCCAATTTCAGAGGCATCAACCTCCACCTGAAATGGTAGAGAAACATCAGGCTGCCATAGAACAGGAGCAGAAGTGAATCTCTGCTTAAGTTCCTGAAATGCAGAGACTGCCTCAAGAGGCCAATTCACCACATCAGAACCCTTCTTGGTCAAATCAGTTAATGGTTTAACAATAACAGAGAAATTACCAATAAATTTACGATAAAAATTGGCAAAACCCAAGAATCTTTGAAGAGCCTTTAATGAAGTAGGTTGGACCCAATCACAGATGGCCTGAACTTTGACCTGGTCCATTTCAATAACAGATGGGGACAAAATGAATCCCAGAAATGAGATCCTCTGAACGCCAAAAAGACACTTTGATCCCTTCACATACAGAGCATTCTCTCTCAAAATCTGGAACACAGTCCGAACATGTTTTACATGAGAGTCCCAGTCATTGGAAAAAATCAAGATATCATCCAAATAAACAATCAGAAATTTATCCACAAAATCCCTGAAAATGTCATTCATGAAGGACTGGAAGACAGAAGGAGCATTAGTGAGCCCAAAGGGCATCACAAGGTACTCAAAATGCCCTTCAGGGGTATTAAATGCCATCTTCCATTCATCCCCGTGCTTAATGCGAATAAGGTTATATGCCTCCCTGAGGTCAAGCTTGGTAAACCAAGTAGCGTTTTTCACCCTGGAAAACAGATCAGAGATCAAGGGTAAAGGATATTGATATTTCACAGTAATATTGTTCAAGAGACGATAATCAATACACGGCCTTAATGAACCATCCTTTTTGGCCACAAAGAAAAAACCGGCACCTAAGGGTGAAGAGGATGGTCTGATATGACCCTTCTCCAATGACTCCTTGATATAAGACCGCATAGCGTCATGTTCAGGTACAGACAAGTTAAAAAGGCGACCTTTAGGGAATTTACTACCAGGCACTAATTCAATAGCGCAGTCATAGCTCCTATGGGAGGTAAGGATGCAGATTTACTTTCGCTAAACACATCAGAAAAATCAATCAAAAAGTCAGGAACATCCTGAGCCTGGGGGAGGCAGAAAAAACAGGAGTGTTGGTATTAACACATTGGCAGCCCCAACTGGTAACAGACACAGATTTCCAATCCAAAACAGGATTATGAGACTGTAACCAAGGGAAACCCAGTA
This sequence comes from Oophaga sylvatica, assembly GCA_033576555.1. Classification (NCBI taxonomy): domain Eukaryota; kingdom Metazoa; phylum Chordata; class Amphibia; order Anura; family Dendrobatidae; genus Oophaga; species Oophaga sylvatica. The sequence continues at coordinate 225,320,333 of JARQOD010000005.1, read as the reverse complement.
CGATAATGTCATGCAGATTATACAGAACCAAAAATTTGCAACTCTCCTGATGATCAGGTTCTACCCTCATTATCACCTGAGTAGAGAACTGAGGTTTATTCTCAGCCAAAGGGGTAGAATCGATCCCAGTAGGGGAATAGACTTCCGTAGGGGTATCAAGGGAAACCCACAACGTTTAGCAAAATCAAAATCCATCAGGTTAATAGCTGCTCCAGAATCAACAAAAGTCTGAGCAGAAAATGAGGAAAGAGAGCATATCAGGGTAACAGTTAGTAAAAACTTAGTCTGAACACTACCCAAGACAACTGAGCGTGCAAAACGTCTTCCCCGCTTAGGGCAGACTGAAATAGCATGAGAGGCATCACCACAGTAGAAACATAACCCATTGCTCTTTCGAAATTCATGACGCTGTGCCCCAGAAACCACTCTATCACACTGCATGGATTCAGAAGCAGGTTCACAAGGCAACATTATTCCACGCATACCTTTCCGCTCACGCAAACGTCTGTCAATTTGAATCGCTAATGACTAGTGTTGAGCGATACTGCACGATATCTAAAAATATCGGATCGGAATGGTATCGCCGATATCACTAAATATCGTCGATATCCGATTCCGATACCGGAAGTCCAATGTAAGTCTATGGAACCAAATATCGACATTAAAAAAAAACATTCTTGCCTTGTTGGTTAATTGTACATGAAGGAAAACAACAAAGACTAATGTAGAATGTATTGGGGGAGGTTGAGGAGACAATAAAGGCATACATGTTTAACCCAATGCATTGGAATAGCATTAATATAATTTTTTTGGAAATACGTTTGGATTGACTAACAAATTGACAATGTTGTTAACCTTTTTTCTATTTTGGCAAATATGTATGTTTCACAACTTCCATGCTCTTCACCTTTTTAACTTTTGCCAGTGCCACACTTTCTCCTTCATAATCTTTAGCAGCAGCATCATCTTTCTCATCAAATTATTCTTCATCTTCACCTTCTTAATCTTCTTCTTAAACTTCTTGCTATTCATGTTTTTGTTTACATTACTCATATTGTTATTATTAAACTAATTAATCTTCTTCATATTCAAATTCTTCATCTTCCTCTTCATCTTCTTCATCATATTCTTATTTGTGACAGATTCCTGTACTTGTAATCTGTAAAAGTATGAATTGTTCATCCTTCCGTTCTTTCTGTCACAAAAGATTTAAATTACAACAGTATTTGTCCGTGTTCAGTTTAGCCTGCAGCAGCAGGCATTTTCCAGGGGCACCACGAGGAGGAACGGACTCACCCCCATACACTGCTTAGTTTTCTTCTGCTTAGAATTTAGAGCATATATTTTGCTCTTCATTTTGGTCTTATACTTCATGTTCTTCTGCTTTTTGATCTTCTTATTGTTCTTCTGTCTCTTGTTCTGTATCTTGTAGTTTGTCTTAACCTTCTTTGTCCTGTTGGTGATCTTCTTCTGGTAATCTTTTATTTTTTCTTTGTGATGGTGTTCAGGCTGGTTGGCTTCATGCTCGTCGTCCTTGTTGTCGTCATCTTCTTCTGGGTGGTCTTTAAGGTCGTCAAATTTCCGAGAAACAGCTGACGTTACTGGAACCCTGACGGGTATCAGATGGAGCAAGAGACAATGGAAGTAACGAGGACCAGCTGACTGTGCTGGAACCCGGACGGGTAGCAGAAGGAAAAGAGGCAATGTCACAACCGAGTACCAGCTGACATTACTGTGACACGGTTACTAAGCAGGAGGTACCTGTGCTCCAAAGCACTACCAAGGACCAGCAGACGTTGGTGGAACTCGGATACGGAGATGGAGGCACCTAGGCCAAAGGCACTGGGGAGAACCAGTTGACGGTACTGGACCCCGGACGGGTAGCAGAAGGAAAAGAGGCAATGTCACAACCGAGTACCAGCTGACGTTACTGTGACACGGTTACTAAGCAGGAGGTACCTGTGCTCCAAAGCACTACCAAGGACCAGCAGACGTTGGTGGAACTCGGATACGGAGATGGAGGCACCTAGGCCAAAGGCACTGGGGAGAACCACTTGACGGTACTGGACCCCGGACGGGTAGCAGAAGGAAAAGAGGCAATGTCACAACTGAGTACCAGCTGACGTTACTGTGACACGGTTACTAAGCAGGAGGTACCTGTGCTCCAAAGCACTACCAAGGACCAGCAGACGTTGGTGGAACTCGGATACGGAGATGGAGGCACCTAGGCCAAAGGCACTGGGGAGAACCAGTTGACAGTACTGGACCCCGGACGGGTAGCAGAAGGAAAAGAGGCAATGTCACAACCGAGTACCAGCTGACGTTACTGTGACACGGTTACTAAGCAGGAGGTACCTGTGCTCCCAAGCACTACCAAGGACCAGCAGACGTTGGTGGAACTCGGATACGGAGATGGAGGCACCTAGGCCAAAGGCACTGGGGAGAACCACTTGACGGTACTGGACCCCGGACGGGTAGCAGAAGGAAAAGAGGCAATGTCACAACCGAGTACCAGCTGACGTTACTGTGACACGGTTACTAAGCAGGAGGTACCTGTGCTCCAAAGCACTACCAAGGACCAGCAGACGTTGGTGGAACTCGGATACGGAGATGGAGGCACCTAGGCCAAAGGCACTGGGGAGAACCACTTGATGGTACTGGACCCCGGACGGGTAGCAGAAGGAAAAGAGGCAATGTCACAACCGAGTACCAGCTGACGTTACTGTGACACGGTTATTAAGCAGGAGGTAACTGTGCTCCAAAGCACTACCAAGGACCAGCAGACGTTGGTGGAACTCGGATACGGAGATGGAGGCACCTAGGCCAAAGGCACTGGGGAGAACCAGTTGACGGTACTGGACCCCGGACGGGTAGAAGAACGCACCCATGAAAATGTAAGTTGACAGGACGCAAGCCGTCCGCAGTTACCGAATCACACAGTCCTACAGTGGGTGCTTGTCCTATTGTCACAATGGAAACCGCCTTTATTTACATATACCACAGCACACATAGGAATCACCTAAACTGCAGGCACCATAGAGTCGGCTAACCCGAATGCAACACGACAGCACAACTTATTGGAGGATAATTGACGTTCACACTGCCAGGAAACAGCTGTCGTGCTGTAACCAGGCTGGCCAGGAGTCAGTACCCCTGCCAATTACTTACGAGCAACAAATGGCGGTGTTGTAGCCCAGGAGTAGAGTTCAGGTGGTAGAAAGATGAACATAACAGGAGACATGGAAAACGTTGCCAAACAGTTATTTAATCTGAAAACGGACAGGCAAATTCAGGTGAGATCCATGCCTTGTTCATTTTCAGAAAAGTAAGCCAGTCTACATTCTCTGAGGATAGTCGCATGCGACGGTCTGTTACTACACCACCTGCAGCACTAAAGACACGCTCAGATAATACACTGGCAGCAGGGCAAGCCAGCACCTCCAATGCATACTGGCTAAGCTCTGGCCATGTATCCAACTTAGAGACCCAAAATTTTAAAGGGGAAGAGGCATCTGGGAGTACACTTAGAGGGAAAGCCAAGTAGTCTGTCACCATCTTACGGAAACGTTTCTTCCTGGTGACTGGAGCCGTCTCGGATGGTGTAGACCTTGCTGGCACTGTCACAAAACTTTGCCACATTTGTAACATACAGTTCTTGCCCTGTGCAGAGGCGCTGCTTCTGCTCCCTCTTGTTGTAGAGGTGTCTACACTGCCTCGACGCACAGAGCTGCTTTGTAAAGCAGTAGCAGCAGCAGCAGCAGCTCTCTCGGCTGGAATGTACAACAGTATGGATTGCACCAGTGTGTCTTGGTACTCCTGCATTTTACGGTCCCGGTTCACCGGTGTGATGAGGTTTGTAAGTTGTCCCGGTAGCGAGGGTCTAGGAGGGTGTACACCCAATAATCTGACGTGCTGAGAATGTGGGCGATGCGGCGGTCGTTTCTCAGGCACTGAAGCATGAAATCAACCATGTGCTGCAGACTCCCAACTGGCCAACAAAGGCTGTCCTCTGGAAGAGGCGTCATCTCTGCCTCCTCTGCATCACCCCACCCTCGCTCTACATACTGACTAGAGCGTTGTGTACCTCCCTCTGTAGGGATTTCTTCCTCCTCCATTGACTCCTCCTCCTCCTCATCCTCCTCACAAAGTGAGCCCTGCCCAGCCCTTTGTGAGGAACCACGTTGCGCTGACTGTCCTGAAGGTAATTGAATTTGTGACTCCTCATCCTCCACCTCTTCCAAAACCTCTTCCTTTAGTGCTTTCAGTGATTTCTGAAGCAGGCAGATAAGGGGGACAGTCATGCTGACTAGTGCATCATCTGCACTCGCCATCCGCGTTGAGACATCAAACGCACGCAAAACGTCGCAGATGTCCTTCATAGAGGCCCACTCAGTAGTGGTGAAGTGTGAACGGCGCAAACTGCGAGTTGATTGCGCCTGTTGCAGCTGATACTCCATTACTGCTGGCTGCTGCTCACACAACCGCTCCAACATATGTAACGTGGAATTCCACCTGGTGGGTACGTCACATATGATGCGATGTTCAGGAAGGCGAAATCTGACTTGCAGAGCTGCAATGCGCGATCTGGCCATGCTGGAACGTCGCAAGTGAGCGCACTCTAGGCGGACCTTGTGCAGCAGTGCATCAAGATCCGGATAGTCCCTCAAAAAACTCTGCACGACCAAGTTGAGCACATGTGCCAGACATGGTATGTGAGTGAGGTTGCAAGGCCCAGAGCTGCCACCAGATTTCGGCCATTGTCACACACTACCAAGCCTGGCTGGAAATTAGCTGACAAAAACCACACGTCGCTCTCCTGCTTGATGGCATCCCAGAGCTCCTGCGCTGTGTGGCTTCGATTCCCCATGGGAATTAATTTCAGTACGGCCTGTTGACGTTTGGCCACGGCTGTGCTCATATCGGTCGCAACAGGTAAGCGTTCACGGGTCCATGTGGAGGTATACCGTGACGGCTCGTGCAGCGATGATTCTGAGGAACTGGAGTAGGAGGAGGAATCAATGTGTACAGACTGGATTCCTGCAATCCTTGGAGTTGGCAGAACACGTACAGCGCCACTGGCAAGATCTGTACCCGGCTCCACAACATTGACCCAATGGGCAGTGAGGGAAAGGTATCGTCCCTGGCCATGGGTACTGGTCCACGCATCGGTGGTCAGGTGGACTCTGCTACTGACGGCGTTTAGTAGCGCATGTTTAATGTTTCCCTCGACATGTTTTTGCAGAGCAGGGACAGCTTGCCTGCTGAAATAAAATCTGCTTGGCACATTATATTGTGGGACTGCCAATGCCATAAAGTTCCTGAAACTGTCAGTCTCCACCAGCCTGAATGACAGCATTTCAAGGGACAGGAGTTTTGCAATGCCAGCATTCAGAGCCTGTGCTCGTGGATGGTTTGCCGAGTATGGCTGTCTTTTATCCCATGCCTGTGGTACCGATGGCTGTTTTTTGTTCTGGGAGTGTGACGATGACTGTGAACTTGCTGCTGTGGGTGGAATAACAGTTTGTCTATGGACAACAGTGACCGAGGTTCTTCCATGGAGATCCTGTGAGGAAGCCGAACCAGGTGTGTGTGAGCTGGAGGTAGAGGCTCGAACACGACCTGAAGATGTAGGTGCTGCTGTAGGTTGGCCTACATCTCCAGTGTGTCTTTGTAACTCAGCTACGTGCTTTGTCCGTACGTGTTTCCACATATTTGTGGTATTCAGGTTACTGATATTTTTACCTCTTTTAACTTTTTGCTTACACAGCTTGCATTGAACATAGCAAATATCATCTACAAGTCTGTCAAAAAAGGACCACACAGTGCAAGTCATGGGAGCGCCAATTTTGACATTTCTAAGAGAACTGCTCCCAACAGGTGCCAAACTGGAGGCTACAGACAAGCGAGTCTGCAGCCTACCTCTCCCTCCTCTTTGTACCGTTGGGACAATCTCTTCCTCAGAGCTGCTCCCACCACCTTCCTGTTGCTCACGCCATGTTGGGTCTCGGACTTCATCATCTCCACTACCCTCTTCCAACACCTGCTGCTGTTGGATGGTCTGGGCAGCACCATGCTCCACAAAACCTGGCACCTGAGTCTCATCATCATCATAAGATGCGTTCTGCGGTGTGCTGTCCATCGGCACTGGCTCACCTGCCTCTTCAGATTGAGAGAGACACAGCTGTTGCGCATCACTGCATACTCCCTCTTCTTCAAATTGCAGAATGCTGCTTGCCTGTGCCCGTGTTTGCGAGCCAACAGATTCTGAGAACAGAAGCAGAGACTCAGCTGGCTCCTGTACAGAACTCTCTGACTGCCTTGGCAATTTGACAGGCGGTGAACAGACAGATGGTTGCTCAACAGTGTTGTGTTCCTGAGAGGAGGTGGAAGGAATTGAAGTCGATGCATTGGCTGCCATCCAACCAACAACGGCTTCAATTTGTTCTTCCAGCAGCAGGGGGGCACGCCGAGCTCCTACCAAAGTGCGCATAAAGGAACGCTCATGGGTTAAACTGGTGGATGCTGTGTCACTGAGGGCGGCAGCAGCCACAGAATCCCCACGTCCTCTCCCTGCTGAAACTCCACGGCCACGACCACGTGCCTTACTCACTGACTTCTTCATCTTGGTAGATTGATAAAGAAAGTCAGAAAAGTTATAAGGCCTAAGTGTGGTTATTACGCAGAGACTGAAGTGAACACTGAAACACAACTGTTCACAATCTGTGAAAGGCTACTCCTTTGTCTACTTCTATAGGTGTTTGCAACCAATGTATTGGATACGGATGGAAGCGCGTCACACTAATAGATTATATTTTAAATGGAATGGAGCAGAACCAATTGGAGATAAATGAAAAGGATGAGGCACTGAGACACGCTCAGCAGAGTACAAGCAGCAGTGCTTGAACAAGTAACTGGAGCGTGATGTGCACTCAAAAAATAAAAAACACAGACTGAAGTGAACACTGAAACACAACTGTTCACAATCTGTGAAAGGCTACTCCTTTGTCTACTTCTATAGTGTTTGCAACCAATGTATTGTATACGGATGGAAGCGCGTCACACTAATAGATTATATTTTAAATGGAATGGAGCAGAACCAATTGGAGATAAATGAAAAGGATGAGGCACTGAGACACGCTCAGCAGAGTACAAGCAGCAGTGCTTGAACAAGTAACTAGAGCGTGATGTGCACTCAAAAAATAAAAAACACAGACTGAAGTGAACACTGAAACACAACTGTTCACAATCTGTGAAAGGCTACTCCTTTGTCTACTTCTATAGTGTTTGCAACCAATGTATTGGATACGGATGGAAGCGCGTCACACTAATAGATTATATTTTAAATGGAATGGAGCAGAACCAATTGGAGATAAATGAAAAGGATGAGGCACTGAGACACGCTCAGCAGAGTACAAGCAGCAGTGCTTGAACAAGTAACTGGAGCGTGATGTGCACTCAAAAAATAAAAAACACAGACTGAAGTGAACACTGAAACACAACTGTTCACAATCTGTGAAAGGCTACTCCTTTGTCTACTTCTATAGTGTTTGCAACCAATGTATTGGATACGGATGGAAGCGCGTCACTAATAGATTATATTTTAAATGGAATGGAGCAGAACCAATTGGAGATAAATGAAAAGGATGAGGCACTGAGACACGCTCAGCAGAGTACAAGCAGCAGTGCTTGAACAAGTAACTGGAGCGTGATGTGCACTCAAAAAATAAAAAACACAGACTGAAGTGAACACTGAACACAACTGTTCACAATCTGTGAAAGGCTACTCCTTTGTCTACTTCTATAGTGTTTGCAACCAATGTATTGGATACGGATGGAAGCGCGTCACACTAATAGTTAAATTGCATGGAGCTGCAAGAATTACACTGAAGAAAAAAAAAAGAGTCTGTGAGTGACACGTGCAGATGCCTACAGACAGCGTTGCATGCAGAGCAAACTGCAGCGTCACCTGCACTCACACACACCTTGCAGAGCTGTTAAAACAACACTGCAGGCAAAAGGAAGCTTTACACAGCGGTTGGTGCTAGCCTGCCTACAGCACAGTACACTAAATCGCAATCTCTAACTGTCCCTCAGAGTCAGCACAGCAGCGTTCTGTCCCTTACTGAATTCACAGCACAGTGACGCTAAAATGGCGGCGGCGCCTTTTATAGTGCATTCTGACATCATTTCAGCATCCAATCACAGCCATGCCATTAGTTAACATGACCGCAGCAGTACAGGATGTGCCCACACTTCTTAGGATTCCTCATTGGCTGACTAAAATCACATTGCCTCTCAAAGAATTATGGAACTTCCGATTCCGGTATACGATATATGGAAAATATCGAAACTAAGTATCGAAAGGCCGATAGAGCTAATATCGGCCGATACCCGATACTTGCGGTATCGTATCGCTCAACACTACTAATGACATAGAATCATTGAGACCAGAGGGAACAGGGAATCCCACCATAACATCCTTTACATTATCTGACAGTCCCTTCCGAAAAAGAGCTGCCAAAGCGTCGTCATTCCATTTGGTCAGGACTGCCCACCTACGGAATCTCTGACAGTATAACTCAGCGTCCTCAAGCCCCTGACTTAATGACAACAAAGTTTTTTCAGCTTGATTAGTGACATTAGGCTCATCGTACAATAACCCCAAAGCCTGAAAAAACGCATCAACATCACTCAAAACAGGATCCCCAGGTGTCAGGGAAAAAGCCCAATCCTGAGGGTCGCCGCGCAGGAGAGAGATGACAATTTGAACCTGCTGCGCTGCGTTCCCTGAGGACTTAGATTTTAAGGCAAAAAACTATTTACAGTTATTTTTGAAATTCAGAAACTTAGCTCAATCCCCTAAAAACAAATCTGGCATGGGAATCCAAGGTTCCACAACAGGCAACCTAGCAAGATAGGTAGCAATACTCCGAACTTCAGTGGCAAGCTGATCCACACGGCCAGACAACTGTGCAAACTCCATTGAGAGAGAAAAAAATCCTGCCCAGCACCCAGAGATACAGAGGGAAAAAAAATGCAACAAACAGAAAAAAAAAAAATCTCTGACAACTCTGACAACTTTTTTTCTTTCCACAATATTTTTCCCTTCTGTGAGTACCATATAATTTTCAGTTTAGGCCGGTGATACTGTTATGATTTGGTAGCTGAGGAGAGCAGGCAAAAAGGAAATACACCAGAGCAGTTGGAAACTATGAGATTGCAGTACCCTGACTAACCACCACAACTAGAGGCAGCCGTGGAGCGTTCCTACGTTGGTCCTAGACGCCTTGTCACAGCCTGAGAAACTAACTACACCTAAAGATAAGAAAGAGGAAAGCTATCCGCCCCGGAGCAGATCCCCAAAGAACATAGAAAGCCCTCAAACAGGTAATGGCGGTTAGACAAGAAGAAATACTGACACAGACAGAAAATAGTATGAGCAAACGCTGGGGCCCAAACTTACTAAATAGAAAAGGATAGGAAGGGCACTTACTGCAATCCCAAAAAACCCTGAAAAGCACCAACACTATTAATTTCAAAAACATCTGAGATCACACGACCTCTACCACCTAAATTAGTTCTCTGGTGTAACCAAAAACAAAACAGCAGCCACTGAAATAACTGGAATAAGCAAATGTACAAACATCAGTGGCTGAACTGAACTGAGAGGGCAAAAAGCCCCCAGAGGGACCCAGAAGGCCCCCACAGAAGTGCAGGACAAAATGCAAAAAACAAGCACAAAAACAAAAAGAAGAAAATGTCTTATCTGTTAGCAGGAGATTCAGACACGACACAGCAGGCTACCAAGGAAACAGGAATCAAGGATTGAGACCAGAACAATTGATCACCGGCAACCCTGATGGGAAGGCGACTCCCTTATATAAGACCAGTCAGTAACACCTGATTCCCAATCCTCACAATCTTCACTGGACAGTCCAGTACCGTTTGTAACCACCAGAGGGAGCTTCTGCTCAGAACTCATTTCCAGCCTATTCACAAGAATGGGGTCTATTTTCCAAAATGGGGTCACTTGTGGGGGTTTCCACTGTTTAGGCGCATCAGGGGCTCTCCAAATGCGACATGACGCCCCCAGACCATTCCATCAAAGTCTACAATCCATAACGTCACTACTTCCCTTCCGAGCCCCAATGTGTACCCATACAGTAGTTTTCTCCCACATATTGGGTATCCGCGTATTCAGGACAAATTGGACAACAACTTTTGGGGTCCAATTTCTCCTGTTACCCTTGTGAAAATAAAATATTGGGGACGAAAAAAATAATTTTTGTAAAAAAAAATATATTTTTTATTTTTACGGCTATACATTATAAACTTCTGTGAAGCACTTCGGGGTTCAAAGTGCTCACCACACATCTAGATAAGTTCCTTGTGGGGTCTATTTTCCAAAGTGGGGTCACTTGTGAGGGGTTTCCACTGTTTAGGCGCATCAGGGGCTCTCCAAATGCGACATGACGCCCCCAGACCATTCCATCAAAGTCTACAATCCATAACGTCACTACTTCCCTTCCGAGCCCCAATATGTACCCATACAGTAGTTTTCTCCCACATATTGGGTATCCGCGTACTCAGGACAAATTGGACAACAACTTTTGGGTCCAATTTCTCCTGTTACCCTTGTTAAAATAAAATATTGGGGACGAAAAAATCATTTTTGTAAAAAAAAAAAAAAAAAAAAAAAATATTTTACGGCTATACGTTATAAACTTCTGTGAAGCACTTGGGGTTCAAGGTGCTCACCACACATCTACATAAGTTCCTTGAGGGGTCTAGTTTCCAAAATGGTGTCATTTGTGGGGGGTTTCCACTGCTTAGGCAGATCAGGAGCTCTCCAAACACGACATGGCATCCAGCCAATTCTGCGTTGAAAAAGTAAAACTGCACTCCTTCCCTTCCAAACTCTGCCATGCACCAAAACAGTGGTTTACCCCCACATATGGGGTATCAGCGTACTCAGGACAAATTGCACAATAACTTTTGGAGTCTTGTTACCCTTGGGAAAATAAAAATTGGGGTGAAAAGATCATTTTTGTGGAAAAAATATGATTTTTTAATTTTACGGCTCTACGTTATAAACTTGTGTGAAGCACTTGGGGGTTTAAATTGCTCACCAAAAATCTAGATAAGTTCCTTAAGGGTCTAGTTTCCCAAATGGGTTCACTTGTGGGGGGTTTCCACTGTTTAGGCACATCAGGGACTCTCCAAATGCAACATGGCGTCCAATCTCAATTCCAGCCAATTTTGGTTGGAAAAAGTCAAATGGTGCTCCTTCCATTCCGAGCTCTGCCGTGCGCCCAAACAGTGGTTCCCCCCCACATATCGGGTATCAGCGTACTCAGGACAAATTGGACAACAACTTTTGTGGTCCAATTTCTCCTGTTACCCTTGGGAAAATAAAAAAATTAGTGACTAAAAATAATTTTTGTGGGAAAAAAATAGGATTTTTTTATTTTCATGCCCGGGCATTATAAACTTGTGTGAAGCACTTGGGGTTCAAAGTGCTCACCAAAGCTCTAGATAAGTTCCTTAGGGGTCTAGTTTCCAAAATGTGGTCACTTGTGGGGGGTTTCTACTGTTTAGGCTGATCTGGGACACTGAAAACGGAACATGACCCCCATCAACGTCTGCATTACAAAACGTTACTACTTCCTTTCCAAGCCCTGCCGTGCGCCCAAACAGTTCCCCCCCCCACATATTGGGTATCAGCGTACTCAGGACAAATTGGCCAACAACTTTTGGGGTCCAATTTCCTTGGGAAAAATCAAAAATTTGGGACTAAAAAATAATTTTTGTGGAAAATTGTTTCTTTTTTTTCACATCCAGGCATTATAAACTTTTGTGAAACACTTTGGGGTTCAAAGTGCTCACAACAGATCCAGATAAGTTCCTTAGGGGGTCTAGTTTCCAAATGGTGTCACTTGTGGGGAGTTTCCACTGTTTAGGCGCATCAGGGGCTCTCCAAACGCGACATTGCATCCAATCTCAATTCCAGCCAATTTTAGTTTGAAAAAGTCAAACGGCGCTCCATCCCTTACGAGCTCTGCTGTGCGCCCAGAGAGTAGTTTTCCCCCACTTATGGGGTATTGGCATACTCAGGAGAAATTGCACAACAACTTTATCTGTCCATTTTCTCCTTTTACCCTTGTGAAAATAAAAAAAAAGTTTGTAAAAATCATTTTTGTGGCTAAAAAGTTAAATATTAATTTTTTCCTTCCAAGTTGCTTCAGCTCCTGTGAAGCACCTGAAGGGTTAATAAACTTCTTGAATGTGGTTTTGAGTACCTTGAGGGGTGCAGTTTTTAGAATAGTGTCACTTTTGGGTATTTTCTGCTATATAGACCCCTCAAAGTGACTTCAAATATGAGGTGGTCCCTAAAAAAAATGGCTTTGTAAATTTTGTTGGAAAAATGAGAAATCGCTGGTCAACTTTTAACCCTTATAATTTCCTAAGAAAAAAAAAATTTGATTCCAAAATTATGCTGATGTAAAGTAGACATGTAGGAAATGTTATTTCTTAGCTATTTTATGTGACATATTTCTCTGTTTTAAGGGAATAAAAATTCAAAGTTTGAAAATTGCAAAATTTTCAAAATTTTTGCCATATTTGCATTTTTTTCAAAAATAAACGCAAGTTATATCGAAGAAATTTTACCAATAACGTGAAGTACAATATGTCACGAGAAAACAATCTCAGAATTGCGCAGATCCGTTGAAGCGTTCCAGAGTTATAACCTCATAAAGAGACAGTGGTCAGAATTGTAAAAATTGGCCCGGTCATTAACGTGCAAACCACCCTTGGGGATGAAGGGTTAAGGAGAGGAAGCAGGGTCAGCTGTGACATTCCTTACAGTGATTATTGGATCCTGTATAGTGATGGGTGAACTCATGGATGTTCGGGTCCAGTGGGTTCAGCCAAACAGTTAAAAAAAGTTTGGCTCGGGTACCAGAGCAGTAGCTGAACGCGTACCCTGACCCTATTCAGATAACTGGGGGCACGAGCATCCATTGTTTGACAAGCTGTCATCTGCATCACAATGTGGGAAACACTGATGCTGATCAGCGGTAAGATCATTACCTCCGGTTGGAGCGCTGCAGCTCCTATGCTGTCAGATGACAACTGTCTCTGGATGTAAAAAGTTCACCTCCGGTCACAAGTGTTGGCTGATGGGACTGCTACTCCCATCAGCCTATGCCTGCTGTTGCTTTTAGGAGTATTTCTGCTCCGCATGCTGAAGGAAGTTCTCATCATTGTCACCTGGTCTCCCTGAGATCAATGTGACCTGGCGACAATGATGGGATAAATAGAGTTGTATTTAGCACCCTCTGTGTACACTGTGCGTAAAATAAACAAATAATTTTAAAAAATGGCGTGGAATACAGTGGAAGTTTTATAACCAGTAGATTGAAAGCTGACCGCAGGGTGCTGATTTGAATAATCTGGGAAAGGGAACAATATTCCAAAAGGTTTCAAGACTATTAATAACAGCTTCCAAAAAGTTCTATTTTGGTCTCATCTGACCACATGACCTTCTCCCATCCCTCCTGTGAAATATCAAGATGGTCATTGGCGAACTTTAACCCCTTTCTGACACCAGAATAATAGTACACTGATATCGGACTCCCTCACTTTGATGTGGGCTCTGGCGGTGAGCCCACATCTTTCCCGGCACATGTCAGCTGTTTTGAACAGCTGACAAGTGTCCAGAACAGCCGCGAGTGGAATCTTGATCCCCCGCATCTATTAACCCATTAAATGCCGCTGTCAACTGCTGACAGCGGCATTTAACTCGTGCTTCTGGCCATCGAGCTGGAAATTCGTGCATCGATGACCCCCCGTCACATGATCGCAGGTCACCTCTTCGTAGGCATGACAACCAGAGGTCTCCTGGAGACCTCTATGGTTGTCACTGCCGGCTTGTTGTGAGCGCCACCCAGTGGTCGGTGCTCATAGCAAGTGAGTAATTCTACTACATAGAGGCAAACTGATCATGGCCTGTATGCAGCAGAGCCAAACGGGTTATGGCAGCTTCTAGTCTTCCATGGAGACTATTGAAGCATGCCAAAAGTAAAAAAAATGTTTTTAAAAATATAAAAAAACTAAAAAATGTAAAAGTTCAAATCACAACTCTTTCACCTCATTCAAAATAAAACCCTAAAAAAATCAAACATACATATATTTGGAATTTGTGCGTTCAGAATCACCCGATCTATCAGTTAAAAGAAGGATTAACCTGATCTCTAAACAGTGTAGTGAGAAATAACTCAAATCGCAAGAATTACGTTTTTCTGGTCGCAGCAACATTGCATTAAAATACAATAACGGGCGATTAAAAGATCATCACTTAGATAAAAAAGAACCTAGACATATTTGGTGTCTATTAACTTGTAATGACCTGGAGAATCATAATGGCAAGTCAGTTTTAGCATTTAGTGAACTTAGTAAAAAAGCCAAACAAAAAATAAGTTATGGCTCTGGGAAGAAGGGGAGTGAAAAATGAAAAGCAAAAATGAAAAAATGAAAATACCTCCTGGGGTTAAGGGGTTAAAGGGGTCTGGACATTTGCTGGCTTGAGCAGGGGACCTTGCGTGCTCTGCAGGATTTTAATCCATTACAGTGTACTGTGTTACTAATGGTAATGTTTGAGACTGTGATCTCATCTCTCTTCAGGTCATTGACGATCGCAGTTCGTTCTGGGCTCATTCCTGACCCTTCTGAGAATCATCCTTACCCCAAACGGCGAGATCATGCATTGAGCCCCAAACTCAGGAAGATTGACAGTCATCTTTTGTTTTTTATCCATTTTGTAATAATTGCGCCAATAGTTGTTGCTTTCTCACCAAGCTGCTTGCCAATTGTCCTGTAGCCCATCCCAGTCTTGTGTAGGTCTAAAATTTTGTCCCTGATGTCCTCAGACAGCTTTTTGGTCTTGGACATGGTGGATAGGTTGGAGTGTGATTGATTGAGGGGGTGGACAGGTGTATTTTATACAGGTAACAACTTCAAAAAGATGTAGTTAATTCAGGTAATCAGCGCAGAGGGCTTCTTAAGGCACTGCCACACTTAGCGATCGCACTGACAGCTGAGCATGCATCAGCATCTGTTTGGATGGTTGAATTGTTGATCTCAATATTGACTGCTCAGAATGTCCAATTCCTAGATTTGATGGCAAAACTGTCATTCACTGAGACCAGACACTAAAGGCACTGCCACACTTAGCGATCGTACTAGCGATCACGACAACGACTTAACCTGGCGAGATCGCTAGTGCGATTGCTTAGTGATCGCTAGTTAGATTCCAAACACAACTCATCAGCGATCTGTGATTCCAAACACAACTCATCAGCAATCTGTAAAACGACCTCTGCGGTCGTTGGGAAAACCTAATCCCACCTGCGACGCTGGTGAAGTCGTTCATAAAGGGTGTCACACTCAGCGATTCAGGCTCACCAGCGGGACACCAACGACCAAAAACGGCTCAGAACGTTCATAAGCGATCAGCGACATCTCAGCAGGGGCCACATCGCTGCTACATGTCACACACAGCTAAGTCGCTAACGAGATCGCTACTGCGTCATAAATGGTGACGCAGTAGCGATCTCGTTAGCGATCTCACTAGCGATCTCGCTTAGTGTGGCATACCCTTTAAAGAACTAAAGAAAAACTAACACATCTGTGAGAGCCAGAATTCTTGCTAGTTGGTAAGTGATCGAATACTCATTTCATGTAATATAATACAAATTAATTATGCAAAAATAATACAATGTGATGTCCTGGTTTTTATATTCTGTCTCTCACAGTTGAAGTGTACCTTTGATAAAATTTACAGACCTCCCCATTCTTTGTAGGAGAGGTGGGAAAACTTGCAAATATTTACTTTCGCCACTATCTATCTTTCTATCTATCTATCTATCTATCTATCTATCTATCTATCTATCTATCTATCTATCTATCTATCTATCTATCTATCTATCTATCGTCATACCCTTGTATGCTTACATATATGGACTATGGAAGAAAAAAGTCTCTCTCTTGCATGATGTTTATCTATCAAAGTCACTCAGCTAAATGTTATCCGTCTTCACAAAATAATAAATGTTTTACAATTATTTCCGGAAAATGAAGAGTTTAACTAATCTCCATAATCGTAGTAACTATTAAGCATAATTTAAGACAACTATATATAAGTATACTGTCACATGGAAGTTATTGTACAATAACAGTCACTGATGGAAAGACTTCAATTTCCAGACACTTTGATCTGAAATACACTTTAGAAATTTGGGAATAAAAAACACAAATTCAATGTACAATGTACAGATAAAAGCTGTCAGTTTGATAAATGCTCAACATATCTTAAAATATG
Source organism: Oophaga sylvatica (assembly GCA_033576555.1). Classification (NCBI taxonomy): domain Eukaryota; kingdom Metazoa; phylum Chordata; class Amphibia; order Anura; family Dendrobatidae; genus Oophaga; species Oophaga sylvatica. The sequence goes on along the minus strand of JARQOD010000005.1, from coordinate 225,303,952 downwards.
AGGATTCATAATACATTGCTTTTGTACATTTTCTCCCCAAAAGACAAACTGTAAAGTCAAACTCTCAAACATCGAAGATAAGTTTAAAAATTGAATATATACATACAGTATAGTTCTTTTTAGTTATGTTTTGAAAAAAAATCCAAAGTTTGTGAAAAGAAAAAAAAAGGCGCCGTTTACTGAGATCCACAGCAGCTCCACTTTTTCAGGATCTGGGGCTGGGTGAAAGATTATATTTTGCAGGCTGATCGGATGTTTTTATTTATACCATTTTGGGGTAGATACAATGTCTTTATCACATTTTATTGCAGTGTTGTTACGACCAAGAAATATGTAATGGTCGTGTTTTGAGTTTTTTGTTACGCCATTTACCAATCAGAATAATTTTTTTTTATATTTGGTAGATTGGGCATTTCTGAACACAGCGATACCAAATATTTGTATTAATTTATTGTTTTATTTTTAATACCAATCCATCGGCGCCCTGCGATCATGTGACAGAGGCACCGATGTGCAGGGTTTGTGATGTGCTTCCAGCGCGATCATTTTGAATGCCGCTGTCAGAGATTGACAGCAGCATTAAACATGTTAAAACCCATGGGTGGATCGTGATTCCACCCTCAGCTGTTAGTGGCACATGACAGCTGAACAAATCAGCTGTCATGTGCTGGAAAAGATGCGGGCTCAGAGCCGAAGCCCGCATCAAAGGGAGATACATGACCTATCGTGTACCTATATGTCATAGGTCATGAAGGGGTTAACCCCTTAACCCCCAAGGGTGGTTTGCACGTTAATGACCGGGCCAATTTTTACAATTCTGACCACTGTCTCTTTATGAGATTATAACTCTGGAACGCTTCAACAGATCTTCGCGATTCTAAGATTGTTTTCTCGTGACATATTGTACTTCATGATAGTGGTAAAATTTCTTCGATATACCTTGCGTTTATTTTTGAAAAAAACGCAAATATGGCGAAAATTTAGAAAATTTTGCAATTTTCAAACTTTGAATTTTTTTTCCCTTAAAACAGAGAAATATGTCACACAAAATAGTTAAGAAATAACATTTCCCACATGTCTACTTTACATCAGCACAATTTTGGAACCAAAACTTTTTTTTGTTAGGAAATTATAAGGGTTAAAAGTTGACCAGTGATTCCTCATTTTTACAACAAAATTTACAATGCCATTTTTTTAGGGACCACCTCACATTTGAAGTCACTTTGACGGGTCTATATAGCAGAAAATACCCACAACTGACACAATTCTAAAAACTGCACCCCTCAAGGTACTCAAAACCACATTCAAGAAGTTTAATAACCCTTCAGGTGCTTCACAGGAGCTGAAGCAACGTGGAAGGAAAAAATGAATATTTAACTTTTTAGCCACAAAAATGATCTTTTACAAACTTTTTTTTATTTTCACAAGGGTAAAAGGAGAAAATGGGCAGATAAAGTTGTTGTGCAATTTCTCCTGAGTACGCCAATACCCTATATGGGGGGGAAAACCACTGTTTGGGCACACGGCAGAGATCGTAAGGGAAGGAGCGCCGTTTGACTTTTTCAAACTAAAATTGGCTGGAGTTGAGATTGGATGCCATGTCGTGTTTGGAGAGCCCCTGATGCGCCTAATCAGTGGAAACCCCCCACAAGTGACACCATTTTGTAAACTAGACCTCCTAAGGAACTTATCTAGATCTGTTGTGAGCACTTTGAACCCCAAAGTGTTTCACAAAAGTTTATAATGCCTGGGTGTGGAAAAAAAAAAATTTCCACAAAAATGATTTTTTAGTCCCAAATTTTTGATTTTCCCAAGGAAATTGGACCCCAAAAGTTGTTGTCCAATTTGTCCTGAGTACGCTGATACCCCATATGTGGGGGGGAAACTGTTTGGGCGCACGGCAGGGCTTGGGAAGGAAGCAGTAACGTTTTGGAATGCAAACATTGATGGGGGTCATGTTCCGTTTGTAGTGCCCCAGATGAGCCTAAACAGTGGAAACCCCCCACAAGTGACCCCATTTTGGAAGCTAGACCCCCTAAGGAACTTATCTAGATCTTTGGTGAGCACTTTGAACCCCCAAGTGCTTCACACAAGTTTATAATGCCCGGGCATGAAAATAAAAAATCCTATTTTTTTCCCACAAAAATTATCTCTTAGTCACTAATTTTTTATTTTCCCATAGGTAACAGGAGAAATTGGACCTCAAAAGTTGTTGTACAATTTGTCCTGAGTACGCTGATACCCCATATGTGGGGGTAAACCACTGTTTGGGCGCATGGCAAAGCTCGGAATGGAAGGAGTACCATTTGACTTTTTCCAACCAAAATTGGCTGGAATTGAGATTGGACGCCATGTTGCATTTGGAGAGTCCTTGATGTGCCTAAACAGTGCAAACCCCCCACAAGTGACCCCATTTGGGAAACTAAACACCCTAAGGAACTTATCTAGATCTTTGGTGAGCAATTTGAACCCCCAAGTGCTTCACACAAGTTTATAACGTAGAGCCGTAAAATTAAAAAATCATATTTTTTCCACAAAATTGATCTTTTCACCCCAATTTTTATTTTCCCAAGGGTAACAAGACTCCAAAAGTTATTGTGCAATTTGTCCTGAGTACGCTGATACCCCATATGTGGGGGTAAACCACTGTTTGGGTGCATGGCAGAGTTTGGAAGGGAAGGAGCGCCGTTTGACTTTTTCAACGCAGAATTGGCTGGATGCCATGTCGTGTTTGGAGAGCTCCTGATCTGCCTAAACAGTGGAAACCCCCATAAATGACACCATTTTGGAAACTAGACCCCTCAAGGAACTTATCTAGATGTGTGGTGAGCACTTTGAACCCCAAAGTGCTTCACAGAAGTTTATAACGTACAGCCGTAAAATAAAAGATTTTTTTTTTTTTTTACAAAAATGATTTTTTCGCCCCCAATATTTTATTTTCACAAGGGTAACAGGAGAAATTGGACCCCAAAAGTTGTTGTCCAATTTGTCCTGAGTACGCTGATACCCAATAAGTGGGAGTAAACTACTGTATGGGTGCACGTCGGGGCTCGGAAGGGAAGTAGTGACGTTTTGGATTGCAGACTTTGATGGAATGGTCTGGGGGCGTCATGTCACATTTGGAGAGCCCCTAATGCGCCTAAACAGTGGAAACCCCCCACAAGTGACCCCATTTTGGAAAATAGACCCCCAAGGAACTTATCTAGATGTGTGGTGAGCACTTTGAACCCCGAATTGCTTCACAGAAGTTTATAAAATACAGCGGTAAAAATAAAAAATCCTTTTTTTTTTTACAAAAATGATTTTTTCGCCCCCAATATTTTATTTTCACAAGGTTAACAGGAGAAATTGGACCCCAAAATTTGTTGTCCAATTTGTCCTGAGTACGCTGATACCCAATATGTGGGAGAAAACTACTGTATGGGTGCACGTCTGGGCTCGGAAGGGAAGTAGTGACGTTTTGGATTGCAGACTTTGATGGAATGGTCTGGGGGCGTCATGTCGCATTTGGAGAGCCCCTGATGCACCTAAACAGTGGAAACCCCCCACAAGTGACCCCATTTTGGAAAATAGACCCCACAAGGAACTTATCTAGAAGTGTGGTGAGCGCTATGAAGCCCCAAGTGCTTCACTGAAAATTTATAACATACAGCCGTAAAAACAAAAAAAATCATTTTTTTTTTACAAAAATGATTTTGTCGCCCCCAGTTTTTTATTTTCCCAAGGGTAACAGAAGAAATAGGACAAATTGCACAATAACTCTTGTGGTCCAGAGTACGCTGATACCCCATATGCGGGGATAAACTACTGTTTGGGCGCATGGCAGAGCTCAGAAGTGAAGGAGCGCCGTTTGACTTTTTCAACGCAGAATTGGCTGGAATTGAGATCAGACGCCATGTCACATTTGGAGAGCCCCTGATGTGCCTAAACAGAAACCTAATTCTAACTCCAACCCTAACCCCAACACACCCCTAACCCTAATCCTAACCCTAACCACAAACCTAACCCTAACACACCCCTAACCCTAATCCCAACCCTAACCCTAATCCTAACTTTAGCGCCATCCCTAACCCTAACTTTAGCCGCAACCCTAACCTTAACCATAACCCTAATGGGAAAATGGAAATAAATACATTTTTTTAATTTTATTATTTTTTTCCCTAACTAAGGGGGTGATAAAGGGGGGTTTGATTTACTATTTATAGCGGGTTTTTGTGATTGGCAGCTGTCACGCTAAAAGACGCTTTTTATTGCAAAAAGTAGTTTTTTGCATCACCACATCTTGAGAGCTATAATTTTTGCATATTTTGGCCCACAGAGTCATGTGAGGTCTTATTTTTTGCGGAACGAGGTGACGTTTTTATTGGTACCATTTATGACCACGTGACATTTTTTGATCGCTTTTTATTTCGATTTTTGGGAGGTTAGAATGAACAAAAATCAGCAATTCATGAATTTCTTTTGGGGGAGGCGTTTATACCGTTCCGCGTGTGGTAAAATTGATAAAGCAGTTTTATTCTTCGGGTCAATACGATTATGGCGATACCTCATTTATATCATTTTTTTAATGTTTTGGTGCTTTTATAGAATAAAAACAATTTTATATAAAAAATCATTATTTTTGCATCGCTTTATTCTGCGAGCTATAACTTTTTTATTTTTTCGCTGATGATGCAGTATGATGGCTCGTTTTTTGCGGGACAAGATGACATTTTCAGGGTACCATGTTTATGTATATCAGTCTTTTTGATCGCGTGTTATTCCACTTTTTGTTCGGCGGTATGATGATAAAGCATTGATTTTTTTTTTTTTTTTTTTTTTTTTTTAGGGGTTCACTAAAGGGGTTAACTAGTGGGACAGTTTTATAGGGGGTCGTTACGGACGCGGCGATACCAAATATGTGTACTTTTATTGTTTTGGTTTTTTTTTATTTACAGGGAGAAATGAATTTATTGGGGAATATATTTTTTTTTTTTTTTTTACCACTTTTTATTTTTATTTTTTTTACTTTTTTACTTTGTCCCAGGGTGGGACATCACAGTATTTTAGCAGATCGCTGGTGTGTCACACCAGTGATCGCTCTGGCAGTGCTGCAGGCTTCTCAGTGCCTGCTTTCAGCAGGCACTGAGTAAGCCGCCTCCCTGCAGGACCCCGGCGCCATCTTGGATCCGGAGACCTGGAGGGAGGACGGACCCTCGGAACAGCGCGACACATCGCGCTGCTCTGAGGGTCTCAGGGGAGCGCGCAGGGAGCCCCCACCCTGCGTGATCCTCCCCTGTGCCCCGGGTACACCACGATCATGTTTGATCGCGGTGTGCCAGGGGTTAATGTGCCGGGAGCGGTCCGTGACCGCTCCTGACACATAGTGCTAATCAGCTGACACCCGGCGGCGATCAGCTGCGCTCCCCTCGGGAGCGCAGCTGATCGCCCTGGACGTAATATTCCGTCCATGGGAATTAAGTACCAGGTCACATGGACGGAATATTACGTCCAATGGGATTAAGGTGTTAAAAAAATGCAAATAATGTTTTTATCATACTCTTAATTCACAATAATGATAAGTCTCACAGTCCTGACCTATTCATATCAGATACAGTTGAGTGACAAAGAAAATGGATTTTCAAGGCACCAGATTTTCTTCAAATGCCTCCTTTAGGGCTCATACTCACTTGCTGGAAAAAAAACGGTCAGTTTTCAGGATGGTCAGAATATGTGCAATTGACATGCGATTTGCATGCGTATTTTTATAGCACCATCTATTGCATTAGCGATTATCATGCCAAAATCGCATCAAATCGCAGCATGTTGCGATTTTTTTCTCACACCGATTTCGGCTGAGAAAAAAATCGCAAATGACATGTCACCTATTGAATAACATTGGTCCGATTTGAATCTGATTTTTTATCGGCTGAAAATCATCTGTTTTCGGCTCAAGTGAATATGAGCCCTTATTGTGTTATGCTTAACCCCTTAATGTCCACTGACGTGCACAGTCCGTCATCGCAAGGTGTCAATTTTGGCATCTTGACGGACTGTGCACATCATGCCTTTGAACTACCACTGCGTGTAAACACACAGTGGTAGTTCAGTGCCGACAGCTGTCACAGACAGCTGACAGGCACAGCAAGCAGTGCGGGGACCTTTGCAGTCGGTCCCCGCACCCACAGCGCTGTGATTGGTCAGTCAATGTGACTGACCAAACACAGCAACAATCAGGCAGAAGAGGCTGAAATTTCAGCCTCTTCTGCCCGATCAGTGCAGAAGCTCGGCGCTGCAGTGGCCGAGCTTCCTGCACTTACAGCCGGGAGCGGTGCACCCACCGCCCCTGGCTGTTAACCCCTTGACTGCTGCGATCGAGTGCTATCGCAGCGCTCGGGGAGAGGCAAAGGGAGCTCCCTCTGCCTCAGATCGGCGCCCTGCAATGTATTTGCAGGGCCCAATCTCTGCCTTGATGACCCGGGGGTTGTCATGACAACCTCCGGGTCATTTAGCTACGTAAAGCCGCTGTGACCATGGTCTCAGCAGCTTTCACTATAGGTACAATGCATTGCAATGCTGGAGCATTGCAATGCATTGTAACTGCAATCAAATGTAAAAAAGTGAAAGTCCCATAAAGGGACAAGGTAAAAAAAGCATTTTTTTAAAAAAAATTGTAAAAAAATATTAAAAAATAATTTTAAAAAATTCCCTTAAAAAATACACATTTTTATGTAATAAAAAAAATCAAAAAACAAAAAAATACACATGTTTGGTATCGCCGCGTCCGTAAAAATACCATCTATAAAAGCGTAACCCTAGATAACCCCTTTAGTGAAAGCCGTAAAAAAAAACACAAAAAAGTAGTAAATTATACTTTTTCCAAGCGGTATCATCATACCGCTTGGAAAAAGTGCAATAACACGCGATCAAAAAGTGGGATATAAATAATCATGGTACCGCTGAAAACGTCATCTTGTCCCACAAAAAACAAGCTGCCATATAGCATCATTAGCGAAAAAATAAAAAAGTTATAGCTCGCGGAATAAACTGATGCAAAAATAATTATTTTTCTATAAAAATTTTTATTGCGTAAAAAACGCCAAAACATAAAAAAATATATAAATGAGGTATCGCTGTAATCGTAGTGACCGAAGAATAAAGCTGCTTTATTAATTTTACCACACACGGAACGGAGGAAAAAAAAAAACAATTCCTGAATTGCTGGTTTTTGTTCATTCTGCTTCCACAAAAATCGGAATAGTAAGCGATCAAAAAACGTTATGTGCCCGAATATGGTACAAATAAAAATGTCAGCTCGTCCCGCCAAAAATAAGCCCACAGATAACTCTCAGACGAAATATGGAAAAATTATAGCTCAAAATACGGCGATGCAAAAATTTCTTACAAAATATTCTTCAAAAAAAAGTGTCTTTTAGAGTGTGACAGAAGCTAAACATGAAAAAAGGGTATAAATCTGGTATCGCTGTAATCACACCGACCCGAAAAATAAAGTCGCCTAATCACTAACACCGCACGAGGAACGGCGTAAAAAATAAAACTAATTCTTCACCTTTTGTGGATTTGTTCATTCTGCCTCCCAAAGATCGCAGTAAGGCGATCACAGTGGTTCCCCCCCACATATGGGATATCAGCGTACTCAGGACAAATTGCACATCAACTTTTGGGGTCCTATTTCTCCTGTTACCCTTATAAAAATAAAAATTTGGGGGCAAAAAGGTCATTTTTGTGGAAAAAAATATGAATTTTTTATTTTCACAGCTCTACGTTATAAACTTCTGTGAAGCCCTTGGGGTTTCAAAGTGCTGACCACACATCTAGATAAGTTCCTTGGGGGTCTAGTTTGCAAAATGGGGTCACTTGTGGGGGTTTCTACTGTTTAGGCACATCAGGGCTCTCCAAGCGCGACATGACACCCGCAGACCATTCCATCAAAGTCTGCATTCAAAAACGGTGCTCCTTCCCTTCCGAGCTATGCCATGCGTCAAAATAGTGGTTCCCCCCCACATATGGGGTATCAGCGTACTCAGGACAAATTTCACAATAGCTTTTGGGGTCCTATTTCTCCTGTTACCCTTATAAAAATAAAAATTTGGGGGCAAAAAAATTATTTTTGTGGAAAAAAAATATGATTTTTTTATTTTCACGGCTCTATGTTATAAACTTCTGTGAAGCCCTTGGGGTTCAAAGTGCTCACCACACATCTAGATAAGTTGCTTGGGGGGTCTAGTTTCCAAAATGGGGTCACTTGTGGGGGATTTCTACTGTCTAGGCACATCAGGGGCTCTCCAAACGTGACATGACACCCGCAGACCATTCCATCAAAGTCTGCATTTGAAAACGGCGCTCCTTCCCTTCCAAGCTCTGCAATGCACCCAAATAGTGGTTTACCCCCACATATGGGGTATCAGCGTACTCAGGACAAATTGCACAATAACTTTTGTGGTCCTGTTACCCTTTGGAAAATAAAAATTGGGATGTAATAATATCTGTCTTGTTTGGCATATTGTAAAAACAAAACAAACATTTTTTTAATTGTTAGAAGCAACATGATGAGTGAATAAAGGAAGGTTGAACCAAAATATGTTTAGTGACCAAAAACCACCAACAACTTGCTGGACTATATTAAAAAAAAATTCTAATTGTGTGACTAATATTTATATCAGTATAACAATATAGTCTTATTTAACAAACGTAATAGAAAATGATAAGTGAGTGATAATTATTTTAATTTGCCTTCAATAATATATTCAGTTAAAAATTTATATTCTTCCAATCTAGCGAACAGTAGGTTTGCAATATCAATTTAGACAGCTAATATGCGTAAAACAGACTATACTGTTTGTGTTTGTTTCAATTTTATGTTTCTTTGAGCTCCATTTGTCAATGAATCACAATGGGCTTTCATAATAATACCAATCATTATACATGTATGAGAAATAATATACCTTTCATTTGTACACACTTCCATAAAATATCTGCTAGCGATGGTGCTCAAGTCATATCAAGTCACTACTCATTTTTCGATAAAATTATAGTTTGACCTTAGCAGATACATGGTACAATACTTTTTTCCATGCCTTCTGACACTAAAATCACATAATGTAGTCTATTCTTATCCTTTAGCTGTGGCTCTTCTCTTCATTGGCATATTACAAAGATTTTCAAAGAGCAGCAATTTACCTATCTTGACCCTAAGAAGTTGTATCATGTCCTATTTTCATTTTGTCTGACCTATTTTGGAGATTTTGTGAGGCTGGATGTCCAATTTGCCTTTTTTTCTATTTTTTGTGTGTTTTTCCATTACGCACAAAGTAAATAAACATGTGCACAACAAAACATGTGTAATGCAATAATTGTCTGTGAGAAATACAGTACAGACCAAAAGTTTGGACACACCTTCTCATTTAAAGATTTTTCTGTACTTTCATGACTATGAAAATTGTACATTCACACTGAAGGCATCAAAACTATGAATTAACACATGTGGAATAATATACTTAACAAAAAAGTGTGTAACAACTGAAATTATGTCTTATATTCTAGGTTCTTCAAAGTAGCCACCTTTTTCTTTGATGACTGCTTTGCACACTCTTGGCATTCTCTTGATGAGCTTCAAGAGGTAGTCACCGGAAATGGTCTTCCAACAATCTTGAAGGAGTTCCCAGAGATGCGTAGCTCTTGTTGACCCTTTTGCCTTCACTTTGCGGTCCAGCTCACCCCAAACCATCTCGATTGGGTTCAGGTCTGGTGACTGTGGAGGCCAGGTCATCTGGCGTAGTACCCCATCACTCTCCTTCTTGGTCAAATTGACATTACACAGCCTGGAGGTGTGTTTGGAGTCATTGTCCTGTTGAAACAGGATGGAATAGCATGCCGCTGCAAGATGCTGTGGTAGCCATGCTGATTCAGTATGCCTTCAATTTTTAATAAATCCCCAACAGTGTCACCAGCAAAGCACCCCCAAACATCACACCTCCTCCTCCATGCTTCACGGTGGGAACCAGGCATGTAGAGTCCATCTGTTCACCTTTTCTGCGTAGCACAAAGACACGGTGTTACAGTTCGAGTTCCCACTGCTGCACAAGGGGAGTCTCGAACCGGTCCCGCTGCGGTCCCCCATTCATCTCCGGCCGCAGTGGAGCCTGCTCAGCAGAGACGTCGGTCCCAGCGTCTTGCCCATTCCAGTACTGTGCAGAGACTTGCTGCTGCCTCTCCTGGATCTGCTATTATAGCCAGTACTGGAGCAGACGTCTTTGGGGCGAAGTCCTGCGTTTCCCCTTCTGAGCATGCCCAGGGTAAGATCTCTCATTGGAGATCAGGGGTCACATGTTCAGGTACTGCAGCAGCTCCTATTGGTCCGCCAGGAAGGTCATGAAACTACATGTGTTTGGAACAGTTTCTCATTGGTCCTTGTTTCTGGCAGGTCCTGTAGCTGTTGCTATAAAAGGGTGGCATGGCTGGGCCGCCATGCGCTAATATCAATCATTATATGCTTAGCGCCAGTGTGGTCATGCGTGTGTGTGGTTAGGGCCCGGCTGAAATAAGCCCCTAGAATACCGACTTAATCGGTGAGGAGTTTGGTATGCTAGCTGGTCAGGGTCGGTGTCCTAGATGCCCTAGATTGCCGGCATAACCGGTGAGGAGTTTGATTGCCGTATTCAGGGCCTGGCGTTCAGACGCCATAGATTGCGGGTGACTCCCGCGAGGACATTAGCGCATGATCGCGTTCTATGTTCTCTTAGTTGTTCACTGTGTACCTGGGTGCCTGACAGGACACAGAAGTTTGTCTCAGCGGCTCTGTGACGTAACAGGGTTCGCTTTCAACACTAGACAGCGCCCTAGCGTGTTTATTTTGCGACTCAGTTGTGTTAAGTGAGTTCGCACACATCGCCATATAGCGCTGCGGCACTCCTTCTAGCGGCTCTGTGGATTAACAGAGTTCACACATATTGCCACAGCGCGTTACGGCGTTTATTTTGGCGACTCTGCGGGATAACAGAGTTTGCTTCTTGCGCCATTTTACTAGCAGCAGGCTCCGCCTGCACGGTGGACCCCGGGCTGTGAACGCACCTCTCCACATCTTATATTTGGTGCGTTCCGCAGACCCTAACATAATATTAGTGCCAGGGTCTGGCTAGTAAAATGGTGGATGAACAGCGTTTACAGCTGTACATCCAGCAGCTGGAGGGTAGGTTGGAGGCTCTTGAGCGCACAACCTCAGCTGTGGATGTTACCGCAGTCGCTGTTCATGCTGCTAGCGTAGCTGCAGCCAGTTTGTCCTCTGCCACCTCTGTCCCTACTTTGTCCCACCTCCCGCTTCCAGACAAGTTTGCTGGTGACAGCAAGCAATGTCGGGGATTCGTAAGTTAGTGCTCCATACACCTCGAGCTTCTGGCTGCACGTTTCTCCACGGATCGGGCACAAGTGGGCTTTGTGATAGCTCTTCTGTCGGGCAAAGCGTTGGAGTGGGTAACGCCGCTGTGGGAGCGCGACTACCGTGTGGTGCAGAGCGCTTCTCGTTTTCTGGAGGCTCTGAAAAAGGTTTTTCTAGGACCTCAGGTCACGCACGATACGGTGCTCAAACTGCTGGCAAAATGTCACGCTGTCTAATGATATGTATACAATGTCAGTAAACTATTAATACAGGAACAACACTCTATACAACAACTAGTATAGCAACATCAGCATGTAAGTATAAAATAGATTTACCTGACACGATATCTGCTGAACTCAGGGTTAATCTTGAGGACTTGATGAGCTGAAACAGGAAAGAGGTGGACCGGGATCTAACCTGACCCTAAACTGGGGTCCTAACTAATCCCTCACCTTGGAGGTACTGATAATGGTTCAGAGGTCCAAGTCTCCAACCTAACCCTGTCTCCTATCAGACCCTGAACCCTGTAATCAGTCCTAAGAAGGATCCTGACTACCACCAAAGGGATATGGGCTGATCTCAGCTAAATACACAGATTAGACATATAAGACAGACAGGATAACACTCGCTTGCATACACACTCAAACACCAAAGGAACATAAATGGTCTGGGAAATAAACTCTAACCAAGTTGAGCTTAGAACAACTAAGGAGCTCACAACTAAAGTCTATACAGATTCATTCCAATCTGTGGTCTGCATGAAGGTTTCACTGGCAACTCCCCAAGCAGACAACCAGGAATTTAAAGGAAACCAATCAACAAATAATCAATTGCAGCCGGGAGAAACTGCACCCAGTCCCAGCACCGAGCACAGACAGAATTAACTCCCTAGCTGCCAAACACAAAGAAACAGCAGCTCAGCTGTGAGAAGTCAAAATGTGCAACCGCGACGATCTTCGTGGCAATGCACACATGACAGTACCCCCCTTCTACGAGGGGCCTCCGGACCCTCAGGGCCAGGCCTGCCCGGGTGAGTTCTGTGGAAGGTCCGAACCAAACGATCTGCGTTAACATCAGACGCAGGGACCCACGTCCTCTCCTCTGGACCATACCCCTTCCAATGCACCAAGTACTGAAGGGACCGGCGATTCAGACGTGAGTCAATGATCTTTGATACTTGAAATTCCAAGTTACCATTGACCAACACAGGAGGAGGAGGTAGAGGTGACAGTATGACTGGTGCCACATACCTTTTAAGTAATGACTTGTGGAACACATTATGAATTTTAAACGTAGGAGGGAGGTCCAGACGAAATGCCACAGGATTAATTATGGAACTGATCCTGTACGGCCCGATGAATCTGGGACCCAGTTTCCAGGAGGGCACCTTAAGTTTTATATTCCTGGTAGACAACCATACCAGATCGTTCACATTCAGATCTGGACCAGAAACTCTCCTCCTATCAGCCATACGTTTGTAACGGTTCCCCATCGCACTCAGATTATTCAATACATCTCTCCACACAGAAGCAAGTGACGACGAGAAACGCTCCTCCTCAGGAACCCCAGAAGGGCCCCCCCCATTGAAAGTACAAAACTGGGGATGGAAACCATATGCCCCAAAAAACGGGGACTTACCAGTGGACTCGCTCCGCCTGTTGTTAAGAGCGAACTCTGCCAGAGGCAAGAAAGAAGACCAGTCCTCTTGGTTCTCTGAGACAAAACACCGGAGATATGTCTCTAAGCTCTGATTCAGACGCTCTGTCTGACCATTGGTCTGCGGATGAAAAGCCGAGGAAAATGACAATTGCATCCCCCGACGTAAACAAAATGCCCTCCAAAATTTGGACACAAACTGAGACCCCCTATCTGACACCAGATCAGAAGGCAACCCATGAAGTCTAACGATCTCCCTAATGAACACCTGCGCCAGAGTTTTAGCATTAGGGAGTGCAGGAAGAGCAACGAAATGTGCCATCTTACTGAACCTGTCAACAACCACCAGTATGACAGTATTCCCTGACGACGGAGGAAGGTCCGTAATGAAGTCCATAGATAAATGAGTCCATGGACGCTCCGGAAGTTTCAAGGGTAAAAGGGTCCCAGACGGACGGGTATGAGGGGTTTTAGAGCGAGCACACACCCCACATGACGCGACAAAAGTTATAACATCTTTATTAGCATTAGGCCACCAAAACCGGCGAGAAAGGAGATCTAAAGTAGCCTTACTCCCTGGATGTCCTGCTAGAGCAGAATTATGATGTGCCTCAATAACCTTTTGTCTCAACAGATTTGGGACAAACAGTCTCCCTGGAGGTCCTGCAGGGGCGTCCCCCTGAGCCTCTAACACCTCCTCCTCAAGCTCAGAAAATACAGCCGACACTACCACCCCCTCCTGAAGGATAGGACTCGGGTCATCCGTTTTCCCGGCCCCTGGGAAACTGCGAGACAAGGCATCAGCCTTTACATTCTTAGACCCCGGGCGATAAGTGACGAAAAAATTAAACCTGGTAAAAAACAACGACCATCGAGCTTGTCTGGAATTCAGACGCTTAGCGGATTCCAAATACAACAGGTTCTTGTGATCAGTAATAACGGTAACCGGGTGGACTGCCCCCTCCAAAAAGTGACGCCATTCTTCAAAAGCTAACTTAATGGCCAAAAGTTCCCTATTGCCGATATCATAATTCCTTTCGGCGGACGACAATTTCTTAGAAAAGAAAGCGCACGGATGCCATTTACCAGGGGACGGACCCTGGGACAATATAGCACCCACCCCTACGTCAGAGGCATCCACCTCCACAATGAACGGCTGAGATGCATCTGGTTGGATGAGAACGGGTGCCGAAGCAAAACATTTCTTCAAAGAGGAAAAGGCTTGGCAAGCTTTGTCCGACCATTTAGAAAAATCCGTCCCTTTTCTTGTCATGTCAGTGAGAGGTTTGACGACAGATGAGAAATTACAAATAAATTTCCGGTAGTAGTTAGCAAACCCCAAAAAAACGCTGCAGAGCCTTAAGATCCCCTGGCTGATCCCATTCAAGCACTGCTCTCACCTTTTCAGGGTCCATACGGAAACCGGAGGCTGACACCAAAAAACTCAAACACTGAAGTTCCTGTACGGCAAATACACACTTCTCCAGTTTGGCGTATAGTTTATTGTCTCGCAAGATCTGCAACACCTGTCTCACATGCTCCTGATGAGACACAAGATCTGGCGAGTAAATTAAAATGTCGTCCAAATATACAACCACAAACAGCCCCACAAGGTGACGAAAAATGTCATTAACAAAATGTTGGAATACTGCTGGTGCAGTAGTCAGACCAAAAGGCATGACTAGGTTCTCATAATGTCCCTCCGGCGTGTTAAACACCGTTTTCCACTCATCCCCCTCTTTTATCCTAATCAGATTATACGCCCCCCTGAGATCCAATTTAGAAAACCATTTGGCGCCAACAATTTGATTGAAGAGATCAGGAATAAGAGGGAGTGGATACGGATCTCGAACAGTAATCCGATTAAGTTTGCGGAAATCCAAGCAAGGGCGTAGGCCTCCATCTTTCTTCTTCAGCAAAGAAGAACCCCGCGGCTACTGTGGAAGATGAAGGTCTAATATGCCCTTTGGCCAGACTTTCAGAAATATAATCTTTCATAGCCTGCCTCTCAGGACCAGAAAGATTATACAACCTAGCTTTAGGCAACTTAGCATCAGGAAGGAGATTAATAGAGCAGTCATACACGCGATGAGGAGGCAACTCCTGACACCCCTCCTCAGAGAAAACATCCCCAAAATCCTCCAAAAAAGGAGGCAATGTACTAGGCACGACCGCTCTGATGACTGTGTTCATGCAGTTGCTTTTGCAAAGCTCACCCCATTGGCTTATTTCTCTGGACTGCCAATTAATCACAGGGTTATGTTTAACCAACCAAGGAAGTCCCAACACAATGGGAGTAGGTAGACCCTCCAACACATAACAAGATAATTGTTCCCTATGTATTGCCCCTACCCGAAGGTCAATGTTATGAACCTCATGAACAAAGCTACCTTGGCCGAGAGGCCTGGCGTCAATGGAGAATATAGGGATCGGTTTGACCAATACACTCAGATGCATACCTTGAGCCTGAGCAAACTGAGCGTCAACCAGATTAGCCCCGGAACCACTATCAAGAAGAACAGACAATCTCTCCACTCTCGTACCAACTACCACCTCCACTGGTACAAGGAACTGAGAAGAACTGGCGGATGAAATACATACTCCCAGGTTGTCGTCCACCACACAACCTGGGATTAACAGTTTTCCGGCGACTTTTGGCTCAACAAGGCACGGGATGGACATTCTCCAACAAAATGTCCCTCTTTCCCGCAGAAAAAACATCTTCTAGTCCTGCGGCGTACCGCCAATCCCCTCCTACGAAATGATCCCTCCCAACTGCATAGGCTCATCCGAACAGACAAGGGGAACCTCAACATAAGGGACTTTAGTGGTAGGTGGAGAAACAACAGGGAGTGGGGTTACCTCACCCCTCTCCCGAAGCCGTCTATCAGTACGGATAGCTAAGGCCATAGCAGCCTCCAGAGAAGGAGGAGACTCATACTGAGCCAAAACGTCTT
Organism: Oophaga sylvatica; assembly: GCA_033576555.1. Lineage (NCBI taxonomy): Eukaryota > Metazoa > Chordata > Amphibia > Anura > Dendrobatidae > Oophaga > Oophaga sylvatica. The sequence continues at coordinate 225,287,965 of JARQOD010000005.1, read as the reverse complement.
TTAATTTATCAGAAAGCCCATGACAAAACTGGCTCCTAAGAGCTGGGTCATTCCACTGAGTATCTGTGGCCCATCTACGAAACTCAGAAGCAAATTGCTCTGCCGGACGATCTCCCTGCTGTATCTTACGTAATTTTGTCTCAGCAAGAGAGACCCGATCTGGGTCATCATATACCAATCCCAGGGCAGTAAAAAATTGATCTACAGACAGTAGAGCCGGGGATCCCGGAGGAAGGGAAAATGCCCAGGATTGAGGGTCCCCTTGCAGAAGTGAGATAACAATTCCCACTCTCTGCTCCTCACTCCCTGATGATCGAGGCCGAAGCCGAAAATACAATTTACATGCCTCCCGGAAGGTGAAAAATTTGTCTCGCCCACCAGTGAACCTGTCCGGGAGAGCTACTTTAGGTTCAACTCTGGTTTGCTCCAGGGGAGACAAAACTTTGGACTTAATGTCCGTCAGCTCCATGGATAATCCGTGCAACTGCAGAGCCAGCTGGGCTACTGGATCCATGGTAACTGGAGATAATTTTTATGGCCAGTGAAAATGTCACGCTGTCTAATGATATGTATACAATGTCAGTAAACTATTAATACAGGAACAACACTCTATACAACAACTAGTATAGCAACATCAGCATGTAAGTATAAAATAGATTTACCTGACACGATATCTGCTGAACTCAGGGTTAATCTTGAGGACTTGATGAGCTGAAACAGGAAAGAGGTGGACCGGGATCTAACCTGACCCTAAACTGGGGTCCTAACTAATCCCTCACCTTGGAGGTACTGATAATGGTTCAGAGGTCCAAGTCTCCAACCTAACCCTGTCTCCTATCAGACCCTGAACCCTGTAATCAGTCCTAAGAAGGATCCTGACTACCACCAAAGGGATATGGGCTGATCTCAGCTAAATACACAGATTAGACATATAAGACAGACAGGATAACACTCGCTTGCATACACACTCAAACACCAAAGGAACATAAATGGTCTGGGAAATAAACTCTAACCAAGTTGAGCTTAGAACAACTAAGGAGCTCACAACTAAAGTCTATACAGATTCATTCCTATCTGTGGTCTGCATGAAGGTTTCACTGGCAACTCCCCAAGCAGACAACCAGGAATTTAAAGGAAACCAATCAACAAATAATCAATTGCAGCCGGGAGAAACTGCACCCAGTCCCAGCACCGAGCACAGACAGAATTAACTCCCTAGCTGCCAAACACAAAGAAACAGCAGCTCAGCTGTGAGAAGTCAAAATGTGCAACCGCGACGATCTTCGTGGCAATGCACACATGACACAAGTACCCAGGGTTCAGCTTTGGTCAGCCATTTTGCTGTCCAATTTCGGACTCTGGCCTCAGAATTAGAGTGGCCAGATAAAGTCCTCATTCCCGTGTTCTGGAGAGGACTGGCGGGTCATGTGAAAGACGCCTTGGCTACCAGGGAGATTCCTGCCACACTGGAGAAGCTTATCGCTATTTCCACCCCCGTCGACCTCCGTTTCCACGAGCGGAGGCTGGAACATGCCCAGTGTAGGCAAAGTGTCTGGTTGGCTCCTACCTTCGCCACCCCTCTGGAGTCGCCGGTTCAGGCGCCCGACCTTCAGGAGGTTGCTCCTGCAGGATCTAAATCTCGGGTCACTCGTCCATCCCCGATTTGTTATATTTGCCAGCAGCAGGGACATTTTGCCAACCGATGTCCACAGTGGCTGAATAAATGGTCGCGCCCAGTAACCGTAGGAACAGGGTCACTGGACGCCATGAGTTTTGCCCCTAAAGTGCTCCTCAAGGGGATAATTACCCACGGTTCTACCACCCTACCCGTCAAGCTGTGTGTGGATTCTGGGGCAGAGGGGAATTTTATGTCATCCTCCTTTGCTTCTCGCCACACCATGCCTTTGGTGTTGCTGGCTGAACCAGTATCGGTACGGGTGTTGAACGGAGCAATTCTGCCCTCACAAATCACCCATCAGTCTGTCCCACTCACCTTGTCTATGTCTCCTTCCCATCAGGAGAATATATCATTTTTTATCCTCCCTGAGGGTATAGATGAGGTTTTGTTGGGATTACCCTGGCTCCGCCACCACTCTCCCCATATTGAGTGGTCTTCAGGGAGAATTCTGGGTTGGGGTAATTTATGTAATGCAGATGCATTAGGGACAGCGTGCAGGTCAACACCACTGAGATACCCATAGACCTCTCTCCTCTTCCCAAGGTCTATTGGGCTTATGCCGACGTTTTCTCGAAGAAGACTGCGGAGACTCTTCCGCCTCATCGCCCATATGACTGTCCTATCGACCTCTTGCCTGGAGCTGAGCCTCCTAGAGGAAGGGTTTATCCCCTCTCTCTTCCTGAGACAGAGGCCATGTCCCAATATATTCAGGATAACTTGGCAAGGGGATTCATTAGAAAGTCGGTGTCACCAGTGGGAGCGGGGTTCTTCTTTGTGCAGAAGAAGAACGGAGAATTACGTCCGTGCATTGATTATAGGGGTCTCAACGCTATCACCGTGAAAAATAAGTATCCTTTGCCGCTAATCTCTGAGCTCTTTGACAGGCTTCGGGGAGCAAGGGTATTTACTAAGCTAGACCTGCGGGTGCATATAACCTGATTCGCATCCGTGAGGGGGACGAATGGAAGACGGCATTTAACACCAAGGATGGGCATTATGAATATCTGGTAATGCCCTTTGGGCTCTGTAATGCCCCAGCTGTCTTCCAGGACTTTGTGAACGACATCTTCCGGGATATGTTGACAACCTCGGTGGTAGTCTATCTGGATGACATTCTCATCTTTTCTCCAGATATGGCCTCCCACCGGAGAGATGTCTGCAAGGTCTTCGACCTCTTGCGAGCAAATTACCTACAGTCAGGGCCAGAAATATTTGGACAGTGACACAATTTTCGCGAGTTGGGCTCTGCATGCCACCACATTGGATTTGAAATGAAACCTCTACAACAGAATTCAAGTGCAGATTGTAACGTTTAATTTGAAGGGTTGAACAAAAATATGTGTTAGAAAATGTAGGAATTGTACACATTTCTTTACAAACACTCCACATTTTAGGAGGTCAAAAGTAATTGGACAAATAAACATAACCCAAACAAAATATTTTTATTTTCAATATTTTGTGGCGAATCCTTTGGAGGCAATCACTGCCTTAAGTCTGGAACCCATGGACATCACCAAACGCTGGGTTTCCTCCTTCTTAATGCTTTGCCAGGCCTTTACAGCCGCAGCCTTCAGGTCTTGCTTGTTTGTGGGTCTTTCCCTCTTAAGTCTGGATTTGAGCAAGTGAAATGCATGCTCAATTGGGTTAAGATCTGGTGATTGACTTGGTCATTGAAGAATGTTCCACTTTTTTGCACTCATGAACTCCTGTGTAGCTTTGGCTGTATGCTTGGGGTCATTATCCATCTGTACTATGAAGCGCCGTCCAATCAAGTTTGCAGCATTTGGCTGAATCTGGGCTGAAAGTATATCCCGGTACACTTCAGAATTCATCCGGCTACTCTTGTCTGCTGTTATGTCATCAATAAACACAAGTAACCCAGTGCCATTGAAAGCCATGCATGCCCATGCCATCACGTTGCCTCCACCATGTTTTACAGAGGATGTGGTGTGCCTTGGATCATGTGCCATTCCCTTTCTTCTCCAAACTTTTGGCTTCCCATCATTCTGGTACAGGTTGATCTTTGTCTCATCTGTCCATAGAATACTTTTCCAGAACTGAGCTGGCTTCTGGAGGTGTTTTTCAGCAAATTTAACTCTGGCCTGTCTATTTTTGGAATTGATGAATGGTTTGCATCTAGATGTGAACCCTTTGTATTTACTTTCATGGAGTCTTCTCTTTACTGTTGACTTAGAGACAGATACACCTACTTCACTGAGAGTGTTCTGGACTTCAGTTGATGTTGTGAACGGGTTCTTCTTCACCAAAGAAAGTATGCGGCGATCAGCCACCACTGTTGTCATCCGTGGACGCCCAGGCCTTTTTGAGTTCCCAAGCTCACCAGTCAATTCCTTTTTTCTCAGAATGTACCCGACTGTTGATTTTGCGACTCCAAGCATGTCTGCTATCTCTCTGATGGATTTGTTCTTTTTTTTCTGCCTCAGGATGTTCTGCTTCACCTCAATTGAGAGTTCCTTTGACCGCATGTTGTCTGGTCACAGCAACAGCTTCCAAATGCAAAGCCACACACCTCGAATCCACCACAGACCTTTTCACTACTTCATTGATTACAGGTTAACGAGGGAGATGCCTTCAGAGTTAATTGCAGCCCTTAGAGTCCATTGTCCAATTACTTTTGGTCCCTTGAAAAAGAGGAGGCTATGCATTACAGAGCTATGATTCCTAAACCCTTTCTCCGATTTGGATGTGGAAACTCTCATATTACAGCTGGGAGTGTGCACTTTCAGCCCATATTATATATACAATTGTATTTCTGAACATGTTATTGTAAACAGCTAAAATAACAACACTTGTGTCACTGTCCAAATATTTCTGGCCCTGACTGTATATGCGAAGTTGGAGAAGTGCATGTTTGAGCAGGAGTCTCTACCTTTCCTGGGCTATATCATCTCCACCCAGGGATTGGCTATGGATCCTACCAAACTACAGGCTGTGATGGATTGGCAAGAACCCCACTCCCTAAAGGCGATGCAGCGCTTTATGGGGTTCATTAACTACTATCGCCAATTCATTCCCCACTTCTCTACTTTGGTAGCTCCCTTGGTAGCCCTCACCAAGAAGGGAGCTAATCCCAAGTTGTGGTCAGAGGAGGTCACCAAGGCGTTCTCCTCCATCAAGTCGCATTTCGCCAGTGCTCCTATCTTACATCGCCCCGATGTCGATAAACCGTTTATCTTAGAGGTGGATGCCTCTTCTGTTGGTGCTGGAGCAGTCCTTTTTCAAAAGGATGCCCAGGGTCGGAAGCATCCCTGCTTCTTCTTTTCCAAGACCTTTACACCAGCAGAGAGGAATTATTCCATCGGGGACAGGGAGTTACTGGCTATGAAGTTGGCCTTCTCCGAGTGGAGACATCTTCTGGAGGGGGCTCGCTTCCCCTTCCAAGTATTCACGGACCACTAGAACTTGGTGTATTTGCAGACAGCCCAGCGGCTAAATTCCCGTCAGGTCAGATGGTCCTTGTTTTTCTCCTGGTTCCATTTCACCCACCATTTCCTCTCCCGTGAGAAGAACATTCGCGCAGACGCTCTATCCCGCTCCATGGTGTCCTTTGAGGAGGTGGAGGAGGAGCCTCGGCTTATTGTCCACACAGAAAGCTTAAGAACGGTGGCTCCGGATTCGCTTGAGTCTGTGCCTCCGGGCAAGACTTTTGTGCCCACCAATTTTCGACTGGAAGTACTCTCTTGGGCACATTCGTCCAGGGTGGGTGGACATTTTGGGACAAAAAGGACTTCTGAGTTGCTGGCAAGGACATACTGGTGGCCGCAGATGGCCCGTGACATCAGGGAATCTGTTCAGGCGTCCTTCTCCTGCGCCAAGAATAAGTCCCCTCGACAATGGCCAGCTGGGTTACTTTTCCCTTTACCGGTGGCAGACAGGCCTTGGGAGATGGTCGGGATGGAGTTTGTGGTGGGCTTACCCAAGTCTCGGGGCTGCACCATCATCTGGGTGATAACCGACCACTTCTCCAAAATGGTGCACTTAGTGCCGTTACCACGGTTACCGTCTTCACGGGCCTTGGCAGCATTATTCATTAGGCATATTTTCGACCTACACAGTATGCCAGACAAAATTGTCAGTGATCGAGGTCCCCAGTTTGCGTCTCGCTTCTGGAGAGAGCTGTGTCGTTTACTCAGCATTGAGTTGAATCTCTCCTCTGCATACCATCCCGAGACGAATGGGTTGGTAGAGAGGGCCAACCAGACCTTGGTCACATACTTGCGACATTTTGTCTCTGCCAGGCAGGATGACTGGGCATCCTTGCTACCGTGGGCTGAGTTCGCTCTAAATAATGCTGTGGCTGACTCCACCGGACAGACCCCATTCCTCCTGAACTACGGTCAGCATCCGCGGGTACCAGTGCCCATGCCCGTGTCTTCCGCCGATTCCAGGGTGGCAGACTGGGCTGTGGAGGCACGGGACATTTGGGACTGCACCCAGGATGCCATTCAGGCCTCCAAAGAGAGGATGAGGTCTTCGGCCGATGCCCATCGGCGCCCCGCTCCTACATTTGCTCCGAGTGACCTAGTGTGGCTTTCTGCCCGAAACATCAGGCTACGTGTAGAGTCCACCAAGTTGGCACCTCGCTTTTTGGGCCCCTTTAAAGTTCTTGAGCAGGTGAACCCGGTGGTTTACCGCCTAACCCTTCCGACTCGCCTTGGTATCACCGACACCTTTCACGTGTTCCTCCTGAAACCCGTGGCCATTTCCCGGTTTTCCGAGTCATCTGCCGGGACGTCGGGTTCATCTACCGATGATCATGAGGTGAACGCCATTGTTGGGTGCAAGGTGGTACGAGGCAAAAAATTTTATTTGGTGGATTGGAGGGGTTATGGGCCTGAGGATAGGTCCTGGGAGCCTGCCGAGCACGTTTACGCTCCGCAGCTCATCGCTGCCTTTGAGTGCAGCAAGGCCCAAAGAAGGGGGGGTAATGTTAGGGTTCAAGTTCCCGCTGCTGCACAAGGGAAGTCTCGAAGCGGTCCCGCTGCGGTCCCCCATTCATCTCCGGCCACAGTGGAGCCTGCTCAGCAGAGACGTCGGTCCCAACATCTTGCCCATTCCAGTACTGTGCAGAGACTTGCTGCTGCCTCTCCTGGATCTGCTATTATAGCCAGTACTTGAGCAGACGTCTTTGGGACGAAGTCCTGCGTTTCCCCTTCTGAGCATGCCCAGGGTAAGATCTCTCATTGGAGATCAGGGGTCACATGTTCAGGTACTGCAGCAGCTCCTATTGGTCCGCCAGGAAGGTCATGAAACTACATGTGTTTGGAACAGTTTCTCATTGGTCCTTGTTTCTGGCAGGTCCTGTAGCTGTTGCTATAAAAGGGTGGCATGGCTGGGCCGCCATGCGCTAATATCAATCATTATATGCTTAGCGCCAGTGTGGTCATGCGTGTGTGTGGTTAGGGCCCGGCTGAAATAAGCCCCTAGAATACCGACTTAATCGGTGAGGAGTTTGGTATGCTAGCTGGTCAGGGTCGGTGTCCTAGATGCCCTAGATTGCCGACATAACCGGTGAGGAGTTTGATTGCCGTATTCAGGGCCTGGCGTTCAGACACCATAGATTGCGGGTGACTCCCGCGAGGACATTAGCGCATGATCACGTTCTATGTTCGCTTAGCTGTTCACTGTGTACCTGGGTGCCTGACAGGACACATAAGTTTGTCTCAGTGGCTCTATGACGTAACAGGGTTCGCTTTCAACGCTAGACAGCGCCCTAGCGTGTTTATTTTGTGACTCAGTTGTGTTAAGTGAGTTCGCACACATCGCCATATAGCGCTGCGGCACTCCTTCTAGCGGCTCTGTGGATTAACAGAGTTTGCACATATTGCCACAGCATGTTACGGCGTTTATTTTGGCGACTCTGCGGGATGACAGAGTTCGCTTCTTGCGCCATTTTACTAGTAGCAGGCTCCGCCTGCACGGTGGACCCCGGGCTGCGAACGCACCTCTCCACATCTTATATTTGGTGCGTTCCGCAGACCCTAACACACGGTGGTTGGAATCAAAGAACTCAAATTTGGACTCATCAGACCAAAGCACTGATTTCCACTGGTCTAATGTCCATTCCTTGAGTTCTTTAGCCCAAACTTGTCTCTTCTGCTTGTTGCATGTCCTTAGCAGTGGTTTACTAGTAGCTATTTTACCATGAAGGCCTGCTGCACAAAGTCTCCTCTTAACAGTTGTTATAAAGATGTGTCTGCTGCTAGAACTCTGTGTGGCATTGACCTGGTCTCTAATCTGAGCTGCTGTAAACCTGCGATTTCTGAGGCTGGTGACGCGGATAAACTTATCCTCAGAAGCAGAGGTGACTCTTGGTTTTTCTTTGTATCCCGAACAATTTTCCAGGCATTTGTCACAGGTCACTGATGAGGATGTTTCCTTAAGTAGCCATTCAAACCCATTTGTGTTAACT